>OX451738.1:1273052225-1273697254 GCA_948472305.1 Vicia faba
ATATTAATATTATTAATAATGTAAATATATTGTATTTCTGATTTTTTATTTCATTTTTTCCCCTTTGAAACATTTTGTACAAAAAATACTTTTTTCATAAAATTAAATATTATTATTTTTTGCATATTTAATATATCTTGTAAATAATACAAATATATATAGATATATATATATATATATATATATATATATATATATATATATATATATATATTATATATATATATATATATATATATATATATATATATATATATATATATATATATATATATATATATATATATATATATATATATATATATATATATTAATACACTTAGGATAAAAATACCAAAAAATGTATATATTTTATTTTTTAATATTTAATACTAAAAAAATACCCTTCTTACAAATATACCATATTTTATTCTATTTTTGTATGTAAATAATAAATAATTGATTAATACCCCTTTGATTAAAAATTAGGGTTTTTGCCCTAAATTTGAAAATACTCCAAAAAATAATACCTTTTTATTTTCTTTTTATTCTACATAAATAATACTTTTTTCATACACATAAAAAATTTATTTTTACATTTTGCACATTTATTTCAATTTCCATTTAATTATACAATTATTCATATTGTAAATATTCAAAGCAAATGATGTAATAGCTTAGATTCAATTTCTTGTCTAAATATCTCCCCATTTGAACATTGTACCCCCCTCCCATATTATTGTGTTGTAATAGTGTAGGAACTTAAATTTCACACTTTATCGCTTTCTAAATATACTATGCTAGAGTTAGGGTTTGCATGCGAATAAAATGACCAAAAAATAGTTTGACCTAATACAAGACAAAAAAGTATGAAAATGGACAACACACTTCACACTTGCACCCCCTAGGGTATTCCACTTTGTTTCCTTCAAATGATTGGGCCATATTGCATGTTGAATTTCTTTGGGTAAAACAAACAATCAAATGATCATAGTCCCTCAAAATGTTGCCTAAATGAATGATCAAGTCCCTTTTAAAGAAAAATTGCCCAAAGACATTTAACACTATTGCAATTATGGTCTAAACGATGACCCGCGCCTATCTCTTTCACCTCCTAATACAAGATTGTCCACCAAATGCAATGGTGGAACAAAATTGTCAAAAGGTTTAAAACATAACAAAAATCTTTGAGAAAACTTTATGGTAGATAACTCTTAAGTACTTGCCAATTTGCAAAGAAAACACTTGCCTGTTTTCAAAACCCACTTCACAAACACTTTCAAAACAAACTTTCAAAAAAACCTTGAAACATCTTTTCAAAAGACAAAACACCTTTTGTAAAACATTCGAGTAAAGAATTGTTACAAGGGTAGCCTATACAAGGCATCTTTTCAAAACATTTTTTCAAACCCACACACCAAGCACCATTTCAAACAATTGAAAACCAAGGCAAGTTGATCTAAGCAAGTACCTAAGAGCCCATGGATAACCATGGATAGAAAGGGTGCTAATACCTTCCCTTTCTATAATCTACTCCCCGAACCCAAGAAAAATCTCAAAGGTTTTTGCTGTGCTTTTTAAACCTTTCCTTAGGATAAAATAAAAAGTCGGTGGCGACTCTTGCTCAACCGAAACATTTGCGAAAACAAACGCAAAACAACATTCAGTTCTCCCACCGTATCACAGAACTGGCGACTCTGCTGGGGACTATTTAAAAGTGGAGTAACCTTAGGGCTTAGATCACCCTCTTGCATGACTAATTGTTTGATTTGTTTGCTTTATACTTTGGCTCTATTGTTTGGGTTTACAATCCTACACCCGGATTTTGGGAAACATTCATAGATAGCAATACGTTGTGGAAACTGTGCGGGGTATACCGACACGGTCTAAGCAATAGCTATATTAGTGCGACATATTTGTGAGTACCGGTAACCCTTGAGTTCAATCAAGGAGAGTACGGGGCCGCTGAGTGATGTCACTAAGCACTAATGACCTAGAACCTTACTTGACCATCTTGGCCTTTTATTAGGGGTAGTGAGATGACCGACTTTGGTGCAGTACGAAGTTGGTAGATACTCGATACTACACTCATTGAGGGTTGTGTTCTTGGAATATTTTGGTCGCTAGTTAAGTGGCTAAACCAAAACAATGAACAATGAAAACAATCCAGTGATATTGAGCTCCTTAGAACCCGGTTACTATTTATAGGACAGGTTTTTAAGCCAACTACACTCAAGAGGGTACTTACCTATGAAACCCCATGCAAGCCTGAAACTAGGGTTTGGTGTGATTTGCTTGTACATATGTTTTGTGCATACATCATAAACATCATGAAGCATCATATGCATTCACTAACCATTTCAAGGGTTTAGATCTTCATCTTTGTTCTTGTTTTGTAGGTCATGGAAATTCCTCGCAGAAATACCATTCAAGTCAACCTTGTGAGAATCGCTCCTCAACTCAAAGAGCTCACCTCAAGAATTCCGGAAAATTCATCCTTCAGTGAAAGACATGGTAGACTGCTCAGCCTAGTCAACACCAACATTGAAGAAGACATGATGAAAGTGCTATTCCAGTTCTTTGACCCTCTTCACCACTGTTTCACTTTCCCTGATTATCAGCTGGTACCCACTTTGGAGGAGTTTTCTCAACTCCTGAGAATTCCTATCCTTAATCAACTACCCTTCAATGGTACGGAAAAGGAACCAAAACCGGAAGATGTTGCTCGAGCATTACATCTACAACCATCCGACATCAAGGGGCATTGGGAAACCAGAAGCGGCGTCAAAGGATTCTTAGCAAAGTTCTTGTTTGAGAAGGCACAAGAATGTTGGAACTCATTGGACCTACAAGCATTTGAAGAGATTGTGGCACTCCTTATCTACAGGTTGGTCTTGTTCCCAAATCCTGACCAATTGGTGGATGTCAACGCCGTCAAAATCTTCTTGTCCAGAAATCCAATACCAACATTGCTTGGGGACATCCTTCACTCGTTTTACACACGAACAATGAGAAAGAGGGGTGTTCTCATGTGCTGTACTCCTATCCTTGCAAGGTGGTTTATTTCGCACCTTCCGCAATCTGTCTTGAAAAATGACCAAGGTACGAGGTGGGTCCCAACGGTTGATGACTCTTACTCATTCTGATGTGCATTGGTGTTCTCGGTTCGGAGAAAATGTCATCATCGTCGATCGTTGCGGAGAATTTCCTAATGTTCCTTTACTAGGAATCAGGGGAGGTATCACCTACAACCCTTGCCTAGCTTTGAGGCAATTTGGATATGCACGGAGGGATGGCCCTCATGATATGTTGATTCCTAGCCTAGTTTTTGACTTCGACAACGATGCGCAAGGACTTCGCCAAAGATTCATCAGAGCTTGGGGAAAACTCAACAAGGTTGATAGCAATACTCTGGGACACAAGAACTCCATCCCTCTTGAGCCCTATCTCAAGTGGGTACGAGCCCGAGCCCAAAGTCTAATGATGCCTTATCCTCATGTACTCCCAGTGATTAAAGAGCCCGTCAATGAAGGAGAGGTTCCCTACACCATCCTGCATCCAGACATGCCTACATCGTGGGAGGAAATGCAGAAGAGTTGGATTCAGCTCAAGGAGGAACGAAACACTTTTGAAGCTAGCTATTACGCCAGTGAAAAGAAGGTTCTAGAGCTTACCCGCCGACTCCACGAGCAAGAGGCCCTCAACACCTACATCGCACCAAAGAGGATGCGCAATGTCTTTCTTCCTTAAGAAGTTTATTTTGTAATATTTGGCCCATAGGGCATTTATGTACTAACAAATTTCTTCTTATTAATATGACGTGCGTTCTTCTTTGTCTGAAACAATTTTGAATGTTCTAAATCCTTGAATGCATTGCATACACAGGCATACCATTCATCATGTGCATAAGCAGGTCTCACTCCAGGTTTCCTTATTTGTCTGCTGTTTATTACAGTAAGATGGATCTCGAGCAAACAGTCAAAGACCTACAAGCCCAGAATGCACAGTTCCAGCAACTCCTGATGACCTTGGTTAAAAGTCAGGAGGATATCAAGACTCAATTGGGGAATAAGGACCCAGTGAAGAAGAAGAAAAAGAGGATTGGGGTGGCTACTTTGGGGAGAAGATTTGACAGAGAAGCTCAGAGAGTGCTTGAATTTCCTCCTACTTCTGATGAAGGGACTAGTAAAACAGATGGAGTTGCGGTGCCTTCCGAATCTGATGCGGAGGAAGAAGAGGTTGAAGAGGATGAAGATTATTCTGATCAGCAATACCCTCCAGCTGATGATAAATACAAGGGTTTAGAAGACAGATTGGCTGCCATGGAATTACAAAGAGTACCGGGTTTGGATTTTGAAGACTTAGGTTTGGTTGCCGGGATTGTGATCCCCCCAAAATTCAAAGTGCCAGTGTTTGTGAGGTACGATGGGCTGTCCTGCCCCAAAATGCATCTCAGGTCCTACGTGAGAAAGATTCAACCCTATACGGCAGATAAAAACCTCTGGATTCATTTCTTTCAAGACAGCCTGTCGGGAGCTCAGTTGGAGTGGTTTTATCAGCTAGAAGGAACCAGTGTCAGAAATTGGGAAGATTTGGCCACCGCTTTCTACAAACAATACCAGTATAATTCTGATCTTGCTCCTACTCGTACCCAGCTTCAGGGTATGTCACTAGGAACAAGTGAGA
Source organism: Vicia faba (assembly GCA_948472305.1). Lineage (NCBI taxonomy): Eukaryota > Viridiplantae > Streptophyta > Magnoliopsida > Fabales > Fabaceae > Vicia > Vicia faba. The sequence goes on from OX451738.1 coordinate 1,273,056,891, forward strand.
GATTCAAAGAATATGCACAAAAATGGAGGGATTTGGCTGGCAGGGTGCAGCCTCCTTTAACCGATCGTGAGCTCGTTGATATGTTTCTTGGGACCCTATCTGGGCCATTTTTCAATCATTTAATTGGTAACTCTTCCGCGGGGTTTACCGATTTGATCTTAACAGGCGAAAGGATAGAAGCTGGCATCAAGTCAGGAAAGATTCAGAAAGGTGTTGCTGCAAGTGTTGAGAAGAAGCCTTTTAAGAAGGAGACAGCTATGGTATATTCTCAGAGAAGAGTAGGGGAAGATGGAGCGTCGGCCAACTGTGGGGGCCGTAATTATTCAAAACACTCCGAGTGAGCAACCTCGCTATAACCAGTCCAGACCAAATCAACAACGAGTGGAACGGCCACAACGGCAGTTCACCCGTATTAATATGACTCCAGCGCAAGTGCTTCCCCATTTATTGAAGTTTAATGTTGCCACCATCAAGGAGGCGCCAAAGAATGTGAATACGTCCTCTCCGTATTATCATGCCAATGCTAAATGCGCCTACCATTCAGACAGTGTTGGACACGACACCAATGATTGTTGGGCACTCAAGCATAAAATCCAAGACCTGATAGAGGCTAAGGAGGTAGAGTTTGACGCTCCAGAGAAGCCTAATGTGATATCTGCACCCATGCCGAAGCACGGCCGAAATGTCAATGCCATTGAAGAAGATCTGTATGTTGCTGACGTCAGTGATCTGACTACTCCACTGCTAACCATTAAGTTGAATTTGTTAAGGGTCGGGATCTTCCCGGGATGTAAAGAAGACTGCTATTGTTGCCACTCTCTGCCGTTTGATTGTCCGCTACTGAAGAAAGGCATCCAAGGCCTTATGGATAGTCGACAAATTTTGTTCGAAAAAGTTTCTACTGTTCCAGTTCATACTGAAGATGTCTCAATCATAACCATTCACGCCAATCTTTCCAAGGCCGTCAAAAAGCCTGTTAAGATTACACCAGCTGCAAAATCTGTTCCATTGAAGATAACAATGCCAGGACCTGTCCCCTATGTTTCTGAGAAGTCGATACCTTGGAACTATGGCGGTGACATCTACTACCATGGTATCAAGCAAATCGAGGTAATTGAAGAAAGTTCGGATGATGAAGAAGCCAGCATTAGTAACATTGCGGGCACCAGCAAAATCACCAGGAGCGGGAGAATATTTTCTCCAGAGATTGCCCCTCCAAGAGCAGTCTTTGGACCCTCATCAGCTGACAAGGTCGTCCCTGCACCAATCAAACTTTCTGCTAGAACCCCTTTGATTGAAGACATTGTTGTTCCTAGTACTGTCTCTCCTACCGCTGCTGACAAAGGTAAGGGAATCCAAGATGAGCCCGTCAGGACGAGGGCTCAACCCTTGGTTATCCCAGAAACCTCCAAGAAGGAAATGGACGAGATTTTGAGGATAATCAAGAGAAGTGATTACGATATGGTGGAACAGTTGGGGCAAACCCCCTCCAAGATCTCCATGCTGGCACTACTGCTTTGCTCAAAAGCGCACGCTAAAGCCCTGATAAAATTCCTGAAGGCAGCTCATGTGCCCCAGGAAACCTCTGCGGATCAATTTCAAAATTGCGTGGCTAGCCTGACTGCGGACAATGGATTAGGTTTTTCTGATGCCGACCTAACCCCTAAAGGCAGAAACCCACAATGATGCTTTGCATATTTCAATCGAGTGTCGTGGAACCATTCTTGCACATGTTTTGGTTGATACCGGTTCGTCGCTGAATGTTTTGCCTAAGAAAGCCTTGGGCCGACTAGATTGTGAAGGGTTGGAATTGAAGCCGAGTGATATTGTTGTCAGAGCTTTCGATGGATCGAAGAGAATGGTCCATGGAGAGGTAGAAATTCCCATCAAGATAGGTACTGAGGTGTTTAAATCCACTTTCTATGTGATGGACATCCGTCCGTCATACTCTTGCTTGCTGGGTAGGCCGTGGATACACCATGCTGGGGCAGTCACCTCCTCCTTACATCAGATGTTGAAGTATCCTGTCAAGGGAAAGATCATCACTGTCCATGGCGAAGAAGAGTACATGATTACTTAAATTCTTTCCGGTATGTGGAGGTTGAAGGAGAGTCATTGAGACACCGTTTCAACATTTCGAAGGGTGTCCTTCCTGAATATAACAGGAGCGAAGTTGACGGCTGAGAACACCGAGACAGATGGCCAGGATGGCATCTCTGGAGGACGCAAGGGCCGCAATAAAAAGAAGGGAAGAATTCAGCATGGGGGGCGGTTACCTGACATTCCGCATAAGATGACAAGTTTGGGTTAGGGTTCACAGCCGCTGGCCAGAAAGCTATGCGCCGTGCGAAGATTGAAAGGGCGCCAGTCAAAATTTCTCCCTACGGAATCAACGCCCTGGAAGAGGAGGACAAAGAAAGCAACATTGAAGAATGGATTTATCCAACTGTCAAAGGAGGATGAGCAATTGGGAGGCTAAGGACTTTGTCCCCATCACTTTTATTCATCAGTAATTTATCTGTTAAACATTTCTTATTGGGTCTGTAATATTTACTTTCAAACAATCCGTACACTATCTTTTCACCTCCTGCCTTACCCGGGGCATGTAGGTCTACTTGTAAGGGGTTTTGATTATTTTTCAAATTCATATGCCATGTTTAATGATTCATTGGACGTTTTTCATTTGATAAACTGCTTATGTTCATTTTCTTTCCTTTTGCATTTTTTGTTTAAGGATGCTTATCCCTTACACACCCACACTCACCAATGCAGGTACCCATCCACTCCGGATTCCATGGGTGACTATTCTGCTGTATCTTCAATAACTCTGAAGATCTGGTCATCTAGCCGAGTATGAAGATGACGAAGGTTGTGAAGTACCCGGGGAACTAGCCAGACTTCTGCAACAAGAGGAAAGGGCCATCTTACCACATGAAGAGCCATTGGAAACTGTTAACATGGGAACCGAGAAGACCTGAAGGAGGTGCAAGTGGGTGCCAATTCTGGAACCAAAAGTCAAGGAGCGCTTGGTACAGTTGTTGAATGAGTATGTTGAAATCTTCGCTTGGTCTTATGAAGACATGCCGGGTTTAGACCACAGACATCGTGGTTCACCGTCTCCCCACAAGAGAGGATTGTCCACCAATCAAGCAAAAAGTTCGCCGAATGAGGCCTGACATGTCTGAAAAGATCAAAGCGGAAGTAATGAAACAATTCGATGCTGGCTTTCTGGCTGTTACGTCCTATCCTCAGTGGGTCGCTAACATCGTGCCAGTACCGAAGAAAGATGGCAAAGTCAGAATGGTGTTGGACTCCCGGGATTTGAATAGGGCCAGCCCTAAAGATGATTTCCGCTACCTCATATTGACATCTTGATCGACAATACAGCTCAGCATAAAAGTTTTCCTTCATGGACGGATTCTCGGGCTACAATCAAATCAAAATGGCTCCCGAGGATATGGAGAAAACGACTTTTGTCACACAATGGGGCACTTTCTGTTACAAAGTGATGTCGTTCGGGCTGAAGAACGCAGGGGCAGACTTATCAACGCGCCATGGTAGCTTTATTTCATGATATGATACATCATGAGATTGAAGTTTACGTAGACGATATGATAGCTCGTCACAAACAGAGGAAGAGCACCTTGAACATCTGGAAAAGCTTGTTTGCCAGGTTGAAAGAATACAAGCTCAGGTTGAATCCAAGTAAATGCACTTTTGGAGTTAGGTCTGGTAAACTCCTGGGATTCATTGTAAGCAACAAAGGCATTGAAGTCGATCCGGCGAAAGTAAAAAGCAATCAAGAGATGCCTGCTCCCCGTACCGAAAAGGAGGTTAGAGGATTCTTGGGGCGCTTAAACTATATTGCCAGATTTATCTCACATCTGACTTCTACCTGCGAGCCATTTTCAAACTCTTGAAAAAAGATCAGGTATTGGAATGGAACGATGATTGTCAAGCTGCTTTTGATAGAATCAAGGAGTATTTGCTAGTAACCTCCTATTCTGATGCCACCCGTCGAAGGAAGACCGTTGATCATGTATTTGACCGTTTGGATAACTCAATGGGGTGTGTTTTAGGCCAGGCATGACGAGGTCTGGTCGAAAAGAGCATGCTATTTATTACCTTAGCAAAAAGTTTACCGACTGTGAGACTCGCTACTCACTGCTCGACGAAAACTTGCTGCGCTTTGGTATGGGCTGCTCGCCGACTAAGACAGTATATGTTGGACTCATACTACCTTGTTGATTTCCAAAATGGATCCTATCAAGTATATTTTCGAAAAGCCCGCTTTATCTGGAAGGATAGCTAGATGGCAAATGATCTTAACCGAGTATGACAATCCAATACACTACCCAAAAGCTATAAAAGGAGTGTATTAGCTGACCATCTGGCTCATCAGGCTATCGAAGATTATCAGCCCATGAGATTTGACTTCCCAGACGGAGGACATCATGAATTTGGACAACGTTGAAGGTGGAGGACCGTATGACGACCCGAAAAAGGGATCCCGATGGACCCTGTACTTTGATGGTGCTTCAAATGCACTTGGAAACGGTATTGGCGCAGGTACTCATTTCTCCGGAAGGTTGTCACACGCCTTTCACGGCCCGACTTTGCTTCAGCTGCACAAACAACATGGCTGAGTATGAAGCTTGCATCTTTGGTCTCAAGGCTGCTATAGACTTGGGGATCAAATCTTTTATCGTCTTTGGGGACTCGGCTTTTGGTCATCAGCCAAATCAAAGGAGAGTGGGATACCAAACATCCTAATCTCATCCATACAAAGAACATGTCCTGACATTGTTGCCTCACTTCGAGCAAATTACCTTCGAGCATTTCCCGCGAGAAGAGAATCAGCTAGCAGATGCTCTGGCCACAATGTCCTCCATGTTTAAACTCAACTGGGATAACGAGGCTCCCCAAATCACCATCGAGCGAATGGATGAACCGGCGCATTGCCACGAGATTAATACCGAAGAAGTAGTGGAAACAACCTTGGTTCCATGAATCAAAAGGTATCTCGAGACTAGAGATTATCCTGAAGGAGCTTCAGTAAATGACAAGAAGTTCTTAAGGAAATTTGCTGCTAAGTTCTTCCTGAGTACAACGGCATCCTTTACAAACGAAGCCATGATTGTGTATTACTCCGATGCGTAGATAAAGCTGAGGCCAGAGTGATCATGACTGATATACACAGCGACACATTTGGCACTCACTTGAGCGGGCATACAATGGCTAAGAAGATCCTGAGGGCAGGCTTATTACTGGTCCTAACCATGGAAGCTGACTGCCATCAACATTCCCGTACTTGCCACAAGTGTCAAGTCTATGCTGACAAAGTTCATATTCCTCCGGTTCCCCTCAACGTCCTGACTGCTCCGTGGCCCTTTGCAATGTGGGGCAATTGATATGATTGGAGAGGTCAAGCCCACGGCTTCCAACGGACAATCGCTTCATCCTGGTTGCCATTGACTACTTCACTAAATGGGTCGAAGCAACTTCATTTGCCTCTGTCACCAAAAATGTGGTTGCCCGCTTTATCAAGCAAAATCTCATATGTCGGTATGGTGTTCCAGACAGGATCATCACGGACAACGGTACAAATCTGAATAACACCAATGATCACTGCATTGTGCGAATAGTTCAAGATTTATTATCACAATACATCTCCCTATCGGCCGAAGATGAACGGTGTTGTTGAAGCTGCGAACAAAAACCTTAAAAAATCATTCAGAAAATGACAGTCACTTACAAGGACTGGCATGAGATGTTACCGTTTGCTCTGCATGGATACCGTACAACGACACGTACTTCAACTGGGGCAACCCCATTTTCTCTGGTTTATGGCATGGAAGCTGTTTTGCCTATGGAAGTCCAGATCCCTTCTCTAAGGATTATGAAGGATGCAGGTTTGAATGAAGATGATTGGATGCAGACTCGACTTGATCAACTCAATCTGATCGACAAAAAGCGACTTGCTGCTATATGCCATGGTCAGACGTATCAAAAGCGGATGATCAAGGCCTTCAATAAGAAAGTCAGGCGTCAAGTGTATCAAGTCGGAGATCTCATAATCAAACGGATTATCTTGCCGCAAAGTGATCCCAGGGGCAAATGGACTCCTACATATGAAGGACCGTTTGTGATCAAGAGCATATTTTCTGGTGGTGCAATGATTCTGACCACCATAGACGGCGACGATTTTCCGCACCCTGCAAACGCAGACATAGTCAAAAGATACTACGCATAGAATAACCCGACAAGTCGAAAACCCGAAAGGGCGGCTTGGGCAAAAATGGGTATCCCGGTGGATCGAAAACTCGAAAGGGCGATTCAGGCAAAAATTAGGGATAAAAACAAAAAAGATCTGTACACCCGGCAAGTTGAAAACCCGAAAGGGCGACTTGGGCAAAAAGGGGTTTCCCGGTGGATCAAAAACCCGAAAGGGAGATTCAGGCAAAAGTTAGGGAATTAAAGCGTATGACTATGTCTCGTCGGATCACTTCAAAGACAATCTCTTCATCAACCAGTTCCGGGCTTCTGATCAATCCAGTCATCGGCAAACGAAGCATTGAATGGACAGATATTCGGAGTTGTGAAGGCTGTAGCAGAATGGAATCCCATGGAATTATTTCACATAGCCATCCTTTATTTTGTATAAATCTTTCAATATTTACGACAGAATCCTCTTACTAGGATGATTATCTCCTTTGTACAAATATACTCAAAGAAAATCAATACAAATACTTTTCCCAGAAATTCGTGTCATTTCCTTTTCTTTTCTCCTGCACTATTTGTTTTATTTTGAGAAACGTCCAATGTTTTGTTAAATAGGCATATGCATTTGAACAAAATCATTTCCTTATGAACCAAGAAAGAGGATTACTGATAGGTCAAAAGTACAGTTGGATATCTTGATACCCTTCAAAAGGGAGCCCCCGAGAGATTTGGAATCCATATCCCTAGTAAGTCTTGAAGCTCACCCCCAGTAGATTCTGGAAGCTTATTCCCCGCAGAGGACGGACGTCCCTCCCGATTTTTGTTCAAAGTTATTCCTCACAAGGCCTTATAACTGGGTTATCCTCAGCTAACAACCGCGGAAGATCGCACTCGCCAGAATTCTTCTTATCCCCAGCGGAGTTCATCAAAATTCCCCAGCAGTAACTTATCTTTGCAGATCCCCGACCAGAGAATCCTCCGGAATTCAATTCCCCTCAGAGTTTAAGTTTCAGTGTCCCCAGCCGAGCTAAAGCTTCAAATTACCAATCCCCAGCGGAGCCAGACTAATGAACCTTCTCCCCACAGAGTTTTAGGAGAATAAATCTTGAGTTCCCCAGTGAAGTCGCCAGAGACACTTCCCACCGAACTGAAGATTCCCGGTCTTGTATCCCCAGCATAAGTCTGCTAGATTGGTGCTCCCCAGCATAAGTCTGCTAGATTGGTGCTCCCCAGTAGAAGTCATCAGGAATTCCCCAGAGATTTGGTATACGACCCAAGCTCCTTATTCCCCAGTAACAGCCAAGGAATTATTCTTCCCGGCAGCAGTCAGGATGCTTTTATCTTCAGCCATCCAGGATTCATCTATCCCCAGCAAGACAGCTCGTCGGCTTACATGCACATTCATTACACTCATATCATACCATTGATATCCCATATATTGCATCATACATTTCATGCAACATAATTTTGTGTCTAGCTAACATTTTGTCCTTTTCAGGATAAGAATAAAAAGCTATCCTTAACAGTTTCAGATGCAGTTTTACACGAATTCATCATCAAGTAACCCTACACCGGTTCTTATTCAACTTCAAGATTTCTGAAAACAGTTCACGGGTTCTCCAAGTAAACAGATGATAACCTATCACTTGTTCAGGTTCTTCTTCAAAACTTCTGAAAACAGTCTATGGATTCTTCCCAACAACGGATGTTAATCTATCGACTTGTTCAGATGCGACTTTCTGAAAACAGCTTACGGACGCTTCCCAACAACGGATGCTGCTCTATTGCTTATTCAACTTCAAGATTTCTGAAAACAGTTCACGGGTTCTCCAAGTAAGCGGATGTTAACCTATCACTTGTTCAGATTCTTCTTCAAGACTTCTGAAAACAGTCTATGGATTTTTCCCAACAACGGATGTTAATCTATCGACTTGTTCAGATGCGACTTTCTGAAAACAGCTTACGGACACTTCCCAACAACGGATGCTGCTCTATTGCTTATTCAAAACCTCAGGATTTCTGAAAACAGTTTACGGGTTCTCCAAGTAACGGATGTTAACCTATCGCTTGTTCAGTTTCTTCTCCAAATTTCTGAAAACAGTTTACGGATTCCTCCCAACAACGGATGTCAATCTATTGCTTGTTCAGACCCCCAGTTCAGAGATGGTCCAAAACCTGGACACCTTCCTGATATTCCCTTCCAGATGGCATCTCTAAGCCCATCCCCGACAGGATCTCTGTTACCCTCTCAAGATGGCATCTCTAAGCCCATCTCCAAATGGCATCTCTAAGCCCATTCCTGCATTCATTGCTTTGACGAGTGCAAATTTCCGGGCACTCTAGTGTCCAATCTCCTTCTACCCTCGAGTCACGAAAGGCAAACTTGCCAATCTAACTCTTCGGATTCAAGAAGATTGAACAGGGGCAACTGTTGTACCCCAAAATTTGCCCTCCCATTTCTCAATGATTTCTCATCACAAAACCTTTGAAGCCCAAGATCCAGTTAGGGTTCCATCTGCTCAAGACCTCTCCTTGCACTGTTGTTCCAAATTAGGGTTTGTGTTTGCACAAAGATGTTTTGACCTAAAATGCCTAATATGACTTTTTTGCTTCATATTTGACTCCCAAGTTTATCCATATCAAGTTTCAAGCCTTGATTCCAAGTTTTGCCCAGTCAATTGGACAGTTGACCTAGAAATCAACTGTATTGGGGAAAAAGTCAACTGTGGCCAATTGACAGTCAAACCTCATGAAAATTGACCCACATCAACATCATGAACTCATATGGACCATTTGGTCAAGTTTGGATCACAATTCCACAAGAAATTTGATCAGATCACCAAAAGGGCAAAATGGTCATTTTTAGGGTTTTGACTGCACAAAGGCAATTTTTGACTGTTTGACCCAACCAATGGCAAACCAAGCTCACATATGGACTCAAGGACCCCATGGAATTATCTTGACATGTTCAACAAATTCAAAAGATCCCAAGTACACAAGATTAACAGTTGAATTTCCCAGTCAATTGATCAATTTTGACTGTATACTGAAAAGTCAAACTTTGACTTTTTGGTCAAAATCAAGAGTCAAGATTCATTTTTCATCAAAACATGCCAAATCATGAAACTTGTTCACCAAGAAATCACAAAATGCAAATTAGGGTTAGAAATTTGAATTTTTCATAACTTAGAATTTTTCTAAGTTATAAAAAACCCTAATTTTTTCCCAACTTTGCCCCACTTTTTCACCAAGATCCATTTGGATTCAAACAAAAGTTAAAACATGAAAGTTGTAGCTTGTTGCATAATCTACAACTTTGATTCACAAAGTTTTCCCATTTGAGGCTTGTATCTCAAGTTACAAATTTTTGAATAAGGGCACTAAACCATTCTTAACTTAGTGAATTTTTGACCTATTTTGACAAGGTTTTCTACCCCACTTCAAGGCCATTTTACATACACTTCCACTTGGAATTTCAACTTGCATTTCAACGATGTATTGTAGTACACATTCCAAGCTTTCCAAAATGTCCAAGAACTCATCAAACAACCTCATGACTTGAGAGATTCGAATTTCACAATTTGGCAAAAACTCACTTTTGAACTGGCCATTTTTCATGTTCATAATTTGTGCAAACTTCTCAAAACCAGCATGCCCTTGATTACAGGTCCTAAAACCATCCAACACTCAATAATTTAATGCATGTTCATTGTGCTAAAACCTTGTTTCATGAGCTAAAGCATTGTATGATGGATTAATCCCAAATTAGATAAAGCATTCTTTCTATTTTTGCAAAAGTTTCACTTTATGTCCAATTACAAATCCAAGAAGTACAGTCCATATCTAATTGACACAAGTTTATGTGTTAATCACACTGATCAATGAGGGATTAGGCAGCATAGTATGAGGGCCTGTACAGGCTAGAGGCACAATGTCACCATGGCTTACTTAAGAGTGAAGAAAAGTACCATAACTTGTGACAACTCTCATATCAGCTTAGGCACACTTAGACAAACTTATCAAACACATTCCAAACATCCCAACCAAGCTTTTGCACGACCCTAGCACCTATCAAACACTCCCAATCTCAGAATCATCCTCAAACTGCAAAAACAGGGTCAGGCCTGCAGTTTGAGTGCCATCTTTCATTTCTCTCAAGCTTTCTTGCCCAAACCAGTTCACACACCTTCCATACCATCTATGCAAGCTAACCAAAAGCAAAAGCACGGCCTGTAATCCCTCTAACCACTTCCACCATTTTCAGTTTCTTGTTTTGCAGGTGAAGTGCTCTAGCACGATTCAGAAGCTTTCAAGACAAAGTAAACATTGGAATAGCATCTCTGGACCTCAAGGAAGCTCTTCCAATCATCACCTTGCACTGAAAGCTCCCTCATTGCCAGATAGAACTTCAGCTGAACAGGTATCTTGGTGAACTCGTATCTCTCTTATTAGGCATCATTAACTCTAAGTTTATGAATAAACAATGATCTACTCATGCCACTGAACATGTACATTCTTTTACTTTTCATTTCTTTTGCCTGAGCTGTGAGAATTTAAGGTTTGAAAATGGTAGAAAACTTAGGTCAGGATTTGGGATTGTTAAAATTCTCTCTCATTTCTGAGAGTTAGGAGATGTTCTTTATATATTTGGAATCGTGGTTTCATGATTAACATTTTTTGTGTTGAGAGTTTGTGCAAAAGATCAAAGGATCAGGATGTTTGAACTGGAAGAAACAGGCGCGCGTTTTGGATAGTTTGTTGTCTGAAGGTTGAAGAAGAAGCCACATGGGCTGGGCCTGTGTGGTCTTTTCTTTTTACACCCTATTTCCATTTTCTTACCCCCTGAGCCCATTTGCTTGATTTAATGTTTTTTTTTTATTTTTCTTTTTTCATTTTGACTCATTTATTTTTTCTAATAATGTTTAAAACTTGAAAAATCATTTTTGCACCATTTTTGCATTTTTTAAGTATTTATTTGTTTATATATACTATTATACATATATATATATATATATATATATATATATATATATATATATATATATATATATATATTACTATTTAGAAATATTATTAATAATGTAAATATATTGTATTTCTGATTTTTTATTTCATTTTTTCCCCTTTGAAACATTTTGTACAAAAAATACTTTTTTCATAAAATTAAATATTATTATTTTTTGCATATTTAATATATCTTGTAAATAATACAAATATATATATATATATATATATATATATATATATATATATATATATATATATATATATATATATATATATATATATATATATATATATATATATATATATATATATATATATATATATATATATATATATATATATATATATATATATATATATATATATATATATATATATATATATATATATATATATATATATATATATATTAATACACTTAGGATAAAAATACCAAAAAATGTATATATTTTATTTTTTAATATTTAATACTAAAAAAATACCCTTCTTACAAATATACCATATTTTATTCTATTTTTGTATGTAAATAATAAATAATTGATTAATACCCCTTTGATTAAAAATTAGGGTTTTTGCCCTAAATTTGAAAATACTCCAAAAAATAATACCTTTTTATTTTCTTTTTATTCTACATAAATAATACTTTTTTCATACACATAAAAAATTTCTTTTTACATTTTGCATATTTATTTCAATTTCCATTTAATTATACAATTATTCATATTGTAAATATTCAAAGCAAATGATGTAATAGCTTAGATTCAATTTCTTGTCTAAATATCTCCCCATTTGAACATTGTACCCCCCTCCCATATTATTGTGTTGTAATAGTGTAGGAACTTAAATTTCGCAATTTATCGCTTTCTAAATATACTATGCTAGAGTTAGGGTTTGCATGCGAATAAAATGAACAAAAAATAGTTTGACCTAATACAAGACAAAAAAGTATGAAAATGGACAACACACTTCACACTTGCACCCCCTAGGGTATTCCACTTTGTTTCCTTCAAATGATTGGGCCATATTGCATGTTGAATTTCTTTGGGTAAAACAAACAATCAAATGATCATAGTCCCTCAAAATGTTGCCTAAATGAATGATCAAGTCCCTTTTAAAGAAAAATTACCCAAAGACATTTAACACTATTGCAATTATGGTCTAAACGATGACCCGCGCCTATCTCTTTCACCTCCTAATACAAGATTGTCCACCAAATGCAATGGTGGAACAAAATTGTCAAAAGGTTTAAAACATAACAAAAATCTTTGAGAAAACTTTATGGTAGATAACTCTTAAGTACTTGCCAATTTGCAAAGAAAACACTTGCCTGTTTTCAAAACCCACTTCACAAACACTTTCAAAACAAACTTTCAAAAAAACCTTGAAACATCTTTTCAAAAGACAAAACACCTTTTGTAAAACATTCGAGTAAAGAATTGTTACAAGGGTAGCCTATACAAGGCATCTTTTCAAAACATTTTTTCAAACCCACACACCAAGCACCATTTCAAACAATTGAAAACCAAGGCAAGTTGATCTAAGCAAGTACCTAAGAGCCCATGGATAACCATGGATAGAAAGGGTGCTAATACCTTCCCTTTCTATAATCTACTCCCCGAACCCAAGAAAAATCTCAAAGGTTTTTGCTGTGCTTTTTAAACCTTTCCTTAGGATAAAATAAAAAGTCGGTGGCGAATCTTGCTCAACCGAAACATTTGCGAAAACAAACGCAAAACAACAGTCAGTTCTCCCACCGTATCATACACTTCCATTATAAAATGATTTCTAGGAAGGAATTCTCTGTGGGTCAACAGGTTTTATTATTTAACTCCCGCCTTAAGCTTATGGCTGGGAAACTCCGATCCAAATGGATTGGCCCTTTTGTTGTTACTAATGTTTTCCCTCATGGTGCAGTAGAAATTAAAAATGTAGGTATTGACAAAATTTTCAAGGTCAATGGGAAGCGCCTAAAGCTATTCCATAAAAGTGCAGTAGTTGAAGATGCAACCATAGAAGATCTTTCTTTGGAAGCACCCAACTACTCTGCAACTTGATCAGGGAGCTTTTCTTCTCTTCTCTATACTTTAATAGTTATGTCCTTTCATTGAGGACAATGCGTGTTTTAAGTGTGGGGGAGGAAATCCTTTGTTGTATTTGTTTTTGTTTCTTGTTTTCTTGTTTTGTTTTCAATTATAAAAATAAAAAATAAAAAAAAATAAAAAAATTTGCATCTGTTTGAAAGTTCCGGGTTAGAGATTAATCTGAGGATAATTGTTGAGACTCGGGAAAAGTTCACAAGATCGGTATCATCTTAACACTGTAAGTCTCCTGCATATGGAAATTGATTTGAATTCTTATTATGTTTTTAGCCTTGAATTCTCATTCTCTGACAATCCTTGAGTAGTTTATTTCAGCAGTCAACACCATCTCACACACACTCTATGCAAGGAAGCCGATGAATATAAGTGAGTGTTCCAAAAAGAAAAAAAAAGAAAAAAAAAGGAATGCGCCTTCTTAGTTTTGTGAGTCTCACCCGGTCACTTAACCCAACAGTCGTAGAACCTACAAAAAAGTTGATAATAAGACTCGTTGTTAGTTGGTTTAGCGGTTTTTGGTGCTGAACTTGGCAGGGCAGATTACGGTCCGATCCCCCGCAACTACAAATGAGTAAGAAAGGGTTATGTCACGTAAGTACCAGAACCCTGTGCAAAAAGTATTAGAGTCACTAAACGGTCGCTTTGCTATGAGTGTGTGGAGATAACGGGCTTAATGTGATTGCGCCTGAATGAAAAAGAGTAAGAAGGAGGATGAGTAAGTTAGGCTTTTGCATAATAATATGATTCGAATTAGTTTGTATATTCATGAGGCAAGATTAGTGTTCCTACGATATCCTTAGTGTGCAAGATTAGTACCTATTGATGCAACCTTAACCAAAGAAAAGTTTGTGGCCTAGAATGAGTAGCCAATGATGTGTTTGTGTTTTCTTTGTTTTGTTTTATTTTAATTTTACTCGGAGTGTAAAAGTTCAAGTGTGGGGGAATTTGATCAGTGCATTTTAATGCACATTCTTCCATTATTGTACTTATGCATTTCCATGGTTTGTTTAGCTTATTTTTGTATTTCATAGTGTTTTTCTATTTTAGTTTATTTCTACTCTTATTTGATTTTCGGACTTTATTTTCAGCATTAGTAGCCTGCAGGAATAAATTCATAACTTGAGCTACGAGAGTCGGAATGAGGCATGCTACCAGTCGTTGGAAAGTTAAGAGAAAGAGCTACGATTTTCATTCAGAAGTCGAGAGCTGAATCAGATTGTAGCAGGGCCATAAAATTCGTTGAAGTTGCAAAATTTTATATTTAAGTTTTGAGTCATTTGTTTTGGGTCTGGGTTATGTTTTCGATCCAGTTGGGTTATGAATCGAATCCTTGTCCTTGCTATACCTAGCAGACGCTACAGTAATTTCATTTTTACCTTTTCATTATTCAGAAAAAACTTTTGAACTCGCCACGATTTTAAATCGTATGCCTACGTATCCTCTTATGAGGAATTAGAGTCTCAATTCGTAGTTCGCAGTTGTTTGGTTATTTTTTTATGGATTATAGAAATATCTCGAATTCTCCTTGAACCAAGTCTGGGTGTGAATTATGGAATTGTAGACGAAGTTCGTAGTCAATAAGAGAAATTTTCATAATCCTTTTTGAAAAATATCTTGATTTTTTTAGGTTAGTAAAAAAGTTAGTATTTGATTGGTTAAATATTTTCGAATATATTATACAATATGAAGAAAATAGGTTTTAATGCATGAGAGAAAATGTTTTAGTGAAATTATATTATTTAAAAAAGGGGAGTTATTATTTAAAAAAGAACTTTGAATTAATAAATAACAATTTTAGAATTTATTAAAAATATTTATTAAATATTCAATTTATTAATATGCAAAAAAAGTAATAAATACATATCAAATAAATAAATAAATGAAATTATATAAAAAATAAATTTATTTTATTTTAAAATGCAAAGGGGGTGCAAAGTTAATTGGTTAGTAAATTGCTGCGGGTGTGAATAACAAGGCCCTAAATCTAGATATTGGATTTTGGCCTAAAATGCAAGGGGGGCGCAGATCTGAACGTACTAGAATAACTGAGGGGTGTGAGTATCAGGGGTCCAAGTCCATATATTGGACTTGACCCAAAGCAAAGGGGAGGGTGTTTATTTGTACGTGGTATCAAAAATAAAAAACAGGGGTGTGATTAGTAACTGGGCCTGGCCCAATATTAAATATGGAGGGGCCATCTGATCGTGTGTAGCGAGTGCATAACATTTATCGCGTGCATGTGGGATTGTGTCTGTTTGATAAAGATCAAGGGGTGGGGGTGAAGGCGCACGATAAAGTGAGTCACACAGGATTATAATGTACTATATTTTTCATTTTCTCTTCATTTTTCATTCATTTTTACTTCCTCCTTCTCCCTCTCTCTGTTCTTAGTCCTTCTCGCCTCTCTCTTATCTCTCACAGAACAACAACCATACCCCCTCCAAATCCTAATCGAAACTGGCGGTGGTGTTAACCCTCTTCAACCCCAAATCAAACCCTAACTACCCTCAAATCAACCCCACCAATGTCAATCGCAACAAAATCAAAAGCACAAAAAAGTTTAAGTATTTCGTTACCTCCGATTTCGTGCTCTATGTTGTTTCTTCTGATCTCTCTTTCTGATTCTCCTCCTCTCCTTAATTTTGTAGGTAATGGTGGGTGGCGAGGCGGATGAAAATTGACGATTTTAGGTTTTCTGTTCAGAAACCCTAGATATGGGCGGAGGAAACGCTCGGGGTGATGAAGGTTTCGAACCACCAATTCTTTGCTTCTTCTCCTTATTTGGTCTTCTATTACGATCCCCTCCTCCCTTTTCTCTTAGATTATAGAGATTTATATAGGTTAAGCATTAGAGTTAGATTAGGAAAATTGTTTGATTAGGCATTACAAATTAGTGATTTTGTTAGAAATTAGTTTGATTGAAGAATAAAATCTGTGATTGATTTAAAAATTAGATTTAGGGATTTGATTTGTATAGAGATTGATTCTAAGAAACATTTGATTTGTATAATTTTGGACAACTCTGTATGTAATTGATACGATTAGATTGAAAAATGTAAAATTTTGATATGATTTGATTCGTATGATCTGTACAGTGTTTGTTTGTGGGCTTTGTTTGGTTTTAGCGAAGAAGAACAACAAGAACAAGGCACCGCTGGGAACAAATCAATTAGGGTTTCAAAAATATTTGATTTTGACTTAGTCAACACGTCCAACAAAAATAATATTTGATTTCTTTTTTTCCCTGTAAAATAATTAATTGATAATAACAATATCAATAATTATATATTTTTTAATAATAACGAGTTGACCCAGTCAACCAAACAAATGGGCCTTCAAATCCCACAGACCAGTCAAATTATTAAAATAACCCCCTTTGTCTTAAAAACTAAACATGGGCCCATAAAAAAAATCTTAATGGGCCATTCTAAAAAATGTAGCAATAAGCATGCCAATTCTAAGCGCATACCCCTCCCCCAAATTATATCATGAACGTACCATCAAAAAAACTGAAATAGGCCTGCAACCAAAAACAAAATGCTCCCTCTATACAGTATTCCAAAATTGAACATGGGCCTCTAATCTTAAATAGCTCTCTAATCCAGCTAAAAAGAACACACCCCCTTCTATGTTTAAATGGGCTTGAAAAAAATGTTAATGGGTCATCGACATTCCACCCGCACACCCCTTTTTGTAACCAACACAACCCTCTTTCCATTTTTAAACAAACCTTTAATGGGCTTGAAAATAAATACACCCCCTTTCTATTTGTAAAATAAACTTAATGGACCATCATATTTTGATGGTCCATTTTGATACAATGCACCCCTCTTATACATTTAAAACCCCCATTAGAAATAGACCCCAAAAGTACACCAATTGAAAAACAAGAGTATTTTTAAATTTAGAAACGTATTAATAATATTGAAATATAAATAGAATGATCATTGAAATTGATGGAGAAAATTTGAGGTATGACAAAGAGATCATGAATAACAGAAAAAGTAGAGGAAGCATTGAAAATCTTGAACAGCTCAATAATGGCTGCCACTCCCTACTTCCCCTGTAACACCAAAACCCCTTAACTTTTGTGACCCCCCTGATCAACTTTAGAGGGATTAATCAAATGATGTTTTATGAAGAACATTTGACGTCTACCATAAGACCCGATAAAACGGTCATGGTCCTCAAGTTCGTTCTCAAATCAGATCAATCTCATTCTTCTCTCTCATAGTGAAGATTATTAGAGATACTAGTTAATATACGAAGGGTAGTTTACTATTCTCTTATCATAACATAATACTATTATGATTGCTGTTAGCAGTTGGTATGCTAACCAACTATATAAACCACTATAACTAATTTACTCATTGAATATAGAATCACTTTATTCTCTCTCTTTGTATCTTACTCTCTTCTCTCTTTCTCCTTTTCCTTTTCCGTAACTGCAATAGATTCCATCTTCTAACATGGTATCTAGGGCCTTCTTTTTCTGAACTCACAAGCGTGGTTCAACTCTCTTCTTCTATGACATCACCATAATCTGCGAATTCCCTACCGAATCAAGTGCTTTTCGCTGCCGAAACTACCTTCAAACATAAAATATCTGTAAATTTGGATGAATCCAACTACTGTCAATGAATGCAACAAGTTGAAGGTGTGCTTTGTTTCACCGTAAATTCTTGACGGATTCCTCTCTATTGCTGATCGTGATTCACAAACTGAGAATCCAGCTTATGTTAGTTGGGAAGAACATGACACATTGCTATGCACATGGCTCCTTTCTACTATCTATGATGCCCTACTGTCTCGCTTTTTTCTTCTTCTCCATTCATAGAAGGTTTGGGACGAAATCCACGTGTATTGAAATACACAGATGAAAATGAAGTCGTGACAACTTCAATCAGAGCTCCGATCATTTTCCAAAGGTACGCGCACCGTTATTGAGTTCTTGGCACGTGTGTGCACGATCGTGAGCACTCTCATTTTCATTGGTGATCCCGTGCTTCTTCGTGATCAAGTCGAATTGATTCCTGAGGCGTTTCCTACTAAATATGACTCAGTCGGTGCTGTGGTAAATTCCATGTATGATTTCATATCTCTTGATGAGCTTGAGTCTCTTCTTCTTGCTCAAGAAGCGCATATTGATAGAGCAAAAAAGGAAGTTACTAAGACTGTTGTTGTTAACCTTACTCAAGGCACTCCTCCGTCCTCCAACTCTCAACAAACCTTCCCTAAAGCTTCAGTTACTAAATCCTTGTATCCTTAAACTATTGGACGTGGTGGTTATCATGGAAGATAAGGCTTTCGTGGTGGACGATTCAGAGCCCGTGGTGGCCGTTTTGGTAACAGAGGTTCGATTCATTGTCAAATCTATTACAAAGCGGGTCATGAGGCAAGTTATTATTACTTTCGCCATTCACCTGATCGATATGCAAGTTATGCTACTCATTCTCCTTATGTTGGTTATGGTACATTACAAGAAAATGTATGGAATCATCTTGGCTTTTGTCCTTCTGCATCACATCAAATGAATTCTCAAATGCCTCGTCAAGCTCTCTAGAATAGTTAACTTGGTGCATCCAGACCTCAAGCATTTGTCACAGGCACAAACTCAAACATTTATTTTTACAATCAAGCATGGTATCCTGACTCTAGAGCCATACATTATGTTACACCAGATCCTGCAAATGTCTTGGATGATGTCTCTCTTCTAGTTTCAGGCCTTATCCAAATTGGAAATGGTCAAGGTTTGTCTATAAAATCCTTTGGATCCTTATCTTTTAACTCTCTTTATTACCCTAACACCACCCTAAAACTTAACAAACTCTTACTTGTCCCAACCATTACCAAAAATATTGTGAGTGTGAGTCAATTTTCCAAAGATAACTCTGTACATTTTGAATTTCATGCTGATAAGTGTTTTGTGAATTGCCATGCTTCCTCTAAATTTTTGTTAAGAGGCTCACTTGGGCATGATGTCCTCTACAGGTTTGACAGTCTGGATCAAGTCATTACTCAAGTCCCACCTCAAGCTCTTCATATTTGCAGCTCTAGCTTTGATCAAGAGTCACCTTAAGCTCTTCATGTCTCTAGTTCCAGCTTAGACTCTAGGCATACTCTGCCCTCCCAATGTATTAAATCTCCTTGTTTGTGCTAATTATGGAATTGTAGGCTGGGACATCCCCATCATGAAACTCTTAGAAATGTTCTCACTGTTTGTAATATTCCTTCACCTAATAAATTTTGTTTTTGATTTCTGTAATGCCTATTGTCTAGGTAAAGCACATATATTACCATCTCATGCTTCCAATAATAATTATACTAATCCTCTTGAATTGGTATTTTGTGACCTTTAGGGACTTGTCCCTGTCACTTCCTTATGTGGATATACCCATTTCCTTACTTGTGTTGATGCTTTTAATCGATATACTTGGATATATCCACTCAAACTTAAATCTCACACTATTGAAACCTTCAAACAATTTAAAGTCTTAGTTGAACTATAGTTAGATCACAAAATTAAATCCATACAAACAGATGGTGGATGAGAATTTAAGCCTCTCACTCAATACTTATCTAGCCTAGGCATCACTGACAAATTAACTTGTCCCTACACTCACCACAAAAACGGCCCCGTGGAGAGGAAACACAGACACATTGTTGAAACTGGCCTAACTCTTCTTGCCCAAGCTAACCTTCCCCTAAAATTCTGGGATCATGCATTCTTGACAGCAACCTACCTCATAAACAGACTTCCCTCTACTGCTCAAAACCATAAATGACCCTTCTTTATTTTACATCTCAACTTTCCTAATTACAAATTTCTTAAGCCTTTTGGTTGTGCATGCTTTCCCTTATTAAGGCCCTATAACTCACACAAACTTGATATGCACTCAAAAAAATGCGTGTTCATTGGCTACTCACCCGCACATAGAGGTTATAAGTGTTTTTCTCCTAGTGGCGAGATTTTTATTTCTAAGGATGTGATTTTAAATGAAGTTAGGTTCCCTTATCCTGACTTGTTCTCCTCGTCTTCCCACTCCCCTTCTAACGAAAGTGGTTATGTATCTCCTAACTTCCAAAATTTCCTACCAGCTATACCTACTCCCTCATTATCTCTGCCACAAACTCCTACTGTGCCCCCTCTCACAATCTATTCTACTGAGTTTCATTCCTCTTATCCCCCCACCTACACCTATATCTAATCTTTCTTCTCAATATCCAACATTATCCCCACCTATATCATTACCTTCAATCTCTACTTCCTCATCTCTCTACCTGAATGAGCCTAATGTCACTGGCCAATCTCAAACTCAGGTGGATGCTTCCAATCACAATATTATCCCTTCCTCATCTAGTATGTCTAGTACCCATTTCTCACCTAGTGCACCTCCTTCTCTTGCCCTTATGCCTGCTCCCAAAATTCATCCTCTCAACACCCACCTTATGCACACCAGAGCCAAAAATGGCATAGTCTAACCCAGACTTCATCCAACTCCACTGCTCACTCATGCTGAACAAACATCCTATAGACAAGCCTTGGCTGTTCCTGAATGGTCTGTAGCTCTATAGGCATAATATGATTCTCTTCTCAAGAACAACACCCAGACACTTATTTCTCCACCTGCTCATAGACAACCCATTGGCTGCAAATGTGTGTTTAGAGTAAAATAAAATGAAGATGGAACTATTAGTAAGTATAAATCTCGCTTGGTGGCAAAGGGGTTTCTTCAAATAAAGTGTTTTGACTTCACTAAAACATTCTCACCAGTAGTGAAGCATATAATTGTGAGAATCGTGCTTACCCTTGCTATCACACAAGGCTGGCCTATTCAACAACTTGACATCAATAATGCCTTTCTTAATTGCATTCTTAATGAGGAAGTGTACAAGATACAACCTAATGTTTTTGAATAGTTTGATTATACACTAGTGTGCAAGCTAAACAAAGCTTCATATGGTTTGAAGCAGGCCCTAAGGGCCTGGTTTGACAGGTTAAAAGGTGTTCTCATATCTATGAACTTTATCGTCACTAATTGTGATCTATCTCTATATATGTTGCACACTCCCATAAACTGCACACTAGTTCTAGTTTATGTGGATGATATTGTTCTTTCTAAAACATTAAAAGGGTACCTTCCCTGCTATAGGTCAGGGATAGGCTCAAATGATTTGTTTTGTGTATTTGTTATATGTTCTATGTATGTTTCAGATCTCTTTTCCATTCTCCAAGAAACTTTTATATAGTCCCCTCCATGCTCTCCAAACAGTCACCATTAGTAAGCTTTTTGGCTTACTAAACGTAACAACCATTTAATTGCTGGTAACATATTCAACAAGTGCTTGTAATAGTTTCATGGCCTTTGGCTATTTGGATACCATAGCCAAATGTGGAACATATACACGGATGTTTGATATCCCATGTGATCCAGGCTATATCTCGGCTTATCATGGTTCTGTATGCGCAACCAAATCTGACCTCTACTTAGCCGGTCTCTATACTCTCTTAGGGACCAACTTATATTCATGATCCTAGATAACTCCAAGCCCCGAGTTCGTACCTTGGCCGATAAAATAATTTTGGGATGTACATATATAATTATCACAGGAACCTCAAATACTTTCATTCATCCACTTATCACAAAGATGAATCTCTATTTTTCCCTAAAAGATCATGGTCAACTGGATTACTTCTTAGGGATAGAAGTTAAACATCTACCTAATAGCTCACTTATGTTGTCACAAACTAAGTACCTAAAAGATATTTTCATCAAGGTTAACATGGAATCTTCTAAGAGCATTTCCTATCCCAGGGAATCCAACACAAAACTGTCCAGAATTAGCTCAGAAAATGTTGTTGATCCAACTAAGTTCAGATCTATAGTAGGAGCCGTGCAGTATGCCACCATAACCAGGCCAAAAATCTATTTTGTTGTCAACAAAGTTTATCAATTTCTCTCAAACCCCCTTGAAGATCACTGGAAAGTTTTCAACAGAATCCTGAGGTATTTGCAGGGACCCTGCATCATGGTCTTCTTCTTGTTCCTGCTTCCCCTACAACCTGTAGCGGTAGAAATGTTCAAAGACTAAGCCATTGGACTGACTAGACTTTATACAAATCAAAATAAAAATCGCCACCGTGCTTTATTGTTTCCAAAGAAATTGGATAAGAGCGAATAACCCAAAAAAGAGGGGGAAAGTTTCAAGGTAAGGGGGTTGGTTATGCAAAGGGAAGGTATTAGCACCCTAAACATCTACGGTACTCCGCAGGAACCTCTTTGTAAAATCTGTACATTTTGGCTATAAAAAATGTTGTATATAAAATGGATGGTGGAGGTGAGAAAAGAAATATATTTTTTTATGATTTTTGCACCCGCCGCGGTTGCGAACCTTTAGTGCCTACGTACCATCTTTCGTGCAATAGGGGATCAAGGTACACATAGTTCCTCTTTCAAAAATTTGAGACACAAATGTATTGGTTAATTTTATGAGATAAAACATCATCGTCATTGTCCGTGTGGAAAACATACCTACTCCCCACAATCATGAGAAAGGAGAATTTGCATCATCTCAAAGTGGAGGATATGGCTTGGATTTCAAAGTCAACAATGCATCACTCAACACCCAATTGGAAATTATCTCTCTTCACTACATATTGTAGAAGTATAGTTGTTTGCATCACTACAAGGATTGACAAGAGTCTAATCTTTTGAGAAAAGTTTAAGAGTAAGAGCCAAAGTGGCAAGATGGTATGAAATGAGATTGATTGACTTTTAGTATTCTCACAAAAAATGTCAAGGTATCATTAAGTTGATTGGGTTTATTTATGAAAAATATTTTGAAAATACATGGACATAAGTCCAAGTTTATTATGAAAGTGGTTCAAGTTTAAAACAAGAAGAGTTTTCAAAAGGAGGAAGAAGATTTTTGAAATTAAAGATGATGGGATGAGAAGAAGAGGCTATCCTAAAGCATAAGGTAAAAGCTAGGGATAAGAACCATCTAACCAACAAGAAACCAACACTTGACATTATGAGCCAAGATAGAATTCCCATTCCTTGGATTGAAACCAAGAAAGAAAAAATACTAGACCTCTTGAGAGAACCCAACTTCAAGTGTATTAAGTCTTCATAAAAATTAGGCAGAGCACGGTTGTATACGGGTGAATTCCATATTACAAACAGAGGATGTAATCACAAAAACCTACACACAAAAAAAAACAAGCAACCCAATGTCTTGAGGTAAACCTCAAGAACTCCAGACAAAATAATCAGGTAAGATCTCCAAGATAGGACAAAGTTTCTAATTCTAAGTCCAAGAAAATTCCCATGCCCCCTAATGCCAAGGATAGTAACTAAATAGTCCAAGTACCATTAAATATTTTTTAGGGTTTATGTTGATTATTAAGTATCTTAAGAAAGGAAAAGAAAAGCTCAAGTGAGCAAAGTAAAAATGACAAGAAAATAAATGCTCAAATGAGCAAAGATGAAAATGGCATGAAATGTAAATGCTAAAAGTAAATAGTACATAAAGCATAAAAAAGAATAAAAGCATAAGGTAAAACAAGTCAATAATTAGTGGTTAGTTGGATGACCATCTTGAAACTTGCATTTGTAACTCATTAGAGGATTGGTAGAACCAAAGCCTCCACACAACAAGTTGCATTTGCTTTTTGTCAAGTATATCATCCATTTGGAATTCTCATAAGTACCATTTAATGATCAACGATGTTTAAGTGATCTGTGTTAACCAAAGGTGTTGTAGATCCATTAGAGGATTGATAGAACCAAAGCCTCCACACAATGAATCTCAAGGTTATTGGATCAAAGATATCAAATTAACATACTTGGGCTTACAATCATAAGTTTGGGCCACGAATGATTATTTATTCGAACCGGGACAAAATTTAACGCTATGTTAAGCAATCGTAAGTGGACTTATATAGAAGTCACACCTATTTTGAGGCCGGTCAATAGCAATTTATGCACCATTTGTTTTGAGACATGATATATAGATCATGCTCCAACAACATCTAGTGCAATAAGAAAGGGTTTGGATGAAGAGGGATGGGGAGAAAAAAATATACAAACCACTTTTGATTTAAATTTTAATCAAACTATTATTAAAATTATTCATCCATTTTTGTGGAGTTAAACTCAACACCATGGATCCAATGATGTTAACAAAGTTCATGATCCAAAATCTAACCCAAGATCATCCAGAAAATAATCACAAAATAATATTATATTTAATATACACAAAAAAGGATTTTAAAAATGTTTTAAAAATAGAAAATAAAGAGAAAAATATCAACCATGTTCAAATTAATCAAGAAAGAAAAAGTAAGGCCATAGAAAAATCAGAAATGGATCCAAATATTTTTACAAATTTTTTTGGTAATTTTTTAAAGTCAGAAACTATTTTTAAACTATTTAAAATTTCTCAAACAAACAAAAAAATAGATAAAAAATAGTAAACCTCAAAATAAAATTCCATAAAATTTTCAGAAGGTCAAAAATAAGCAAAATAATATTTATGAATTTTTTCAAAATTAAAAAATGTCAGAAAGTATTTTTTAAGTAATTAAAAGAAAGCAAATAATTCAAAAATACATAAAAAAATATCAAATGTCAAAAATAAAAATAGTCATGAGATAGTAAATAATTCAAAGTATTTTTGTAAATTTTTTCATAATTTTTGGATAAAAAATAAAAGAGTCATGAATTTTTGAAAATTTAATCAATAAAAATATAAAATCAGAAAATAAAATAAAACCAAAAAGATGTGGACCATCATATCATAGTCAAAATGTGTTAGTAAGCTGATCCAGTGGACCAGACGCGCTGTGCTTGATATGGACCTTAGCGAGATACGCATAGGATAAGAAAAAGGGCAACCAATGAAATTAAAACGTTTGGCACACTACCATTGGCTGAGACGAGACATGTCATCGTCTTCAACCTCCAGACACCCTGTAATGGGGATTTTGTGAGATCCTTCAAATGGAAAAATTAGGATCCCAGGTTAGTATCATTGAACTCATCTCTTCAAGACGATTCTAACACCACCATCGCGCCAAATTTATATAAGGTATGGAGAGAGATATGAATCAAAAACCCAGAAAATAGAGAGCACCTTCAATTTGAGATTTCTCTCTCAATTCTCAATGGATTTAAAAATTGTAAGCAGCATTGGAATCAGGAGAAGGAATAGAATAGATTTAGTGCTTGATTTGGATCTACATGATGGAGAATTCTACCTTTTCGAAGTTCAAGGAAGAAGCTCTGAAACTGGACTTCTGTAGCTTGAATTATGGCTCGTTTTGATTGGTTTAAGTGCTGGAGAGTTTATATGATGCTTAAGGATGATGAATGCGCAAAGAATTTTGGAAAATGGAGCTTAAATCTCAGAAACTGAATTCAAAAAAGATGGATTCGTGTGAAGTTTTGGCAGGGTGTTTTTGGCTCTCAAAGCTTGAAGATTTGTATGGGGGATGACCCTCTATTTATAGGGAAGTGAATGAGAATGAAAATTGGAAGAAAAAAGGAAGTTTGGAGGGAAATTGAGTGAAGGTCGAGCACGAGTGAAGTGTGACTTCATTTCCATCAAAACTCAACCAAATCTTGCGTTTTTGGGTGCTAATCACTTCTGGAAAGTTTGATAATCAAGTTTAAATCAAAAACACGCATAAATATTGTGTTTAGAAGTCACATTATGGATTTCAAAATTCTGACTTTGTGGAAAATTCAATTTCAAGTTACCAAATTCAAATCCATGGTATTTCCAACTCAAGGGGTCTTAGGGCATGATTCTTGATGCTTTAGAAAGATGAGGTTACAAGCTTTGTAATGGAAAAATAATGGAGTTAAATGGATGCTTGAGCTGAAAGTTACATTGAGTCAAAGTTGAAGAAAAATGGTTGACTTTCCATACTTAGAAATATTTCAAATTCTTCTTCAAAAATGACCTATAATCTTTTGCATCCAAACATGGCCTTCCACTTGGAATTTGCTCTTGACCAAAAAAGATGGAATGAAGTAGATCTCTTTAATGAAATTTTGAAACATGAACCACTAAAAATATCCAAAAATTGAGGAAGTTATGACTTGTTGAAGTTGGCCAAAAATCATTAAATGACCTATAATCTTTTGCATATTTAAGGCAACCTCCATCCATTTCCCACTTTGCACATAAAAAAAGGCATAAAGTTCACATCTTCAAGATCATTATGGAAAAATAATGGGCTAAAGGTGATGAAAATTGACCAAGTTATGACCAATTGAAGTTACTCATGGAAAAATAGAGATTCATCTGGATGACTTGTAATCTTTCTTCTTCACCAAGTTTCTTCCAAATGGAAACTCCTTGGAACTTTTGAAGTGATTTGTTGATAACCCTTTAAAGAGAAGGATGTCTTTGGAATCACTCAAAAATACCAAAAGGTGAGCAAAATATACTCCTTTGAAGTTCAAAACCCTAGCTTCTAGATCAAAAAAATGCCATGAGGAACTTTGACAAGTTTGAACAAACTTATTGTACCAATATTCTTACTTTGTGAATAGAAGTTGTTGAGGATGATAATGAGAACTCATATTCACCAAAACCACTTCCATATCTTAAATTTTGAGAGAAATATACTCTTGTGACCAATAGGAACAAGGCATTGTCCAAACATGACAACTTCTCCAATCAACCCCTTGTACTTTTGAGTCAAATCTAATAACCTTGAAATGTGATGAACCAAAGCAACCTTGCCATGCCAATTCTCCCAAAACCAATCCAATGGTGAGGTTTGAACTTCTCAAGCTTTTATTGGCTAGGGCATGAAAGTAAACTCATGAACCCATGGAGTAACTTGTTAAATCTCATTGCCCTTCACCTACATGGATAACAAGCAAGACAAACCAACATTGCATTTTATTTAGTTAAAAGAAGAAATCAAGACAAAAACAATATTCATGATCACAAAAGAACATAAGTCAAGGTGCTTGGTGATTCCTCAAAAGGGAAAAGCTAAATATGGGGAGGGGAACCAAGAATCCTAGTGTGATCTTGTTGTGAATGAATCAACATGGTATGGTGAAGGGATATTAGGGGAAAAAATTGGGGTACAACAACTGCCCTTATTTAAGTTTCTTCTATCCGGAGATTCGAAGGTTAAAAATCTTCGTGTCGACGCGATCGAAGATACTTAAATATAAAACAAACCCTATTTTTGACCCTAAGATACCATGAAAATGCTTATGATCATGAATGCATATGAACAGGACCAAAGAGACGCGAAAATAACATTGGGGATGCAACAATAATAAAGAAACAAAGGAGCAACCCCACCAAGAAAATTAATCACTGGTGGACCAAAAGAACCGAATCAGATAGGATGGTCAAAAGGCACACCAACTTCTACTGAAGGCGAAGCTACCAACGTTTACTGAAGTAAGAGAGAAAGATAACAAACATCGGCATTCACTGGCGATGGTCTACCAACTTTCACTGAAGGTAGAAAGAGAATATATCATATCACTGCCGCTCACTGGTGATGAACTACCAACATTCACTAAAGATAGCAAAAAGATAATAAACATCGACGTTCACTGCTGATGGTCTACCAACTTTCACTGAAGGTAGAAAGAGAATATATCATATCATCGCCGTCCACTGACGATGAACTGCCAACGTTCATTGAGGGTATAAAAAAGATAACAAACATCGATGTTCACTGTCGATGGTCTACCAACTTTCACTGAAGGTAGGAAGAGAAATATCATATCACCGCCGTTCACTGACGATGAACTACCAACGTTCACTGAAGGTAGAAAAAAGATAACAAACATCGATGTTCAATGCCGATGGTCTACCAACTTTCAATGAAGGTAGAAAAAGAAATATCATATCACCGTCGTTCATTGACGATGAACTATCAACGTTCACTGAGGGTAGCAAAAAGATAATAAACATCGATATTCACTGCCGATGGTCTACCAACTTTCACTGAAGGTAGAAAGAGAATATATCATATCACCACCGTTCACTGACGATGAACTATCAACTTTCACTGAAGATGGAAAAAAGATAACAAACATCGACGTTCACTGCCGATGTCCTACCAACTTTCTCTGAAGGTAGAAAGATAAATATCATATCACCTCCGTTCACTGACGATGAACTATCAACGTTCACTGAAGATAGTAAAAAGATAACAAGTTTACCCAAGATTCTGGTGTTTCACCTAGAACGGGTCTCAACTTCTTCTTTAACCAAGGCACTCCGCATGGAAAGGATAATACATAAGCTGTCTCAAATAAATAGGCTTACTATTTGTGGTCACAGGGGGTTGTAAAAGGAAGTGACTTTTTTGGGGCAAGAGGTATGACTTCCTGGGGAGATGCCATGATGTTCTTGCTGAGGGGATAAAGTCTTCTTGTGAAAAATAAATGCACCAACCAGAGCTTGGAGTTTTTCAGGATTCCAAAGTAAATAATATTTCCAGAGGACCACAGATCCAAACCAGAAATAAACTGGAATGAAACAGTCAACCAAAATACATCCTTTGAGAAATAAACTCAAGAGGGAAAACCAAATCCAACTAGACAAAGAGCTGTACCGGAAGGCTAAAGCAAAAATGTTCCATGAGGGCAACTTAGTGGAGGCATTGAAAGAATATACACTTTCTGCTTAAGACCAACGCTCTAATGAAAATAGGGTAACTTATCTCTACAAAACAGGGTAATATGTCAACAAAAATTTTAACAAATGTCAATGAACAATGACTTTCCAATTTTAGCTATGCATGATGCGTGTACGAATGTATGAGTGTTATCGTGTGCATGCTGACAAAAAAGATACACAACATGGGGAACAACCAGGCAAAACTGCTTCGGGCACTAACAACACTCGTCTAAGCTTCAACCAAGATGATCATTCCAATAAAGGTAAAGGCCAGCTACAAAAACCAAACCTACTTCCTGCTTTAACTTTACTGAGGAGAAACATAATCCGGACGTAGCCAAATCAAACAGATACTGGGGTAGAACATCCTTCTTCAGGCTTCATCGGGGAAACCAGTGTTTTTTCAAAAGTAACATGCCTACTGGAGATTGCAAGACCAGTCTCAAATAAAGCAGACTGACACTGAAACAATCAAACTTCACTTGGGAATTCAAGCCTACTTCACTAGAGAAAAATGCGGATTGAAACTTCACATCATGAAAACTCAGAAAAGATGAGAAATGAATCCAAACTTGACCGAGGATACCAGAACCATAAACCCAATACGGAGAAAACAAACCGAGTAGACCTTCCCGAGGGGAACAAAACTTCTCAAAACAACCGGAGTTTGTCCATTCCTGGGATCACCATTTTTATTGTCATTGTTTCATCACAAATCTCAAAGTAAAAGTAAATTGTAAAAATCTTTTTTTTTTGAAAAATCAATTTTGTTATTTAATCTCTTTGCTTTGAAAGTTATTATCAGTAATAAATGGAGTCTTTGCAAGCTAAATAAAATAAGAAACACAAAGAATTGGGTAAAAGCTCGAATTTCATTAATAGAATGGTAGTCTGCTAATGGCGAGACTCCATAGATGATTACAAAGTTTGGGAAATGGTATACGTAATGGAAAAGATACATTGAGATACAATGACCAATATCCCCCCTAACAACTTTTGAAATCCTGAGCAGCAGCTTTTGTTGAAGTATGGTAAGGATCCGAGAAAATTGTTGCTTCAATGATCAAGTCTTGTCTGACATAGTTACTTGCCAAGAAAATCCCTAAATTTTGCCTAAGCTGCCCTTGTGGGTTTTCAACTTAGCGGGAAATTTATTCTGTTTATGTCTCTTATTTTTTGCCTAGACCGCCCTTTCGGGTTTTCGGCCTACCGAGACGCTCCTTTTTGCCTAAGCCGCCCTTTCGGGTTTTCAACTTAGCGAGCTGTTCTTGTATTTCTTTAGGAGAAGTATTTCTTGACAGCGTCAACATTCATGGGACGTGGGAACTCCTCACCATCCATAGTTTCAAGAATTAATGCACCGCCAAAGAAGGCTTTCTTGACAAAGTATGGACCTTAAAAATTGGGAGTCCACTTGCCCCTAGAATCACTGTTGAAAGACATGATCTTCCTGAGCATGAGGTCGTCTTCTCTAAATTCACGAGGTTTGACCTTTTTATCAAAAGCTTTCTTCATTATTTTTTGATATAACTGGCGATGACACAAGGTTGTCATTCTCTTCTCCTCAATCAAATTAAATTGGTCAAACCTGTTATGGACCCATTCAGCCTCTGTCAACTTGGTTTCCATTATCACACGCAACGAGGGAATCTACACCTCGACCAGGAGTACAACTTCCATCCGATACACTAAGGAGAACAAGGTTTCTCCCGTTGAAGTGCGGACAAATGTTCGATATCCATGCAAAGCAAAAGGGAGCATTTCATGCCAATCCTTATAAGTAATTACCATCTTCTGGATGATTCTCTTGATATTCTTATTAGCAGCTTCAACAGCCCCATTCATCTTTGGCCTGTATGGAGATGAATTGTGATGGACAATCTTGAATTCTTTACACAGTTCTGTCATCATCTTATTGTTCACATTTGAGCCATTATCAATGATGATTTTGCTCGGCACACCATACCGGTATATAAGATTATTCTTAATGAAGCGCACAACCGCCTGCTTAGTAACATTGGCATATAAAGCAGCCTCTACCCATTTGGTGAAGTAATCAATTGCTACTAAGATAAAATGGTGCCCATTCGAAGCTTTGGGTTCTATCATCCCAATCATGTCAATACCCCACATAGAGAAAGGCCATGGGGAGTAAATCATATTGATAAGTTTCGGAGGCACATGGACCTTATCTGCATAAATCTGGCATTTATGACACTTCTTTGCAAACTTATAACAATCAGATTCCATTGTCAACCAATAATAACCTGCCCTTAACATATTTTTAGCCATTGAATGTCCATTGGCATGAGTGCCAAATGAACCTTCATGAATCTCATGCATCAACATGTCTGCTTCGTGTCTATCCACGCATATGAGCAAGACCATGTCATAATTTCTCTTATATAACACCTTTTCATTGAGGAAGAAATTGCCAGCCAATCTTCTCAGTGTCTTTCTATCTTTCTTCGACACACCAACCGGGTATTCCTGAGTCTGAAGAAAATGCTTAATATCATAATACCAGGGTTTTTCACC
The DNA here is from genome assembly GCA_948472305.1 of Vicia faba. Classification (NCBI taxonomy): domain Eukaryota; kingdom Viridiplantae; phylum Streptophyta; class Magnoliopsida; order Fabales; family Fabaceae; genus Vicia; species Vicia faba. Next base: position 1,273,088,426 of record OX451738.1, read on the forward strand.
TGCTACCTCCTCTGCTGTAAACACATGAGCGGGCCTATCCAGCCGTCGAACCGTAATTCAGGGTATATCATTCCAAGTATTCACTTGGTACATAGAAGCCAGAGTTTCCAGAGCGTCTACCATTTGATTTTCATCTCTAGGGATATGATGGAATTCAACTTTATTGAAGAAGGGTAATAATCTTCTAGCATAATATTTGTAAGGGATCAAGCCAGGGTGACGAGTTTCCCATTCTCCTTTAATCTGATTTATTACCAAAGCTGAATCACCATACACATCTAGATTTTTGATTCTGAGATCAATAGCTTCTTCGAGACCCATGATGCAAGCCTCATATTCTGCCATATTATTAGTACAATCAAATGTCAATCTTGTAGTAAAAGGAACTTGCGATCCATGAGGAGTGATAATCACAACACCAATTCCTTTACCATAAGCATTCACAGCTCCATCAAATATCATACTCCAGCGAGATTCAGGATCAGGACCTTCCTCAGGCAATGGTTCATAATCTTTCACTTTCAGGAACATCACATCCTCATCGGGGAATTCATATTCTGCAGACTGGTGATCTTCCACTGGTTGGTGAGCAAGATAATCTGCCAACACACTACTTTTAATATCCTTTTGAGTGCGGTATTCAATATCATATTCAGATAACAACATCTGCCAGCAGACAATTCTCCCAGTATGAGCAGGCTTTTCGAAAATGTACTTGATTGGATCCATTTGGGAGATCAACCAAGTAGTGTGATTCAACATATACTGCCGCAAACGCTTTGCCGCCGAGGCCAAAGCTAAACATGTTTTTGTAATCTCAAGCCTCAACTCAACTTTAGTTTTGATGAAAGACAAACAAGCTAGTTTGATGAAAGACAAACAAGCATTATGGAAAGAAGGAAAAGAAGTGGAAATCAACTTAAAGCATCATTCACTCAAAGCTTCAAGGAACTTGGCAAGCAATCAAGTATATCAATTCTCAATTAAACTACATTGATTAGAAATGCTCAAAAATGATATACACACTTGCCACATCACTTCAATTATATTTCAAAACATTTTTTAAGTTTTTCTCTGCTGTAAATCGATTAACATATTGTGTAAATCGATTTACACATGTTTTTTCAAAAAACTGTTTGCTCCTGCCAGCAATCGATTTACAGGTTGTGTAAATCGATTGATCACAGAACAAACTGATTTTTTAACTCTTGTAAATCGATTGACACAACATGCTAATCGATTTACACTTCAAATTTTTTGAAATTCTGAACGTTACAAACACGTGCAATCGATTTGCATCTTATGTTAATCGATTTGCACATTGAAAATTTTGAAAAATCTGAACTGGTTTCAAGATATCCTTCACACCTTTTCTCCAATAGTTGCATGATCAAACATTGCATCTTGTCAAGTTTTTCAAACAGAAAAGTGTCCTTTTGGAAAGGTATCTTGATTACTATATATTACAAAATATTTCAAATCATAAACAACTCTTCTCTTATGCAATAAAATCTGAACTTTGTAAAATATTCAAACTTCATATTTCTTAACTTTTAAGAACAAAGATTTTCTGCACTTTCACACATATAAAGAACATAAATCTTTGAGCATTATCTAACCATTGTGTTACAGTTTGAATTGCTTACAAGAGAAGAAAGAAGAAACTTCAAAGAAGTCACTCTATGTGATCAACATCTTTCAAGAAATCATACTTCATAAAAACATACAAAGTGTAACTTATTTCCAGGATTGTTGGAATTAAGTATTAGATTACTTTTGTTCCTTGTTGTCCATTATTGGAAACAAGAGGTATCTTTTGAGAGGATTGTTCTCATTAGACTTATTGGAAATCCAAGAGGGTGTTCTTGGTTATTTGTTAGGTTCTTTAGTGGATAAGACTAGGAAGAGTCTTGTAAAAGTTCTAACAATATAGTAAAATCTCTTGCGTGTTTGCAAGGGGACTGGACGTACTTCCGGGGTGTGGAAGGAACCAGGATAATTCTCCGTGTCTCTTTACTTTCTGCACTTTACAGTTTTCAAAGCACTAAATCAAAACCAGAAAGTATAAAATAAGTCAAAAATCGACCACCACCTAATTCACCCCCCTCTTAGGCGCAATCTTAATCTTACAATTGGTATCAGAGCAGGTTATAGGTAACCTGCTCCTAGAGATCCAGAATGGCTTCCGCAAATCATCAACCAGTTTTCAGAGATGGTGGTAGTAACAACAAGCCTCCTCTATTTTGTGGTGAATATTTTGACTTTTGGAAAATACGCATGAAGGCGCATTTAGAAGCACAAGGAGAGGAAGTATGGGATGCTGTTGAAAATGGTCCATTTATCCCGATAACGGTAATCAATGGCGTTGGGTCTGCAAATCCCAAAACTGCATGGGACGACGATGATAAAAAGAAAGTTCTCTATGACAAAAAGGCAATAAACCTTCTTCAAGGTGCACTCAGTATGGACGAATTTTTCCGTGTCTCAAACTGCAAAACAGCAAAGGAAATTTGGGATACCTTGGTTCAAACTCATGAAGGAACGGCTGAAGTAAAAAGATCAAGGCTAAATACCTTGAGTCAAGAATATGAACTATTTCGAATGCAGCCCGGAGAATCCATTCTTGACTTACAAAAGAGATTTGTGCATTTGACAAATCACTTAATTGCTCTTGGTAAAACCCTGTCAAATGATGAACTCAACTTGAAAATCCTTAGATCATTGACTAGGGAATGGCAACCAAAGGTAACGGCAATCTCGGAAAAGAAGAGTCTCTCCGCAATGACTTCCGCTACATTATTTGGCAAACTTCAAGAATACGAAACGGAACTCGGTAGACTTGAAAAACATGAGAATCTAGAAAAGAAGTCCAAAAACATTGCTTTAAAAATTGATTCAAAAGAAGTGGTAAAAGAAGACAATCCGGAAGAAGATGAAAATTTCATGCTTCTAGTGAAAAGACTTGGGAAGTTTTTTGGCAGAAATGACAAAGGCGGATCTCATGCACATAAGAGAAAGCACTTCAAGAAAAGAGAAGCCTCCACATCAACACAAGATGTCTCATGTTATGAATGTGGAAAGCAAGGACACATCAAGCCAAACTGTCCAAATCTCCCAAAGAAAAATGGATTCAAAGGAAAGGACTCAAAACAAAAGAAAGCCTACATAGCATGGGAAGATAATGATATGAGCAGTTCATCGGAATCGGAAAGCGACGAATGTGCAAACTTAGCCTTAATGGCATCGCATCACTCCGACAATGAAGAAGAGGTTAGTAATGAATTTAATCTTTTTGATGATGATGTTCAAGGTGCAATTGATGAACTCTTGAAAGAATGCAAAAGTTTATACAAAAAGGTGTCAAAACAAGAAAAAGAACTTCTAATTTGTCTAGAAAAAATTGACACCATGACTAAAGATTTCGATCTTCAAAAACAGAATTTTATTAAAGAAAAGGAAACCTTTGCATGCTCCAAGTGTGAATCAAATGTCTTTCAAATTGTTCAATTGAAAAGAGTCATTGAACGATATGAAAAAGGACAAATAGGATTGGAAGGATTACTAAGCCAACAACGTTATCCAAATGATAAAAGAGGTCTTGGTTATGTGAATACTAAGAAACCAAGTAACAATCCCACTGTTTTTGTAAAGGCTACTAATAGTTCCAATCCCAAGAAAGTAGAAAAGAAGCAAGTTGTTCATAATCATCAAAAGAAAAAGGCTAATGTATCTAAAAGAAAACAAATTCCTAGATACAAGAGCAAATTTGTTCCAAACTGTTTTTACTGTGGTATTATTGGACACACACCAAATGCATGCTATATTAGAAATTTCAGTATGGCTAGTGGACATTATGCATGGGTGAAAAAGGGAACTAACTATGAAGGACCCAAGGCAACTTGGGTACCTAACAAGAAATAATTTGTTTTTGTAGGTATGCTTGAAATCCACTTCAAATGTTTGGTATCTTGGCAGTGGATGTTCAAAGCATATGACAGGAGATGTACACCAATTTTCATATCTAGTACATAAAGTCAAAGGGTATGTCACCTATGGAGACAACACCAAAGGAAAGATTCTTGGCGTTGGAATAGTTGGCACACCTCCATCCATTCAAATTGAGGATGTTCTCTATGTTGAAGGATTAAAGCACAACCTTCTTAGCATAAGTCAACTTTGCGATAGAGGGTTCAAGATCAAATTCAACAAAGAAGAATGCCTTATTATGGATGAGGCAACCAATGAGGTAAAACTCAAAGGTATAAGATCTAACAATATTTTTATGATTACTCTAGATGATTTGTCTATGAAGGTACAATGTCTTATGGTAAACAACAATGACGCTTGGTTATGGCATAAGAGGATTGCTCACATTCACATGGAGCACTTGAACAAATTGGTTAAGCATGACTTAGTTATTGGTCTACCAAAGATGAAGTTCATCAAAGACAAATTATGTAGTGCATGCCAAAAGGGCAAACATACCAAATCAACTTTCAAACCAAAGAATGTGGTTTCAACAACAAGACCACTTCAATTGTTGCACACGGATCTTTTTGGTCCATCTAGAACAAGAAGCTTCGGAGGTAACATTTATGCATTAGTTATTGTAGATGATTTTTCCCGTTTCACTTGGACTTTGTTTTTAGTGCACAAGAATGAAGCATTCAAGGCATTCAAGAGATATGCAAAACAAGTTCAAAATGAGAAGTCATCAAAGATAACATCAATCCGAAGTGATCACGGTGGAGAGTTCCAAAACAGTCTATTTGAAGAATTCTGTGAAGAAAATGGGATCTTCCACAATCTTTCAGCACCAAGAACTCCACAACAAAATGGAGTAGTTGAAAGGAAAAATAGGTCTTTGGTGGAACTTGCTAGAACCATGCTAAGTGACTCAAGTTTGCCTAAATATTTTTGGGCGGATGCGGTAAGCACGGCATGTTATGTAAGCAATCACGTGATCATAAGACCTATACTAAAGAAAACTCCATATGAGATTTACAAAGGAAGAAAACCAAATATCTCTCACTTTCATATTTTCGGGTGCAAATGTTTTGTCCTTAACAACGACAAAGACAATCTCGGTAAGTTCGATGAAAAATCGGATGAAGGTATCTTTCTTGGTTACTCCCTTTCTAGCAAAGCTTTTAGAATTTACAATAAAAGAACTTTAACTATAGAAGAATCAATGCATGTTTCTTTTGATGAATCTAACACCTCCAAGGAGGAAGTTGTTATTTGTGATGATGATGATTCTATAGATCTATCTCATGAGATTTCCTGCGGAGATGGAAAAATTGTCAATCCGGAACAAACACATGAACTTTCACATCAAAATGAAAATGATGATGATCTTCCTCAAGAATGGAGAACTCATCGTGATCATCCCATTGACAATATAATTGGAGATATTAGCAAAGGAGTATCTACTCGGCTAAATCTTAAGGATGCATGCTTAAATATGGCGTTTGTATCTCAAGTTGAACCTACTAAAGTGGCTCAAGCACTAGAAGATGATCAATGGATCCTTGCCATGCAAGAGGAGTTAAACCAATTCGAGCGGAACGAAGTTTGGGAACTTGTTCCTAATCCAGGAAATAAACGTATCATTGGAACCAAATGGGTTTTCAAAAACAAGATGGATGAAAATGGAATAATCACTCGAAACAAGGCAAGACTAGTTGCTCAAGGATACAACCAAGAGGAAGGAATTGATTTTGAAGAAACTTTTGCTCCGGTAGCACGTTTGGAAGCAATAAGACTATTACTTGCATATGCATGCTCATTGGACTTTGAACTTTTTCAAATGGATGTAAAAAGCGCATTTCTCAACGGATTCATAAATGAAGAAGTCTATGTAAAGCAACCTCCCGGATTTGAAGACTTCAAACATCCTAATCATATCTTCAAACTGAAGAAAGCTCTCTATGGGCTGAAGCAAGCACCAAGGGCTTGGTATGATAGACTAAGCGCATTCCTATGTGAAAAAGGGTTTGTAAAGGGTAAAGTTGATACCACTCTCTTCATAAAAAATGTTAATCATCATACCTTACTTGTACAAATCTATGTAGATGATATTGTTTTCGGTTCAACTAACCAAAATATGTGCAAGGAATTTTCGTCTATGATGCAAGGAGAGTTTGAGATGTCTATGATGGGAAGATTGAATTTCTTTCTTGGTCTTCAAATTAAGCAACTCAAACATGGTATTTTCGTAAACCAATCAAAATATTGCAAAGACCTTATAAAGAAGTTTGAGATGGAAAGTAGCAAAGAAAGTGCAATTCCTATGGGATCCGGCACCTATCTTGATCCAGATGAATCAGGGAATTCTATTGACATAACTAAGTATCGTGGAATGATTGGCTCACTCCTCTATTTAACAGTAAGTAGACCTGACATTATGTTCAGCGTTTGCCTATGTGCAAGATATCAAGCCAATCCTAAAGAGTCTCACCTTGCAGCAGTCAAGCGCATAATAAAATATCTCAAAGGAACAACCAACGTCAGATTATGGTATCCAAAAGGTAGTATGTGAAATCTAGTTGGTTATTCTGATGCTGACTATGCAGGTTGCAAAACTGATCGCAAAAGTACTAGTGGAACATGTCACATTCTTGGAAATGCCTTGGTTTCATGGTCATGCAAAAAGCAAGCAAGCGTAGCTCTCAGCACTGCCGAAGCAGAATACATTGCGGCTGGAAGTGGATGCGCTCAAATTCTTTGGCTAAAACAACAATTACTTGACTATGGAGTAAACCTTGGATGCATTCCTCTTCGATGTGATAACACAAGCGCGATCAATATTACGAAAAATCCAGTTATGCATTCCCGGACGAAACACATTGACATCAGACATCATTTCATCCGAGACCATGTACTCAAAGGAGATGTCGAGATCACATTCGTGGACACTCAAAATCAACTCGCGGACATCTTCACAAAACCACTTGCAAAGGATGCATTTTTCAAAATTCGTCGTGAACTTGGAATCCTCGATAAACAAGATATTTAAGGTGCACTCAATCCTTAACTATACCTTAATGTACATATATATGTGGTTAGACATTGTTTCAAATGTTAAAAATAATGATGTTTTAAATTTTTCTTTAAGTAAATCGATTTACACCATATGTCAATCGATTTACTACTGAAGCAAATCATTTTTTTAATAAAATCTTTTGTGTAAATCGATTTACACAATATGTAAATCGATTTACCACTGAACGAAAATTATTTTTTATGAAAATGTTCTGTGTAAATCGATTTAACCAAGGGGCAAATCGATTTACCACAGAATCTGAAGCATTTTCTGTATATTTTCTCTATGCAATTTATTTTTTAACATGTGATACTTGTATGAGCTTTTAATATATTGGTCAAACATTCATTGTCTCTCAACCTCCCATCCTACTATTGCCCAATCAATGAAACCTTGACCAAATCACCAAATTAAAACCTCATAAAGACCTCACTTACTCTCTATATTATTTAAACTCACCAAAACTATCTCATAACACCAACACACTCTCTCACATAACAACACAAAGAACTTTATATCTCTCTTTTCAAAACCCTAACAAGATCCATGGCTCCCAAGAGAAAAGCCTCTGCCTCAGAGAAAGGAAAGAAGCAAGCTACGTCAACATCTGAAAACTCTATGCTCGAATACCTCTCGGATCCACAGCGGGACAGATTTATCAAGCATTTTCAAAAGAAAATCATCTCTACTCCAAAGTTTGGTATGTTATCTACTTTTCCAGATGAATGCTTCTCGTTTCAAAGAGATTTCATTGCTTATGGTTTAGAACCATTAATATCTTCACATGGTTTCTATTACCCGGATCTGGTTAGAATTTTCTACAGCAATATGTGCTATGACAACAACAAATGTTATACCTATGTCCTTGGAAAAAGAATCCCTCTGTATTCCAAAACTATTGGCAGAATTTTGAACATTCCATATTCTGGAAGTACCCTCTATGATCCAGAAGATGCTGCTTGGGAAAACTATCAGAAGCGAGAATTTTTCTATAGCATTGGAAGGTTATCAGAATCTGAATACCGTGCCAAGCGGATTCGAAGTCTTGGCGGGGTTATTCCAGCTAGGGACACATGGAGTGCTGGAAATTTTCATATAGATGATAGGTTGTTTCACTATTTTCTGGTGTATATTCTGTTTCCTAGAGCAGGGAATCATTGTACGGTGACCGACCTAGAACTGCAAATCATCTATGCAAGGAAAAATGGAATTCCGGTTAATTGGGCAAAATTGATTGTGATGCATATGCTAAAAGTTGCCGCAAGGGCCACCTTTCTACCATATGCATATTTCATTACAAGGATTATGGCAACTTTTGATATAGATTTCACTGGATTTGAGCGGATTGAAATGGATCCAATCACCACTAGGATCTCCATCAAAATTGTTGATTCAAGGATGGGTGTTCATTTCAATGCTGAAGCAAAAACCATCACTTACATTGGAGAGGATGTTGTCGGCGATGAAGGTAATAATGCAGATGAAGAAGACCATGAAGTTCCTCCTCCTGCTGCTTCTTCTGGTCCAACAAATCAAGATGTTATGGATTTCATGACGCAAAAGTTTGCTTCTCTCAATTCTAACATCCATGCTCGATGGACTGAGATAAACGACTCTACCTCATCTCGAATAAATGCTTTTCAGAATGATGTGAACCAACAATTTTCATATCTTTATTCACATCTTCATATCCCTCCATACGACCCAACCAATCCTGCTCCTCCGCCTCCTCAATACACCGAACCACCTCTTCAACAACAATTTCCATATCAAGGACCTTTCTAAAATGTTCCTGATCAATGTTATTAAATTCTTGTTATAAGTATCATTATGGTTTTTGTCTTGTTGTATTTCAAGTGTTCATTTTATGTATTGTGTTCTTAAACTTTGTTCGATAATTTTGAAAGTTTTTTGTTTTTCATTCATGTTCCTATACATTTCTTTCTGGTATAATTTCTTGTTGCATCTTTCCCTTCTTTTTGATAATGTCAAAGGGGGAGAAGGATGTAATAGCACTTTATGGTTGTTTGTTTTCATTGTCTTTACAGAGCAAGCTTTCAAATCTTTTTCTCCATAGGGGGAGAAATCTTCTAAGGGGGAGAAAACACATTCTGCTAAAATTCTGATCAACACATAAAGGAAAATGGTTTGTCATCATCAAAAAGGGGGAGAATGTAATCTCAAGCCTCAACTCAACTTTAGTTTTGATGAAAGACAAACAAGCTAGTTTGATGAAAGACAAACAAGCATTATGGAAAGAAGGAAAAGAAGTGGAAATCAACTTAAAGCATCATTCACTCAAAGCTTCAAGGAACTTGGCAAGCAATCAAGTATATCAATTCTCAATTAAACTACATTGATTAGAAATGCTCAAAAATGATATACACACTTGCCACATCACTTAAATTATATTTCAAAACATTTTTTAAGTTTTTCTCTGCTGTAAATCGATTAACATATTGTGTAAATCGATTTACACATGTTTTTTCAAAAAACTGTTTGCTCCTGCCAGCAATCGATTTACAGGTTGTGTAAATCGATTGATCACAGAACAAACTGATTTTTTAACTCTTGTAAATCGATTGACACAACATGCTAATCGATTTACACTTCAATTTTTTTGAAATTCTGAACGTTACAAACACGTGCAATCGATTTGCATCTTATGTTAATCGATTTGCACATTGAAAATTTTGAAAAATCTGAACTGGTTTCAAGATATCCTTCACACCTTTTCTCCAATAGTTGCATGATCAAACATTGCATCTTGTCAAGTTTTTCAAACAGAAAAGTGTCCTTTTGGAAAGGTATCTTGATTACTATATATTACAAAATATTTCAAATCATAAACAACTCTTCTCTTATGCAATAAAATCTGAACTTTGTAAAATATTCAAACTTCATATTTCTTAACTTTTAAGAACAAAGATTTTCTGCACTTTCACACATATAAAGAACATAAATCTTTGAGCATTATCTAACCATTGTGTTACAGTTTGAATTGCTTACAAGAGAAGAAAGAAGAAACTTCAAAGAAGTCACTCTATGTGATCAACATCTTTCAAGAAATCATACTTCATAAAAACATACAAAGTGTAACTTATTTCCAGGATTGTTGGAATTAAGTATTAGATTACTTTTGTTCCTTGTTGTCCATTATTGGAAACAAGAGGTATCTTTTGAGAGGATTGTTCTCATTAGACTTATTGGAAATCCAAGAGGGTGTTCTTGGTTATTTGTTAGGTTCTTTAGTGGATAAGACTAGGAAGAGTCTTGTAAAAGTTCTAACAATATAGTAAAATCTCTTGCGTGTTTGCAAGGGGACTGGACGTACTTCCGGGGTGTGGAAGGAACCAGGATAATTCTCCGTGTCTCTTTACTTTCTGCACTTTACAGTTTTCAAAGCACTAAATCAAAACCAGAAAGTATAAAATAAGTCAAAAATCGACCACCACCTAATTCACCCCCCTCTTAGGCGCAATCTTAATCTTACAGTTTTTTCCAGCATGGAATACCACGACTCATAATAAGTGAATTTTTTACTGAGATAATAAACGGCGAACTCCTTCTTCCCTGTTTCATCCTGTTTTCCCAGAATACAACCCATGGATTTATCTAACATTGTCAGATACATAATCAACGGTCTTCCTTCTACGGGAGGGAGCAAGATAGGAGGTTCAAGCAGATATTCTTTAAAACTCTCAAATTCCCTTTGGCAGTCATCCGTCCACACACAACCTTGATCTTTCTTTAACAACTTAAAGATCGGTTCGCATGTTGCAGTCATGTGGGAAATGAATCTGGAAATATAATTCAAACATCCGAGGAAACCTCTGACTTGGTTTTCAGTTCTTGGTGCTGGCATTTCTTGAATTTCTTTGACTTTATCAGCGTCAACTTCAATTCCTTTCTAGCTAACAATGAAACCCAACAACTTCCCCGATCAAACACCGAAGGTGCATTTATTTGGATTCAAGCGGAGACGATACTTCCTTGAATGCTGAAACAACTTCAACAAATCTTCTATATGCCCTTCTTCAGTCTGGGATTTGGCAATCATATCATCTACATATACTTCAATTTCCTTGTGCATCAGATCATGGAATAGGGTTGTCATAGCCCTCTGGTACGTTGCACCAGTGTTCTTCAACCCGAAAGGCATCACTTTGTAATAGAATGTTCCCCAGGGTGTGATAAACGTTGTTTTTTCCATATCCTCTGGAGCCATTCTTATTTGATTAAACCCGGAAAATCCGTCCATGAACGAGAATACTTTGAATTTTGTTGTGCTATCCACTAACATGTCGATGTGAGGCAACCTAAAATCATCTTTTGGACTAGCTTTATTTAGATCTCTGTAATCTACGCACATGCGGACTTTTCCGTCTTTTTTCGGTACTGGGACAATATTGGAAATCCATTGAGGATACACTAACGTCACAAGAAAACCAACATTAATCTTCTTTAGAAACTCCTCTTTGATCTTTACTGCCATATCTGGGTGAGTTCTTCTCAACTTTTGTTTAATTGGCGGACACTCTGGCTTCAACGACAAATGGTGCTCGACAATATCTGTATCTAGACCAGGCATATCTTGGTAAGACCAATGAAAAATATCCACATACTCTTTCAACAACTCAATCAACCTTCTCTTCACATCGGGATGCAACGATGCTCCAATCTTGAATTCCTCCAGATCTTCTTCTGAACCCAAATTGATCACTTCCAAAGGCTCCTTATATGGCTGAATGGTATTTTCCTCATGCTCAAGAAACCGTGAGACCTCTTCTGGAATCTCATTATAATCTTCTTCTTCAACCCCAAACATAGGACATTCAAAGTTGGGAGAGGGTGCAGGGTCATTGTATTCAACGGGTTTTTTAATTAATCTGCACATATGATTTATGATTGCTTTTAGAAACTGACACATATAATAAGTGATCATGCAGATTGAATTTAAGTTATTATTTATTTTGAAAGGTTTTTTTTATTACCATTTTCCGAAAGAAAAAAAAAGCAGAAAAATAAAGACACAATTTGGGAAACAAAGACAACCTTTATTAATGATCTTAAAAGTCACAGCAAACAGTTAAGCCCTAAAACATTAATACTTCCACCTTGGGCAGAGTGAATGCCTTTAAAAAAAAGATTAATCAAACCAAATTAATTTGAAACATGTATGCAAGAGGGAACATCAATGGTGACCCAGTTCTGAACCCTGACTCCATGCGTCACATAATTCGGAATTTCCTACTCTACTTCATCCTCCTCAACATCATTAATTCCAGAATCAGTTGGATGAAGGTAACATCCGCTGCGGAAAACATCATGATAGCTGCTCATAGTAGACTTTGACTTCAAAATTCCGCCTTTTCAATTCTTTGAAGAGAAACCCAATCCAGTTATGTTCTTGTTCACGGGTGGATCCATAATTCGTCCCCAAACTGCACTAGGACCATTGCACACAACATGCTGCACATCCTTCAGCGAGACCATGGAATTATCATTTCTCCTTATGTTGTCAATGTATAGGGCTTGGAACTGGGTTCCAACAATAGCTTCATCTGTTTCTACAATACTGAAGGAGGACAAATGAGATATCAACAATGTCTGCTCCCCATTTATGATCACTACCTTCTCTTCATGCACAAACTCTAGCTTTTGATGTAAAGTTGAAGTGACAACCCCTGCTTCATGTATCCATCGCCGTCCTAGTAAACAACTCTATGCAGGAATAATTTCCATGACCTGGAAGGTTATCTGGAACAAATATGGTCCTATATGGATAGGTAAGTCCACTTCACTGATGACATATTTCCTCGACCCATCAAATGATTTCACAATGATGCCACTCGGGCGCATAGGTGTTCCTTGGTATTTTAACTTCATGAGAGTAATCCTCGGTATAACATTTAACGCGGATCCATTATCAATTAGCACATTGGATAGCGAATCATTCTTACAGTTCATAGAGATATGGAGGGCCAGGTTGTGATTGCTCCCTTCATCTGGTAATTCATCATCGCAGAAACTCAAGTTATTACATGACGTAATGTTTCCAATTACGCTTCTAAATTGATCTATTAGCATGTCACTCTCCACAAAAGCTTGGTCCAGTACCCTCATCAATGATTCCCTATGAGCAGAGAAATTCATTAATAAATCTAAGATAGATATCTTTGAAGGAGTCTGCAGTAGTTGATATACAATTCTGTAGTCGCTCATCTTAATTATCTTCAAAATATCATCCACTTCTTTCTCTAGCGTAGCTCCACTAGTCTCTCCTGTAGTCTTCTTAGGTTCATCATTCTAAGCAATTTTCTTTCCAGCAGCAACATCTCTTCAAACAACCGGCGCAAACACACGACCGCTACGGGTCACCCTGCTATTTTCAGCTATGTTTCTAACATCGGGCATTGGCTGGATGGGAATTTCCACACTGTCTTCCAAGATTGTAGTGTTGTATTTGTAAGGCACAACCTTATCCGATTTGTAGGGGATAGGACCTGGAAAACTAATTACCAATGGGGTAACAGCTGGCTTGCTATGATACTCCACTTCAAAATGGGTTGGTGCACCAAAACAAGGTACAATGACGTTTACCCCTTCTTCAACACAACCAGTCATCAATAAGTCATTTCCGGAAAACAAATCTTCGTCTGAAGAGAAATACTCATCTGCGGAGGCATACTCCTCCTCTGGCTCTTCTTCCGTTAAACAAACCTCAATCATATCAACTTTATGGTAATCATCCCTCCGACCTGTGATCTTGATAGTTCCATTGTCTAACAGTAACTGAACACCCTTCTTCACGATTGAACATCCTCGGGGGTCTCGACAGCAAACTCGACAAGATCCATATTGGTGTTCCACATGACCAGCCATATTGCAAAAGGTAGCATGCAACTGCACGAGTTCCTCATTCATATACTCTACATCAAAAATTTTGAATTCACCAGGACATCCAAAAACCATGTTCACTTCCTCTTCATACTCTTCCCTAGGCCTGATTATGTGGATGAGGCCCTCATCCATCATCTCCTGTAAATCAGTCTTTATCTTATCGCAACCCTGTTTATTTGTACTGCAAGTAGCACAACCGGTATAGTCATGTGTATAGTAGCTAAACTCACAGAGGTATGCTTGCATTTTCACCAAATCTCCTCTAACCAGATTAATGTCAAAAATCCGGAAGTCGCCTGGACAAACGACCACCATATTTACAACATTTACTCCCCCATGCTTGGGTAGAGGATTATCTTTCACATTAGGTCCCGTGTCTTTGAAAGATAGAACACTATACTTTACCAATTTCTGCACCTCGTTCTTCAAAGGATAAAAATTCTCAACATTATGCTCTGGTGCTCCCTGATGAAAAGCACATGTTTGGTCTGCTTTGTGATACCAAGGAAATGGTGACGGTATGGCGGGAGATGGTCGTGTCTGGACCAAATTTTTCTGAATCAATGCTGGTAGTAACTCTATATAGCTCATGGGAATAGGGTCATAACTCTCCCTTCTCTGATTATACCCTTGATTCCCCTACTGGAACGGTCTATGATAAGCAACGGTAGTCGGAGCGACATTCATAACAGGAGTAACCCAGCGTCTTAAAGAAAATCTTAGTCATCTCCTTCTCTTCCATGGGAGGAATCACTTGGGTGGCTACCTCGCACCATCTCTGCACGCACTCTTTAAACGATTCCCTGTCTTTCTGAGCCATGGCCCTAAGTTGATCATGGTCAGGCACCATGTCCATGTTGTACTTGTATTGTTTGATGAATGCTTCTCCCAAATCATTAAAAGTATGGATGTTGGCGCTATCCAAAAACATATACCACTTCAACGCAGCACCAATCAAACTATCCTGAAAAAAGTGAATCAGCAGACGCTGATCATCAGTATGGGTAGAAATTTTCCTCATGTACATCACCAGATGAGCACGAGGGAAACTTTTTGCCCTTGTACTTCTCAAACTCTGAGACCTTAAACTTAGCAGGTATCTTAACATTTGGGACCAAACATAGCTCATTCACATTCTGCCCAAATAGCTCTTTTCCCCTAAGGTCCTTCATCTATCTTTGCATCTTGTCAAACTGCTCTTGAAAATCATCCATTCTGTCATAAAGACCCAAGTCTTCACTTGGTGGAGGGAAAGGACGACACACATCATCATTAACAAACATAACCATATTCACCGAAGGAGGTGCAGGAGGAACAACGTGCACCACAGGAGGTGCCGGAGTAACAATAGTCTGAACCACTGGAGTATCTTGAGGACCAAGATTTAAACCTTCAGGGGAGAAATTCTCTGGCATTCTCCATGGATAATCTTGAGGCATGCAATTCTGAACAACAGTCGGAGTAGCAGATACGGGAACCGTCAGAACTTCAGTATTTGCCCTTGTTGGTTGAGGTTGAACACCCGGTGGCTGATTCTGAGCAGCCACCAGAGCTTCCATCAAAGTAGTCAGATTGGCCATGCCGACCTTCAAAGCAGAAACTTCTTCGTGCAGCTCGTAATTCTCCTGTTCTAAGTTGTCCATCTTCTTTTTGAAATTAGCCCGAGTGTTGTAGTGATGAGCCAGCTTGCTGAACGAAGTAAAGAAGCTTGGTAAAACACCTGGGTATTCATAATAAATGAAATAAATATATGCAATATGATGTATGATATGCAATGCACATGATTATATTTGCTTTTTTATTTAATATTTCAAGGGCTTTAAAGTTTATAGACATATTGCAAACATAAAAGTAATAGCACTTTTTGAAATACTGAATTTTTTTTATTATAATGACTTCAAAATGGATTACAAGTTTCACTGATCTCAAGTACAAGATGAAAATACAATCTAAAATCCTGAGAAAAAGAACTGATGGAGATCACTCTATACGCTGGTGCTTCCCTGTAAGCCTGACAATCTGAGCCTTCAACCTTTGGTTTTCTTCCACATGTCTGATGGCAACCTCCTTCCAATCATCTGAATCAGGAAGTGAGTGATCAGCACCTGATTGAGGCTTAGGAGAAAATAAATCCCATTGCCTCTCCATATACTCTACCGCTCGACTCTCAAGGATCTCAATCGAGTTGTCTTTCTCCTTCAGGTATGCTCTGTAGGAACTCTCTAAAGTTTGGAACTTTTTCTTCCAAGCATCTTTTTCCTGTTGCATCCTAACCAAAGCAAGCTGCAGCTCTTCCAGATCATCTAATAAGGGAGGAGTGGTCTTCACAAATAGATCAGGCATGGGTGTCTCCCGGGTATACGACATCTTTAACCGAATGGCTCTTGAACGGATCCATTGAAGATATGGCTCCAAAGAAACAGCACCCCTAGGTCCCAAATCCTTCCTACTCTTCTTATGAATGTGACACCAGGCCTTCGCAATCTGCTCCCTAGCTTCCCTATGGTCTTCCCATTCCTTCAGAAAGAAACTACTCAAATGAATACTATTCGGTTTATCCCTCATCAGATAACCAAGTTATCTCCGTGCAAGAACATGGTTATAGTTAATTCCTCCCTTTGTACCAAGAAGAGGTACATTGGGGAAACTACCACAATAGTCAATAATCTCTATATCCTGGTAAACTCGATGATACCAATCAATATCCGAGTGATTAAGTGCCATGATCTTAGGAGCCCAACGAGGTTCCTTCTTGTCATCCCAAAAGGCATCAGACTGAGGCATATGAGAGATAAACCACCGGTACAACAGAGGCGTGCAACAGATAATCATCCCCCATGATAAGAATCCCGAAGATGGATAGAGTAATAAGTATCACCCAACAGCGTAGGAACTGGGTTTCCAATAATGAAAATCTTGATGGCGTTAATGTCGACAAACTTGTCCACATTAGGAAATAAGAACAACCCGTAAGCAACTAGAGCAAAGGTGGCCTCAAAAGCAATTGTACTCTTCATTCTGGAAAAGTAATGAGCTTTCTCCAATAAGAACTGAGATGGTAATCCTCTAATCCCTCCTTTAGTAGTCATACGGGCTTCCACCTCAGACTTCCCCAGGTGAATCGAAGCAGCAATCTCATGTGGTTTTGGCTCACCCTCCAAACCAGTAAAAGGAACATGATCCGTAACAGGTAAATCCAATAGATAAGAATACTCCTCCAGTGTAGGCATCAACTGATAGTCGGGAAAAGTAAAGCAATGATACATCGGATCATAGAACTGGACCACTGTCGAGAGAATACCCTTCTCCATCTTCAGCTTCATGAGAGGAATAATGGACCCATACTTCTTACCAAAGTCTGCAGAACACTTGATCTCGAGAATTAGACTAATCAACTCATCTATCTTGGGATCCTTGAAACTGTATTTCTCGAACTTTCTCTTTCCAGAATCCATGGTTAGAAAGTATCTGAGATATTCACAAATAGTCAACCTTTAAATCCCTTGAAATATGGTTTCTTCAAAAGATCCTTATGAGTGCATGGATGCATGATGCAACAATCACACACAAAATCACACATATAGGGTTCATAGGTTCAACGTCACGAGCATGAGGTCGAAGGTACTACCCATAAGGTGTTGGTCTAAAGTTATCACCTGCCGAACAAGGTTCTAGAGGTTCCCAGAGTGTACGTCCTTCCTTCGGATATTACCAACTTCCCGGTTAACTCGGTAATTAGTAATATTCTCAAGAAAGACTCGTCCGAGTGTAGTATCGCGTGACAACTATTTTTGGATTACTCCGTCATAGCTTCCGCACTACACCTAAAAGGCCAAGATGGGTTTGGTATTCTACGGTCCTTAGTTTCAGCAGGCTCCCAGGTCGAAAGCAGTACGTCTTCCCGATTACTCGGTAAATGACACTACAGTTAAAGGGGCCTCCACTCAGTGGGGGATCTCATGCCTCCTTTTTTGGGATTACTCCCTCAAAATTAACATGACTATACCGCCCGTCCTATCTTAAAGTTTGCCCAAGTCCGGGTATAAGACTTATGAGTAATCACCAAGCACCCTGAAAACCAGGAAAATCCAGACAAACATATATACAACATATAACATATAAATAACAATAGCATATACATAAATATAAACAAAGATAGGCTCAACCCACTTAGGGATGGACCAGCAAGAGGTCAATCTTTCCCCAGTGAAGTCGCCATTTTTCTGTAGTGGTAGAAATGTTCTAAGACTAAGCCATTGGATTGACTAGACTTTATACAACTCAAAATACAAATCGCCATTGCACTTTATTATTTCCAAAGGATAGGGAAAAGAGCGAATAACCCAAAAAAGAGGGGGAAAGATTCAAGGTAAGGGGGTTGGTTATGCAAAAGGAAGGTATTAGCACCCTAAACATCTACGGTACTCCGCAGGAACCTCTTTGTAAAATCTGTATATTTTGGCTATTAAAAATGTTGTATATAAAATGGATGGTGGAGGTGAGAAAAGAAATATATTTTTTTATGATTTTTGCATCCGCCGCGGTTGCGAATATTTAGTGCCTACGTACCACCTTTCGTGCAATAGGGGATCAGGGTACACCTAGTTCCTCTTTTAAAAATTTGAGACACAAATGTGTTGGTTAATTTTATGAGATAAAACATCATCGTCATTGTCCGTGTGGAAAACATACCTACTCCCCACAATCATGAGAAAGGAGAATTTGTATCATCTCAAAGTGGAGGATATGGCTTGGATTTCAAAATCAACAATGCCTCACTCAACACCCAAGTGGAAAATATCTCCACTATATATTGTAGAAGTATAGTTGTTTGCATCACTACAAGGATTGACAAGAGTCTAATCTTTTGAGAAAAGTTTAAGAGTAAGAGCCTAAGTGGAAAGATGGTTTGAAATGAGATTGATTGACTTTTAGTCTTCTCACAAAAAATATCAAGGTATCATTAAGTTGATTGGGGTTTATTTATGAAAAATGTTTTGAAAATACATGGACATAAGTCCAAGTTTATTATGAAAGTGGTTCAAGTTTAAAACAAGAAGAGTTTTCAAAAGGGGGAAGAAGATTTTTGAAATTAAAGAAGATGGGAGGAGAAGAAGAGGCTATCCTAAAGCATAAGGGAAAAGCTAGGGATAAGAACCATCTAACCAACAAGAAGCCAATACTTGACATTATGAGCCAAGATAGAATTCTCACTCCTTGGATTGAAACCAAGAAAGCAAAAATACTAAACCTCTTGAGAGAACCCAACTTCAAGTGTATTAAGTCTTCATAAAAATTGGACAGAGTAACGGCTGTATACAGGTGAATTCCAGATTACAAACATAGGATGTAATCACCAAAACCTGCACACAAAAACAAACAAGAAACCCAATGTCTTGAGGTAAACCTCAAGAACTCCAGACAAAATAATCAGATAAGATCTCCAAGATAGGCCAAGGTTTCTCCTAAGTCCAAGAAAAGTCCCATGCTCTATAATGCCAAGGATAGTAACCAAATAGTCCAAGTACCATTAAAGATTTTTTAGGGTTTATGTTGATTATTAAGTATCTTAAGAAAGGAAAAGAAAAGCTCAAGTGAGCAAAGTAAAAATGGCAAGAAAATGAAGATGTGAAAAACACAAGAAGGGGGGTTGAATTGTAAAACTTTAAATCAAATGCAGACAACACTGTATTTTTATCCTGGTTTGTTTGATCTCAAACTACTCCAGTCCACCCGTCAAGGTGATTTCGCCTCTCTCCAACGGGGTCTTAATCCACTATAATCAACTGATTACACAACTACTTTAACAACTGTTAAAGTCTTCTTGAGTCTAACTACATACCGGTTTATCTCAAGGAAATTCTCTTACAGATAAATGAACAAAAGTGTGTTTGATGTTTTCTAACAAAACTATATATCACAACTGTGATAATACACAATATTAAGCTTAGAATAAAAACTAGACTGCTAATGCTTTTGAGTAGGCGTGGTTGAAAGCTTTAGCAATTTGAATGAGTGAGAACGTTTACGTAGGCGTGTATATGCGTGAAGATGATTAGCCTTTTCTTTTCTCATACAGTATTGTTTAAATAGCCACGGAAGAGATACGTTGGTTGTCCATAAATTCATTTCAATGCTAATAACGTTCTTTCCTTTTTGAGAAGATCTTTGTCTTGGAATAAAGCCGTTGGTAATAAATATGTCTTGAATGCTTAGTAACGTTGACACTTCAGAGTCTTCTCTGCTTATGGTAATCAGAATGTTCTTTCCTTTATGCTGACGCTTCTGAGTGCTGATGACTTGGTTAGGATCTTGATCAGAGTCAGAGTATTTTATGCGCAGATTCTGTTCATCAGGCTTCAGCGTATGATCTGGTAACTTCAGCGTGTAGCACATGTTTGATCTTCTGATGCTGAAATATCATCTGATGCTGATGTTGATATTGATCTTCTGATGCTGATTCCATCAGAATTTCTGTAAACACAAAACATAATTTTAAGTAGCGTATATGTCTTATATATAAATCTTACAATTTATTTATTCTTGTATTTTGTTATCATCAAAAATCTAATTGAGGGTTGTAGAATCAAACTATGTTCTAACAATCTCCCCCTTTTTGATGATGAAAAAAACCGAATTTTTTCTATTAAAATTAAAGAATAAAAGGTATCGGAGATAAACAAATAACGAATAATAGGTATCAGAGATAAGAAGATAAGGAATAAAAGATATCAGAGCAACGAAGAGAAAAACTCCCCCTGTGTTGATTACTTCCCTTTAATTCCATGAGACCTTGAGCATCAGATCTTTACTTTATCAAAGTTCATCAGATTCTAGTACCTGTAAGCTTTTCAGAAGAAGGAAATTCAAATATATCAGAATGTTAGAATGTTTGAGACTTATGTCTCAGTAATCCGTTATTGAAAAATATCATTCTTTCTCCCCCTTTTTGTCAGTTATCAAAAAGCACAGATAATCAGAGTCAAAAAAATGATCAGAGCTAAAAAAGCGTTTATATTAAAAACAGAAGCAATGATAAGTTCAGAACACGTAAAATATTACAGACAAACATGTAAAGAAAACAAGGAAAACACAAGAAAATTCTAAGAGGGAGGTGGAAGACGTGTGAACAGAGCTTCCAACATGCTCTTGATTTGATTGCTGGTTACTTGTTGTTGAGATACCATGTTTGCTATAGCATCAATTTTGGTTACCTGCTTATCCATTCTTTCATTCATCAGCATATCAGATCTTTTCAAGTCCTCCAGAGTCTGTCTGTCAAGAGAGGAAGCTTGAGGATCTTCAGAAACAGGGTGCTTCTCATAACTTTCTTCAATGTCTTCTTCTTGACCCTTTTCTTCAGCTGGGATCATCTGTTCTTCTGACTCTGGTTGATGATATTCAGACCAAGGAGCATTGTCCAGCGGGAGTACTTCTTCTTTAAGCAGCTTGCTCAGAAATGGACCTTCAATTTCCTTCAGCAGATTGCTGAAGTTCTGTTGAGCCTTTCCATAGCTCTGGTCTTGCAACTTAAAGGTTTCAGCGCATACCCATCTTCTGAATTTTGTCCAGAGGAGGTCTGATACAGCAGGATCAACCAGTTCCAGACTTGCTTGTTTCAAAGAAGTGATCCACTTCTGAATTTTTGTTTCAAAGTTCAAAATGCTGGAACCAACATCTGGATGTTTTGGTTTAGGGATAGCAGTTTTGTGGTTGATGGCAGCAAGGAGTTCAAAGACTGTTAAATCAATGACAATCTTGCTGTGGTCTTCTGACTTGGCTTTTGGTGAGGGAGTGGGAGAGTCAGGAATTACGATTGGACTAGATGGGGAATTTGGTGGAGTTATATCTGGTGAAGAGGGAAGTTGAAGAATATTCACAGTGGTACCACAGGGCAATTGAATGGCCAGAGGTTGTGGTTCAGGGGATTCAGAGGGTTGAGCCTCAGAGGTTTGAGTCTCAGGTTGTGGAGATTTTTCATGTTGAGGAGAGGGTGGATTAATATCTGGTTGAGGAGATGAAGGTAGTGGGATTTCTGGTTCTGGAGATAGTGGAATTTCTGGTAGTGGTGAGAGGGGAGTTTCTGGTTGTGCTTCTGTGTTTGGATTTGGATTTGGATTTTCTGTTTCAGGAGCGGAAGTGTGTTGGTCTATATCAGAAAGAGCTTGTGCAAGTTCTTGTTCTGGTATGGCTTCAGTATTTGGATTATGTGGTTTGGAGCGAGATCTTCTGAGGGTTAATGATTCAGAAGGGTCAAAGTCAAGGTCAAAATCATCGAAAGTTTGAGGTGTTGGGTTTTCAGATGGAGTTGGAATTGGAATAGATGTTGATACAGCAGTTGAATCTAAAACAGTGACAGAAGAAGGATTACCTCTCTTCTTAGGAGTCTGTTGAGATGATCCTTCTGCAGCAGCTTTTCTTTTCTTCGTCTTCTTCAGAACAACCTCTGGAGCCTTCTGCTGAAGATCTTGAATATTCAGATTTGGTGCTGTACCATCAGCTTTACAAGCATCCAAATATCTCAGAATGATTTCAGGCTTAGAGTCAATCTCTGAGAACAGAGGGAAGTTGTCCAGAGGGACTCTTCTGCTGGAGATTTCAGCAAAAGGAGTGACGTTGGGTTCCTTCTTAATGTTCTCTATCAACTTCATTTTCTTCAGATTTTTGGCATTCAACTGCTTGCCAACAGTAGGTTCCAGAGTGCTGATTTCTTGAGCCTCTTGCAGATGATCAATCAGCCTATTCTCTGTAAGAATATCTGATATCAGTCTTCCCAAGGGTATCCAATCCCTTTTTGTACGTTCCTCTTCCCTTATTTCTTTAACACTTGTTCTGAGATGGTTGAACAGAAGATGAGCCAGATTTATCTTGACCTTCTGAGAGATAAAATAGATCAGAAACTGCTGATCAATATTAATGTAATCAGGAGAGCTGGTAGGCTTCCTGCGGTTGAAGCAGCCCATAATGATCTTGGCCCAAATTCTATGCTTGTCTTTCAAGTCCCTTATCTTGCTGGAGGGAAGCCCCAGCGTGAAAATTTCCCTTGCAATTAGGGCAACATCTGCACACCTTTCTGCCATATCAATGCAACGAATACCACCACCATTGTACCCTATGAGTCTTGCAATCAGGTCTTCAGTGATAACAATCTTCTTCCCCATGATGTAAGACATAACTTGATGATTTTAAGAAGAAGCGTGAATCCAAAATTCCTTTACCATAATAGGAAATGTTGGACCCACCAGCCTGTCAAAATACTTTTCCCAACCTTGAGCTTTAACCTCTTCAGATAAATCAAAACCATTTTCCTTGAGACTGTTGAAATCCACTATTAATTCTGACAGAACTTCAAGATTCTTGACTGGTGTTAGAAGCGTTCTGAAGGGTACTTCATATTGTTCAGATGAAACAGTTTTTTGGGAACCTGCAGTAGGAGTGCTGGAAGAAGCCATGTTCACACGAGGTTTTTGTGAAAAAGATTGAAAGGTTTTCTTGAGAAAGAAGAACACTGAAAACAGAAATATTCAGAGAAAATGAAAGTGAAGGTAAAACGTGTAAATGGTGTGAAGTGTTTAAATAAATTTCTAAAAAGGTTTTGAAAACATAAACGTTTAAGAGAGAGAAATTAATAATGATTATTAGCATTTAATGATAGCTGATTTTAGGGGATTCGGAAAGATATTTGGAACGGTTACCCATGACATGTGTCTCAATGCATCCAATCAGCGCTTTGCCTTTTTTAGAAACATGAACGCGTGTTCAGCCTCAGAAAACAGCTGATGACTGGATGACACTTGTTTGCTTGAGTGAACAACACATTTCCATCCTAGAAATGAAGCGCTCAGATCTTCATGGATAGATTCTGATACAATCTGCACTTCTAAAGTTCTGAAGGAAGATTGATCAGTAGTTCACAGAAAATAAACAAAGTTCTGAAGGTTAATATATAGAATCAAAACAATTTTATTCTGGGCAGAGCTTCATGCTGAGATGTTTCAGAATGAAGTTGAACCTATCTTCAGAAAGTGGTTTTGTGAAAATATCAGCCCATTGATGGTCTGTGTTAATAAATTTTAAATTTAAAATCCCTTTCTGAATATAGTCCCTAATAAAATGATGTTTTATTTCTATATGCTTAGCCCTAGAATGTAAAATTGGATTTTTACTTAAGCAAATAGCAGAAGTATTGTCACAGAAGATAGGAATGTTACTCTTAAATATCTGGAAGTCCTCAAGTTGACTTTTCATCCAGAGCATTTGTATGCTGTATCCAGCTACTGCTATGTATTCAGCTTCTGCTGTTGATAGAGCAATTGTGGATTGTCTTTTGTTGGACCATGAGATCATATTTTCTCCCAGAAACTGGCAGCTTCCAAAAGTGCTTTTACGTTCAACTCTGTCTCCAACAAAATCAGCATCACAGTATCCTACTAAGCTGTAATCACTTGATTTTCTATAAAACAAACCCAGATTAGTAGTACCTTTCAGATACTTGAAAATTCGCTTAACTGCTGTTAAGTGAGATTCTCTAGGATCTGATTGGAATCTTGCACAAATGCATACACTGAATAAAATATCAGGCCTTGAAGCTGTCAGATAAAGAAGAGAACCAATCATACCTCTGTAGACCTTCTGTTCTACCTTTTTGCTTACCTCTTCTCTTTCCATAATGCACGTGGGATGCACTGGAATCTTTGATGGCTTACATTCTGAGAGATCAAATTTCTTCAAAAGTTCTCTGACATATTTGCTCTGATGAATGTAAGTTCCTTCTGGGGTTTGATTGATCTGAATACCCAGAAAGAATTTCAGTTCCCCCATTAGGCCCATCTCAAATTCTGCCTGCATCCACTTAGCAAACTTTCTTCCCAGAGAAGGTTTAGTAGATCCAAATATGATATCATCAACATAAATCTGACATACTAAAATGTCATTCTTAACTGTCTTACAGAACAAGGTTGTGTCCACTTTCCCTCTGGTGAATTCCTTTTCTAACAGGAAGTTACTTAGTCTTTCATACCAAGCTCTGGGAGCTTGTTTCAGACCATACAGTGACTTCTTTAGTTTGAAAACATATTCTGGATTTTTGGAACTTTCAAAACCAGGGGGTTGGTGCACATATACCTCTTCTTCTATATAGCCATTTAAGAATGCATCTTAACATCCATCTGATACAAAGTGATGCCTTTATTTACAACAAATGAAATTAAAAGTCTGATAGATTCTAACCTGGCGACTGGAGCAAAGGTTTCTGTATAGTCTATCCCCTCTTGCTGACTATAACCTTGTGCTACCAATCGTGCTTTGTTTCTGATGACTTCACCTTGTTCATTCAGTTTGTTTCTGAACACCCATTTTGTTCCAATGACGTTGAATCCTTTTGGTTTGGGAACTAGATCCCATACGTCATTCCTTGTGAATTGATTTAGCTCCTCTTGCATTGCTAGAATCCAGTCATTGTCCAAAAGTGCTTCATCAATTGTTGATGGTTCAATTAGAGAAACAAGTCCCATGAGTGATTCTTCAGAGTTTCTGAAGCTAGCTCTTGTTCTGATAGGATCTTCCTTTCTTCCTAAGATTGTTTCTTCTGGGTGATCCATGCTGCTTCTGGATGGTCTTTTCTGAAGTTGACCAACAGAAGGTGCTGGATTGCTTGCAGTGCTTCTTTCTGATGTTGAGGGAGTGTCTCTGTTAAGAGCTTCTGATGACTTGTCTTCAGTACCTGTAAATTCAACTTCCATACCTGCAAATACTTCATTCTGCTTTGACTTTTGAGAGTCAAGCTTATCATCAAAACGAACACTGATTGATTCTTCCACAATCTGTGTTTCTGTATTGTATACTTTGTACCCTCTTGAGCGTTCAGAGTATCCTAACATAATACACTTTTGTGCTTTAGAGTCAAACTTGTTCAAATAATTTTTAGTATTCAAAATAAAGCAAGTACATCCAAATGGATGAAAATAAGAAATGTTGGGCTTTCTGTTCTTCCACAATTCATATGGAGTCTTTTCCAGAATAGATCTTATGGAGATTCTATTCTGAATGTAACACACTGTGTTTATTGCCTCTTCCAAGAAGATCTTAGCAATGTTAGTCTCGTTGATCATGGTTCTGGCCATTTCTTGCAATGTTCTGTTCTTTCGTTCTACAACTCCATTTTGCTGGGGAGTTCTAGGACAAGAGAAATCATGCAGAATGCCTTTGTCATTAAAAAATGATTCAAAATCTTTGTTTTCAAACTCTCCACCAGGATCACTTCTGACTTTGACGATTCTAAGATCCTTTTCATTCTGAACTTGGTTGCAGAAGGTGACAAACACATAGTGTGACTCGTCCTTGTGTCTTAAGAACTTTACCCATGTCCATCTGCTATAGTCATCTACGATTACTAACCCATACTTCTTACCACTGACTGAAGCAGTTTTAACTGGTCCAAATAAGTCAATGTGTAGAAGTTCTAATGGCTTAGAGGTGGAAACAACGTTTTTAGATTTGAAAGCTGGTTTTGCAAACTTGCCTTTCTGACATGCTTCACACAGAGCATCTAAATTGAACTTCAGGTTAGGAAGTCCTCTGACCAGATTGAGTTTGTTAATCTGAGATATTCTTCTCATACTAACATGTCCCAATCTTCTGTGCCAGATCCATTGCTCGTTGTTAACAGACAGAAGACACTTTACATTTGGACTTTTTAGTTCAAAAAGTTTTATTTTATAAATGTTGTTTCTCCTCTTTCCATTAAATAGGATAGTCCCATCTTTCTGACTAACAACTTTACATGAATTTTGATTAAAGATTATATCATAACCGTTATCACTTAATTGACTTATGGATATCAGGTTATGCATTAATCCATCTACTAATAACACATTACTTATAGAGGGAAGATTTCCATTACCTACTATTCCAGAGCCAATGATCTTTCCCCTCTGATTGCCTCCAAAGCCTACGTGGCCTCCAGGCTTAAGTTCCAGGCTTTGGAACATATTCCTTCTTCCCGTCATGTGCCGTGAGCAGCCAGAGTCCAGGTACCATGACTGGTGTTTCTGCTTTGCTGCTAAAGATATCTGCCACATGTATTATTTTATCCTTAGGTACCCACATTTTCTTGGGTCCTGATTTGTTAGTTTTACTAAAACTCTGGTTGAATTTTGGTTTGACAGAATAATTACTACTAGTATATTTGATGTCATGTGTGTGCCCATATACAAAGTGTGAATCAAGTGAAGTGCGTTTTATAAATAAATCCATGGCATTCTTTGGTGTAGGTACCTTACCTTGGTATCCTATTCCTTTTCTGCCATTTCTGCTAACTCCATAGATCATTGGAGCCATTTTGCTTCTATCTATGTTTTTAGCTAGAAACTTCTGAAAGCTGTGATCATACTCCTTGATGATCTCATCAGCACTGCTGGGAGTTTCAGGGATTGTTTCCTTCTGAGAGTTTTGCAATAGATTTTATAATTTTGAAATTTTATCTTTTAACTCAGAATTCTCCAATTTGAGACTCTCAGTCTTATCAGAGTCAGAAGCAAGATTCCTTTTCAGGTTTCTGAATTTGACTCTGATCTGCTGATATCTTTCCAGAATTTCATTAAGGCTTTCAGCTAGTTCAGCCTTAGTAAAGTTTATAGCAAAGTCAGGAAATACCTCTTCTGTATCTGATTCAGAGTCTGACTCAGAAGCTTCACTGTCTTCTGTTATGTTTCCCATGAGAGTTATGTTTGCTCTTTCATCATCTGATTCTGAGTCAGCTTTAGATGTGTCAGAATCATCCCATGTAGCCATGAGACTTTTCTTATTTTCCTTGCCAAACTTCTTTTTGGGCTTTTCCTTCTGAAGCTTTGGGCAATCACTTTTGTAGTGCCCTTGCTCGTTACATTCATAGCATATGATGTCTTTGTTGTTTGGCTTTCTGCTTCCTGAAGAGCCTTCAGATCTTCTGTGTCCAGAGGAGGATTCTGACCTTCTGTATCTAGAGAAGGATTCATTCTGATTCTCTGATCTTCTGGGATTCCTGAACTTCCTTTGCCTCTGCTTCCATAATTGATTCACCCTTCTGGAGAGGAGAGATAATTCATCTTCTTCTGATGAGGACCCATCAAAGGTTTCTTCAACAGCCTGCAAAACTTTGGAGTCAGATTTTCTGTTAGATTTTAAAGCTAATGGCTTACCTTGCTTTTGAGGTTCATCTGCTTCTAACTCTATCTCGTGACTTCTGAGGGAGCTGACAAGTTCCTCCAGAGAGATTTTGTTGAGATCCTTGGCTAGCTCAAGCGCTGTGACCATTGGCCTCCATTGTTTTGGCATGCTTATGATGATCTTCTTAACATGATCAGCAGTAGAATACCCTTTGTCCAGAACTTTGAGACCAGAAACCAGAATTTGAAATCTTGAGAACATCGTTTCTATTGATTCACTTTCTTCCATCTTGAATGCCTCGTACTTCTGAATGAGCGCAAGAGCTTTGGTTTCTTTGAATTGAATGTTGCCTTCATGCGTCATTCTCAGAGAGTCAAACATATTCTTTGCAGTGTCTCTGTTTGATATCTTTTCATATTCAGAATAAGAGATGGCGCTGAGAAGAATTGTTCTGTCCTTGTGATGATTTCTGAAAACACGCTTTTGTTGATCAGACATTGCCTTCCTGTCAATCTTCTGACCACTTCCATCCACTGGGTGCGTGTATCCATCAGTCACCATGTCCCACAGATCAGCATCATGGGCCAGAAAGAAGCTTTCAATTCTGTCTTTCCAGTAGTGAAAGTTCTCTCCATCAAAGACTGGAGGTCTTCCACTGAATCTGTCTCTTTCTTCATTGTTGTCATTGCTGATGTTTTGATATGGTCCTGCCATTGTGTTTTTCTAACGCTGGATCTTGTACTGACACGGTTAAGTGTTATAAGCTCAGAACCAGGCGCTTTGATGCCAATTGAAGATGTGAAAAACACAAGAAGGGGGGTTGAATTGTAAAACTTTAAATCAAATGCAGACAACGCTTTATTTTTATCCTGGTTTGTTTGATCTCAAACTACTCCAGTCTACCCGTCAAGGTGATTTCGCCTCTCTCCAACAAGGTCTTAATCTACTATAATCAACTGATTACACAACTACTTTAACAACTGTTAAAGTCTTCTTGAGTCTAACCACAGACCGGTTTATCTCAAGGAAATTCTCTTACAGATAAATGAACAAAAATGTGTTTGATGTTTTCTAACAAAACTATATATCACAACTGTGATAATACACAATATTAAGCTTAGAATAAAAACTAGACTGCTAATGCTTTTGAGTAGGCGTGGTTGAAAGCTTTAGCAATTTGAATGAGTGAGAACGTTTACGTAGGCGTGTATATGCGTGAAGATGATTAGCCTTTTCTTTTCTCACACAATCTTGTTTAAATAGCCACGGAAGAGATACGTTGGTTGTCCATAAATCCATTTCAATGCTAATAACGTTCTTTCCTTTTTGAGAAGATCTTTGTCTTGGAATAAAGCCGTTGGTAATAAATCTGTCTTGAATGCTTAGTAACGTTGACACTTCAGAGTCTTCTCTGCTTATGGTAATCAGAGTGTTCTTTCCTTTATGCTGACGCTTCTGAGTGCTGATGACTTGGTTAGGATCTTGATCAGAGTCAGAGTATTTTATGCGCAGATTCTGTTTATCAGGCTTCAGCGTATGATCTGGTAACTTCATCGTGTAGCACATGTTTGATCTTCTGATGCTGACATATCATCTGATGCTGATGTTGATATTGATCTTCTGATGCTGATTCCATCAGAATTTCTGTAAACACAAAACATAATTTTAAGTAGCATATATGTCTTATATATAAATCTTACAATTTATTTATTCTTGTATTTTGTTATCATCAAAACTCTAATTGAGGGTTGTAGAATCAAACTATGTTCTAACAGAAAATAATTGCTCAAATGAGCAAAGATGAAAATGGCATGAAATGTAAATGCTAAAAGTAAATAGTACATAAAGCATAAAAAAGAAAAAAAGCATAAGGTAAAACAAGTCAGTAATTAGTGGTTAGTTGGATGACCATCTTGAAACTTGCATTTGGGACTCATTAGAGGATTGGTAGAACCAAAGCCTCCACACAAAAATTTACATTTGCTTTTTGTCAAGTATATCATCCATTTAGAATTCTCATAAGTACCATTTAATGATCAACGATGTTTAAGTGATCCGCGTTGACCAACGGTGTTGTAGATCCATTAGAGGATTGGTAGAACTAAAGCCTCCACACAATGAATCTCAAAGTTATTGGATCAAAGAGATCAAATTAACATACATGGGCTTGCAATCATAAGTTTGGGCCACGAATGATCATTTATTCGAATCGGGACAAAATTTACCGCTATGTTAAACAATCGTAAGTGGACTTATATAGAAGTCGCACCTATTTTGAGGCCGGTCAATAGAAATTTATGCACCATTTTTTTTAGACATGATATAGAGATCATGCTCCAACAATATCCAGTGCAATAAGAAAGGGATGAGATGAAGAGGGATGGGGAGAAAAAAATATACAAACCACTTTTGAATTAAATTTTAATCAAACTATTATTAAAATCATTCATCCATTTTTGTGGATTTAAACTCAACACCATGGATCCAATGATGTTAACAAAGTTCATGATCCAAAATATAACCCAAGATCAGCCAGAAAATAATCACAAAATAATATTATATTTAATATACACAAAAAAGGATTTTAAAAATGTTTTAAAAATAGAAAATAAAGGGAAAAATATCAAGCATGTTCAAATTAATCAAGAAAGAAAAAGTAAGGCCATAGAAAAATCAGAAATGGATCCAAATATTTTTACAAAGTTTTTTGATAATTTTTTAAAGTCAGAAACTATTTTTAAACTATTTAAAATTGCTCAGACAAACAAAAAAATTGGTCAAAAATAGTAAACCTCAAAATAAAACTCCATAAAATTTTCAGAAGGTCAAAAATATGCAAAATAATATTTATAAATTTTTTCAAAATTAAAAAATGTCAGAAAGTATTTTTAAGTAATTAAAAGAAAGTAAATAATTCAAAAAAATACAAAAAAATATCAAATATCAAAATAAAAACGTGAAAAAATAGTCATGAGATCAGAAATAATTTAAAGTATTTTTGTGAATTTTTTCATAATTTTTGGATAAAAAATAAAAGAGTTATGAATTTTTGAAAATTTAATCAATAAAAATATAAAATCAGAAAATAAAATAAAACCAAAAAGATGTGGACTATCAGATCATAGTCCAAACACGTTAGTAAGATGATCCAGTGGACCAGACGCGCTGTGCTTGATATGGACCTTAGCGAGATACGCATAAGATCAGAAAAAGGGCAACCAATGAAATTAAAACGTTTGACACGCTATCATTGGCTGAGACGACACATGTCATCATCTTCAACCTCCAGACACCCTGCAATGGGGATTTTGTGAGATCCTTCAAATGGAAAATTAGGATCCCAGGCTAGTATCATTGAACTCGTCTCTTCAAGACGATTCTAACACCACCATCGCGCCAAATTTATATAAGGTATGGAGAGAGATATGAATCAAAAACCCAGAAATTAGCGAGCACCTTCAATTTGAGATTTTTCTCTCAATTCACAATGGATTTAAAAATTGTAAGCAACATTGGAATCAGGAGAAGGTGTAGAATAGATTAGTGCTTGATTTGGATCCAAATGGTGGAGAATTCTACCTTTTCGAAGTTCAAGGAAGAAGCTCTGAAACTAGACTTCTGTAGCTTGAATTATGGCTCGTTTTGATTGGTTTAAGTGTTGGAGAGTTTATATGATGCTTAAGGATTATGAATGCGCAAAGAATTTTGGAAAACAGAGCTTAAATCTCAGAAACTGAATTCAAAAAAGATGGATTCGTGTGAAGTTTTGGCAGGGTGTTTTTGGCTCTCAAAGTTTGAAGAAATGTATGGGGGATGAACCTCTATTTATAGGGAAGTGAATGGGAATGAAAATTGGAAGAAACAAGGATGTTTGGAGGGAAATTGAGTGAAGGTCGAGCACGAGTGAAGTGTGACTTCATTTCCATCAAAACTCAACCAAATCTTGTGTTTTGGGGTGCTAATCACTTCAGGAAAGTTTGCTAATCAAGTTTAAATCAAAAACACACATAAATATTGTGTTTAGAAGTCACATTATGGATTTCAAAATTCTGATTTTGTGGAAAATTCAGTTTCAAGTTACCAAATTCAAATCCATGGCATTTCCAACTCAAGGGGTCTTAGGGCATGATTCTTGAGGCTTTAGAAAATGTGGTTACAAGCTTTTCAACGGAAAAAGAATGGAGTTAAATAGATGCTTGAGCTGAAAGTTGCATTGAGTCAAAGTTGAAGAAAAAGGGTTGACTTTCCATACTTAGAAATATTTCAAATTCTTCTTCAAAAATGACCTATAATCTTTTGCATCCAAACATAGCCTTCCACTTGGAATTTTCTCTTGACCAAAAAAGATGGAATGAAGTAGATCTCTTGAATGAAATTTTGAAACTTGAACCACTCAAAATATCCAAAAATTGAGCAAGTTATGACTTGTTGAAGTTGGCCAAAAATCATGAAATGACCTATAATATTTTTCATATTTAAGGCAACCTCCATCCACTTTCCCCACTTTTCACATAAAATAAGGTATAAATTCACAACTTCAAGATCATTATGGAAAAAGAATGGGCTCAATGTGATGAAAATTGACCAAGTTATGACCAATTGAAGTTACTCATGGAAAAATATGGATTCATCTGGATGACTTGTAATCTTTCTTCTTCACCAAGTTTCTTCCACATGAAAACTCCTTGGAACTTTTGAAGTTATTTTTTGATAACCCTTTGAAGAGAAGGATTTATTTGGAATAACTCAAAAATACCAAAAGGTGAGCAAGATATACTCCTTTGAAGTTCAAAACCCTAGCTTCTTGATCAAGAAAATGCCTTGAGGAACTTTGACAAGTTTGAACAAACTTCTTGTACCAATATTCTTGATTTGTGAATAGAAGTTGTTGAGGATGATAATGAGAACTCATAGCCACCAAAACCACTTCCATATCTTAAAATTTGAGAGAAATATACTCTTGTGACCAATAGGAACAAGGGCTTGTCCAA
This sequence comes from Vicia faba, assembly GCA_948472305.1. Taxonomy (NCBI): domain Eukaryota; kingdom Viridiplantae; phylum Streptophyta; class Magnoliopsida; order Fabales; family Fabaceae; genus Vicia; species Vicia faba. The sequence goes on from OX451738.1 coordinate 1,273,121,510, forward strand.
ACATGACAACTTCTCCAATCAACCCCTTGTACTTTTGAGTCAAATCCAATAACCTTGAAATGTGATTAACCAGAGAAACCTTGCCATTCCAATTCTCCCAAAACCAATCCAATGGTGAGGTTTGAACTTCTCAAGCTTTTATTGGCTAGGGCATGGAAATAAACTCATGAACCCATGGAGTAACTTGTTAAATCTCATTGCCCTTCACCTATATGAATAATAAGAAAGACAAACCAACATTGCATTTTATTTAGTTAAAATAAGAAATCAAGATAAAAACAATATTCATGATCACAAAAGAACATAAGTCAAGGTGCTTGGTGATTCCTCAAAAGGGCAAAGCTAAATATGGGGAGGGGAACCAAGAATCCTAGTGTGATCTTGTTGTGAATGAATCAACATGATATGATGAAGGGATCTTAGGGGAGAAAATTGGGGTACAACACAAACCCCATCACCATAAATGGGTAATGTGATGCAGACTGGACTCTGATCTGGATGACAGGAGGTCCACTTCTGGAGCATGCATCTTTCTATGGCCTAATCTAATTTCCTGGTGGACCAAGAAGCAAACACTAGTTGCCAGGCCCAGTGCTGAAGTTGAATACAGAATTCTGGCCCATGCCATAGCTGAAATCTTATGGCTCCAATCACTACTAACTGAGCTTAAAGTACAACACCAATTCCTAAGACTTCTCTGTGACAACCTAAGTGCAATATCCCTCTCTCATAATCCAGTGCTTCATGCAAGAACAAAACACATGGAATTAGATATCTTCTTTGTCAGGGAAAAAGTGATCAGCAAAAGCCTCATTGTATCTCACATACCACCTCACTGTCAATGGACATAAATTCTTACTAAGCCCTTATCTACTGCCAGATTCCTTGAGCTTAGATACAAGTTAAGAGTGGTTGATAATTTATCACTTCATCAACCACCTTGAACTTGAGGGGGGGGGGATATTAGAGATACTAGTTAATATACTAAGGGTAGTTTAGTATTCTCTTATCATAATAGAATTATGTTATGATTGCTGATAGAAGTTGGTATGCTAACCAACTATATAAACCACTATAACTGATTTACTCATTGAATATAGAATCACTTTCTTCTCTCTCTTTCTATCTTACTCTCTTTCTCCTTTTCCTTTTCCCTAACTGTAACGAATTCCATCTTCTAACAAAGATAACATGTTGTTTTTCAATCACACTAACCAAAAATAAAGATCATTGTATCCAACCACATCATCAGTACCCGCAATTACCAGCGTCGGGGAGTACAACTTTAGTTTCAAGCTCATAATCTAATGATCACTAAATTGAAATAGGGATTAGGTGAGATTCCAGTTCATTTTACTGAAGGAACTGTCAATCTCGTGGTGGAGATCGAACTTTCTGATTTCAAATTCACCAACAAATGATTTGGTTGGAGCAACAAAGCTTTTATCAAAATGACGACGATAAATTATGCCTTTAGATGACCATAATATACAAGGAAAGCAGTTTAGAGTCTGAATGTCGACATGCTCATTACGACCCAGAAAGTTAAGTGATTATTACATATTTTACCACCAATTACAATTGCATACTTTTGTTAATCAAAGTATCTATGATGTTTGCCTTCATGTTGTTATGATGAATATTTTGAATTATTCCTAGGCGATGAATTGATTATTACTGCTTGTCTGATTGCTTTTCCTTCTAGCCATCGATACCGGGTGGAAAGATGACAAAATCTTTGGATCCGGATCTCCTTAATGATAGGAGCGTGAATCTCAACATAGCGGAAGAGTGGATTCCAGAATCCATAACACATTCAGAAGAGAACACAAGCCAGTGACCAACACTGAGGATCCAAACCTACATATATAGAACAAGGGACTAGTTATTGGATTAAAGAAAAGATATCTAGCAACAACAAAAGGTGTGTCAATTGTAGTAGTTTTAATTTTTAATTCTCATCCCAATTAAAGGGGTGAATCAAACTTAGAGTATCTCGTTTTTCTCTTTTTATCATGGTGAAAGGACCAGGGCACCTTATAAAGTTAGGTTTAAGATAAAATATGCTTAATGAGTGCTTTTATACTAATATTTGATCATTTTATCCTTTGGTTATTAAGGAAGCCAAAAGGATAGATTGTTTAATTTACACTTATACATAAATGAAAACATAAACTGCAATAGTTGGAATTTGAAGCGTGTCCTGAATTATTTTTCTCCTCGGTTATATTAAAAACTGAGGGAATATGTTTTCTTTGTTTTGTATTTTATTTTAAATAAAATATGCCACGCCTTAACATTACACCTCAATTTTTTTACTGAGGTGAAAGCTTTGTCATGAAATGTATTATTTGTAGTAGTGAAATGGGTAGAATTGCTGATTTTTTGGTGCGCCACCAGCACCAGCAAGCCCAACACCTAATAATCCCCCGATGGTTAACCCTCAAGAAATTAGGGCGATCGAAACAACCAAAAGCTTAAGGCTATTGAGAATAACTAAGAGCAAAACGGTCGGGATTTGGTACTCATTCAGTGAAACCAAGATGCCGACCAGGTTCTCATGCAAGCCCAACAAGATAAACTGGGGGGGGGGGGGATAATATCACCAATGTAGTTGAACGAATTCTTACCCAGAATGGCCTTAATGTTGGCCTTCCCAGGCTAAATTTCATATCCCTATTGTCGGAATATATGAGGAAAATCGAGTTGCCAAAGGGTTGGAAAGTCCCAAAATTTACCAAGTTCGCTGGTGATGCCAATGAATCCATCGTAGAAAACATAACCATGTATCAAACTGAGGTTGGTGATTTAGATAACAATGAGAATATAAAAATAAAATATTTTCCTAGCTCGTTAACGAGGAATGCCTTTACATGGTTTACCACTCTTCCCCCAAATTACATCTTCAATTGGAACCAATTGGAAAAATTATTACACAAACTTTTCTATATGGGAAAATCTAATATTAGTCTCAAAGAGCTGGAGACTGTAAGTTAAAAGTTGGATAAGAATATCAATGATTACCTAAATAGCTTCTGAACTTTGAAATCAAGGTGTTTGATCAAAGTACTAGAACATGAGTTTATCGAAATGGCAACAAGGGGTCTCGATTACTCCATTAGGAAGAAATTAGATACCCAATACTTGAGAGACATGGCCCAATTAGCTGATAGAGTTTGACAAACGAATGATCAAAGGATGAAAAGGTCAGAACTACTAAGTTTACAAGCAAAAAGTGGCTTATGTCAGAGTAGACGAGGCAAGGAATGCTTCTGAATCAGATTATGAGTACATCGAGAAAAACAAGGTCAATGTGGCTGAATTGAAGCCAGGATTTCCTTCCGTGTATAAGCTACTAAAGCCTTTGGACGAAATAAATCTTGTTGAGCCAAAGAAAAAAATGTTCATTACAAAAACATACACCTTTGATGTTACTAAATGTGACAAAATCTTTGACTTGTTAGTGGCCGATGGTCAAATTGTGATACCTAAGGGGCTTAAGACCCCACCATTGGAACAAAAGAAGAAAAATGGTTTTTGTAAATGTTGTACCCCAAAATTTTCCCTCTCAATTCTCAAGGATTTTCTCACAAAGATTCTTAGGATTCAAGCTTGCACAAGTGCTTTGGGATTTTCCAGTACCAAGATTAAGAGGAAATTGTCAAAAAGGGAGAAAATAGATAAAAATAACATTTTTGACAAATTTGGAGAAAATAGGCATCCTTCGATTCAGCCTTTAGATTGGACAAGTGTGCTGCCTGCATGCTTGCAATCGAAGGCCATGACTTGCTGGCCACATGTTCCCCCTGTAAGGAAAACTCTTCGATTGGACAAAATAGTTGCCTATAAGCCTGCTTCGATTTGGACAAGTTTACTGCCTTTAAGACTCTTTCGATTGCTCAAAATTAGCTGCATGTAAGCCTGCTTCAATTTTGGGCACATGCAGCCTGCAAGCTTGCTTCGTTTGGGCATATGCTACCTGCAAGCCTGCTTCGATTAGGCATATGATGCCTGCATGTTTGTTTTCGTTTGGACAAGCTTCGATGAGACAAAGAAACCATCTCTATGCATCCTTCGAATCCACTTGCATCAAGAGCCTCCTTCGAATGCAACTTGGATTACATCATTCGTTTTAACAAGAGCCTCCTTCAAATGCAACTTGGGTATGTCCTTCATTTTGAACTTAGAGCCTCCTTCGAATGCAAGTTTATGTACATCCTTCATTTGGATTTGAAACCTCTTTCGAATCTGGACATTTTGTCCTCTAGCATGTACCTTTCGTTTGGGCACATGAATCCTTCAGCACAAGGTTTTGGTCAAAACTTTCGTTTGGACATTCAGGCCTCTTGCATGCACCTTTCGTTTGGCCACATGTGACCCCTGGAAAACAAACCTTCGATTGGACAGAAGCAACCTACATACAAAGCTTCGATTAGAGCTTTGATTCCCTCTGAATCAACTTCCTTCAAATCCAGTCTGAACCATTCGAAGCAAGCTTGTTCGAAGCAAGTTTGAACAAATATCAAGACCAAATCTCACTTGTCAGGCTTAATTTGTTTCCAAATCTTTATAATCAGAGGTTTGTAAAAATGTTTTGAACTTTGTCTTTTGGATAATACTATTCTTGGAAAAAGGCTACATAATCTTTCTTTTCATAGAAAACACTTTTATCACAAAAGCAACTTTCAGCCTGAATTTGGTCTGAACGAAGAGCAAGGCCAGAAGGACAAGTCACATCTTCTGCACCCCAACTTCCAGGGGCCCCCCACTTGTACCCTTCAATTTACCTATATTTTATTATTTCTTTGCAAGCTGGCTACTACAACTGTCCATTCTTTTCTCAATAAATAGAGGAATTTTTGCAAAACCAAGGGAGGATTTTTGGCCAGAGGAACGAATCTCCCAAATTTTATCAAACACAAAAAAATCTCCCAAGTCCTTAAGCAGTTGTGAGAACAAACCCAGAATCACATACTTATTTCCTTCAATCCTGAAGAACAAGCTCTTTTCAGTATCCTTCGATTTCATTTTGGAAAGAAACATAAGACTTGTTTCTTTCCTTCCTTCAAATCCAGTCTCCATAGTACATCTGTTGGCCCTTCCTTCGAATCCAGTACCCAGGGCCTCCACTCAAGGTCCCACACCCCTTCAAGGCTGCAGCAAGGTAAGTTACTCTTACTCTTCCATCTTTCGTTTCCAGCATATGTAAATACAACTCCTTTTCGTTTCAAGCATGTACATACTGTTGTTTTTCCTTTTTCGTTTACACCCTTGTAGTTGTGTTCTATTGCCTTTCCTTTTGGTTCTTGCTTTTGGTTTCTTGCAAATAACCTAGCCCTAAGGAAGTGTTAGCATGGCTTTAGGCCATGTTTGTTATTTAACATCTCAAACAAAAGAAACAGGAAACAGGAAATAGGAAACGAAGCTTCTACCCTTATTCTCCAGGTCAAACGAAAGAGGCAACCATGAGGCAAACCATGTTGACTTCCAGGCCCAGACGAAAAGCATACCTTCACTGATTCCAGGCCCAGTCGAAAGGCAAAACCTGCTGCTTCCAAGCCCCAGTCAAAGAATACCACACGCTGACTTCCAAGCCCCAGAAAGCCAGAATCGAAGGACACGCCTACACTGGTGCCAACCCCAATCAAAGGACACGCCTACACTGGTGCCAACCCCAATTGAAGGACACGCCTGCATTGGTGCCAACTCCCAATCGAAGGAGGCCCAGAAATGCCAATCGAAAGTTCTCCTGCCCCAATCGAAAACATTCTTTTTTCTTTCTTTATTTTATTTTTCCTTTACATTTTCCTTGCCTTTCAATATGGTTTTAATAGTGTAGGATTTATTTTTTGAAATTTTTATTACCTTTTGTACAAATGCTAGTAATTAGGTGTGTATGGCAAGATAAAATCAACAAGTAGACCACCTAAAAATCAAGACAAAATGCATGCAAATCAAACACACTTTGCACACATGCACACTTAGGGTAATCCCACTTGTTGCATATCAGAAAAATAGTCATGTCCCTCGAACATGGCGTTTTAGCAAAGACCCTCGATAAAAGATCATAGTCCCTCGATGACCTTTGATGTTGCCTTCGGTAAACGATCTAGTCCCTAAACGACATTTCTAAAACGTATCATAGGTTGCCTTCTATGACTATACAAACGTCCCACGCCTGTCCCTTCACATCCAACGATGGGGCTTCTTACCAAATCAATGGTAAGATAGCAACATCTAAAGGAGGAGGAAAAGAACATCTAAGACCTTTTGAGTAGGTAGATTCCCTCCTAGTTGCTCGCTTGCTCACAACAAAAACATTTTATACACCAACACTCTCATTTTGAAACATTTTCAAAAGACGAGACTTTGTACGCATTCTTATAGAAACGAGAGCCATTACAAAGAAAACCATTTTCAAAATCACTTTCAAAAACGCATTCCACAAACACCTCTTTGAACTATTTTCAAAACAACACTTTGTACGCGTTCTTATAGAAATGAGAACCATTACAAATACATTTTCAAAATACTTTCAAAACCCACACCACAAGCACATTTAAACAAAAAGCAAGTGATCTAGCAAGCAACTAAGAGCCCGTAGATAACTACTGATGAAAAGGGTGCTAATACCTTCCTTTTTCATAATTTACTCCCCGAACTCAGAAAACATCTCGAAAGGTCTTTCCTATTCTTTTCATCCTTTCCTTTTGGATAAAAGAAAAGTCGATGGCAACTCTTTCTATCCGCAACAATTGCGATAAAATGAAAAACAACCAAGTCAATTCTCCCACCGTGTTACAGTAAGTTTCATAAGTTTTTGGGTTATAAAACTTCTCAATGTGTCCTTTTCAGGGATCTGGTGCAAAATACTCTCAAGGATTATAGACTCTAGTTCCCTGACAAACAAAAAGTGTGAGTTGAAGGGATGCTGAAACTAGAGTTAAGGAAAGTCTCTTGGTCGAGCCAGTGGTGGTCATGATGGTTGACATAGTCGACGAATCTGGGGCTAGAGAAAGAAAGGAAAACTACAAGGCCCAAATGAAAATGGTCTACCCTAAGGCCGAAGAGGAACTAATCAACTTTTTAAACCGATGCAGGCTCAAAGATTCAGAAGTTTAGCTCTGTCTTAGATGCATCTCTAGTTTTGATAAAGAAGTCGGTAAAGAGATGGAGAAGGTGAATCCTTACCAAGCAAAAATGTTTGACCGACAGGACAAGCCCAGAGGATTCCCTTCCGACAAGAGAAGAACTTCAAAAGGGTTCCATTCTAGGACATATGTCCCAACTGCTTATGCGTCCCCTACAGAGTGGTTGCGATATGCAAGGAGGCCAACTATTGATGAGGCAAGTGGAAAGTAGTCGAAGTCAGTGTTGGTTCTTCATATAGGGATAATTCGAAATCTCGAATAAATATTCATATGTATCAGAGAACTAAATGGGAAACAACCCCATGACTAGGTGTTACACCCCAACTTTCATCCCTAAGTTTTCAGTCGCATTAGCATAGCATATTTTGGTTTATATGGTCACAATCTTTAATAAGCATTTTCATTAATTGCATTTACCTTATTAGTCATTCATTCATGCATTTTGGTTGACTAAAAGTCAATTTAAATCAACATGTTCATCGTTTTAGAGTTAAAAATACTTGATATTTCACTTCATGCATTTTTATCTCTTTATACCGCTTCATGAATTGCGCCAAGTGGATTATATTTCAATAATATTGATATTTCGGTTCTACAGAAAGATCATTAGAAATGATTCGACACTAAGCAGAAAATTAACAAGCAAAATATTTCAAGTTTTCATCTTTAGATGACTATTTTACAAATTTAAGTTGCGCGTAGATCATATTGGTGTGCTCGCTTTATTTTTTCGGTGCAGTTTGCAATATTTTTTTAATCACCAGTGTCTGTTCAACGAGTATTTTTATTTTAGTTTATTTTTGGTTTTTGGTCATTTGCAGTCTTTTTTATTAAACTTTGTGACCTGTAGTTTAATTTAATGTGTTTATTTCTTTTTTTTTGGTTAATTAAGTGTCCCTTTTTTATCGTTTTTGATTATTTTAGGTCTCTTTTTTTATTTTGAAAAAAATAAAACAAAAGTATTTATATTAGATTTATTTTTATTATTTTATATTTTTATGTCATTTTTATCAAAAGGGCATTTTTGCCATTAAAAAAATAGCAAAACTCTAAAGTTTTGGTACATAAAGGATATAGATAAGATTTGTGAGGGGAGGCAGATTGAAAAAGAAAAGAGGATATTATTTAGGTGAGGAGATTGAAAAGAAAACAAACATGACCCACACCATTTCTGTCTGTGCTCTCTCCATTTCCACCATGATCTTGCAAGACCACGTCCACCTAACACAACCATACACTTTCAAAGTTGTTGTTCTCTTTCCAGCTCACCCTCACCTCCATGTACTCCTTCCATCTGTAGCTTCCTTCCATCCATTTTCACCCCTAACACCATCAACCACTCTTCCGTTCAACCATTCCTCCGTCCACACTTCTGAAACATCACCTGCTACCTCCTACTACTCTGTTTCCAGCCATGCTCTGCCCAGTCTCACGTGAACTCCCCCCGTCTTCCAATGAATACATAACTTATAGCTACAACAACACTTGTATCACCATCTTCAAGTGGTAAATTCATTATCTATCACTATTTTCCTTAAATTAAATCTCTGGACTGTTTGTATTGAATGTGCGTGATGAAGTTGTTATGTTATTTGTGTTAAAATTGTGATGGATTTTGATATTCTTAATTCTCTGTTTGTTATAATTGCTATTATGTTTGGTAAAACTAACTTATCTTAGACATGTTGAATGAAGATGTTCTAACAACTGGAGCAACTTGTCGAATGCGACATCCTATGCAGGTTCTTTTGACATCATGATTTTTTAGTTTGTTATAGGTGAAAAATATTATATAAATACTATGCTATCTGGTGTACCCCAAAATTTATCCTCCCATTTTTCATACAAGATATTGTCCTAGGGTTTCTCAAATATCCAATTTGGCTCAAAAGTTGATCAGACAGATTCTCTTCCTAGGCGGTAAGTCAACAATTAGGGTTTGTTATTTCCTAAAGAAAATTGAGTCTCCAAGGTTTCAAATGATCTTCATAGATCTTCATGTCTCCTCAAGGATGTTCGTGCCAAGTTTCAAACCCCGCATTGCAAGTTTGCTCAGTCAAGGGTTCAGATGACTGAAAACGACTACATTGACCCAAAAATCGACCTTTTGCAAGAACAAGTTAAAACAATTGTAACTTCTTCATTATTCGATATTTTTGAGCAGTTTTTCTTGCGTATGATTCTCCTTGATGTCATCTCCAATTTCTCTTCACAAATCAAGAGCTGATTACGTGTAGAAGATCACCAAAATTCAAATACATTAGAAGTCGCATCAGAGACTCTGACCTAATCTTAAATAACTGTCGTCTGATTTCTAAGAATTGTGATTTCCTCAAATTACAAGATCTTGAAACGATTATTTCTACATATGGTCATAAGTGATGTCACTCACGAGTTTATCTTCAAAGATCGAAAGAAAATTGTGTTTGGAATACTTTGAAAGTTATCAAATCGTCGCAAGTCATTTGTTTGATTTCAAATGCTCTTAACAACAATTTTATTGAAGTTTGTTAATTCTATAAGATTGACGAATGTTCTTAAAGCATGTTTGTTTGGCAATGAAGTCCCATTTTAATCGAGTGTGGCATACGAGTCGATTTTGAATGCAAATTTGATTTGGACAAGAGGTGAAGATTAAGACTATCATGTAGATGGCCATGGTTTTGGGTTTGAGTTAACCAAGTTGGAATTGAATTCTTAAACATTTATTTTGTTTAGGAATTTTATTGGAGTGCAAGGTGCATAGTTTATTTGATCATTTTGTGATTGCTTGAAGTTCAAGTTACCAAACCAAGGTGTTTTTTTTTCAAAGCATTCAATTGAGAAATGCAAAGTTTAAATTAAAACTCAAAGTTTTGAACAATAAATTTTATGATTTACAAATTTATTCAAGGCTTTTTGTTTATTACATTATAAAAGAATTGAATTGCAAATTTCTCTCTTGTTTACAAAGAAATACAAATTTTTGTTTACAAAGAAATAAATTTTTTATATTTCTTCAAGTCTTCTTTGCTTCATCATCAAGAAATCCATCAAATCCTCGCTTGCCATCCACGCCTCATGTTCATGAAATAAAGAAAAGAAAGTTAGCAATTCAAGCAAAAGTGATGTATAAAGAAAGGAAAAAGATTCATCACTAGGGTTTGTATGTAGGAATCAGATTTAAAGATGGTTTGTTTTATCATAATCCCTCTTCTCCCATTTTTGCAAATCACAAGATTGAGCCTTGGTTCACAAAAAGGAAAAGAAAATATGCAAGCCCAAGGCTGTCAAAACAGCAAGAAAATATGCAAGCCCAAGGCTATCAAAACAAGTAACAAAATATCACAGTAGCAGGGCAAACATACGACAGGCTGCAAGAAGCATGCAGCAGCTGCTGTAAACATAACAACAAGAATAGGTTGCAATGCAGCAAGAAAGCTACCCAAGTGAACAAGCCAACAAAAACCGCAACAAATATGCAAACAAATAAAACAGGCTGCAATGCAGCAAGGTCAAACAGCAGGGCAAGCAAGCAAGTGCAAACAAACAAAATAGGCTGCAATGCAGCAAGGTCAGACAGCAGGGAAAGCAAGGCAAAGCATAGCTAGCTTGCCCAACACACCATATTATCATCACTTTCCTAAATATTTCAAACCCTTTAAAATTTATTTGCACCATTGAAAGATGAAAGAGGAAAGATGAAAGAGATATCACCTAGAAAACAACAGTCCAAAATCCTGCAAAATGCCAAAGTCAGCCCTGCCCAAACTCAGCCCAAGTGTTGCACAAAAGAGGCAACTCAAGGCCTGCACCTTAAAAGGCCAAAGTCAGCATATCAAAAAATATTTCCCCCTCACTTTTCACCCTGATTTTGAATATAATATACACAACCAGCATGAGTGTTGAACCCCAAAATTTTCCCTCTCATTTTACTCAATACATGTCCATTGAGATCTCCAATTTTCTCAAGATTGCCCAAGAGTTAACCAGACAAGCTCTCTCCTAAGGCAGTGTATCTCAAATTAGGGTTTCATTCTTCATCAAGATGTGTGAACCACAAAGGAATCAAATGCTTCCCAAGGTTCTAATATGTTCTCAAGACCCTACATGTCATGTTTTTTCATGCCTTGCACAAGAAGTTTGCCCAGCCAACTGCTCAGATGCTTGAGAATCGACTATATTAGGTCAAAAGTCAACTGAATCCCACATACAGTCTGTGATCGGTGGATCTGGAACTGACTGTTTAACGCTGGTTCGCGAAATGTCGCGGAAGCAAGAGTCGCCACCGTCTTTTATTTTCTCCAAATGGAAAGGACAAAAGCACAGAAAAATTCCTTATAGAGATTGCTCTCGGTTCGGGAGGTAGATTATAGAAAGGGAAGGTGTTAGCACCCTTTCTATCCATGGTTATCCATGGGCTCTTAGATACTTACTCATTGTGTTTTCAAAAATGGTTTGTTTGCTTTTCAACTGTGGGTTTTTAAAAAGTTTCTTTGAAAATTCCAGTTCGACTCTTGTGTCGGTCCTCAAGAGTGTTTGAAAAATTGCTTTCGAAAGCTTTTTGAAAATGTGTTGGTGTGAAAAGTATTTTTGAATTTGTTTTGAAATTTAGAGCAAGTACCTAGAGTCGTCTACCTACCCTAAGGAATTCGTCTGTGTAAATGTCCTTTAAAGTAGTGCCATCCCACCATTGAGAGGTAGGTAGCACCACCATTGGAGGTGTTCGGGTCAATTCGAGGTTCGGGACATGGTGATCACCAGAGCAATGGGAAGACACCTTAGAAGCTACCCTCATGCCAGGTTCCCGGATCATGAGGACTTACTAAGACATCCTCTACTCGACGATCACCTTTCGAGGCAAGGCAACAGTGAGGCGTACCCTAGGGGTGGTGTGTGATTTGTGTGTCAGATTCAGATATTTTATCTTGTCATGTTATTGGTGTTCTACGCTTGTTTTTATTTTGCCCATACATTCTTTCATGCCATTTGTTAACAGTTAAAAACATTGCGGGAAAGTAAAAATTCTAAGCTATTACAAAAGGCGCGGGTCCACATCGCCAAAATTAAACCAGGACCCGATTTTGACAGAAAAATAAAGAAAGTAAAGAAAATAAAGAAATTAAAAGTGCGAGCAAATTAAAAGGTTACATGGCCTTGGGAGAGATACATAAATATTTAAACGAAATAAAATAAATATGCGAATAAGAATTAAATCGAAACGAGGGCGTTGGACCCTTTTTGCAAAATTAAAATTACATGGAATTAATTAATTAAGAAAAAGAAAGAACTTGTTTTTTGGTATTTTTTAGTATTTTAGGATTTAAATAAAAAAGAATTAATTGAAATTAAATGCTAACCCTAATTCTAGTGGCTTTTAATTTATTAAGAAAACATTGAATTTTAACCTAAATTAACCCTAATTTTTATATACAAATTTAATTATAAAAATAAATAAAATAAATAATATTAAAAATTTGATTACCATGAAAGAAAAAATAAAAGGATGAAAATTAATTAATTAAACCCTATTTCTACATTTTTTAGATTTTTGTTATGAAAATATTAAATTAAACCCTAATTTAAAACTAATTAATTTACATGCAAATTTATTTACAAGAAATATTAAAATAAAAAAAATATTTATTATTTTTTCTTTTCTGATTTTTTTATGTTTTTTATGCTTTTTATGAAAATAATTAATTAATTAAACAAATATAATTAAAAGAAAATAGAATTAATAAATAAAAAAAAAACATAGCAAACCTAGGGGGGTTGTAGTCCCCAACATGGAGGTTAAGCCCAAGATTTTGAGCCCAAATCAGCATGGCCTTGCTGACTTTTCCAGGACGCGTGTGATGCATGGACTAGGGTTCATCATATTCCTTAGATCTGAGCCTTTGATTTGATGCCCTTGGACGCGTGGATGGCTTGATGGAGAAGGTGCATTGTAATCCTCAAGGCTTGAACTGCATGTGAACATGAATTGGAAAATAATATTGAAAGGGTGAAGACCTGGGGCTCGAACCCAGGTCATGTACGTTATCAACAGCTGCACCTACCACTGGACCAATTCATGCGCTTTGTATATAATGTAATAAACAAATAATATCAAACAAAGCCAAGGCGTTAGTGGGTTAAAGCGTGCAAATTCAAAAGAGCCAATCATGGCTGGCCACCACATCATCTTCTTCATGGACTTTGTTTTTTCCTGAAATACACAAATAATGAGCAACTGTTTTCAAACGTTGCTATAGGTCATCTATGGAAAAATAGCGAATGGCCCTATGATGCTCATAAATTGAGCGCGAGTATGGCTTCTTCTTCGTCCAAGTGCGCTGATCCTGACCATGGTACTGTGGTTTGCTAATTTTATAGGACCAAGAAACCCCCAATTCGAAATCCTGTAAACCCTAAAAAACAACAATGGTATCTAGGCATATAATGCGTAAAACTTCAATTAAAACATATGATTAGCTTGCAAACTTTATTATAAACACAAACATAACAATAAAACATGTTAACAATGCATGTATGATAGAAACCGATTCAGAATTTTTCTTTACCAACTTCAATGGTGATCTTGCGTTTTCTTGAGTATGGGGCTTGGGGAATGATTGGAATATGTCCTATAATCCTCCAAGAAGCTAATGGAACAAGTTTTGAGGCTTGAATCAACCTGCAAGTTAGTTTTCAGAATTGAGTTTTTTAGACAAAATTTCAAGTTTGTGAATGAATTTCTAGCGCAGCTTAATGGTCCCTCTGATTAGGTTTTCGTTCTATGCTTATGTATGAATCAATTAGGTCAACAAACTTGATCAGAATCTCTTGTATTCATGGCTTTTGAGATTTGATTTTCAAGATCTTTTTTCAAATATTTTCCATGTGTTTTTGTGCAAATCATGATCAATTCTCTCCAAATCTTTCCCTATTTGAATATGCACGAATTATTGAGTAGATTTCATGCAAAAAAAGATTGTAAAACTTAGGTTAAATATTTTCCATGTATTTAATTTGATTTAAATGAATTATTATTAATAAAAATTCAAATAAATAAATAAAAAATGAAGAAATACTTCCCTTTGGGCCAAGTGGTCGTGCACATGCTTGGGATGATGAATTATGGAAGAAAAATGGGCCCATTAGCAATTTTAGGTCATTTGAATCAATGTTGACTTTTCAAAATATCCAAAAATTTCCCAACTTCTACAAGGCATAACTTGCTCAATTTTTAAGCTTTTCTCATGTTCTTGGACATTTTGGAAAGGTCTTTGAGTCCTCTAACCAATGTGTTTGGTACCATGTCCTTTTGATTTACCAATCTCAAGTTATGGCCTTTGACTTAAAGTCCCTTTTTGTTGACTTTTGAAAATGACCTATAATGTTGAAATTGATAACTTTTTGTGAGAGCATTTCTTGGACTTGAAGTATGAAGATGAGTTGTAGGAAATGTCTTTCTCTTCACAATAAGCTTTGGATGGAATTTTTCTGATAATCCATGTGAAAGTTATGCCCTGGTCAATTTACAGTTGACCTTTTTAGCTGTCCAAATAAGGAAACTTTTGCATCTTGATGATTTTTGAGCCAAGCTTTGAGAATCATGATCAAGCATTGATCAAATGATGTTTGTGGCTTCAAAATGATATGTTGACCAAAAATTTGAACTTTTGACTGCCAAATGACCATTTTGCCCCTACAGTTGACTGTAGTGCAATTTAGGGTTTTGACTGTGCAATTTTGAGCTGAATGTCTTGAAACTTGGTTTGAGGATGCTTGACCATATTTGTAGACATGTGAGACTTGATTGGGCCTTTGAACACTTCATTTTCTTGATCAGAACCAAAACCCTAATCTTGACTGTATAGGAGACCTTTGCACTGTGCAACCCTTGGGGAATTTTGAAGCTTGACTTGGCAATTTCATGAAGGATATGGGAGGGCAAATTTTGGGGTACAACAGTTGCCCCTGTTCAATCTTCTTAGACCTGAGGATGCAGATTGGCTGACGTGCCTTTCGTAATCCGAGGGTAGAAGATGATTGAACACTAGAGTGCCCAGAAATTTGCGCTCACATAGTAGCAGTGATGGTGGAAATGGGCTTACAGATGCCATTTAGAGGTTGATGAATAGGATGATGGGCTTATAGATGCCATCTGGATGTTGATCGCGTAAGAGATTCCTTAGCGAGAACCTGCATACCTGCAAAAGAAAAAATGAGTACCTGACATGTTGCAGGAGCTGGTTTTCAAATGCTTGATATAGATATGTCCTGACTGGTTACAGGAGCTGGATCTGGAGCTTCAAACGGTGATGAACAAACCAGGGGTGGTTACTACCTTAGCATGAACGGTAAGAGAACCTTGGGTGACTTCAACCTCAACAATGCTCGTTGAGAAAATCTTGGTGGGAATTACCATCTTCGCAGTATCGGGAAGAGAACCAAATGAAATTATAATCTGAAAGGGAATTACATCTCACGCACCGTCGGGGAGAGAACCATAGGAAATTATAATCTGAAATGGGATTATCACCTCACGCACCGTCGGGGAGAGAACCATAGGAAATTATAACCTGCAAGGGAATTACATCTCACGCACCGTCGGGGAGAGAACCATAGGAAATTATAACCTGAAAGGGAATTACATCTCACGCACCGTCGGGGAGAGAACCATAGGAAATTATAATCTGAAAGGGAATTACATCTCACGCACCGTCGGGGAGAGAACCATAGGAAATTATAATCTGAAAGGGAATTACATCTCACGCACCATCGGGGAGAGAACCATAGGAAATTATAGCCTGAAAGGGAATTACATCTCACGCACCGTCGGGGAGAGAACCATAGGAAATTATAATCTGAAATGGGATTATCACCTCACGCACCGTCGGGGAGGGAACCAATAGGAAATTATAATCTCAAAAGGAATTATCACCTCACGCACCGTCGGGGAGGGAACCATAGAAAATTATAATCTCAAAAGGAATTATCACCTCACGCACCGTCGGGGAGGGAACCATAGGGAATTATAATCTCAAAAGGAATTATCACCTCACGCACCGTCGGGGAGGGAACCATGGGAAATTATAATCTGAAATGGGATTATCATCTCACGCACCGTCGGGGAGGGAACCAATAGGAAATTATAACCTAAAATGGAATTACATCTCACGCACCGTCGGGGAGAGAACCATAGGAAATTATAACCTGGAAGGGAATTACATCTCACACACCGTCGGGGAGAGAACCATAGGAAATTATAATCTGAAAGGGAATTACATCTCACGCACCGTCGGGGAGAGAACCATAGGAAATTATAATCTGAAAGGGAATTACATCTCACGCACCATCGGGGAGAGAACCATTAGGAAATTATAACCTGAAATGGAATTATCACCTCACGCACCGTCGGGGAGGGAACCAATAGGAAATTATAACCTAAAATGGAATTATCATCTCATGCACCGTCGGGGAGAGAACCAATTGGAAATTATAATCTCAAAGAAAAACCTGATAACTTCTACTGAGTCTTCATCAGAAAAATCTGTTGGGAGTTGATTTAGCTGGACTAGAGAAGGCCTTGGACTGGATAAGAAATCTTTGGAGTCGATTAACTGAACCGGTCTAGGTCTTGAAATATGATTTGAGAATTTAACTGCATCTTTCCTGAAAGGTAGAGGTCAGTCATATTCCATGCATGATATGGACCAAGCAATGATGTTCTCAACATAAATGAGATATGTAGGATATGATGCGTCTATGCATGCTATAATGATGTATGTGATGTTTTATGAATGTGTTTTTCGTCTAGGAAAGTAAATCCTTGACGGGTGCCAGGAAGTCACTCATGGGCTGATGTTGAAGAATAGATTTCGCTTCCGCTGGGGATGATAGCTGCAAGAGTACCGGTAGGAGAAGATGACTCCGTTGAGGAATGAACTTGGCAAATGGAAAATTCTGCGGGGAGAAAAATACTCTAGTGACCATGCTGGGGAGTAATACTCTGTGGGGAGAGAGATACTCTGCTGAGTTGATAATTACTTGCTGGGGATATTTTTGCTGTATCGGAAGTGTTGATAGACTTCGCTGGGGGGTAAGGGAATTGTGTCGATGACGACCTTTCCGTGGCTTTTGGATGAGGATAACCCAGTTATATCCTGTTAAGGAAATAACTCTTTAAATAAAGCCGGGCGACGCGTTCGTGCTCTGCGAGGGATAAGCTTCCAGAATCTACTGGGGATGAGCTTACTGCTTGGGGAGATGAGTTCCAACTTTCCTGGGGAGCTAGATTGGACTTTCCTGGGGGAGTTTTGAACTGCTGGGTAAGTGATTCCTTTGAGTGTTTGATGTACCGCCGGGGAACAATCTTTAGACCAAGACTGCCGGGGATGCTTGTTATGATTATGTATACTGCTGGGGAATGTTGAGGTCTGCTGGAGGATACTCAACTTCCTTGAGATTTGATAACTCTGCTTGGAGAAGAATGCACTGGCTGCTGACTTGCTTTCCGGGGAATTAAGATGTACTGGTCATGTTCTTTAGCTGAACCTACCTTGGTACCTTGGAGGACAGAACAATTAGATTGCTTAGACAACTCTTTATTGCCCCTGTTTCTAGTGTCACCTGTAATTAATCCTTTGTTTCGTATGCAAATATTTATGAGTTAGCAAATTATTGTCAATGCATATATCACAAATTGAACCTTGGACGTTCTTCGCAAAACAAAACAGAAAAAGAAAAAACAGTTGGCACGTTTAACTGAAAAGTATATTTGTATTGATTTTGAATGGCCTGGAAATAGGCGTTTTGTGTACAAGAGACTGACGTCCTAGTAAGAGAACGCCGCTGAACAAGAGAGTTTATACAAATTTTGTACAAAAGAAAATAAAACAGCTGTGTGAAATATGAATGATCCACTGGGTTTCAACTCTGCTATTGCCGTTATATCTCCGAGCGTCTCATCACTTGATGACCTAAACGAAGATGAAGCTGACTGGTTGATGCCGTCTGAACTTGATGTAGATACCGGATTCTGGATGCAAGGTGATCCAATGAGACATAGTATTACGCTTTTATCCCTAATTTTTGCCTGGACCGCCCTTTCGGGTTTTCAGTCCACCGGGATACCCATTTTTGCCCAAGCCGCCTTTTCAGGTTTTCGACTTGCCGGGTGTACAGATTTTTTCATTTCATCCCTTCATTTTGCCCGAACCCTTTTGGTTCGACGGGAAGCCCTAATTTTTGCCTAGGCATGTCAGCCTAGCGGGTCTTTTTTCATGTGTAGTATCTTTTTACTATGTCTGCATTGGCGGGATGAGGAAGGTCATCACCATCCACATTGGTTAGAATCATGGCTCCTCCTGAGAACACATGCTTAACCACAAATGGCCCTTCGTACGTAGGGGTCCATTTGCCCCTGGGATCATTCTGAGGAAGGATGATTCGTTTGATTACCAAATCCCCAACTCGATATTCCTGTGGTCTGACCTTTTTGTTAAATGCCCTGATCATTCGTTTCTGATACGTCTGACCGTGGCAGATAGCAGCAAGTCTCTTTTCGTCAATAAGGTTGAGCTGATCAAGTCGTGTCTGGATCCAATCATCTTCGTTCAGATTTTCATCCTTCATTATCCGGAGAGAGGGTATCTGCACTTCGATCGGTAAGACTGCCTCCATACCGTAAACCAGAGAGAAAGGAGTTGCCCCGGTTGACGTCCTAGCTGAGGTACGGTACCCATGTAGAGAGAACGATAACATCTCGTGCCAATCTTTATAAGTTACTGTCATCTTCTGCACGATTTTCTTGATGTTCTTATTTGCTGCTTCTACAGCCCCATTCATCTTCGGTCTGTAAGGAGAAGAATTGTGGTGCTGTATTTTGAACTGCTCACAGAGCTCAGCGATCATCTTGTTATTCAGATTGGTACCGTTGTCTGTAATAATTCTCTCTGGGACGCCGTACCGATAGATCAGGTTATGCCGAATGAACCGTGCCACAACAGTCTTGGTTACCGTAGCATAGGATGCTGCTTCGACCCACTTCGTAAAATAATCAATCGCCACTAGGATGAAGCGATGCCCATTAGATGCCGTAGGTTTAATCTCACCGATCATGTCTATGCCCCACATTGCAAACGGCGAAGGCGCAGTCAGAACATTCAGGGGAACTGGAGGAACATGCACCTTGTCTGCATAAATCTAGCACTTGTGGCATGTCCTGGAATGTTGGTAGCAGTCAGTTTCCATTGTGGACTAGTAATATCCTGCCCGAAGGATTTTCTTTGCCATAGTATGTCCACTGGAATGTGTACCAAAGGTCCCTTCATGTAGCTCTTCCATGATCCTTTCTGCTTCATTCTTATCTACACAACGCAGTAGGGTTGAATCATGGTTTCGCTTGTACAAGATGTCGTTGCTAAGGAGGAACTTTGCCGCGAATCTTCTCAGGAATTTCTTATCATTGACAGAGGCACCTTCAGGGTATTCCTGAACTTCCAGATATCTCTTCACTTCATGGTACCAAGGCTTCTCAGTCACCAATTCAGTCTCGAGATCACAACAGTATGTCAGTTCGTCCAGTTTCTAGATGATGATCCGGGGAGCCTCATTATCCCATTTAACTTTGAACATAGAAGCCATTGTAGCTAACGCGTCCGCCAGCTGATTCTCTTCTCTTGGGAAGTGTTCAAAGGTTATCTCTGTGAAGTGGGGGATCAGGGTCAACACACATTCTCTGTAAGGGATAAAATTCGGATGTTTCGTATCCCACTCTCCTTTGATCTGATTGATCACAAGAGCGGAATCTCCGAAAACACTCAGAAACTTAATCCTTAGGTCAATCTCAGCTTGAAGACCCATGATGCACGCCTCATACTCCGCCATGTTGTTGGTACAATTGAAACACAGCCGGGAAGTGAGTGGAGTATGAGTACCTTGAGGAGATATGATGATGGCGCCGATACCGTTACCCAAAGCATTGAAGGCTCCATCAAAGTGCATAGACCATCGGGATCCTGGTTCAGGTCCTTCATCCGGTCCAGGTACTTCACAATCAGTTACTATCATGATGCTTTCATCCGGAAACTCGAAGTTCATTGATTGGTAGTCATCTACGGCCTGATGTGCCAAGTGGTCTGCCAATACACTTCCCTTGATGGCTTTCTGGGTCGTGTACTGAATGTCATATTCCGTTAAGATCATCTGCCATCTTGCAATTCTCCCAGACAGAGCGGGCTTTTCGAATATGTACTTTATAGGATCCATCTTTGAGATCAACAAGGTAGTGTGAGTCAGCATATACTGTCTCAGCCGGCGAGCAGCCCATACCAAAGCGCAACAAGTTTTCTCAAGCAGTGAGTATCGGGTCTCACAGTCGGTAAACTTTTTGCTAAGGTAATAAATGGCATGCTCTTTTCGGCCAGACTCGTCATGCTGCCCCAGCACACACCCCATTGAGTTGTCAAGCACTGTTAGATATAGTATCAGAGGTCTCCCTTCAACCGGTGGCATAAGGATAGGTGGTTCTTGGAGATACTCCTTGATTCTGTCAAAAGCAGCCTGACATTCATCATTCCAACGTACTACCTGATCTTTCTTCAGCAGCTTGAAGATTGGTTCACAGGTAGCAGTCAGATGTGAGATGAACCGAGCAATGTAATTCAGGCGTCCTAAAAAGCCTCTGACCTCTTTCTCTGTCCTGGGAACTGGCATCTCTTGAATAGCTTTGACCTTAGCAGGGTCCACTTGAATACCTTTATCACTGACCACGAAGCCTAGCAATTTTCTAGATCTTACCCCGAAGGTGCACTTGTTCGGGTTTAACCTCAGCTTGTACAGTTTCAACCGGTCAAACAACTTCTGCAGATGATCTAAGTTCTCTTCCTCAGTCTGGGACCTCGTGATCATGTCGTCAACATACACTTCTATCTCATGATGGATCATGTCATGAAATAAAGCAACCATGGCACGTTGGTAGGTTGCCCCAGCGTTCTTTAGTCCAAAAGGCATGACCTTGTAGCAGAAGGTGCCCCACTGAGTAACAAAGGTGGTCTTTTCCATGTCTTCAGGTGCCATCTTGATCTGATTGTAACCTGAGAAACCATCCATGAAAGAGAACACCTTATGCTGAGCCGTATTATCAACAAGGACATCAATGTGAGGTAAAGGGAAGTCATCCTTGGGGCTGGCCCTGTTCAGATCCCTGTAGTCGACACACATTCTGACCTTACCGTCCTTCTTAGGTACCGGCACCACATTAGCAACCCACTGAGGGTAAGAAGTCACTGCAAGGAACCCAGCATCAAACTGTTTCATAATCTCGGCTTTGATCTTTTCAGACATCTCTGGACGCATCCGACGGACCTTTTGCTTAACTGGAGGGCAGTCTTCCTTAGTTGGCAAGTGATGGACCACAATATCGGTATCCAACCCGGGCATGTCTTTGTAGGACCAGGCAAAGATCTCCATATAATCATGTAGAATCTGAGTCAACCGTTGCTTCACGCTGAGCTCTAGGTTGGCACCAATCTTTACCTCTTTCCTGTCTGCCTCTGTACCCAGGTTTATTGTTTCCACTGGCTCTTCATGGGGTTGAATTGCCCTCTCTTCCTGAAGCAACAGTCTTGCAAGCTCGCCAGGCACTTCGCAATCATCTTCACCTTCGTCTTCGGCTAAGTTGATCGGATTTTCGAAGTCATAACTGGCAGTAGCAGAGTCGTTACCAGTAAGATCCAGAGTGGATTCGAACCTGTATGAGTGAGTGTGTGTGTAAATACAGCTGTTTTGAAATATATGTAAAAGAAAGAAAGACAGAAAAGGAGCATAAGATTTGCAATGCGAGAAAACGTCCAAGATTTTCATTCATGATATATGAGATGACAATTTATATGCCCTCACAAATGAAACCACGGTGCCTCGGGTAAGACACCGGGCCATAGAGTTTATTTATTGTTTATTACAAATAACGAAACAAGGAAATTTATTACTGCGTCACAAAGGTAACAGGAGTATGGTCTTTAGCAATCCAATTGGTCAATCCGCCTTCGGTTGTCGGGTAGATCCAGCTATTGAATTCCGCTTCATCCACTTCGTTGACTTCCCCAACAGCATTTACTCCTGGATTTGTAATGAATACAGGAGGTCTTCCGGTCTTCGCTTTCCGCATAGCTTTCTGACCTTCTGCAGTAAAGCCCAGCCCAAATTTATCATTCTTTTGTGTAAAGTCTGGAAGCCTGCCCCAGTTAGCACATTCACCCTTCTGAACCACAGCCCGGGCATCCTTCAGGGAAGCCATCTTCAAAGGAACACTTTCTGCCGCTGTTTCTGTTGCTGCTGCAATTGGAAGCACCTCCTCGAAATGCTGAAAGGGGGTTTCAATAAACTCCCCGTCCATCTCAATGTATCTGAAGGAATTCAAGTGGCTTACCATATACTCCTCCTCTCCTTGCACGGTGACGATCTTCCCTCTGACAGGGTACTTCAGCTTCTGGTGCAAGGTAGAGGTCACTGCCCCAGCCTTATGTATCCAAGGTCGACCCAGTAGACAAGAGTAAGATGGACGGATATCCATCACATAAAATGCAGAGTCAAACACCTGAGAGCCCACACGAATCGGAAGGTCAACCTCTCCATGAACCATCCTCTTTGAACCATCAAAGGCCCTGACGATGATATTGCTGGGTTTCAGTTCCAGGCCTTCACAATCTAAGCGGTCTAAAGCCTTCTTGGGCAGCACATTCAAAGAAGAACCAGTATCCACCAATACATGTGCCAAGGTAGTGCCCCTGCACTCGATAGAGACATGCAGAGCATCATTATGGTCTCTTCCCTTCGCGGTCGGGTCAGCATCTGAGAAACCCAAGCCATTGTCTGCTGTCAGATTTGCTACGCAATCAGTGAACTGGACTGCAGATGTCTCATGTGGCACATGGGCCGTCTTGAGGAATGAGATTAAGGCCTTAGCATGGGCCTCAGAGCACAGCAATAAGGAGAGCATGGAGATTTTAGAGGGCGTGTGCCCCAGCTATTCCACAACATTGAAATCACTCTTCTTTATAATCTTTAGAATCTCCTCCATTTCCTGTTGGGAGGCTTCAGCAGTTACAGGTATAGGTGCCTCCATCTGGGCAGGCTCAACTTCAATTCCTTGCCCCGAGCATTGGATGACCCGACAGCAGGAGAAACAACTTGATCGGCAGTAGGAACAGGTACATTTGTAGGTGTTATGAGGCGTGGTCTTCGAGCAGTAGGCGGTGCAATGTCAGGCGAGAAGAGCCTGCCACTGCGGGTGACTTTGGTTGGGCCAGTGATATCACAGATGTTGGCGCCAGCGTTGAACTCTTGTTTAATCCCATTTACATACACATCTGCCCCATAATGCCAGGGGACAGCTTTATCAGATACATAGGGCAGGGGCCCCGGAATAGTGATAACCACAGGTGCAACAGTCATGATTTGAATAGGCTTCTTCGGGAGAGCCTTGATTGGATTATTGAATATGGTAACCACAAAAACTTCTTCCACCGGAACCAACTGAACAGCAGACTTCTTAAACAGAATCTCCTTGCTATCCATTAGGATTTGGATGCCTAACTTCAGCAAGGGACAACCAGATAGGGACACAACACAGAACAGGCAACCCTCACTGCAACCCGGAAATAAACCGGCCAACAGCAGGTTCTTCTTGACAGTCTTCAGAGGAGTGGCTAGATCATCCACAGAAACAGCATAAACACCTTCGTCAACGACATTTACCCCATGCTGAGGCATAGGAGCAGTAACTACATTTGGCCTCTCAGGCGCTTCGAACTGTATCTCCTTTGCATCGATAAGGTCTTGCACCTTACTCCTTAATGCCCAACAGTCATCAGTAGAATGCCCTGGGCTATCTGAATGGTAAGCACAACAAGCATTCGAGTTGTACTTAGGAGATGCGGTATTTGGAAACTTCGGAGCCTCTCTGACAGTCACTAGGTTGGTTGAGAGCAACTGTGGCAATATTTGCGATAGGGTCATGTTTAACCGGGTAAACTCTCTCCGGGGTCTTTCAGCCCTTTGAGGATTGGTTGGCCGAGGAGCGGCAGCAGACTTAGCAATCATTACCGCACTGACAGATTGGCGGTGCTCAGGTCTCTCTGATCTCTTGGAACCATACACGGCACTAGCCTCCTTCTTGAAGGGTTTCTTCTCAGAACTAGACGATGCACCCTTCGGAATCTTACCAGACTTTAACCCAGCCTCAATTCTCTCTCCAGTCAGAATCAAATCAGTGAACCCTGCAGACGAATTCCCGATAAGATGGTTGAAAAACGGCCCAGATAGGGTCCCCAAGAACATGTCTACCAACTCCCTATCAGTCAACGGAGGCTGCACCCTGCCAGCCAGGTCTCTCCACTTCTGAGCGTACTCCTTAAAACCTTCGCTTGAACCTAACGACATACCCTGGAGTTGGGTACGTGTAGGGGCAAGGTCGGCATTATATTGATACTGCTTGTAGAAAGCAGTAGCCAACTCCTCCCAGTTACGAACCTTGGTCCCATCCAGCTGATAGAACCATTCGAGATGAGTCCCTGAAAGACTCTCCTGGAAGAAGTGGATCCACAAATTCTTGTCCGCTGAGTATGGTTGAATTTTCCGAACATAGGACCTGAGATGTAGCTTGGGACAAGACGCCCCGTCACATTTAGAGAAAGATGGTGCTTTGAACTTCCGAGGAATAATCACACCAGTAGACAAACCCAGATCTCCAAAATCCAGCCCAGGTACCTGTTGAATCTCCATAGCATTCAACCTATCCTCCAGTTGCTTGTATCTGTCTTCTGCAGGAGGGTACTGCTCTTCATCAAAATCAGTCTCGTTGTCGGAGACTACCGGACTAGGAACCCTTGCTTCTGCCTGAGGAGTACTCTTGCCAACAGAAGAACCAGCCTCTTCCTGCTGCAGAGCATTGCCAAACCTTCGGCCCGAGTTGAACAGAACAGTTCTTCTCTTCTTCTTCTTCTCCTTCTTCAGGAGCATAGCCTTCAGCTCCTCTTGGCCTTGAGCCAAACCCTTGATTAATTCCTGAAACTGCGCATTCTGCGCCTGAAGAGCCTTGATGGATGTCTCAGTTGATGACGAGTCAGGATTCATGATGCTGAAATAAACAGCGAAGAACTGTAAGCAACCTGAAAAAGGGAAAACCTGCTATGCACATGATGTATGAAATGCGTATGAATTATGTTTTCAAAGACAATCGAGAATCAACTTTGTAAACAAAATGGAACACACTTCATTAGATTCAACTTTGAAACTGAAATTATTCAACAGGTTGCCCTTAGGCATTACATGAAAGGAAATACTGAAGAGGAACTAAAACTGTAAGAACACATCTGGAGCTCCTTATTGATCCCATGGTCTCCTCTTCTCAGTACGGATGTAGGCATTCAGAGCTCTCTCATTCTCCAACTGCTTTGTCAGCTTCTGGATCTTTGATTCCTGCTCGTTGAACTTTTCCCGGTAAGAATCCCGCTCTTCTCGCAGTTGCGACCAAGATCTCTTCAATGTCTCATAATCAGTAGGTATCTGAGGAGGAAGGACAGTTGGAGGAACACCATCTTTGTCAGGACACTCAAGAATGACGGGTCTGACAGCTTCATACGGCATACCTAACTTCTGAGCACGGATGCGAACCCATTTGTAGTAGGCTTCCATAGGTAAAGAGGTCTTTGGCCCTAACTCTTGTGGGTCAGCTTTGTGAACTTTGTCCCAAGCCTTGATGAACCTACGACGCAGCTCGTCACTAACCACCTGAAATTCAAAACTGATGTGAGGCACCAACATCTCATGGGGACCTGCTCTTCTTGCTCTTCCAAACTGACGGAGTGCTAGACATGGATTATATGAGATCCCTCCTTGGGTACCAATCAGAGGAACATTAGGGTATTCCCCGCATCGATCAATAATAGCTATTTCATCCAAACCTCTGCAAGTCCAAATGATGTCTTTATCGGTGAGAGACATTAACCTGTGAGCCCAACCTCTTCCTTCTTGGTTCTTCAGCACGAACTTAGGGAGGTGCGAAATAAACCACCTCACCAACAAAGGGATACAACACCATAGGGTTCCTCGTCTTCGGGTAGTACGGGCATGAAGTTGTTGCAAGATGTCACCTAAGAGAGTGGGCACAGGATTCTGAGACATAAAGATCCTTATGGCAGTGACATTGATGAAGTTGTTAGGATTAGGAAACAGGACTAACCCATAGATTAGGAGAGCTAAGATGTCTTCATATGCCATAAAGTCCAGGTCACTCCAGAAACCGTTAGCTTTACCAATCAGAAACTTGGCCAAGAAACCCTTAACTCCACTTCTAGTCACCCAGTTGTCTGTTACCTCTTGATGGGTCAAAGGAAGAGCTGCAACAACATCCTCAAGCCTGAGGGTCTTTTCCCAACCAGTAAAGGGAGTCTGATCCAAGATAGGGATACCAAGCAAATCAGAGAACTCTTCTAGGGTAGGGACCAGCTGGAAGTCTTGAAAGGTGAAGCACTGGTACAGAGGGTCATAGAACTGGGTCAGAACACTCATCAACTGTTAATCCCGCTTTGCAGTGACTAAACTGAGAAGAGAACCATGCCTCTGGATGAAGGAAGTGGTATTTGGAATTCTGCTAACCAACTCATCAAGCAACTCAGGTGAACGAACAAAGTTGAACCGGATAGTATTCCTTCGCACAGGCATCATGATGTCCTACAAAACAGAGCAAAGGTGGAACCCTCTTGTCTTTGAAATGGTCAGTCCTTATGCAGGATGCATGCAATGCTCATGATGCTATGATGTTATGATAAAGCACACCACATATAGATACAAAGGCAAACATGGTAAGGCACACAAGTCACACAAGGCAAGCCCCTAAAGTTTAGGCCAGCATGAGGTCTAGGTACTACCCTCTTTCAGTTTGTTGGTTCATACCTGTCCTAATCAAAAGTAACCGGGTTCTTAGAGGATCCCAATATCATTGACTACCCTCCATCGGTCATAACTCCAGCATCGCAATCTTTTCTTGCGGCCAGAACCATCACGAGAGTTTAGCCTCAATGGGCGTAGCATACTGCTACAATTCTAAAGGCCAAGTTGTGTCAATTAAGGTTCTAAGGTTGTTGGTGCTTAATGACTCCTCAGAAGACCCATATTCTCCTCATTGCGACACAAGGGATATCGGTACAGACCAAGGTGCCACACCAACGTAGCCACTGCTTCACCCGTGTCGGTCTACGCCGGACAGGTCCCTCACAGCTTATGCTACCTAAACAGGGTATCCCCAGATCCGGGTTAGGATCTATGTAACTCCGATGCAACCCACAATAGTAAAGCAAGCAAATCAATACAATTGAAAACACAGTTATGAACTAGCCCTAAGGTACACCTCACTTTAAGTTTTATCCCCAGCAGAGTCGCCAGTTCTGTGATCGGTGGATCTGGAACTGACTGTTTAACGCTGGTTCGCGAAATGTCGCGGAAGCAAGAGTCGCCACCGTCTTTTATTTTCTCCAAATGGAAAGGACAAAAGCACAGAAAAATTCCTTATAGAGATTGCTCTCGGTTCGGGAGGTAGATTATAGAAAGGGAAGGTGTTAGCACCCTTTCTATCCATGGTTATCCATGGGCTCTTAGATACTTGCTCATTGTGTTTTCAAAAATGGTTTGTTTGCTTTTCAACTGTGGGTTTTTAAAAAGTTTCTTTGAAAATTCCAGTTCGACTCTTGTGTCGGTCCTCAAGAGTGTTTGAAAAATTGCTTTCGAAAGCTTTTTGAAAATGTGTTGGTGTGAAAAGTATTTTTGAATTTGTTTTGAAATTTAGAGCAAGTACCTAGAGTCGTCTACCTACCCTAAGGAATTCGTCTGTGTAAATGTCCTTTAAAGTAGTGCCATCCCACCATTGAGAGGTAGGTAGCACCACCATTGGAGGTGTTCGGGTCAATTCGAGGTTCGGGACATGGTGATCACCAGAGCAATGGGAAGACACCTTAGAAGCTACCCTCATGCCAGGTTCCCGGATCATGAGGACTTACTAAGACATCCTCTACTCGACGATCACCTTTCGAGGCAAGGCAACAGTGAGGCGTACCCTAGGGGTGGTGTGTGATTTGTGTGTCAGATTCAAATATTTTATCTTGTCATGTTATTGGTGTTCTACGCTTGTTTTTATTTTGCCCATACATTCTTTCATGCCATTTGTTAACAGTTAAAAACATTGCGGGAAAGTAAAAATTCTAAGCTATTACAAAAGGCGCGGGTCCACATCGCCAAAATTAAACCAGGTCCCGATTTTGACAGAAAAATAAAGAAAGTAAAGAAAATAAAGAAATTAAAAGTGCGAGCAAATTAAAAGGTTACATGGCCTTGGGAGAGATACATAAATATTTAAACGAAATAAAATAAATATGCGAATAAGAATTAAATCGAAACGAGGGCGTTGGACCCTTTTTGCAAAATTAAAATTACATGGAATTAATTAATTAAGAAAAAGAAAGAACTTGTTTTTTGGTATTTTTTAGTATTTTAGGATTTAAATAAAAAAGAATTAATTGAAATTAAATGCTAACCCTAATTCTAGTGGCTTTTAATTTATTAAGAAAACATTGAATTTTAACCTAAATTAACCCTAATTTTTATATACA
Source organism: Vicia faba (assembly GCA_948472305.1). Classification (NCBI taxonomy): domain Eukaryota; kingdom Viridiplantae; phylum Streptophyta; class Magnoliopsida; order Fabales; family Fabaceae; genus Vicia; species Vicia faba. The sequence goes on from OX451738.1 coordinate 1,273,150,296, forward strand.
AATTTAATTATAAAAATAAATAAAATAAATAATATTAAATATTTGATTACCATGAAAGAAAAAATAAAAGGATGAAAATTAATTAATTAAACCCTATTTCTACATTTTTTAGATTTTTGTTATGAAAATATTAAATTAAACCCTAATTTAAAACTAATTAATTTACATGCAAATTTATTTACAAGAAATATTAAAATAAAAAAAATATTTATTATTTTTTCTTTTCTGATTTTTTTATGTTTTTTATGCTTTTTATGAAAATAATTAATTAATTAAACAAATATAATTAAAAGAAAATAGAATTAATAAATAAAAAAAAAACATAGCAAACCTAGGGGGGTTGTAGTCCCCAACATGGAGGTTAAGCCCAAGATTTTGAGCCCAAATCAGCATGGCCTTGCTGACTTTTCCAGGACGCGTGTGATGCATGGACTAGGGTTCATCATATTCCTTAGATCTGAGCCTTTGATTTGATGCCCTTGGACGCGTGGATGGCTTGATGGAGAAGGTGCATTGTAATCCTCAAGGCTTGAACTGCATGTGAACATGAATTGGAAAATAATATTGAAAGGGTGAAGACCTGGGGCTCGAACCCAGGTCATGTACGTTATCAACAGCTGCACCTACCACTGGACCAATTCATGCGCTTTGTATATAATGTAATAAACAAATAATATCAAACAAAGCCAAGGCGTTAGTGGGTTAAAGCGCGCAAATTCAAAAGAGCCAATCATGGCTGGCCACCACATCATCTTCTTCATGGACTTTGTTTTTTCCTGAAATACACAAACAATGAGCAACGGTTTTCAAACGTTGCTATAGGTCATCTATGGAAAAATAGAGAATGGCCCTATGATGCTCATAAATTGAGCGCGAGTATGGCTTCTTCTTCGTCCAAGTGAGCTGATCCTGACCATGGTACTGTGGTTTGCTAATTTTATAGGACCAAGAAACCCCCAATTCGAAATCCTGTAAACCCTAAAAAACAACAATGGTATCTGGGCATATAATGCGTAAAACTTCAATTAAAACATATGATTAGCTTGCAAACTTTATTATAAACACAAACATAACAATAAAACATGTTAACAATGCATGTATGATAGAAACCGATTCAGAATTTTTCTTTACCAACTTCAATGGTGATCTTGCGTTTTCTTGAGTATGGGGCTTGGGGAATGATTGGAATATGTCCTATAATCCTCCAAGAAGCTAATGGAACAAGTTTTGAGGCTTGAATCAACCTGCAAGTTAGTTTTCAGAATTGAGTTTTTTAGACAAAATTTCAAGTTTGTGAATGAATTTCTAGCGCAGCTTAATGGTCCCTCTGATTAGGTTTTCGTTCTATGCTTATGTATGAATCAATTAGGTCAACAAACTTGATCAGAATCTCTTGTATTCATGGCTTTTGAGATTTGATTTTCAAGATCTTTTTTCAAATATTTTCCATGTGTTTTTGTGCAAATCATGATCAATTCTCTCCAAATCTTTCCCTATTTGAATATGCACGAATTATTGAGTAGATTTCATGCAAAAAAAGATTGTAAAACTTAGGTTAAATATTTTCCATGTATTTAATTTGATTTAAATGAATTATTATTAATAAAAATTCAAATAAATAAATAAAAAATGAAGAAATACTTCCCTTTGGGCCAAGTGGTCGTGCACATGCTTGGGATGATGAATTATGGAAGAAAAATGGGCCCATTAGCAATTTTAGGTCATTTGAATCAATGTTGACTTTTCAAAATATCCAAAAATTTCCCAACTTCTACAAGGCATAACTTGTTCAATTTTTAAGCTTTTCTCATGTTCTTGGACATTTTGGAAAGGTCTTTGAGTCCTCTAACCAATGTCTTTGGTCCCATGTCATTTTGATTTACCAATCTCAAGTTATGGCCTTTGACTTAAAGTCCCTTTTTGTTGACTTTTGAAAATGACCTATAATGTTGAAATTGATAACTTTTTGTGAGAGCATTTCTTGGACTTGAAGTATGAAGTTGAGTTGTAGGAAATGTCTTTCTCTTCACAATAAGCTTTGGATGGAATTTTTCTGATAATCCATGTGAAAGTTATGCCCTGGTCAATTTACAGTTGACCTTTTCAGCTGTCCAAATAAGGAAACTTTTGCATCTTGATGATTTTTGAGCCAAGCTTTGAGAATCATGATCAAGCATTGATCAAATTATGTTTGTGGCTTTAAAATGATATGTTGACCAAAAATTTGAACTTTTGACTGCCAAATGACCATTTTGCCCCTACAGTTGACTGTAGTGCAATTTAGGGTTTTGACTGTGCAATTTTGAGCTGAATGTCTTGAAACTTGGTATGAGGATGCTTGACCATATTTGTAGACATGTGAGACTTGATTTGGCCTTTGAACACTTCATTTTCTTGATCAGAACCAAAACCCTAATCTTGACTGTATAGGAGACCTTTGCACTGTGCAACCCTTGGGGAATTTTGAAGCTTGACTTGGCAATTTCATGAAGGATATGGGAGGGAAAATTTTGGGGTACAACACAGTCAAACCTCAAGATTTTGGGTCAACATCAACATTTTGAAGTGACTTCCATCATTTGATCAAGGGTTGATCATAATTCCTCAAGAAATGCTCCAAATTCATCAAAACCCAAAAGTTGCTAAATTATGGTTTCTCAATAAAAGTCAACCCAACTTTGACCAAGCATAACTTCTTCATACTTTATAAAAAAATTTCCATCCAAGTCTCATTTTGAAGGGGATGCCATTCCTTACAATTCCTCTTCAACCCTCAAGTTCAAAATATGCACCCACAAAAAGATATGAATTTCTACATTATAGGTCCTTTTGGAAAGTCAACAAAAACACCTTTTGGGTCAAAGCTTCATACATGAACATGGAAGACTCAACTGATATGAGACCAAAAGGGTTGCTTAGGGGACATCCTAAGCTTTCTAAAAAATCCAAGAACACCCTCCTAGGGTTAAAAATGAGAGAGATATGCATTATCAAATTTGACCTTTCTTGCAAAATTGCCAAAAGTCAAATGTGCTCAAAATTGTATTTTTTGCTAAATGGGCCCAACTTTTTAAGCATGCACCACACTTGTAGCATGGTCTAAGACGCAAATATCCAACCTCATGTTATTTGCTTCACTTTTCAATTTATTTTGATTTTTTGTTAATTAAAATTTCAATTAAATCAAATAATTGATGAATAACGAAAAAGATATGTTGTGATCTGATTTTTGGACAAGATTTCAATCAAATAATGCAAGGATATCATGATCAATTCGAATCAAGGCTGATTGGTACAAGAAAGGCATAATTTGGCTCAATATAGCAAGTTTATATATGCCATGAAAATCAAATCAAATCTATAAAACTTTCAAAGATGTGATCTGTTTTTACAACCCTAATTGACTCTATGATATATATTGAACATATCCAAGGCAAGAATAGGGGTTAGAGTCGTGAAAAGAAGCAGAACAAAGCTGCAAAATTTCAAAGAAACGTGTAAGACCTATCTTCTTCCACAGGCCAATTCAAAGCATTCTGAATGTCAAAACATATTCCTAGATGTTCATTGGAGCGATAACAAGCATTATCAAGGCCTGAAGCATCGAGAAACGAGTGCTAGCAACATCACAGTTTACACTAAGAACTCAAATTTGATTTCTATGATTTACGCATTATAAATTTATTTTACCCATATATTTCTGTTCATCATTATGTTTGCAATGTTTCTGGATAGTTTGATCTAAGTTACAGTGTAGGAACAAGCTTTTGCCATTGCTAGGGTTTCGTGCTCCAATTTGGGGTTTTGTGATTTAGGAAAAATTAGGCCTAATGATGGATACCATGGTGGTCAGGGCTTCACACCCATTTGATCCATGGTCTCAATTAGAATTTATATTGCGTGTATGTGATTTTTGAATGTAATAGGGTTATACCTACAAACAAATGTCTGTAGGTAAAATTTACAGGCCTAAGGCGACAGAGAAAGGGAAGAAGACAATGCGTGTCAGCCAACCATTTGCCCATTTGAATTTCACGCGTTTGGAATCAGCTTCTTTTATTTTCCTTATATTATGTTTTGTTTTTATTATGTTAACAAGTTAACAATGCAGCTCAGTTGGCAACGCATCATTGGTAGGGAGTACAAGGACCTGGGTTCGATCCCAGGTCCCAACAAAATGCACTTTCTTGTTTTACCTTTGCAGATCCAATACAATACTCCCTCACACACCTTCCATACACCCTCAACACCTGTCCACTGGATGCCCAGCTAGCCAGATCTAACGTCTCTCCCCTGAAGGTCCATGGTGCTTCTCAAGTCAACACTTGCACCTAATCCAATATGGTTGACCGGGCTTGATGCTTATTGGGCCAAAATTCAGATTTTTACACCCCCCCTTCAGCTAACAACACAGGCCCATTTGGTTGTTTCTTTCATTATTTTCTTTAATTTCTATTTCTTTATTTCTTTTCCTTTTTTAATTAATACAAAAAAAATCATTTTCATTAAATTAACAAATCAAAAATCACAAAAATATTTATTTTCTTAATAAATATTTTTTAAATTAATTAGTTTTATTAATTTAGGGCAACTTTAACTTCTTTCATAATTTAAAAACAATTAGAATTAGGGTTTGAGATTGTGCATAATTTAATTGATTTTCTTTAAAAGATAAGTCAAAAATCATTTTTTCTCATAAATATGTATTCCTTTAATTAATTAGGTTAATTAGAAAATTAGGTTAATTTAATTTATTTCATAATTTAAAAACAATTAGAAATTAGGTTTAATTAATTTGTGATTTAATTGTTTTCTCAAATAAAAATCCACAAAAATTTATTTCTCTCAATTAAGGTTTTAGGTTATCTTTTCAACCGTCCTCGTATTTAATTCACCGTGCGCTTGTTAATTATTTGTCCATTATTTTGTAACTGTTCAGGGTTTGTAATAGTTAACTTAGGGTTTTTATTTACTGTTTAAATCCCCAATTTTTGGTTATGTAATTAATCCCCCTCCCCGAAGCCTTGTAATAGCTAGGTTTTACTTCCTCGCACTTTTAATTTCCGTAATCTTTAACTGTCTAGATGTATGGATAATAGGATTGTATGGCAAGAATGTCTGGAAAATTAAAATGGTAGATCACCTAATGTGCAAAGATTAAATAACTGAAACAAATCATATGCACATATTCACTGCTAGGGTTTACCTCACTTCGGTTGCCTTCGGTAAACAATCATTAAGCATAGGAGATTTTAGTGGTTGCCCTCTAGTCTAAAGAGATCAAAGTTTCCCACTCGAATGTTGCCTCAGAAATGTTGCCTCGGAAAGATCTTAAGACTCTAGGGTTACTACTAAAGTTTTCTAACTATTGCTTTGGTGATTGTACTTTTCCCTTTCGAATGTTTCTTACAAATCCAATGACGGTGCTACCTATTCCTTAATAATAGGATAGCGATGTCTAAAGGAAATAGAACAAACAATCTTTTTTTGAGTAGGTAGAATCTTAAGTACTTGCTCAATAAAAACATCTCACACAAACACCTTTCAAACAAATTTTCAAAATGAACTTCGTCACATCCTTGAGGACTGATACAACGGTTATCACGAAGTAAAACATTTTCAAAACACAAACAAGCAATTTAAAAAATGAGCAAGAACCTAAGAGCCCGTAGATAACTACGGATAGAAAGGATGCTAACACCTTCCCTTTTTATAATCTACCCCCGTACTCAGAATATCTCGAAAAAAGGTTTTTTCTGTTCTTTTTCCTTTTCCATGATTGGATGAAATAAAAGTCGGTGGAGAATCTTGCTTACTGCAACATTTTGTGAACAAAAAAAAATGCAAAATGCAAACTAGTATTAACAATCGGTTCTGCCACCGTATCACAGAACTGGCGACTCTGCTGGGGAAAGCAAATAAAGTGGGGTATACCTTAGGATCCAGGTCATTAAAATTGCTTCTCTTGATTATATTGATTGCTTTACTTTTGAGGGTATGTTTGGGGTTACTATAGACCCTATACCCAGATCTGGGGGCACTCATTCGGTAAACAACAATAGATCGTGGAGACTGTACAACATAGACCGATATGGTTTAAGCGATGGCTGTGTTGGTGTGGCACTTTGGTTGGTACCGGTATCCTTCGTATGGAAATGAGGAGAATACGGGGCCGCCGCGTGGTGTCCTGAAGCACCAACAGACCTTAGAACCTTAGTTAAACGACTTGGCCATTAGAAAGTAGTGAGATAGTCGGCCTCGGTGTATAGCTGAGAATTGGTTGATACTCGATACTACACTCATTGAGATCATACTTTCGGGATATTTTGGCTGCAAGAAAAGATTGAGAGCTGAAACAATGCCCGATAAAGGATGGTCAGTGATATTTAGAATCTCTAGAACCCGGTTACTTTTTAGGACAGGTTTGAAACAACTAAACTTCAAGAGGGTACTACCTTTGACCTCATGCAAGCCTTAAACCTAAGGACTTCTAAAACTTCTACGTTCACTAAGAGACATGGTCAACTTCTCAACCTGGTTACTTCAAACTTTGATGAAAAGATGATGAGTGTACTCTTTCAGTTCTTTGATCCCAAGCGCCACTGCTTCACCTTTCTAGACTATCAGTTGGTGCCTACCTTGGAAGAATTCTCTCAGCTATTAGATATACCTATTCTTGAACAGGTGCCCTTCACAGGTCTATAATAAGTTCGTAAGCCAGAATTCATTGCCTCAGCTTTGCACCTGAAATGGGCCGACATGGTATCCAATTGGGAAACTAGAAGCGGAGTCAAGGGTTTTCTAGCTAAGTTTCTGATAGACAAAGCCCATATGTTTTGGGATAATATGGATTTTCAGGATTTTGAGGAGGTCTTGGCTCTTCTTATCTATGGTTTAGTTATCTTTCCTAATCCGGAATCATTCATAGATGTGAATACTATCAAGATCTTTCTCTCTCGCAACCCGGTGCCTACTTTGCTCAGAGATATTTTGCACACTCTCCATACTCGTACCATGAGGAGAAGAGGGATTCTTGTGTGCTGCATGCCATTGCTCATACAGATATTATTTGGTGTTCTCGATCTATGGAAAATATTGCTATCAGCGATCGCTGCAGAGAGTACCCTAATGTCCCACTGCTTGGTATCAGAGGGAGTATAACCTACAATCCTTGTTTATCTCTGCGACAATTTGGTCACGCTTGAAGGAATGGTCCCCATGAGTTACTTATCGAGGCTATTGTATTTAACTCTGAGGATGATATTCAAGAGTATCGCCGGAGGTTCATACGAGCCTGGGGCATGGTAAACATATCGAGCATCAGGACTTTGGGGCCAAAGACTTCCATTCCGATGGAACCTTATCTACAATGGGTACGAGCTCGTGCTCAGCAGCTTATGATTCCCTATGTGTCTGTTTTGCCAGTAATTGTGGAACCCACTACTGAAGAAGGCATTCCTTACACGGTTCTCTATCCTTACATGCCCACTGATCTTGGGGAATTACAGAAATCTTGGATTCAGTTGATGAAGGAGCAGGATACTTACAGGGATCAGTTTCATGCTCAGGAGAGGAAGGTTTTAGAGCTCACAAAGCAACTGCATAAAGAAAGAGGACTGAATGACTATCTTGGCACAAAGAGGAAGCATCCATGGAACTTTTGATTTTTCTTTCTAATTTTAGATTTATTTTTAATTGTAACGCCTAAGAGGCATTTAAACTTCAAATTAATCCAATAAAGTTTTTATTTATTTTGGTTTGCAAATTTAAATTTCTCGAAGTCTTTGAAATCATTGCATGCGCATACCATTATCATACACATAATACAGGTACCATTATAGGTTTCTCATCTTCTTCGCTGTTTATTTCAGCAGAAATGTCTTTCGAACAAAACATTAAGGACCTGCAGGCACAGAACGCCCAGTTCCAACAAATGTTCATCAGTCTGGCAAAGGGGCAGGAGGATCTGAAAGCCCTCATTCTAAAAGAGAAGAAGAAAAATAAGAAGGTTGCTGGTATTCTTAACATGGGCAGAAGGTTTGGAGAGCGGTTGAAGCGACAAGTCGACCTGACCTCTTCATCTAAGGAAGGGGAGAACCAAGAAGGAGAGAAGGACCCTAGTCCTGCAGTCTCTAACAATGATATTGAAATTCTGGCTGCAGATACTCAATGTCACGTTCAATGTTATGACACCGTATCTGACTTTCTATAAGACAGTAAATACAAAAACAGTAAAGAACACAGTCAATTGTTTACCCAGTTCAGTGTGCAACAACACCTACTCTGGGGGCTACCAAGCCAGGGAGGAAATCCACTATAAGAGATGTTAATTCAGGAATAAACCAACCAGTTTATCTCCTTCACTTAAGACCTACCCAATGCAACTTCAATCTAAGTACAACTTAAACCTGAGTTCCTACTCACTCCCCCTCAATCACAGCAGTGATACATAAAACAATTTGACTAATGAATTGATGAAGACACTCTTCAAAAACATACACTTGATTAAGCTTCACAACTTTTTAATCAAGCAACACAAACACTCTTGCTTCACAGCTTTGAGTGATACACACACCTAACTTGACTCTGCTTCATAGCTTTAGTCAAGAGACATACAAGCACTCTTGCTTCAAAGCTTTGAGTGCTACAGAACCCTTACAATTAAAAACCTATTCCAAGTCACTTATCACAATGATAATTGCTTGGATTACAATAGTTAAAACTATACAGCTTCTAAATGATCTTCTGTCAAAAAAGGGATTAATTCCAAAACAACAGCTCTGTTGAATATATAGCAGCTGCATCTTCAGTTAGGGTTTCCCCAAAAAGCTAGGGTTAATTCTGTTTGACCTTAAGACTAGGTCACAGGACTTTATCAACCAGGTTAGGGTTGAGCTAGGTTAACCCAAAGAAAACGCAGGATTCTGTTCTGGAAAGACTGAGTCATTTTCCTGAAACAAACTCAGAATTAACCAAACTGCAAACCTGTTAGTTCAGAACAGGATGTCTTAACATTTGTTATGACATCTGAATTCCTGTTTACTGATTTTGGTAAATGTGATCATTTTGCAAAATGCTCAGATACACACTCATAAACATCAGTACCTGTATAACAATATTTTTCTGCAAAGGTACCTAATAAATTTGTACCTAATAAACTAGAATGTTATGACATCAGTCATGACATTCATACACCTGGTTTTGCCAAAAATGCATGCCAATACCTAAACAACTACAAACTCCCCCTTTGGCAGATTTTTGGCTAAAGCCCCTAAGCAATCAGAGATAGATAGCAGCAGAATAAAAATGACTGCAGAAAAATGGAATGTCAAATAAAGTATCACAATATATCTCCCCCTCTTTAGCCACAAATGGGCCAAAGATACATGTTCATAAAAATTATACAGTCATCCAGAAAAAGTAATAAGAGCAGCAACTAAAAACTGAACACACTTCCAAACTCCACCAGGGACCAGCAGCAACTCCACCAAACAACAACTCCACCAACCTTTAAGCACTGTCATCAGACTCAGAGGATTCGGGCTTCTTCCTTTTCTTGAGAGCAATGTCAGCATTCTTCTCTTTGTCTGATGTCTCAACATCCTTAGAGACATCTGGACTTGTTTCAGCATTTGAACTTTCTTGATTTAAAGGAACAGAAATGCCAGGAACTAAGTGGTTCTCGTTCAGAATTCTTGAAGCAATTTTAGCTATTGCTTGACGAACATAGGCTGACCCTTCCCTATTTGCAATTTCAGGGGGTACTGAAGAAGAAGGATGAGATGAATTACCAGAGGCAGAAGCTTGGGACCTTCCTGCATGTCTTGTTCTCAGCTCTTTGACCTTGGTGGGGTTAGATTCCACTTTTCTAAGAGAAGAGATCTCCAGGACTTCAGAGTCCTGACGAGAAGAGATTGTCCTAGAATCTTGATCAGAGGAAGAGGTTGAAATCGTCGTATTGGATGATGATGGTGTTTGAGGCATTTTGACAGTCTTAGAGGACCAACAGCAACTGAAGAGAAAATTCTGATTGAGAGACTGGGTTTTGATGAGGAGACGAGAGGGGAAGGAAGAAAAGGAGTGTCTATTCAACTTCTTAAAAGAATTGAAGGAAATGGGAAAATATAATTTTAACCCAATCAGAACAAGCATAACTCCTTTAACCCTTGTTTTAAGCAAAATTAATTGCTACAATTCCTCATGTTGGCAAATACCCAACTTACCCCTCAAGTTTTCAAATTGATTTGCATCAAGAGCCTTGGTAAAAATGTCAGCCAGCTGTAGCTCAGTGGCAACATGTTCCAATTTGATTGTCTTCTCTTCTACAAGGTCTCTGATAAAGTGATGTCTTATGTCAATATGTTTGGTCCTACTATGCTGAATGGGATTCTTGGAAATGTTGATTGTACTCAGATTGTCACAGTACAATGTCATAACATCTTGTGTGACATTATACTCAGTAAGCATCTGTTTCATCCAGATCATTTGAGAACAACTACTTCCAGCTGCAATGTATTCAGCTTCAGCAGTAGAAAGAGACACACAATTCTGTTTCTTGCTGAACCAGGAAACCAGATTATTTCCCAAGAAGAAACATCCTCCAGAGGTGCTTTTTCTATCATCAGCACTACCAGCCCAATCAGCATCACAGAAGCCAGTCAGAGCTGGTTCACAGCCATGAGAATACAGCAACCCATAGTTGTAAGTTCCACTCACATACTTCAAAATTCTCTTCACTTGATTGATATGACTGACTTTAGGATCAGCTTGGTATCTTGCACAAACTCCAACTGCAAAAGCAATATTAGGTCTGCTGGCTGTTAAGTACAACAAGCTTCCTATCATGCTTCTGTATAGACTTTGATACACCTTAACCCCACTTGAGTCTTTGGAAAGCTTTAAATGAGTAGGAGCAGGAGTCCTTTTATGACTGGCATTCTCCATACCAAACTTCTTTACAATGTTCTTAGCATACTTGCTTTGAGATAGGAAGATTGAGTCCTCCATCTGTGAGACTTGTAGTCCAAGAAAATAAGTTAGTTCTCCCATGAGACTCATTTCAAATTCAGCCTGCATCTGGTCAGCAAAATGTTTAACCATAGGTTCTGACATTCCTCCAAACACTATGTCATCAACATATATTTGGGAAACCATCAACTTCCCTCCTTCAGTTTTGACAAAGAGAGTTTTGTCCAAGCCTCCTTTTCTGTATCCTTTGTCTGAGAGAAACTTTGTTAACCTGTCATACCATGCTCTAGGAGCTTGTTTCAGGACATATAGAGCTTTTCTCAATTTGTAGACATGATCAGGGTGGTTTGGATCCACAAAGCCTTTAGGCTGTTCCACATAAGCTTCCTCATTCAAGTACCCATTTAGAAAGGCACTTTTCACATCCATCTGAAATAACTTGAACTTCAGAAGACAAGCAATTGACAATAGGAGTCTGATTGATTCCAGCCTGGCTACAGGTGCAAAGGTTTCATCAAAATCAACCCCTTCAACCTGAGTGTATCCTTGAGCAACAAGTCTTGCCTTATTCCTGGTGACAACTCCTTCAGCATCTGATTTGTTCTTGAAAATCCATTTTGTACCAATGATGTTAGTTCCTTCAGGTCTAGGAACCAGTTCCCAAACTTCATGTTGCTTGAATTGGTTCAGTTCATCTTGCATTGCACCAATCCAGTATTCATCAGTTAAAGCTTCCTTGACATTTCTTGGTTCTATTTTGGACACAAAACAAGAGTTTGAGATGATTTCTCTAGATCTTGTAATGACTCCACTATTGGGATCTCCTATGATGAGCTCTTTTGGATGATCCTTCTGAATTCTGATGGAAGGGATCTTGCTAGCTTCCTTTGATTCAGATTCTGTTGTGGTGGAGTTGGGTAGATCATTCTGTTGGGTTGAAGTCTCAAAGAATGTCTCAACAGTACAAGGAACATCTATTTCTTCATGATAATCATCAATTATAACATTTATTGATTCCATCATGGCTTTGGTTCTGGAATTGAATACTCTATAAGCTCTGCTGTTTGAGGAGTATCCTAGAAATATGCCTTCATCACTTTTAGGGTCCAGTTTTCTTCTTTGTTCACGATCTGCCAGAATATAGCATTTGCTGCCAAACACATGGAAGTACTTCACAGTTGGTTTTCTTCCTTTCCAGAGTTCATATATGGTGGATGAGGTTCCCTTTCTCAAGGTGACCCTGTTATGAACATAGCAGGCTATATTCATAGCTTCAGCCCAAAAATACATAGGAAGTCTTTTGGCATGTAACATTGCTCTGGCAGATTCCTGTATGGTCCTGTTTTTTCTTTCCACAACTCCATTTTGCTGAGGAGTTATAGGAGAAGAAAATTCATGACTAATTCCTTCTGAGGAACAGAAATCATCAAACTTGCTGTTTTCAAATTCCTTTCCATGATCACTTCTGATTCTGACAATACACCCTTCCTTTTCTCTTTGAATTCTTTTGCACAATTCTTTAAAAACTTCAAATACATCAAATTTTTCCCTAATGAAATTAATCCAGGTGAATCTGGAAAAATCATCCACAACCACATAGGCATATCTTTTTCCACCAAGACTCTCCACTTGCATTGGTCCCATCAGATCCATATGAAGAAGTTCTAGAACCTTAGAGGTGGTTAGATGTCTTGACTTTGGATGTGACATCCTAGTCTGCTTACCAACCTGACATTCACCACAAACTCTTTCTTCATCAATTTGCAGTCTTGGAATCCCTCTGACTGCCTCCATGGAGATAATCCTTTTCATACCTCTTAGATGAAGATGGCCAAGTTTTTGGTGCCACAGTTTCACCTCTTTTTCTTCTTTTGCAATGGAACACACAGAGGAGAAATTAGAGTTCTCAGGCTCCCACAAGTAACAGTTGTCTTTAGATCTGACTCCTTTCATTACAATTTCTTGTTTGTCATTGATTACAAGACATTCAGATTTTGAGAAATTGACCTTGAATCCTAGATCACACAATTGACTGATACTAATGAGATTAGCAGTCAGCTCTTTTACCAGCAGTACTTCATTCAGACTTGGAACTCCAGGGCAGTCCAGATTACCAACTCCTTTGATTTCACCTTTAGCACCATCTCCAAAGGTCACAAAACTGGTGGTGTGAGGTTTAACATTATTGAGGAGGTTCTTGATTCCAGTCATGTGTCTGGAACACCCACTGTCAAAGTACCAGTCTTCCTTTGTAGAGACCCTCAGGGAAGTGTGGGCTATCAGGGCAGTAGCCTTTTCTTCCATTTAGGAGCATGTGGTACCTTTTTAGACTTAGGTTTGACACCTGAGTTCTGATTAGGGTATCCATGCAATCTGAAGCAGAAAGGTTTTATGTGGCCATATCTCCCACAATGATGACATCTCCATCTTTGGTACCTTTTCTTCATATGTATCTGTTCCTGATGTTGAGAGTTGTGTTGAGACATCTGTTTTGACATTTACTTATCAGGCCTGATCTTCTTGACTGTACCAGATTTCTTTGCTTCCATAAATCCTATCTCAGATTTATTTCCCACATTTTGTCCAACCTGAAGGATCTCTTCCAATTTGTCTGTTCCATTAGTCAGCATCTTGACAGATTTGGTCATTTGATTCAGTTGTGAGTTTAGCAATTGAACTTCCCCTTCTAGATGACTTATAGTTTCAACGTTTGCCCTTTTCTCAGCCTCCAGCTTTATGATGAGTTTTGATTGTTTCTCATTCTGCACACAGACTTCAGTACTTCTGATACACAATTTCTTGTAAGTATCAGCCAGTTCTTCAAATGTCACCTCTTCATCACTAGTGTCACTTTCAGAGGTACAAACACCAGTTAGAGCAGTAACTAGTTTGGCAGATTCTTCTTCAGAATTACTTTCTGAATCATAGTCAGACCAAGTAACAGTCATTCCTTTCTTTTGTTTCTTAAGAAAGGTTGGACATTCAGCTCGAATATGCCCATATCCTTCACAACCATGGCATTGAATTCCTCTGCCTTGGTTTCCCTTCTCTTCTGACCTTGGTCTTCTGCTGGAACTGTCAATGTCAGAGGGAATGTTATGAACATTAGACCTTGACTTTGGATCTATTCTTTTGATGAGTTTGTTGAACTGTCTTCCAAGCATGGCTATAGCTTCTGAAATATTTTCTTCTTCATCCTCCTTGTTGTCAACATCAGTGTTGGATACAAGTGCTATGCTCTTGTTCTTCTTGTCACCATTTTCAGTGATCCCCATCTCATAAGTCTGAAGAGACCCAATATGTTCATCCACTTTCAACTTGCTGATGTCCTGGGCTTCTTCTATGGCAGTTACCTTCATTGCAAATCTTTTGGGCAAGGATCTGAGAATCTTTCTCACCAATTTTTCTTCTGCCATTTTTTCTCCCAGTGCTCCTGAGGTGTTGGCATTCTCCAAGATGTTCATGTGAAACTCATGAATGGTTTCATCTTCCATCATTTTTAGATTCTCAAACTTGGTAGTCAACATCTGAAGCCTTGACATTTTTACTTTGGAAGTGCCCTCATGAGTAGTTTTGAGAGTGTACCAAACTTCCTTGGCCAGTTCATATTGATGTACTAGTCTGAAAATGTTTCTATCAATTCCATTGAACAAGGCATTTAAAGCTTTGGAATTTCCCAGGGCTAACTCATCTTCTTCTTTACTCCAATCTTCCTCAGGCTTCAGACTGATTGTCCCATCTTTCTCAGTTATGGTGGGATGGTTCCATCCTTTGTCAGCAGCTCTCCAAGCCTTTTTGTCCAGAGATTTTAAGAAGGCAATCATACGAAGTTTCCAGTAGTCATAATTAGTTCCATCCAGAATGGGTGGTCTATTTCCAAAAACTCCTTCTTTGTCCATAGTGCCAGAAAGTGATATCCCTAGATCTCACCCAGTAATACAGGCAGGGTGCCTGCTCTGATGCCAATTGAAATTCTGGCTGTAGATACTCAATGTCACGTTCAATGTTATGACACCGTATCTGACTTTCTATAAGACAGTAAATACAAAAACAGTAAAGAACACAGCCAATTGTTTACCCAGTTCAGTGTGCAACAACACCTACTCTGGGGGCTACCAAGCCAGGGAGGAAATCCACTATAAGAGATGTTAATTCAGGAATAAACCAACCAGTTTATCTCCTTCACTTAAGACCTACCCAATGCAACTTCAATCTAAGTACAACTTAAACCTGAGTTCCTACTCACTCCCCCTCAATCACAGCAGTGATACATAAAACAATTTGACTAATGAATTGATGAAGACAATCTTCAAAAACATACACTTGATTAAGCTTCACAGCTTTTTAATCAAGCAACACAAACGCTCTTGCTTCACAGCTTTGAGTGATACACACACCTAACTTGACTCTGCTTCACAGCTTTAGTCAAGAGACATACAAACACTCTTGCTTCAAAGCTTTGAGTGCTACACAACCCTTACAATTAAAAACCTATTCCAATTCACTTATCACAATGATAATTGCTTGGATTACAATAGTTAAAACTATACAGCTTCTAAATGATCTTCTGTCAAAAAAGGGATTAATTCCAAAACAGCAGCTCTGTTGAATATATAGCAGCTGCATCTTCAGTTAGGGTTTCCCCAAAAAGCTAGGGTTAATTCCGTTTGACCTTAAGACTAGGTCACAGGACTTTATCAACCAAGTTAGGGTTGAGCTAGGTTAACCCAAAGAAAACGCAGGATTCTGTTCTGGAAAGACTGAGTCATTTTCCTGAAACAAACTCAGAATTAACCAAACTGCAAACCTGTTAGTTCAGAACAAGATGTCTTAACATTTGTTATGACATCTGAATTCCTGTTTACTGATTTTGGTAAATGTGATCATTTTGCAAAATGCTCAGATACACACTCATAAACATCAATACCTGTATGACAATATTTTTCTGCAAAGGTACCTAATAAATCTGTACCTAATAAACTAGAATGTTATGACATCAGTCATGACATTCATACACCTGGTTTTGCCAAAAATGCATGCCAATACCTAAACAACTACAGATACTGATTATAATGATGAGCAATATCCTCCTGTTGAGGATAAATACAAACAGTTGGAAGATCGTCTGAGTGCCATGGAAGTTCAGAGGATACCTAGATTGGATTTTGAAGAATTGGGTTTGGTGTCGCGAGTGGTCATCCCGCAGAAGTTCAATGCTCCAGTTTTTGCCAAGTATGATGGGATGTCCTGCCCAAAGCTCCATCTCCGCTCTTATGTCAGGAAGATCCAGCCCCACACAGCTGATATAAATTTGTGGGTGCATTTCTTTCAAGATAGTCTGTCAGGGACTCAGCTTGAATGGTTCTACCAGCTGGAGGGAGCCAATGTCCGAAACTGGGAAGATCTGGCTGCTGCTTTCTACAAGCAGTATCAATATAATGCCGACCTTGCTCCCACTCGTACTCAACTCCAGAGTATGTCCATGGGTGCAAGTGAAGGTTTTAAAGATTATGCACAAAAATGGAGAGACTTGGCTGGGAAAGTTCAACCTTCATTTTCTGATAGGGAGTTGGTTGATATGTTTCTAGGGACGCTATCTGGTCCATTTTTAATCATTTGATCGGTAGCTCGTCGGTTGGTTTCACCGAGCTAATTCTAACAAGTGAAAGAGTAGAAGCTGGGATTCGAAGCGGAAAAATACAGAAGGATGCTTAGTCAAGTTCAGTAAAGAATCCTTTTGCTCGTAAGAAGGAAGCCAGTGCTGCCTATAGCCCGAGGGGTCAGAACAGGGCTGAACAACGTTATACAGTAAGTGCCGTAATGATACCTAGACCTGCAGTTGCTCCATAACACAACAATCAACAAAGGTTAGAAAGACCACAATGGAAGTTTACCTGCATCAACATGACGTTGGCTGAAGTTTTACCTCATCTGCTGAGATCCAACTTGGTAACCTTGAGAGAGGCCCCCAAGAATCCAAATACTACGTCTCCCCGATATAATCCAAATGCCCGGTGTGCCTATCATTCTGAGAGTCTTGGACACGATACAAATGACTGCTGGGCTCTGAGAAATAAAATAAAAGACTTGATTGAAGCCAAGGAGATAGATTTTGATGCTCCGGAGAAGCCAAATGTCATAACTGCTCCCATGCCTAAACATGGTCTTGGAGTTAATGCTATTGATACCGATTTGTTTGTTACCTCTGTCGATGAATTGTCTACTCCTCTCATGACTGTCAAGAAGAATTTGCTGTTGGCCGGTTTATTTCCGAGTTGTGGTGAAGGTTGCCACATGTGTTCGCTTCTACCTTATGGTTGTCGTTTGCTGAAGTTAGGTGTTCAACGCCTGATAGATAGAAAAGAGATTTTTTTCGAGAAGACTATTATTCCTGTTGTTCCAACTGAAGACGTTGTCATTATAACCATTTCCTCTAATCCTTCCAAGGTTTCCTCGTGAAGACCTATTAGGATTACATCTGCTCCAAGAATTGCTCCGCTGATAATTACTGTTCCTGGTCTTGTCCCGTATGTCTCGGACAAAGCTGTCCCATGGAATTATAATGCTGATGTGTACTATCATGGCATCAAACAAGATCTGAAGGATGAAGAGGCTGATCTTGGTATTGATAACATTGTCGGAACCAACAAAATCACCCGAAGCGGAAGGGTCTTCTCTCCCGAGATTTCCCCTAAGACTGTTAACAAGCCTATTGTCATTCCATTTGTTGTTCCTGCTAGTACATCAACTACTGTTCCTACTTCGGTTATTACCCCTGTTGGAGAATCGTCTGATACCCGTGGCAAAGAGATTATAGGTGAGCTTTCCCGGACTGAAGTGCCTAAGAAAAATGTCGCGGAAGCCTCTAAGCAAGAAATAGAGGAAATATTGAAAATCATTAAGAAGAGAGACTACAATGTGGTCGAGCAGATGGGGCATACCCCATCGAAGATATCCATGTTGTCTTTGTTGTTGTGCTTCGAGGCCCATGCAAAGGCTTTGATCGCATGTCTCAAAACTGCAAATGTGCCGCAAGAAACTTCAACTGATCAGTTCAAAGATTGTGTGGCCAGCCTGACTGCTGATAATGGGCTGGGTTTTTCAGATGCAGATTTGACACAGAAAGGAAGGAAGCATAATGATGCTCTGCATGTCTCGATTGAATGCAGGGGCACCACTATGGCTCATCTGCTGGTAGATACTGGGTCTTCACTGAATGTTTTGCTGAAGAAGGCGTTGGACCGGTTGGATTTCAAGGGTTTGACTCTAAAGCCTAGTAACATTGTGGTAAGGGCTTTTGACGGATCGAAGAGAATGGTGCACGGGGAGGTGGGCATCCCTGTCAAAGTGGGTTCTCATATTTTTGGGTCCACCTTCTATGTGATGGATATCAGGCCGTTGTATTCTTGTTTGCTGGGTCGTCCTTGGATCCACGAGGTTGAGGCAGTCACCTCCACACTCCACCAAATGCTGAAGTATCCGGTGAAGGGAAAGATTGTCACAGTGCGGGGTGAAGAGGAGTATATGGTAAGTCAAATTAAATCCTTCCGCTACGTAGAGATGGACGGGGAATTCATTGAAACTCCTTATCAGAATTTTGAAGAGGTCCCTCAGATCTTGGCATCAACCGAAACTACTAGCAACAAACCTCCTTTGAATATGCCTTATCTCAAGGACGCCAGGGTCGTGGTTGAAGAAGGTGGGTGTGCCAATTGGGGTCAGCTCCCTGATTTCACTCATAAAACTGACAAATTTGGTTTGGGCTTTACTAAAGGGGCTCAAAGGGCTGTTAGACACGTTCGGGATGGAGGACCTCCCCTACGCATCAGCAATCGTAGGATCAGCGCAATTGAAGACAATGAAGAGGACTCGGACATTGAGAGCTGGATCTACCCGACTACCAACAGTGGACCGAGTAACTAGACGGCTTGGGATTTCATACTTGTTTCTTTTACTCCACAGTAATTGACTTATTTATTTTAAGATTTGTAATAAACAATTTGAGACTTTACGTCCCGGTGCTTTGCCCGAGGCACCATGGCTTTGCTTGTTAGGGCTTTTATTTGTCATTTCATATATCATTAATAAAGCATTAGACGTTTCTTGCATACAAATTTTGCGCTCTCTGTTTTTCTTTTCTATTTTTTTTTTCACTTTATCAAAACAGCTATTTCTCTTACACACACTCATGTATCATAATGCAGATCCATATCCACTCTGGACCCCATTGATAACAGCTCTGCTATTGCTAGTTATAACTTCAAAAATCCGATCAACCAAGCCGAGGAAAAAGGTGAGGATGATTGTGAGGTGCCTGGAGAACTTCCTAGGCTATTACAACATGAAGAAAGGGCCATACAGCCTCATGAAGAGCCAATTGAGACAGTGAATTTGGGTATAAAGGAAGGCAGAAAGAAGGTTAAAATAGGTGCAAATCTAGAGCTTAGCGTCAAATAGAGGTTGGTACAGATGTTGCATGACTACGTTGAGATCTTCGCTTGGTCCTATGAAGAGATGCCTGGTTTGGACATTGATATTGTGGTACATCACCTGCCGACTAAATAAGACTGTCCTCCAGTTAAACAGAAGTTCCGTCGTATGAGCCCTAAAATGTCAGAGAAAATCAAGGCAGAGGTCATGAAACTGTTTGATGCAGGATTCTTAGCTGTCACTTCATATCTACAGTGGGTTGCTAACGTTGCTCCGGTACCTAAGAAGGACGGTAAGGTACGGATGTGTGTTGATTATAGAGATCTGAATAGGGCAAGCCCCAAGGATGACTTCCCACTCCCTCACATCGATGTTCTGGTCGATAACACCGCACAACATAAAATCTTCTCCTTCATGGATGGTTTCTCGGGCTACAACCAGATCAAGATGGCCTCTGAAGACATGGAGAAGACAACCTTCATTACACAGTGGGGCACCTTCTGCTACAAGGTGATGCCTTTCGGGTTGAAGAATGCTGGGGCAACTTATCAGCGCGCTATGGTCGCTTTTTTCCATGACATGATTCACCACGAGATCTAAGTTTATGTTGATGATATGATAGCCAGGTCTCAGACGGAGGAAGAGCACCTTGATCATCTCCAGAAATTGTTTGACAAATTGAAGACATATAAGCTGAGGTTGAATCCGAACAAGTGTACCTTCGGGGTAAGGTCTAGTAAGGTTCTAGGTTTCATTATCAGTGACAAGGGTATTCAGGTAGATCCTGCCAAAGTAAAAGCTATACAAGAGATGCCGGTTCCCTGCACAGAGAAGGAAGTTAGAGGTTTCTTGAGACGTCTGAATTACATCGCCAGGTTCATTTCCAATCTAACTGCTACGTGTGAGCCAATCTTCAAGCTGCTGAATAAAGATCAAGTGGTAAAGTGGAATGATGAATGCCAGAACTCTTTCGAAAGAATCAAAGGATACCTTCAAGAACTGCCAATTTTGATGCCTCCAGTTGAAGGAAGACCTTTGATATTATACTTGACAGTGCTAGACAATTCAATGGGGTGCGTGCTGAGGCAGCATGACGAGTCTGGCCGAAAAGAGCACGCCATTTATTACTTTAGCAAAAAGTTTACCCACTATGAGACCCGATACTCACTGCTCAAGAAAAATTGCTGCGCTTTGGCATGGGCTGCTTGCCGGCAGAGACAGTATATGCTGACTCACACTACCTTGTTGATATCAAAGATGGATCCAATCAAGTATATTTTCGAGAAGCTCGCTCTCTCCGGAAGGATAGCAAGGTGGCGAATGATCTTAACTGAGTACGACATACAATATATAACCCAAAATGCTCTAAAGGGAAGTGTATTGGCTGATCATTTGGCTCATTAGGCCGTGGATGACTACCAATCCATGAATTTTTAGTTCCCGGATCAGAATATTATGTTGGTGACTGACTACGAAGAACCTGGACCGGATGAAGGACCTGAGGAAGGATCCCGATGGTCTATGTATTTTGATGGAGCCTCGAACGCAATGGGTAACGGCATTGGCCCTGTAATCATATCTCCTGAAGGCTGTCATACTCCGTTCACCGCCCGATTATGTTTCAACTGCACCAACAACATGGCGAAGTATGAAGCATGTATTATGGGTCTTCGAGCTGCTATTGACCTAAAGATTAAGTTCTTAAGTGTATTCAGGGATTCTTCTCTAGTGATAAGTCAGATCAAAGGTGAGTGGGATACGAAGCACCCGAATCTCATTCCTTACAAAGAGTATGTACTGACATTACTCCCACACTTTGAGGAGGTAACCTTCGAACATTTCCCACGAGAGGAGAACTAGTTGGCGGACGCGCTAGCTACCATGTCTTCTATGTTCAAGGTTAGGTGGGACAATGAAGCTCCCTAGATTACCATTGAGAGGTTGGATAAACCAGCACACTGCTGTGAAATCGATACCAAAGGAGTGGCAGACAAACCCTGGTTTCACGAAGTCAAAAGGTATCTCGAAGCTCAGGAATATCCAGAAGGGGGATCTGTCAATGATAAGAAATTTCTGAGAAGGTTCGCTGCAAATTTCTTCCTCAGTAGCGGGATCCTCTATAAACGCAACCATGACTCCACACTACTACGATGTGTAGACAAGAGCGAAGAAGAGAGGATCATGACAGATCTACATGAAGGCACCTTCGGAACCCATTCCAGTGGACACACAATGGCTAAGAAGATCCCACGGGCAGGATATTACTGGTTCACTATGGAAGCCGATTGTTATCAGCACTCTCGAACTTGTGATAAGTGCCAAATTTATGCTGATAAGGTGCATGTACCTGCGGTTCCTCTGAACGTCTTGACAGCTCCGTGGCCCTTTGCGATGTATGGTATCGAAAAGATCAGCGAGATCAGACCTACTGCGTCTAACGGGCATCATTTCATTCTGGTAGTTATTGATTACTTCACGAGGTGGGTTGAGGCAGCTTCCTTTGCTACAGTAACTAAGAACGTTGTAGCGCAATTTATCCGACACAATTTGATCTGTCAATATGGTGTGCCAAAGAGAATTATTACTGATAATGGTACAAATCTCAACAAAACAATGATCATCGAGCTCTGTAATAAGTTTAAGATATAACATCATAACTCTTCTCCCTACCGGCCGAAGATGAATGGCGTTGTTGAAGCAGCTAACAAGAACATCAAGAAGATTGTACAGAAGATGACGGTGACATATAAAGACTGGCATGAGATGTTACCATTCTCTCTTCATGGGTAGCGTACCTCAGCACAAACGTCGACAGGGGAAACACCCTACTCTCTGGTATATCACATGGAGGAAGTCCTACCCATAGAAGTTCATATACCTTCTCTCAGGATTATGAAGGATGCGGGTTTAAACGAAGACGACTGGATCCAAACCCGACTTGATCAACTGAATCTAATCGACGAAAAGAGACTTACTGCTATCTGTCATGGTCAGACGTATCAAAAGAGAATGATCAAGGCTTTTAACAAGAAAGTTAGGCGTCAAGAATATCAAGTCGGGGATCTGGTGATCAAACGCATCATACTGCCGTAAGGTGATCCCAGGGGAAAATGGACTCCCACATACGAAGGGCCATTTGTGGTTAAGAATATTTTCTCGGGAGGAGCTATGATTCTAACCACCATGGATGGTGACGACCTTCCTCACCCTGTCAATACAGACATAGTGAAAAGATATTACGTATGATCAAAGACCCGCTAGGTTGACTGGCCTAGGCAAAAATAAGGGCTTCCCGGCGAACCAAAAGGGTTCAGGAAAAAGTAAGGGATGAAAATGAAAATATCTATACACCCGGCAAGTCGAAAACCCGAAAGGGAGGCTTGGGCAAAAAGGGGTATCTCGGTGGATTGAAAACCCGAAAGGTAAATCCAGGAAAAAGTTAGGGATTAAAGCGTATCACTATGTCTTATTGGATCATCTTGCGACCAGACTTCGATATCAGCTATCAAGCTCAGACGACGCCAATCAATCTGATCAACCTTCGGCCAAGTAGCAAAGTGATAAGACGCTTGAAGATATAAAGGCAATAGTAGAGTTGGAACCCAATGGGGTTGTTTCACATAGCTGTTTTTCTTTCTTTTGCACAAATAGTAATTTCTTTCGGCATCATTCTCTTACTAGAACGTCAGCCTCTTTGTACAAAACGCCTATTACACGCCAATTTCCAAATCAATACAAGTCATTTTTACAAAACTTCAATTTGTTTCTTTTTATTTTTCTGTTTTATTTTGCAAGAATGTCCAATGATTTATTTTTGATATATGCATTTGAAAATGATTGCTGCTCATAAATATTTGCATAAGAAACAAAAGACAATTACTCGTAATTCCAGAAACAGGGAAAATGAGAAGTGCCAAACCCGACGGTTCCTCCGCCCAGCAGGTATCGGGATAGAACCAGATTTGGAACATAATTATCAGTACATACACTCCCCACTGAGTAAAAGTATCCAAAGGCATTGATGTCAGCTTTCCTGAAACAGGACATAAATATCCCCAGCCGAGGTTCGTAATCGCAGGCGAGTCAATAAAACTTATTCACCAAGGGGAGTTTATTTCTCCAATAGAGCTTATCACTTCCAGCAACGTAATTTCATCCCCAGCTAAATTTGTTCCTCCAAATTAGAAGATCAACCAACAAAGTATATCTTCCCCAAAGTCTTGTCCTCGCAGAGTTTTTCTCCAGCGTCTCTTCCCGGCAGAATATTCACAAATCTCTAGCAACCGTCAGGGATTTATTTTCCCAGAAACGAGCATACCCCGACATCATTTCATGAACATACATTATGACATACACATACATATCATATACAACATAATCTCATTTATTTTGAGAACATCATCTCACCCTGCATTTCATGCATCACATACAACTACCCCTGATATCTTTTCAGGAAGAGACGATTAACTTCAACAAATCCAGCAGTTATACAGATCACATCTACAGACAACTAATGGAAACTTAGTTCCCGAAATAAAACGGGTTAACTAATCTACATTATCATATCAAAGTAACCTTACCCCGATTCCTCCTGAAGTTTTACACAAACTTATAACCTCGCCTCGGTTTATCCTGAAGTTTTACACAAACTTATAACCTTACCCCAGTTCAGCCTGAAGTTTTACACAAACTTATAACCTTACCCCGGTTCATTCTGAAGTTTTACCCAAACTTATCTTAAAGTAACCTTACCCAGGTTCCTGCTGCAGTTTTACCCAAACTCCTCACGAAACAACCTTACCCAGGTTGTCATATCAAAATAACCTTACCCCGATTCCTTTTGAAGTTTTACACGAACGTATCACAAAGTAACCCTACTACCCAATTTCTTTCTCACATCCATACTATCCAGGCTTTCATATCGAAGTAGCCCTACTACCCAGGTTCCTTCTTGCAGCCCTACTATCTAGGCTTTCATATCGAAGTAGCCCTACTATCCAGGTTCCTTCTCACAACCCTACTATTCGGGCTCTCATATCGAAGAAACCCTACTATCCAAGTTCCTCATCACAACCTTACTATCCAGGTTCCTCCTCTCTTATCTCCAGAGAGCAGTCCACAACACTGTAATACCGGGACCTAATCAAACACGATTGGTTTCGCATTTCCCCAGTAAGTAACAGACAACTGAAGCTCCTAAAATTATATTCCTCTCAAGACAGATACCAACATTCCTCGGCAGATTCCTCTTCAACAACAGCAACATGGACTCTCATCAAAGGAATATCACAGGAAATCTACATCCTCTAGATGGAATCTTTAAGCCCATCTCCTGCAATTCTACGTCGCTTCCAGGATGGCATCTTTAAGCCCACCCCCGACAATCTTCTATCATTAACCTCCAAATGGCATCTATAAGCCCATTCCCGATATTACTAAATCAAGTGCCACTTCATGTAAGTGCAAATTTCTGGGCACTCTAGTGTTCAATCATCTTCCACCTTCAGATCACGAAAGACACACGAGCCAATTTACATACTCAGGTTTAAGAAGATTGAACAGGGGCAGCTTTTGTACCCCAAAATTTTCTCTCTCATTTTACTCAATACATGTCCATTGAGATCTCCAATTTGCTCAAGATTACCCAAGAGTTGACCAGACAAGCTCTCTCCTAAGGCAATGTATCTTAAATTAGGGTTTCATTCTTCATCAAGACGTGTGACCACAAAGTACTCAAACACTTCCCAAGGTCCTAATATGTTCTCAAGACCCTACATGTCAAGTTTCATGCCTTTCACAAGAAGTTTGCCCAACCAACTGCTCAGATGCTTGAGAATCGACTATATTAGGTCAAAAGTCAATTGGGGCCCACATACAGTCAAACCTCAAGATTTTGGGTCAACATCAACATTTTGAAGTGACTTCCATCATTTGATCAAGGGTTGATCATGATTCCTCAAGAAATACTCCAAATCATCAAAACCCAAAAGTTGCTAAATTAGGGTTTCTTAGTAAAAGTCAACCCAACTTTGACCAAGCATAAATTCTTCATACTTTATCATAAATTTTCCATCCAAGCCTCATTTTGAAGAGGATGCCATTTACTATAATTCATCTTCATCCCTCAAGTTCAAAATATGCACCCACAAAATGATATGAATTTCTACATTATAGGTCCTTTTGGAAAGTCAACAAAAACACCTTTTGGGTCAAAGCTTCGTACATGAACATGGAAGACTCAATTGAGATGAGACCAAAAGTGTTGCTTAGGGGACATCCTAAGCTTTCTAAAAAAAATCAAAGAACACCCTCCCAGGGTTAAAAATGAGGGAGATATGCCTTATCAAAGTTGACCTTTCTTGCAAAATTGCCAAAAGTGAAATGTGCTCAAAATTGTATTTTTTGCTAAATGGGCCCAACTTTTTAAGCTTACACCTCACTTGTAGCATGGTACACGACCCAAATATCCAACCTCGTGTTATTTTCTTCATTTTTTATTTATTTTGATTTTTTGTTAATTAAAATTTCAATTAAATCAAATAATTGATGATTAATGAAAAATATATGTTGTGATCTGATTTTTGGACAGGATTTCAATCAAATAATGCAAGGATATCATGATCAATTCTAATAAAGGCTGATTGGTACAAGAAAGGCATTATTTGGCCCAATATAGCAAGTTTACATATGCCATGAAAATCAAATCATATCTTCAAAACTTTCAAAGATGTGATCTGTTTTTATAACCCTAATTGACTCCAAGGCAAGAATAGGGGTTAGAGTCGTGAAAAGAAGCAGAACAAAGCTGCAAAATTTCAAAGAAACGTGTGAGACCTATCTTCTACCACAGGCCAATTCAAAACGTTCTGAAGGTCAAAACATATTCCTGGATGTTCATTGGGGCGATAACAAGCATTATCAAGGCCTGAAGCATTAAGAAACAAGTGCTAGCAACATCACACTTTGCACTAAGAACTCAAATTCGATTTCTATGATTTACGCACTATAAATGTATTTTACCCATATATTTGTGTTCATCATCATGTTTGTAATGTTTCTGGATAGTTTGATTTAAGTTATAGTGCAGGAACAAGCTTTTGCCATTGCTAGGGTTTCATGCTCCAATTTGGGGTTTTGTGATTTAGGCAAAATTAGGCCTAATGATGGATACCATGGTGGTCAGGGATTCACACCCAGTTGATCCACGGTCTCCATTAGAATTTATATTGCGTGTATGTGATTTTTGAATGTAACAGGGTTATACCTACAAACAAATGTCTGTAGGTAAAATTTACAGGCCTAAGGCGACGGAGAAAGGGAAGAAGACAATGCGTGTTAGCCAACTATTCGCCCGTTTGAATTTAACACGTTTGGAATCAGCTTCTTTTATTTTCCTTATATTATGTTTTATTTTTATTATGTTAACAAGTTAACAACGCAGCTCAGTTGGCAACGCATCATTGGTAGGGAGTACAAGGACCTGGGTTCGATCCCAGGTCCCAACAAAATGCATTTTCTTGTTTTACCTTTGCAGATCCAATACAATACTCCCTCACACACCTTCCATACACCCTCAACGCCTGTCCACTGGATGCACAGCTAGCCAGATCTAACGTCTCTCCCCTGAAGGTCCATGGTGCTCCTCAAGTCAACACTTGCACCTAATCCAATATGGTTGACCGGGCTTGATGCTTATTGGGCCAAAATTCAGATTTTTACACCCCCCTTCAGCTAACAACACAGGCCCATTTGGTTATTTCTTTCATTATTTTATTTAATTTCTATTTCTTTATTTCTTTTCCTTTTTTAATTAATACAAAAAAATCATTTTCATTAAATTAACAAATAAAAAATCACAAAAAGATTTATTTTCTTAATAAATATTTTTTAAATTAATTAGTTTAATTAATTTAGGGAAACTTTAATTTCTGTCATAATTTAAAAACAATTAGAATTAGGGTTTGAGATTGTGCATAATTTAATTGATTTTCTTTAAAAAGTACATCAAAAATCATTTTTTCTCATAAATATGTATTCCTTTAATTAATTAGGTTAATTAGAAAATTAGGTTAATTTAATTTCTTTCATAATTTAAAAACAATTATAAATTAGGTTTAATTAATTTGTGATTTAATTGTTTTCTCAAATAAAAATACACAAAAATTTCTTTCTCTCAATTAGGGTTTTAGGTTATCTTTTCAACCGTCCTCGTATTTAATTCACCGCACGCTTGTTAATTATTTATCCATTATTTTGTAACTGTTCAGGGTTTGTAATAGTTAACTTAGGGTTTTTATTTACTGGTTAAATCCCCGATTTTTGGTTATGTAATTAATCCCCTTCCCCAAAGCCTTGTAATAGCTAGGTTTTACTTCCTCGCACTTTTAATTTCCGCAATCTTTAATTGTCTAGATGTATGGCTAATAGGATTGTATGGCAAGAATGTATGGAAAATTAAAACGGTAGATCACCTAATGTGCAAAGATTAAATAACTGAAACAAATCATATGCACATATTCACTCCTATGGTTTACCTTACTTCGGTTGCCTTCGGTAAACAATCATTAAGCATAGGAGATTTTAGTGGTTGCCCTCTAGTCTAAAGAGATCAAAGTGTCCCACTCGAATGTTGCCTCGGAAATGTTGCCTCAGAAATGTTGCCTCGGAAAGATCTTAAGACTCTAGGGTTACTACTAAAGTTTTCTAACTTTTGATTTGGTGATTGTACTTGTCCCTTTCGAATGTCCCTTACAAATCCAACGATGGTACTACCTATTCCTTAATAATAGGATTGTGTTGTCTAAAGGAAATAGAACAAATAATCTTTTTTCGAGTAGGTAGAATCTTAAGTACTTGCTCAATAAAAACTCTTCACACAAACACCTTTCAAACAAATTTTCAAAACGAACTTCGTCGCATCCTTGAGGACTGATACGACGGTTATCACGAAGTAAAACATTTTCAAAACACACACAAGCAATTTGAAAAATGAGCAAGTACCTAAGAGCCCGTAGATAACTACGGATAGAAAGGATGCTAACACCTTCCCTTTCTATAATCTACCCCCCGTACTTAGAATATCTCGAAAAAATGTTTTTTCTGTTCTTTTTCCTTTTCCATGATTGGATGAAATAAAAGTCGATGGCGACTCTTGCTTACTGCAACATTTTGCAAACAAAAAATGAAAAACGCAAACCAGTATTAACAGTCGGTTCTGCCACCGTATCACAATGAGCAAAAAAAGGAGGGACATTTTACAGCATAAAAGGCCAAGTCAGAAAACCAAATAAAGGATAACAGAACCAGCGAAAAAAACCAACAACACAATAGTCAACAAACCGAAAGAGGAGAGATTAGTAAAGAGAAATTGGGAAGGACACACAACATAAAAAAAACTAGAGAAAAAGTCCTGCATACTTTCATACCAATTCTACCTCACTACAATTTTCCAGTAACTTACAGAACCATCACCATGAATTTGCAAACCTGAAAATTTCAACAAACCTTAACACTTCACCTTTAACCTCCCATACAACTCAATCAATAAGCTTCACATTAACCTTTAATACTCTGCTCCAGCACCTGCGACAAAGTTGAAACTTCACTGCTGCTAAACCACAAGAGCTCACAACCCTAAACCTCACACTATACTCCCTCGAGTTACAGGCCCCCATCTGCAACAACAACAATTCAATAACACTAACTGATATGTAATTCTTCATCAACAATACAATAATTCCCAGCACAGATCCGCACAAGAATACAACACCAACCTACAACAACTCCATATGTAGCTATCCCAACATTAAATTGGAGAGGAAATAGAAGAGAAGGAGAATTACAGAAAAGAGAAAGACTAGAAGTGGAGGCTTACCTCAAGTGAACTTCGTCGGAAACCGTCGTCGGAGCTCTGTTAGGGGTAATATCTTACTACTTCTTCTTCATTTTGTTTGTTGTGATTTATGTTTCGGTGATGCTAGTAATCTTTTTCCCTATCCTTTCCATCGCTAATAGTTGCTAGATGACCCAAATCGGTTGACTTTGTGAGGTTAAGGGCATGGTTTTTAGCTTCCGATCTGGTATTATCTTGGTTGTTTTTGTTGATTTTGCTTGCGGATTTAAAATCAATAAGGAGTTTACTACAAGTTTGATGTTGCATTTTATTGATTTCGGTTAAAGTTTTCATAGAAAGGGTTTTGAGCTTGAGAAAGAGAGAAGGTAGCGTGAGAGAGCGTGAGGAGAAGAGAAACAGAGGAAGTTATTTTATGTTAAACAAACGGCGCCCCCTTTCAAACGGATTAGGGTTCTCAAAAACCCTTCATTTTTCCTCTCATTTGGGTTGACCCATTGGGTATGATAACCCATTTTTTCTTGGCCTTTGTTTTGTATTTAGTTCGATAAAAGGATTAAAACAAACGAATGAGAAACATGGCGCAATGGTTAAGGCATTGGTGTTTGGAGGAAAGGTCCTGGATTTGAGACCCCCCAACACGTTTTTCTTTCTTTTTTGATTCCACTTTCTTTTTTGGACAAAAAAACACCTTGGGCTTTAACCTCTAAAGCCCATACTTTAAAAAAACAGCATCACCCCATTTCAGTTTTACACCACCCTTCCATTTTCTTTTATTTAGTTTGGTTTTAGTTGTTTTTACTAATTTAATAATTCATGAAATTTTGTTAGATAATTTTCTCAATTAGCTTAGTTTTAAAATTTAAGTTAGGAAAATTTTGTAAATAATTTTACTAACTTATTTTTGTACTTAGTTCTAATTTGTTTATTTAATTTCTTAATAACAAAAAAAAAACTAAAATACAAAAATATATACAAACAATTTAATTTCTTTAAATCTATTATTTTCTTTTCTTTATTAGAATAGATTTTTTTTAATTCTCTTTCCAAACGTTTCAAACAAATACCAAGATTTTTTTTAAAATTATTTTATTTCTTTAACTTTACTTTGTTAATTAATTTTGCTTCATAAATTTGTTGTAATTTGGATTAATTTCTCGATTCGATTTGGTTGTATTGTTTTCCTATTTGGACTTTTTAATCGCATTAATCCATCCCCATTTACAAATCTATACCCCCACTCCCGAAAGCTCTGTAATAGCGTAGAATTTTGATTTCCACAATTTATTGTTTTCCTTATAATGTATAGTAATTAGGCGTGTATGACAAGTCATAAAAATAACCGCTAAATAACCTAAGTTTAAGACAACTTAACTTGAATCAAACACACTTTCACACGCGCACCTCTAGGTTAACCTCACTTGTTGCCTCGGAAACACAGTCATGTCCCTCGAATATGGGACGCTTTAGCAAAGACCCTTCTATAAAAAAGATCGTTGTCCCTCGATGACCCTCGATGTTGCCTTCGGTAAAACGATATAGTCCCTTACGAAAAATTGCTAAAGCGTCTCATAAGTTGCCTTCTATGACTGTACGATTGACTCGCGCCTGTCCCTTCACATCCAGCGATGGGGCTTATTACAAAATCAATGGTAAGATAGCAACATCTAAAGGAGGAGGAAAAGAACATTAAAGACCCTTTGAGTAGGTAGATTTGCTCCTAGTTGCTCACTTGATCACAACCAAACATTTTACACCACACACTCATCTTGAAACATTTTCAAAAGACAAACACTTTGTACGCGTTCTTATAGAAACAAGAGCCATTACAGAGAAGAAACGTTTTTAAAATCACCTTCAAAAAGCACATTCCACAAACACATCTTTGAACTATTTTCGAAACAACACTTTGTATGCGTTCTTATAGAAACGAGAACCATTACAAAGACATTTTCAAAATACTTTCAAAACCCACACCACAAGCACATTAAAAAAAAAGCAAGTGATCTAGCAAGCAACTAAGAGCTTGTAGATAACTACGGATGAAAAGGGTTCTAATACCTTCCCTTTTCATAATCTACCCCCCGAACTCAAGAAAACATCTCTAAAGGTCTTTCCTGTTCTTTTCAGCCTTTCCTTTTGGATAAAAGAAAAGTCTGTGGCGACTCTTGCTATTGGCAAAATTGCGATAAAACACAAAACAACCAAGTCAGTTCTCCCACCGTATCACAGAACTGGCGAATCTGCTGGGGAAAAACTTAAAAGTGGGGTTACCTTAGGGCTAGATCACCTTTACTTGCTTTCTTTTTTTGACTTGTATGCTTTACATTTTGTCTCTTTGTTTGGGCTTAAATCCTCTACCCAGATTTGGGATACCTTATAGGTAAGTAGCAATACATTGTGGAAACTATGCGGGGTATACCGACATGGTCTAAGCAATAGCTACGTTTGTGTGACATATTTGTGGGTACCAGTAGCCCTTGAGTAGTCAAGGAGAATACGGGGCCGTTGAGTGATGTCATGAAGCACTAACTAACTTTTAGAACCTTTACTTAACCAACTTGGCCATTAGGACGTAGTGAGATGACCGACATTGGTGTAGTCCGAAGTTGCTAGATACTCGATACTACACTCATTGAGGTTTGGCTTTTTGGGATATTTCGGTCGCCGTGAAAGAGGCTTGTGTTGAAACAATGCCCGAGAATAAAAATCAGTGATATTGAGATCCCTTAGAACCCGATTACTATTTCTAGGACAAGTTGAGCCAACCAAACTTTAAGAGGGTACTTACCTATGAGACTCCATGCAAGCCTAAGCCTAAGGATTGGTTTGATTTAACTTGTGCATATGCTTGTACATAACATCATGACATCATACCATAGCATTTTAGACTAACCATTTCAAGGAGTTTGAGATTCATCTTTGTTCTGTTTTGTAGGATATGACTCTCACTCGCAGGAACACAATCCAAGTCAACCTTGTACGAGTACCTTTTTAGCTCAAGGATTTAGCTTCAAAGGTCCCTGAGAATTCTCCGTTCACCAAAAGACATGGAGGACTTCTCAACTTGGTTACCTCGAGCTTTGATGAAGACATGATGAAAGTGATTTTCCAGTTCTTTGACCCGTTGCACCATTGCTTTACCTTCCCCAATTACCAGCTTGTACCAACTATAGAAGAGTTCTCTCAGCTCTTGGTAATTCCTGTCCTTGATAAACTACCTTTCAACGGTACCGAAAGAGACCCAAGCCCTGAAGAGGTTGCCCGAGCTTTACACTTGCAAAAATCTGACGTCACGGCTAATTGGGAAACAAGAAGTGGTGTCAAAGGGTTCTTAGCCAAGTTCTTATTGGAAAAATCTCAAGATTGTTGGAACAACCTGGATTTACAAGCTTTCAAAGAAATTTTGGCTCTTCTCATCTATGGGTTGGTACTATTTCCAAATCCTAACCAACTTATAGATGTGAATGCTGTCAAAATATTTTTATTTCCTAATCCGATGCCTACTTTGTTGGGAGATATCGTGCATTCTCTCAAAACTCGCACCATGAGGAGAAGAGGAACCCTCATGTGTTGTACTCATCTGTTGGCTAAATGGTTTGTTTCGCATCTTCTCCGATCCGTTGTGATGAATGAGCAAGGTTTGAGGTGGTCCAACAGGCTGATGTCACTATGACATTCAGATATCTACTGGTGTTCTCGATCCTTGGAGGAAATTACTATCATCGATCGTTATGGGGAATTCTCTAATGTTCCTCTTCTTGGCATTATGGGAGGCATCACTTATAACCCTTGCTTAGCTATGCGACAGTTTGGGTACGC
The DNA here is from genome assembly GCA_948472305.1 of Vicia faba. Taxonomy (NCBI): domain Eukaryota; kingdom Viridiplantae; phylum Streptophyta; class Magnoliopsida; order Fabales; family Fabaceae; genus Vicia; species Vicia faba. The sequence goes on from OX451738.1 coordinate 1,273,183,366, forward strand.
ACGAAGAGATGGTCCACATGGCGCGCTCATCCAAGGTGTAGTGCTCGACTATGAAAGTGACATAAAATACTACCGTCAGAGGTTCATAAGAGCTTGGAAGATGGTAAGCAAGTTGGACAGTAGGACATTGAGGCACAAGAATTCCATTCCCCTTGATCCTTACCTTAGGTGGGTACGGGCTCGCACTCAGAGTCTCGCAATGCCATACCCCTCCATTCTCCCAGTCATCATAGAGCCTGTTGTTGAAGGAGATGTCCCATACACTATCCTTCATCCTAACATGCCCACCTCTCTCGAAGACTTGAAAAGGGATTAGATACAGCTTAAGGAAGAGCGAGACACTTTCGAAGCCTAATTCTACGCCAGCGAGAAGAAAGTTTTGGAACTCACCAAGCAGCTTCATGAAGAGTAAAGTCTGAACGCCTACATCGCACCAAAGAGGATGCATTTAACTTTTTTGTCTTAGGTGTTTTGTATTTTATTTCTTTCATTGTAAGCCCAAAGAGGCATGATGTACTCAAACTTGGATTTCTTAATATAACGTGTGTTTCCTTTTTTGTCTAAACAAATTTAAATCTCTAATTTCCTTGAAATCATTTGCATATGCATTTTCATTCATCATAACACAAATAGATTTCTTACAATAGGTCTCCTTATCTTTCTACTGTTTATTTCAGTGAGATGGATATTGAACAAACAATAAAAGATCTCCAGGCGCAGAACACCCAGTTTCAACAAATGTTCTTGACTCTGGCAAAAGGACAAGATGAGTTGAAAACTCTGATGATCAAAGAAAAGAAGAAGAAAGCAAAGAAATCAATCGGTGTTTTGAATCTGGGAAGAAGGTTCAAAGGACCAGTCAGACAGACTCTACACTTCGCAACATCATCAGGTGAAAGGGATAATCAAGAAGGAAAAAACAAGGAAGTGACTGACCCTCCAGAATCTAAAGAGGAAGAGGTGGTTGACTACTCTGAAGAGTAGTATCCTCCAGCTGACGACAAATATAAACAGTTGGAAGATCGCCTCAATGCTATGGAGATTCAGAAGGTACCCAGGTTGGATTTTGAGGAGCTAGGACTTGTCTCAGGGGTTGTCATACCGCAGAAATTCAAGGTCCCCATTTTCGCTAAATATGACGGTGTCTCTTGTCCAAGGCTGCATTTGAGATCATACGTCAGGATAATTCAACCACATACCGCGGATAGGAATCTATGGGTGCATTTCTTCCAAAAAATCTTGTCAGGGACACAGTTGGATTGGTTCTATCAGTTGGAAGGGACCAACATCCGCAATTGGGAATATTTGGCAGCCCCTTTTTAAAAGCAATACCAGTATAATGCTGACTTAGCTCCGACATGGACACAGTTGCAAGGCATGTTTATGGGTACAGTTGAAGGTTTTAAAACCTATGCTAAAAAATGGCGGGATCTCGCGGGAAGGGTCCAACCCCCTCTATCTGACAAAGAATTGGTGGATATGTTCTTAGGAACGCTATCTGGTCCATTCTTCAAAAACCTGATCGAAAGCTCCTCGGCTGGGTTTACCGAATTAATCATGACCGGTGAACAGGTAGAAGTAGATTATAAAACTGGAAAAATTCAAAGAGATGCATCCTCGAGCGCGATAAAGAAGCCTTTACCGGAAAGAAGGAGGTCAGTGTTGCATATGACCATAGGAATCAAGAAAGAACTGAACGATGTCCAAAGGTAGGGGCTGTCATGATCTCTAAGCCTACACCTACTCAACAAAGGAACAATAAGTCTAGAACAGAAAGGCCGGTAAGACAGTTTACCCGGATAAATATGACAATGTCTCAAGTCTTATCGCATTTGTTGAAATCTAATCTGGTAACCTTGAGGGAAGCTCCAAAGAATCCCAACACTGCCTCTCCCCATTATAACCCAAATGCTCGTTGTGCTTACCATTCGGAAAGTCCAGGTCATGATACAAACAACTGCTTGGCTTTGAAAAATAAGGTGCAAGACCTTCTCGAGGCAGAGGAAATTGAATTTGACGCTCCTGAGATCCCAAATGTTATCACCGCTCTTATGCCCAAGTACGACCGTGGTGTTAACACTGTTGAAGATGATGTGTTTGTTACTGTTGTTGATGAACTTGTTACTCCTCTTCTAACCGTCAAAAGGAACCTGTTGAAGGCCGGTTTATTTCTAGGCTGTGGCGATGGCTGCCACCTCTGTTTATCCCTACCGACTGGTTGTCATTTATTGAAGGCAGGTGTCCAGCGCCTGGTGGATGACAAAGAGATTTTGTTTGAAAAGACTCCCATTCCAACCATTTCTTACAAGGATGTTTCAATAATAAGCATTTCCGTCAATCCTCCCAGGGTCTCCAACAAAAGACCCGTTAGGATTACATCTGTTCCAATGGTGACTCCACTGATAATTCTATGCCAGGGTCAATCCCATACTCCTCATACAAAACTGTTCCCTGGAACTATGGGGGTGACGTCTACTACCACGGTGTCAAGCAAGAATGGCTGGCTGTTGAATACCCAGTTTTTGAGAAGGTTGGCCCCGACATTGGTAACATTGTAGGAACCAGCAAAATAACCAAAAGTAGAAGAGTGTTCTCCCCTGAGATTGCTCCTCCGAGAGCTGTTACCGGTCCTGTGATAATTCCTGCTTTTGTTCCTGCTGGTATTACTACTATAGTTCCCGTGGTTACCCCTGCTGACACCCCTATCACTAAGTCGACCGAGACTCGGGGAAAAGATATTTTGGTTGAGCCTGTCCGAACGAAGGCGCAGTCAGTATCTATCCTAGAGGATTCCAAGAAGGAGATGGAAGAAATTTTGAAAATTATAAAGAGAAGCAACTACAATGTAGTCGAACAGCTAGGACAGACCCCTACAAATATTTCTATGCTAGCTTTACTGTTGTGCTCTGAAGCTCATGCGAAGGCCTTGGTGAAATTTCTTAAAACTTCCCATGTGCCACATGAAACCTCTGCTGACCAATTCGAAGAATGTGTGGCTAGTTTGACAGCTGATGACGATTTAGGCTTTTCTAATGCTGATCTGATACCTATAGGGGGGAAACACAATGAGGCGTTGCATGTCTCTGTCGAATGCAGGGGCACTACTTTGGCCCATGTCCTGGTAGATACTGGTTCATCATTGAATGTGCTGCCTAAGAAGGCTCTGGATAGGTTAGACTGTGAAGGTCTGACTTTAAAACTCAGCAATATAGTGGTAAGGGCCTTCAATGGTTTGAAGTGAATGGTGCACGGGGAGGTGGACATCCCCATCAAAGTTGGAACTCAGACCTTCGATTCAACTTTCTATGTGATGAATATCCGCCCTTCCTATTCCTGTTTATTGGGCCGACCTTGGATTCATGACGCTGGTGCCGTCACCTCTACATTACATCAGATGTTGAAGTACCCAATCAAGGGAAAAATCATCATTGTCCATGGAGAGGAGGAATATATGGTCATTCACTTGAACTCCTTCAGGCATGTGGAAATGGATGGTGAATTCATCGAAACTCCGTGTCAGCATTTTGAGGAAGTCCCACAACCAGTTGCAATAGATAGTTGTTTAAAGTGGAGCAAGTAACTAAAAGTAATCTACCTACTCAAATGTCTTTCTTGTTCATTTTCTTTTCCTTTGATATTGTTGTATTACCATTGGTTTGGTAAGAAACCCTATCCTTGGATGTAAACAGGACGGGCGTGGGTCATCGTATAACCATGTTTAGCAATATTGCAAAGTATCTTAGCATTTTTGAGGGACCAAGATCATTTTGTAAGGCAACTTTGAATAGCGTCATCGAGGGACTTATGATCTTATATTTGTTTGTTTTTTCCAAGATACTTCGCATGCGTAATATGGCCATTTTTTGTGTAAGGAAACCAAGTGGAGTAACCCTAAGGATGCTTGTGTGCACGTGTGTTATTTTCATGCTTGATTTTGTCTTAGATTTAGGGTTTTCTATTTGATTTGTTTTGATCTTGCCATACAAACCCTAATTACTAGCATGGTATATAAAAGCGGTAAATTGCATAATTTTAAACATTACTACGCTATTACAACATTTTATGGGAGGGGGTATACAAATTATAAATGGGGGATTTGCAATAATGTAAATCTAATTAAGCTATTACAACCAAATCGAATTTGTACAAGTATTTGAATAAATAATATACAATATAAATTAAATATGCAATGTTTATGTATATGCAAGAAAAAGAAATTTGCTTTGTTTTTCATATGCAAAAGACTTTTGATCTAATCCAAATAATTTAAGAAAAGGAAATTATTTCTTGAAAAGTGATTAACCCTAATTTCTAATTTAAAAGAAAATAAAGTTCTTTAAGTATTTTTTTTGTTGTGTATTTTTAGTCTTAAAATAATAAATAATATTTATGAAAATATTTAGTCTTTTTATATGTCAAAATAAATATTTACAAGTATGAAGGAAAAGAAATAAAAACTAACCTAAATCTATTTTATTTTACAAGTTTATTTAAGAAAGGATAGTTAATATATAATTTAATAAAAATATTTTTTCATGAGAAAATAAAATAAAGTGAACAAAAATAAATATTGGACATTTTGATATTTTTTATGATTTTTATAATATTTAAGAAAAATATTTAATGAGGTAAACAAAAATAAAATAAATGAATGAAAGTAAATTGGACCAGGGGTGCTGTAAGAGAAAGGAAGGTAAGTGTTAGAAAAAAAAAAAGAGAGGCCCATAAGCTGAGCCCACGCTGCCAAAAATGTCAAAAAATGAAGCTGAAAGATGAGAAAAGTGCAAAAGGCAGGCACCAAGGCTTGAACCCATGACCTTGACATTTCCAGCGTGCTGCCTTGCCACTGGGGTGGTTGTACATCCATTAGTTCAAATGAAACAAGAAAAAAATAACACATAACGCCTCCTTGCCCTGTACTTCATCTTCTTCCTCAAGCTGTCTAGAACCTCTATATCTTTATCATTTCTCCATGAAAATGGAAACTTCCAACATGAAAATGATAATACTCTTTCCCACAATTTCAACCATGTAACTCATGTAAACTAACAGTCAATGATCAAAACTAATTTCAAAGGCCCTAATTTTAAACCTAATTTTTACAGAAATTTGAACTCTAAAATTCTCTATACACAATGAATATAAATGAAATCTATGAACATGGTTGGTTTTAGCACAAGGATATCTACATTTTATCTTCACAAATCATGACCAATAGATGCCTGTATGAAGAGATAGAAGTTGGAGTTCTTACCTCTTTCAGCTGAGATCGTGAATGGAGTTTGAGTGAGTTTTATGAAGGCCTGAAGATCCCTTTAGCTTGCCTGGACCTCCTTGAGTTTGTTCCAATCTTTACCTTGTCTTGAAAGTGCCTGAATCTCCCTATCCAAGTCAACCTGCAAGCTTGAAAAACAAAAATGGAAGATGGAGAAGGAGGAGTTACAGTGAAAGGGTGATGGTCTGGAACACTTAGATATAAGGTAGGTTAAGTGTTTGAGTGATTAGAACTTGAAACACACGAGTGGGTTTTTGGATTGCTATGCTTGGTATCAAACTGCAACTTATGACAGGTTTTTGGTGATAGGGAGTTTTAGAGAGTTTCTGGCCTTGAGCAATCGCGTTTTAGGTTGCAGTGTGTTTGTGTATAAGTAGAGAGAAGGGTTCAAGTCAGCTCCACAACGGATTTTTCAATTTTAGGCTTTTTGCTCTATTGCTTGTCCTTTAAGAAAAGTGGGGAGACAACTCTCCACATGCTTGTACAGGCCTGCTTGGAGTTGGTACAAGTCCTAGACAACTTGCTTTTGGTTTATTAGGACTTGTGTGTGCAGAAAAACAAATGCAAGGCTCAAGGAATGAAAAGTTGCAAAAGTTATGCTTTTCTAAAATCGTAATGGCAACTTTGTGCCATTTATGGAATTAAAGCTTGGACAAAGACTCTTGTGCTTCGATTAAGGCTTTATAAACCGTGTAAGCATTAAATTATGAAGTGAGAAACAATTTTGAGACCTGTAAAGCAAGGATTAGGCAGCATAAGTTCAGATTTGAATTTTGTTCTTCATGGAATGGCTTGAAATAAAAGTGAGAAATTGCCAACTTCATCTCTTCGATTCTCCCTACTTAAAAATTATCTCAAGGATTTCTTGGACATTTTGGAAATCTTGCAATGTTCTCTATAACTCATCTTTGAAATTCATTTCAAGATTCCTCTTGGAACTAGGTGAAAAGTTGCCATGAAGTTAGGTCAAAAACCTGCCTAAATTAGGGCAAAATTTCACTAAGTTATTTTAGTTCATGGGCATGTATTCACAAAATTATATCTTGAGATCCAAGCATCTTTAGGAGAAAATGTGTGATGAAAAGTTGTAGATTTCATAGAGATCTACAACTTTCATGTTGGGAACTTTCTTTGAAACATCTTGTATCAAGGTGAAAATTTTGCTTAAAGTTGAGAAAAAATAAGAAATTTTCTATACTTAGAAAAATTTCTAAGTTAAGAAAATTTCAAATTTAAAAACCAAATCTTCAATCTTTGATTTCTTGATGACAAAGTTTCACATTTTTTGACATGTTTTGATGAATTGTGATCCTTGACACTTGATTTTGACCAAAAAGTCAAAGTTTGACTTTTCAGTATACAATTGACTATAAATTTCATTTGTCAATCCAATGGATTTGCAATGTTTTGAACCATGTCATTAGGTCATGATAATATAATTGAACCCTTGAAATCATGCTTCAAACAAATTGTTCATTTGCTAGGTCAAAAATCAGAAATTGCCCTTTCTCAGTCAAAACTCTAATTTTGACCATTTTGCCCCTTTTGATGATTTGATCAAATTTCTTGAGAAATTATGGTCCAAACTTGATCAAATGATACATATGAGTCTAAAATGTTGACGTGGATAAAAAAATATGAAGTTTGACTGTAAATTGGCCATCGTTGACTTTTTCCCCAATATAGCTGATTTTTAGGTCAACTGTCCAACTGACTGATTAAAAATGTGATTCAAGGCTTGAAACTTGACATGAGTAATCTTAGGGGTCCATAATGATACTTGAAATCCATATGAAACATTGATAGTCCAAAAATCCTTATGCAATCCCAAACCCTAATTTTGGGTCATTAGGGCATAATGAGATGTCTTGAGCTGGTCAAACCCTAATCCAGTCTTGAGTCAAAGAGATCTTGTGAGAAAAGTATTGATAAATGAGAGGGAAAATTTTGGGGTACAACAGCTGCCCTTGTTCAATCTTCTTAAACCTGAAGAGTTAGATTGGCGAGTTTTGCCGTTCGTCACTCGAAGGTGAAAGAATGATTGAACACTAGAGTGCCCATAAATTTGCACTCGATGATGTGATGATAGAAGGAATGGGCTTACAGATTCCATTTGGAGAGGTGATAGAATCTTGTAGGAGATGGGCTTGTAGATGCCATCTAAGAATGTTTGTTGAATTGTAAGTTGTAAGCTTAAAGAATAAGTATCAGAATGGTGTCCGTGTCTGGAGCGTATCTGAACTGTATCTAAAAGGTTGTATCTGAACGAATATCAGAATGGCATCTGCGTTTGGAGCGTATCCATACTATATCTGAAATTTGAATCTGTATGAGTATCAGAATGGAATCCGTGTCTGAAGCGTATACGTACTTTATCTGAAAGTTGAATCTGAATGAGTATCAGAATGGCATCCGTGTCTGGAGTGTATCTGTACTGTATCTGAAATTTGAATCTGAATGACTATCAGAATGGCATCCATGTTTGGAGCGTATCCATATTGTATCTGAAATTTGAATCTGAATGAGTATCATAATGGCATCCGTGTCTGGAGCGTATTCGTATTGTATCTGAAAGTTGAATCTGAATGAGTATCAGAATGGCATCCGTGTCGGGAGCGTATCCGCACTGTATCTAAAATTTGAATCTGAATGAGTATCAGAATGACATCCTTGTCTGGAGCGTATTCATACTGTATCAAGGTTGCATGTTGTTAATGGTAATTGTTAATCTTATCCTGAAAAGGGTAAAATGTTAACTAAAATACAAAGTTATATTTCATGAAATGTAAGATGCAATGTATTTGCTTTATCAATGTTTATGATATATGGATGCAATGTATGCGCATGTGAGCTGATTTGCTGTATTGTTGTTTGATTGAGGAAAATAAATCTCTGAATTCCGTTGAGGATATGTAAGTATAAGTCTTCATGTTGTGAAGTCTAGGTGTTGATGAATTTTTGTTGAGAGGAGTAAATTCTGTTGTGAGGGCAATGCTATGTACTGCTTGTAAGACCTGCTTGGGGAATCCTGATAAATTTGACGATTTCTACTGGGGATTAAAAACTTAAAGTTTTGTTCCGTTGGGGATTCAAATGATGTATTATAGGGGATTACTTATGGAATAGCCTAGAGACATTTTCCTATTCTTTCAACCTATCAGTAATTGTCTTCTCATTTTGTTTATTTGTAAACCGTAATCATGTTCAAATGCATATGTTCATCAATGAATCATTGGATGTTTTGGCAAACAAAACACAAGCGTAAAGAAAAAGACAAATAGTTTTTTTTGCACTTTCAAAGGGACATATTTGTATTGACCTTGAATAAATATTTTGTAAAAAGGGGATAAACATTATAGTAAGAGAATGCTGTCGTAGAACAAGAAAAAATTGATACAAAGAAAGATAACTATGTGTAATAATCCCATGGGGTTCCTATTCTGCTATAGCCTTCGTATCTCTGAGTATCTTGTTTATTTGCCTTGTCCGAAGATGATTGAATTGATTAGAAACTCTGAGTTTGTCAGTGGAAGTCAAAGTTTGTCCATCAAATGATCCGACGGGACATAGTCATACGCTTTAATTCCCTAACTTTTGCCTGGACCACCCTTTCGGGTTTTCAGTCCACCGGGAAACCCTTTTTTTGCCCAAGTCACCCTTTCGGGTTTTCAACTTGCCGGGTGTACAATTTTTTTTCATTTTATCCCTAATTTTTTCCTGAACCTTTTTGGTTCGCCGGGATGCCCCTTATTTTGCCTAGGTGTGTCAACCTAGCGGGTCTCTTATGCGTAGTATCTTTTGGTGGTCAAGATCATTACCCCACCGGAGAATATGTTCTTGATTACAAATGGTCCTTCATAGGTAGGAGTCCATTTGCCCCTGGGATCACTTTGTGGCAAAATGATACGTTTGATCACTAGATCCCCAACTTGATATACTTGGCGTCTAACATTCTTATTGAAAGCCTTGATCATCCGTTTTTGATACATCTGACCATGGAAAACAGCAGTAAGTCTTTTTCATCAATTATGTTCAGTTGATCAAGTCGAGTCTGGATCCAATCGTTTTCATTCAATCTTGCATCCTTCATAATTCTCAAAGAGGGGATCTGAACCTCAATAGGCAAGACAACCTCCATGCCGTAAACCAAAGAATAGGGTGTTTCCCTGGTTGATGTGCGAGTCATGGTACGATACCCGTAGAGAGCGAATGGTAACATCTCATGCCAGTTTTTGTATGTGACTTTCATTTTCTGTATGATCTCCTTAATGTTTTTATTTGCGGCTTCGACAACACCATTCATCTTTGTCCGATAGGGAGAAGAATTGTGATGCTGAATCTTGAATTACTCGCATAATGCGGTGATCATAGTGTTATTTAGATTTGTACCATTGTCAGTGATGATCCTTTCCGGGATACCGTACCGGCAAATAAGGTTTTGCTTGATGAAGCGGGCCACAACATTCTTGGTAACAGAGGCGAAGGAGGCTGCTTCAACCCACTTTATAAAATAATAAATGGCCACTAGGATGAAGCGGTTTCCATTGGAGGCTGTCAGCTTGATCTCTCCAATCATATTAATTACCCACATAGCAAAGGGCCAAGGAGCCGTCAAGACGTTCAGAGGATTCGGAGGTACGTGCACCTTGTTAGCATAAATTTGACACTTATGACAGGCCCGGTAGTGTTGATAGCAATCTGCTTCCATGGTAGACCAATAATAGCCTGCCCGTAGGATTTTCTTCGCCATCGTATGCCCACTGGAGTGGGTGCCAAAAGTTCCTTCATGTAATTCAGCCATGATCTTTTCAACTTCAACCTTATCCATGCACCGAAGCAAAATGGAGTCATGATTGCGTTTGTACAGGATGTCATTACTAAGGAAAAACTTAGCAGAGAATCTCCTTAAGAACTTTTTATCATTGATTGAAGCTCCTTCTGGATATTCTTAACCTCAAGATACCTTTTGACTTCGTGAAACCAAGGCTGGTCCACTACTTCTTCAGTATTAATCTCGTGATAATGCGCTGGTTCATCCATTCGTTCGATGGTGATATGGTGAGCCTCGTTATCCCAATTAAGTTTAAACATAGATGACATTGTGGCTAGAGCGTCTGCTAGCTGATTTTCTTCTCGCGGAAAATGCTCGAAGGTAATCTTCTCAAAATGTGGTAGCAATGTCAAAACATGTTCTTTGTAAGGGATAAGGTTTGGGTGCTTAGTGTCCCATTCCCCTTTGATCTGATTGATGACCAAAGCTGAATCTCCAAACACATTTAAGGATTTGATTCCCAAGTTTATGGCAGCTCTGAGACCAAAGATGTATGCTTCATATTCTGCCATGTTGTTTGTACAGTTGAAGCAAAGTCTGGAAGTAAAGGGAGTATGACACCCTTCTGGAGATATAAGTACAGCGCCGATACCATTACTAAGTCCATTGGATGCTCCATCAAAGAACATGGTCCATCGAGATCCTTGTTCAGGTCCGTCATATGGCCTGATTTCTTCGCAGTTGTCTAATGTCATAATGTCTTCATTCGAGAATTCAAATTTCATGGACTGGTAGTCTTCTAAGCTTGGTGAGCAAGGTGATCAGCCAATACACTACCCTTTATAACTTTATGGGTGGTATACTGTATGTCATATTCTGTTAGGATCATCTGCCATCTAGCTATCCTCCCAGCCAGAGCATGCTTCTCGAAGATGTATTTTATCGGATCCATCTTAGATATCAGCAAGGTAGTATGAGTCAGCATATATTTTCTTAGCCGGCGAGCAGCCCATGCTAGAGGGCAGCAAGTTTTCTGGAGCAGTGAATATCTGGTTTCACAGTCGGTAAACTTTTTGCTCAGGTAATAAATAGCGTGCTCTTTTCGGCCATACTCGTCATGCTCCCCCAATACACCCCCCATTGAGTTTTCTAAAACAGTTAGATACATGATCAGTGGTCTTCCCTCGACTGGTGGTATCAACACAAGAGGATCTTGTAAGTACTCTTTGATTTTGTCAAAAGCAACCTGGCATTCATCATTCCATTTGACTACTTGATCCTTCTTCAATAGTTTGAAGATTGGCTCACAAGTAGCTGTTAGGTGAGAAATGAATCTGGCAATATAGTTCAAGCGTCCCAAGAATCCTCTGACTTCCTTCTCAGTACGAGGAGAAAACATATCTTGTATTTCTTTAACTTTGACAGGATTGACCTCAATACCTTTGTTATTGACGATAAAGCCTAGGAGTTTACCGGACCGCACTCCAAATGTGCACTTGCTTGGATTCAACCTCAACTTGTACTTCTTCAGTCTCTCAAACAGTTTTTGTAAGTGATCCAAGTGATCTTCTTCTGTTTGTGATCTGGCTATCATATTGTCTACGTAGACCTCTATTTCATGATGTATCATGTCGTGAAATAAAGCTACCATGGCGCGTTGATAGGTTGCCCCAACATTCTTCAATCTGAATGGCATCACCTTGTAGCATATTGTGCCCCACTGTGTGAAAAATGTTGTTTTCTCCATGTCCTCGGGTGCCATTTTGATTTGGTTGTAACCTGAGAATCCTTCCATGAAAGAAAACACTTTGTGTTGGGTCGTATTGTCAACCAGGATATCAATGTGGGGAAGTGGAAAGTCATCTTTAGGGCTTGCCCTATTCAAATCTCTATAGTCCATACACATTCATACTTTGCTGTCTTTTTTAGGTACGAGAACAATGTTGGCCACCCATTGAGGGTAGGAACTGACAGCCAAGAATCCAGCATTGAATTGCTTCATGACCTCTGCTTTGATCTTTTCTGGCATATCAGGTCTCATGCGGCGAACTTTTTGTTTTACTGGAGGATAATCTTCTCTTGTAGGCAGACGATGTACCACGATGTCCGTATCAAGTCCTGGCATGTCTTCATATGACCAGGCAAAGATCTCAACATAATCATGCAACAGTTGAATCAGACGCTCCTTGACACTGGGTTCCAAGTCGGCACCCACCTTGACCTCTTTTTTATCCTCCTCTGTACCCAAGTTGATTGTATCCACAGGTTCCTCAGGAGGCTGAATGGTTCTTTCCTCTTGTTGTAATAGTCTGGCAAGTTCCCCTGGTACTTCACAATCTTCCTCACCTTCGTCTTCGGCTTGGTAGATTAGATCCTCAGAGTCACAAAAGGCCATAGCAGTATCGTAACCCATGGGATCCAGAAAGGAGGGGTACCTGCATTTATGAGTGTGGGTGTGTGTAAGGGTATAGCCATCCTTAAAAATAAAATGTAAAATAAAAAACAATGAGCACAAAAGTATGTATGCGAAAAACGTCCATGATTCATTGAATGTCATTTGAAGATGAAATAATAACCCTTACAAATGGACCATTGTGCCTCGGGTAAGACACAAGGTTTTAAGAGTGCAAATTATTTTTGAATATTACATATCCAACAAAATGTAAAGATAAATTACTGAGGGATGAAAGTTATTGGGATGAAGTCTCTGGCCTCCCAATTGCGAAGTCCTCCATTGATAGTCGGAAAGATCTAATCCTCCAAGCTGCAATCCTCTTCACCATCTTCTACCGCATTGACCTCTCGGTTGCTAATCTTCAAGGGTGGCCCTCCAGCACGGGCACGGCGTACAACCTTTTGAGCACTTGAAGTGAAACCTAAGCCAAATTTGTCAGATTTATACAGAATATCCGAAAGTTTCCCCCAGATGGTGCATCCACCCTCCTCTATTACTGCTTTGGCGTCCTTCAGAGATGACATTCAAAGTGGAGGTCTTGTAATCTTGGGAATCTGGGACACAGTCTTGGTCACTGCTACCTCTTGGGGAACCTCTTCGAAATGTTGTAAAGGAGTTTCAATGAACTCGCCGTCCAATTCCACATACCTGAAGGAATTGAGGTGGCTAATCATATACTCTTCCTCTCCGTGGACAATGATAATCTTTCCTTGGACCAGATATTTCAGCATCTGGTGCAATGTAGAGGTGACAGCGCCAGCATTATGGATCCATGGCCGTCCTAGCAGATACGAGTAAGAGGGGAGGATGTCCATTACATAAAAGGTTGAATTGAAAGTTTGAGTCCCAAACTTTATGGGGATATCCACTTCCCCATGTACCATCCTCTTTGAACCATCAAATGCCCTTACGACTATGTTACTTGGCTTTAACGTTAGTCCTTCGCAGTCCAGTCTGTCGAGAGCTTTCTTCGGTAAAACATTCAAAGATAAGCAAGTGTCCACCAAGACATGGGCCAGAGTTGTGCCTCTACATTCCACAAAGACATGTAATGCCTCGTTGTGCTTTCTTCCCCTTGGTGTCAGATCAGCATTTGAGAAGCCTTGGCCGTTATCCGCTGTCAAGCTGGCCACACAATCTTGAAATTGATCAGCAGACGTCTCTTGAGGCACATGGGTTGTCTTTAGGAACTTCACCAAGGCTTTCGCATGTGCCTCGGAACACAGTAGTAATGCCAGCATGGATATTTTGGAGGGAGTTTTCCCCAACTGTTCAACTACATCGTAGTCGGTCCTTTTTATAATTTTTAGAATCTCCTCAATTTCTTTCTTGGAGGTCTCGGGGATAGTCAGGGATTGAGCCTTCGTCCGGACAGGCTCTACTTGAATACTTTTTCCTTAAGTTTCAGCAGCAGTAGTGTTGGTAGGAATGACATCAGGGGTTGTATCGTCTTCGTCAATAGGAGCACTTGCAGAGATGATTATTGGTATAGAAGTAACCTTTGGAGCAACAATGGGTCCAAAAACTGCCTTTGGGGGGGCAATTTCTGGAGAAAATATTCTACCGCTTCGGGTAATCTTACTAGTTTCAGCAATATTGCTAATGTCAGAATCTTCATCTTCAGAGTTTATCTCTTCGGTGGCCAGCCCATCTTGTTTGATGCCATGGTAGTAAATGTCTCCACCATAATTCCACGACACAGTTTTGTCTGATTCATATGGGACTGGCCCAGACATTGTGATTATAAGAGGAGTAGTTTTTGGAACCAATGTAATTCTAACGGGTCTTTTGGGGACCCTGGAAGAATTGGTGGAGATGGTAATGATTGAAACATCTTCAACAGGAATAGGTGAAACATGAGTACTTTCAAATAGGATCTCTTTGTTGTCTATCAAGCGTTGAATGCCTGTTTTCAACAAAGGGCAAACAGTTGGTGAGGATAAGCAGAGGTGGCAGTCTTCATTACAACCCGGGAATACACCGACTTTCAACAAGTTTATCTTAATGATTGGGAGTGGAGTCACGAGTCCATCAACTGTGGTAACAAACAAATCTTCTCAATAGCATTGGTGTTGTGACCATGTCTGGGCATCGAAGCAGAAATGACGTTTGGCTTCTCGGGCGCATCAAACTCAATTTCTTTCGCCTCTATAAGGTCTTGAATTTTGTTTTTCAAGGCCCAACAGTTGTTAGTGTCGTGACCCGGACTTTCGGAGTGATATGCGCAATGGGCATTGGGGTGATAATGAGGGGACGCTGTGTTGGGGTTTTTTGGATCTTCTTTTAAAGTTGCCAAATTGGATTTCAGAAGATACGATAATACTTGGGACATAGTCAAATTGATTCTGGTGAATTGCCAGACTGGCCTTTCCACCCTCGGTTGATTACTTCTTGGTTGATCAGATGTAGGTTTTGGGATCATAACAGCCCCTACCATTGGTCGGCGTTCGACTCTCCCTTTGTTCCTTTATGGATAAACATCAACTACTTCTTTCTTCCCAATAAAAGGCTTCCTCACAGCTGTAGAAGAAGATGAATCCTTCTGAATCTTACCACTTTTTATGCCAGCTTCCACCCTCTCTCCGGTCAGTATTAACTCAGTAAATCCTACAGATGAGCTTCCAATTAAATGGTTAAAGAAAGGGCCCGATAGAGTGCCTAAGAACATGTCCACCAATTCCCTTTCAGACAGAGGGGGTTGAACTCTTCCAGCTAGATCTATCCATTTCTGCGCGTAATCCTTGAAACCCTCATTAGAAGCCATAGCCATACTCTGAAGTTGAGTACGGGTAGGCGCCAAATCAGTTTTATATTGATATTGCTTGTAGAAAGTTGCGGAAAGATCTTCCCAATTGTGGACGTTGGCCCTTTCCAGTTGGTAAAACCAATCGAGTTGTGTTCCAGATAGACTATCTTGGAAAAAATGCACCCATAAGTCTTTATCAGCGGAGTGTGGTTAGATCTTTCTCACATATGATCGGAGGTGCATCTTATGACATGACACTCCATCATATTTTGCGAACAAAGGCACTTTGAATTTAGGAGGAATCACAATTCCTGACACTTATCCCAATTCTTCAAAGTCTAGGCCTAGCACCTTTTGTATTTCCATAGCTCTCAAACGCTCTTCCAGATGTCTGTACTTATCATCAGTTGGAGGATATTGTTCCTCAGAGTAGTCTTCCTCTTCTTCCTCGTCTTCAGATTCTGACGGGACCGCTGTTTCCTTTCCTTTCCCCTCTCCTTCACCGGATGTTGCTGCAAAATTCAAGGTTCTTCTAGTCTGCCCCTGAAATCTTCTCCCCATGTTTAAAACCCCGGTGACTTTCTTTGTTTTCTTTTTCCTTTCCTCGCCCAGCAGAGTCTTCAACTCTTCTTGCCCCTTGGCTAGGATCATGAGCAACTGTTGAAACTGCATGTTCTGATCTTGGAGATCTTTGAATGTTTGTTCGAGATCCATCTTACTGAAATAAACAGTAGAGATATGAGGAAACTCGTTGCAAAAGACCTGTTTATGTTATGACGAATGATATGTGCATATGAAATGTTTTCAAGGATTTCAAAGATTCAAGTTTGTTTTAGACAAAAAGAAACACACGTTATATTAATAAGATAAAGTTTGAGTACATCAATTCCCCTTGGGCAAAATAATACAAAACTCTAAGATAAAAAAGTAGTGTGCATCCTCTTTGGTGCTATGTAGGCATTTAGAGTCTTCTCCTCATGAAGTAGCCTAGTGAGTTCCAAAACCTTCTTCTTGCTTGTGTAGAATTGGGCTTCAAAATTATCTCGCTCTCCTTTGAGTTGTATCCATTATCTTTGTAGGTATTCAAGAGTTGTGTGCATGTCAGGATGTAGGATAGTGTATGGAACTTCTCCCTCCTTAACAGGCTCAATAATTACCGGAAGAATGGAAGGATAAGGCATCATAAGACTTTATGCGCGGGTTCGTACCCATTTGAGGTAAGGCTCAAGAGGGATGGAATTCTTGTGTCCCAAAGTCTTACTATCCACCTTGTTTACAATCCTCCAAGCTCGGATGAATCTCTGGCGAAGGCCTTGACCGTCGTTGTCGTAGTCAAATACCAAACCTTGAATCAGCATCTCGTGCGGGCCATCCCTTCGGGCGTAACCAAATTGTCTTAGAGCTAAACATGGGTTATAGGTGATTCTTCCACTAATTCCAAGTATAGCGACATTATGGAATTCCCCACAACAGTCAACAATGATAACATTCTCTTTGGATCGGGAGCACCAATGGATATCTAAATGTTTGAGCGTCATTAACCTTTGTGACCACCTTGAACCTTGCTCATTCTTTAAGACTGATTGGGGAAGATGAGAAATAAACCATCTTGCTAGGAGAGGAGTGCAACACATAAGGACACCTCTTTTCCTCATTATGCGAGTGTGAAAAGAGTGTAGGATATCCCCTAGCAATGTAGGCACCGGATTGCATGACATGAAGATTTTGACGGTGCTCACATCTATGAGTTGGTCAGGATTGGGAAATAAGACCATCCCATAGATAAGAAGAGCCACAATTTCCTCAAAGGCTTGTAAGTCTAAGGAATCCCAACAGTTTTGGGCTTTCTCAAACCGGAACTTTGCTAAGAAGCCTTTGACACCACTTCTAGTTTCCCAATGAGTTGTGACATCAGATGAGTGCAAGTGCAGAGCTTAAGCAATCTCTTCTGGCTTTGGGTCTCTTTCCGTACTGTTGAAAGGTAGTTGATTGAGAATGGGAATCCTCAAGAGTTGAGAGAATTCTTCCAAAGTAGGCATAAGCTGATAGTCGGGAAATGTGAAGTAATAGTGCAAAGGATCAAAGAACTGGAAGAGCACCTTTATCATATCCTCATCTGGGTTGGAGGTGACCAAGTTGAGTAGACGACCATGCCTCTCGGTGAATGGAGAGTTCTCAGGGATCCTTGAAGATAGCTCCTTAAGTTGTGGAGGAATTCTTACAAGGTTGACTTGGATAGTTTTCCTGCGAAGTGAATCCATATCCTACAAAACAAGAACAAAGATGAATCTCCAAAATCCTTGAAATGGTTAGTAGATGTATATGATGTTCATGATGTCCATGATGTCCATGATGTTATATACAAGTATGCATATACAAGAAAAGCAAACAAGTTCTTAGTTTAGGCTTGCATGGGGTTTTATTGGTAAGTATCCTCTTGAAGTTTAGTTGGCTTAAACGTGTCCTAATAATAGTAACCGGGTTCTAAGGATCTCAATATCACCGGATTGTTTCCTTGGACATTGTTTCAGCTCAAGCCTCTTTAATGGAGACCGAAATATCCCAAGAAACCAAACCTCAATGAGTGTAGTATCGAGTATCTACCAACTTCGGACTGCACCAAAGCCGGTCATCTCACTACATCCTAAAGGCCAAGTTGGTCAAGTAAGGGTTCTAGAAGTTCATTAGTGCTTCATGACATCACTCAGCGGCCCCGTATTCTCTTTGCTTGACTCAAAGGCTACCGGTACCCACAAATATGTTGCACTAACATAGCTATTGCTTAGACCATGTCAGTATACCTCGCACAATTTCCATAATGTATTTCTATTTACCTATAATGTATCCCAAATCCGGGTAGAGGATTTCAAAACCAAACAAAGAACCATAATGTAAAGCATACAAGTCAAACAATGTAAGAAAATAAATGTGATCTAGCCCTAAGGTAACCCCACTTTTAAAAGTTCCCCATCAGAGTCGCCAGTTCTGTGATACAGTGGGAGAACTGACTTGAGGGTTTTTCATTTTATCACAAATGTTGCGGTTAGCAAGAGTCGCCACCGACTTTTATTTTATCCAAAAGGAAAGGTGAAAAAGCACAGGAAAGACCTTTGAGATTGTTTCTTGAGTTCGGGGGGTAGATTATGAAAAGGGAAGGTGTTAGCATCCTTTTCATCCATGGTTTTCCATGGGCTCTTAGTTACTTTCTAGATCACTTGCTTTTTGTTTTTGAAATTGTGCTTTGTGTGGTTTTGAACGTATTTTGTAAAATAGGACATTGTTTAGGCAATCTTTGTAATGATTCTCGTTCGTAAGAATGTATACAAAGATGTTTGTCTTTTTGAAAATGTTTTCAAGGTTTGTAAGATGTTTGGAATGTGTGTGTTTGTTTTTTTGAAAATATCAAGGATAGTTGTTTGAAGTGGAGCAAGTAACTAAAAGTAATCTACCTACTCAAATGTATTTCTTGTTCATTTTCTTTTCATTTGATATTGTTGTCTTACCATAGGTTTGGTAAGCAACCCTATCCTTGGATGTAAACGGGACGAGCATGGGTCATCGTATAACCATGTTTAGCAATATTGCAAAGTATCTTAGCATTTTTTAGGGACCAAGATCATTTTGTAAGGCAACTTTGAGTAGCGTCACCGAGGGACTTATGATCTTATATTTGTTTGTTTTTGCCAAGATACTTCGCGTGCGTAATATGGTAATTTTTTGTGTAAGGAAACCAAGTGGAGTAACCCTAAGGATGCTTATGTGCAAGTGTGTTATTTTTATGCTTGATTTTGTCTTGGATTTAGGGTTTTCTATTTGATTTGTTTTGATCTTGCCATACAAACCCTAATTACTAGCATGGTATACAAAAGCGGTAAATTGCATAATTTTAAAGATTACTACGCTATTACAACATTTTATGGGAGGGGGTATACAAATTATAAATGGGGGATTTGCAATAATGTAAATCTAATTAAGCTATTACAACCAAATCGAATTTGTACAAGTATTTGAATAAATAATATACAATATAAATTAAATATGCAATGTTTATGTATATGCAAGAAAAAGAAATTTGCTTTGTTTTTCATATGCAAAAGACTTTTGATCTAATCCAAATAATTTAAGAAAAGGAAATTATTTCTTGAAAAGTGATTAACCCTAATTTCTAATTTAAAAGAAAATAAAGTTCTTTAAGTATTTTTTTTGTTGTGTATTTTTAGTCTTAAAATAATAAATAATATTTATGAAAATATTTAGTCTTTTTATATGTCAAAATAAATATTTACAAGTATGAAGGAAAAGAAATAAAAACTAACCTAAATCTATTTTATTTTACAAGTTTATTTAAGAAAGGATAGTTAATATATAATTTAATAAAAATATTTTTTCATGAGAAAATAAAATAAAGTGAACAAAAATAAATATTGGACATTTTGATATTTTTTATGATTTTTATAATATTTAAGAAAAATATTTAATGAGGTAAACAAAAATAAAATAAATGAATGAAAGTAAATTGGACCAGGGGTGCTGTAAGAGAAAGGAAGGTAAGTGTTAGAAAAAAAAAAAGAGAGGCCCATAAGCTGAGCCCACGCTGCCAAAAATGTCAAAAAATGAAGCTGAAAGATGAGAAAAGTGCAAAAGGCAGGCACCAAGGCTTGAACCCATGACCTTGACATTTCCAGCGTGCTGCCTTGCCACTGGGGTGGTTGTACATCCATTAGTTCAAATGAAACAAGAAAAAAATAACACATAACGCCTCCTTGCCCTGTACTTCATCTTCTTCCTCAAGCTGTCTAGAACCTCTATATCTTTATCATTTCTCCATGAAAATGGAAACTTCCAACATGAAAATGATAATACTCTTTCCCACAATTTCAACCATGTAACTCATGTAAACTAACAGTCAATGATCAAAACTAATTTCAAAGGCCCTAATTTTAAACCTAATTTTTACAGAAATTTGAACTCTAAAATTCTCTATACACAATGAATATAAATGAAATCTATGAACATGGTTGGTTTTAGCACAAGGATATCTACATTTTATCTTCACAAATCATGACCAATAGATGCCTGTATGAAGAGATAGAAGTTGGAGTTCTTACCTCTTTCAGCTGAGATCGTGAATGGAGTTTGAGTGAGTTTTATGAAGGCCTGAAGATCCCTTTAGCTTGCCTGGACCTCCTTGAGTTTGTTCCAATCTTTACCTTGTCTTGAAAGTGCCTGAATCTCCCTATCCAAGTCAACCTGCAAGCTTGAAAAACAAAAATGGAAGATGGAGAAGGAGGAGTTACAGTGAAAGGGTGATGGTCTGGAACACTTAGATATGAGGTAGGTTAAGTGTTTGAGTGATTAGAACTTGAAACATACGAGTGAATTTTTGGATTGCTATGCTTGGTATCAAACTGCAAGTTATGACAGGTTTTTGGTGATAGGGAGTTTTAGAGAGTTTCTTGCCTTGAGCAATCGTGTGTTAGGTTACAATGTGTTTGTGTATAAGTATAGATAAGGTTTCAAGTCAGCTCCACAAGATATTTCTAAATTGTAGGCTTTTTGCTCTATTGCTTGTCCTTTAAGAAAAGTGAGAAGACAATTCTCCACGTGCTTGTACAGGCCTGCTTGGAGTTGGCACAAGTCATATACAACTTGCTTTTGGTTTATAGGTCTTGTGTGTGCAGAAAAACAGATGCAAGGCTCAAGGAATGAAAAGTTTCAAAAGTTATGCTTTTCTAAAATGGCAATGGCAACTTTGTGCCATTTATGGAATTAAAGCTTGGACAAAGACTCTTGTGCTTGGATTAAGGCTTTATCAACTGTGTAAGCATTAAATTATGAAGTGAGAAACAAGTTTGAGACCTGTAAAGCAAGGATTAGGAAGCATAGGTTCAGATTTGAATTTTGTTCTTCATGGAATGGCTTGAAATCAAAGTGAGAAATTGCCAACTTCATCTCTTCGATTCTCCATACTAAAAAATGATCTCAAGGAGTTGTTGGACATTTTGGAAATCTTGCAATGTGATCTATAACTCATCTTTGAAATTCATTTCAATATTCCTCTTGGAACTAGGTGAAAAGTTGCCAGGAAGTTAGGTCAAAAACCTGCCTAAATTAGGGTAAAATTTCACTAAGTTATTTTAGTTCATGGGCATGTATTCACAAAATTATATCTTGAGATCCAAGCCTCTTTAGGAGAAAATGTGTGAAGCAAAGTTGTAGATTTCATGGAGATATACAACTTTCATGTTGGGAACTTTCTTTGAAACATCTTGTATCAAGGTGAAACAATTGCTTAAAGTTGAGAAAAAAATATGAAATTTTCTATACTTAGAAAAATTTCTAAGTTAAGAAAATTTCAAATTTCAAAACCAAATATTCAATCTTTGATTTCTTGATGAACAAGTTTCACATTTTGACATGTTTTGATGAATTATGATCCTTGGCACTTGATTTTGACCAAAAAGTCAAAGTTTGACTTTTCAGTGTACCGTTGACTTTTGATCAGTTGACTGTAAATTTCATCTTTCAATCCAATGGATTTGAAATGTTTTGAACCATGTAATTAGGTCATGATTATGTAATTTAATCCTTGAAATCATGCTTCAATCAAATGGTCATTTGCTAGGTCAAAAATCAGAAATTTCCCTTTCTCAGTCAAAACCCAAATTTTGACCATTTTGCCCCTTTTGATGATTTGATCAAATTTCTTGAGGAATTATGGTCCAAACTTGATCAAATGATACATATGAGTCTAAAATGTTGATATGGATAAAAAATTATGAAGTTTGACTGTAAATTGGCCATGGTTGACTTTTTCCCCAATACAGCTGATTTTTAGGTCAATTGTCCAACTTACTGATAAAAAATGTGATTCAAGGATTGAAGCTTGACATGAGTAATCTTAGGGGTCCATAATGATACTTGAAAGCCATATGAAACATTTATAGTCCAAAAATCCTTGTGCAATACCAAACCCTAATTTTGGGTCATCAGGGCATGATGAGATGTCTTGAGCTGGTCAAACCCTAATCCAGTCTTGAGTCAAAGAGATCTTGTGAGAAAAGTCTTGATAAATGAGAGGGCAAATTTTGGGGTACAACATTACCCGAGGCACAACGGTCCATTTGTGAGGGTTGTTACTTCATTTTCACATGTCATCAATAAATCATGGACGTTTTTGCATGCAAATTTTTCGCTCTTTGTTCTTCTTTTTTTCTACATTTTTATTTTTTCAAAGATAGCTATACTCTTGCACACACTCACATATCAAAATGCAAATCCACATCCACTCAGGATCCCATGGGTAATGATTCTGCTATGACCTATTGTGACTTAAAAAATCCTATCTACCAAGCCGAAGATGAAGGTGAGGAAGATTGTGAGGTGCCAGGGGAACTAGCTAGGTTACTACAACAGGAAGAAAGGACCATACGACCCCACAAAGAACCGGTTGACATAGTTAACTTAGGTACCAAAGAAGACAAGAAAGAAGTCAAGGTAGGTGCCAATCTGGAACCTAGTGTCAGGAAGCGCTTAACTCAGTTATTACATGACTATGTTTAGGTCTTTGCCTAGTCATATAAAGACATGCCAGGATTCGACGCAGATATCGTGGTCCATTCTCTGCCGACAAAAGAAGACTGCCCTCTGGTAAAATATAAAGTTCGTCGCATGAGGCTAGAAATGTCAGAGAAGATCAAGGCTGAAGTCATGAAGCAGTTCATACAAAAGAAGGGCATTAAGATAAATTCGAACAAAATAAAGGCCATACAAAATACTACACCACCAACTAGCATGAAACAACTCCAATCCTTACTGTGGAAAATCAACTTTCTGAGAAGATTCATCTCGAATCTAAGTGGAAAGACAAAGGTGTTTTAACTGTTTCTACGTTTGAAGAAATAGTAAGGTTTAAGATTGGAACCCGAACATCAACAGGCCTTTGATGATATCAAGATGTACCTGTCAAAGCCTTTGGCGTTGTTTCCCCTTATAAGGAACAAAGCTATAAAGTTATACTTTATGCATTTGAGTAGACAATTGGGAGCATGTTGGCCCAAGAAAATGATGATGGTGTAGAAAAATCCATATGTTATCTAAGTTAAGTTTTGAATGTTGCTGAGACTAGGTACACCATGGTAGAGAATTATGCATGTCATTGTACTTCTCATGTACCAAACTTAAGCATTATATAAAATCTTTCGATGTATTCATGTATTTTCACTTCGATGTTATTAAACATATGTTATCGAAACCCATTCTACATAGAAGAATAGAGAAATAGGCACCAACCTTGACTGAATATTCTCTGACTTATGCGTCCCTAAAGTCCATGAAAGGCTAACGTGTTATTGATTTTATAATGGGTCATGCAATAACTGAAATGTCACAGAACTATGTCGAGCTCCCCACATGGAAATTATATTTCGATGGTTCCACCCACTCTAAAGGAACGAGTGTAGGGATTTTCATTGTGTCCCTAGAAGGAATATTAGATAAATATAAGTTTTCAACAGTTATTGTTCTAACAATGATGCCGATTATGAAGTCTTAATAACAGGTTTTGCAATTTTATTAGACTTGGGGGCAATCAAAGTCGAGATCAAATGAGATCCCGAGCTCTTAATAAAGAAGCTAACAAAAGAGTAAAAATGCATTAAAGAGAACTTATTAATGTATTTTTTGAAAGCAAACTCAATGCTAAAACAATTCAACGCAGTAGACATCGAGCATATGCCACGAATAAAAAACTAAGAAGCTAATGAATTGGCCCAAATAGCTTCAACGTACAAGGTGTCCAAAAGGAAACTAAAAAGCTTGACTGAAGTCAAGGATAAACTAGTGCCGACTAGTGTTATTCAAGCAGAGTTGTCGATTCCAAAATTGGCGGGGACATGGAAGTTATAAAGACAAGAAATTTTTAAAACTTTTTCCACTGACAACTTATCAAATGATGATTGGCGAAAACAAATCATTGAGTGATTGAAAGATCCAACAGGAATAACAAATAAAAATATTAAATATAAGGCGATGAGTTATGTCATTACTGGAAATGATTTGTTCAAAAAGGCTCCACAAGAAGTGTTGCTTAAGTGCCTTTGTGAAAGCGAAGCTTATGTGGAAATTTCTGATACAAAAACGGATCATGTGGCACCATAAAAAAGGTCACAAAATGAAGTAGTTATTATTTCAAAAAAGGTATATTGGCCTACTATGTTGAAAGACTTCATCGAGTTTGCCAACGGATGTCAAGAGTTCCAAAAACACACAGGAATAGAGCATGTATCGATTAGCGAATTACACTCAATCATAAAATCATGGCCATTTAGAGGCTAGGAATTGGATTTAATAGGAGAAATCAATCCTACATATTCTAAAAGTCGTAGGTATGTCTTAGTAGGCATCGACTACTTTACAAAGTGGGTTGAAGCAATACCTATGACAAACGTCGACCAAGAAATTATCATTAAATTTATCCAAAGTCATATCATATACATGTATGAGATTCCTAAAACCATAACAACTGACCAAAGTTCATTATTCATCAGTCAAAAGATGGTAAAAGTAGTCGCAGAATCAGGAATCAAAATGCTAACATTGACTCCCTATTACGACCAAGCCAACTGCCAGTTTGAAGCTACAAACAAGGTCATCATAAGTTTAATCAAGAAACACACATGTCAAAAACCAAGAAATTTCTATAAGACCTTAGACCAGGAACTTTGGGCTTCTACAATGTCACCCAAAAATGCAACTAATGCCACACCCTTTCATTTGACGTTTGGTCACAATGTAGGGTTTCAAGAAAAAATTTGCTTACATTCTGTGAGAATTCAAAGGTAAAACGAAATCCCATCAAACCATTTCTAGAGTATGATGATGGACGAATTGGTCGACCTAGACGAAGAAAGGCTGCTTACCTTAGATGTTTTAAGGAGGAAAATTAGCAAGTGGCTGAAGACTATAACCAAAAGGTCAAGGCATAAGCCTTTTCCATCGGAGATTATGTCTGAAGGTAATACTACCCATCGATAAGAATGATAGATCCTTAGGGAAATGGTTTCCCAATCGGGTGGTACCTTTCAAGATTAACAAATTATTTCTCAATAATGCTTATAAGATCGAGGAATTAGGCCTTTATAATCGAAATATGAGGATAAATGGAAAATACTTGAAAAAGTATAGACCTATACTACAAGAAGTCAGTATAACAAAGGAAAAATAAAGTTCAAGATGGCATTAATGTGGCTAAAATTGCAAGATTACAAAAAAGCCAAAATGACAATATTACAAAAGGCTTAAAAGGACATTACAAAAGTAAGACAAATGGAAAGCTAAGACTCTAGTTGTTTCTTCAGTTCATCAAAGCATATTTTCACACGCTTAAGATTCCTATCAATTTGGAGATCCTTAGCCTTTAACTGGTCTAGTTCCTTCTCCAACTGGCACACAATTTTTGTGTGCTCGATGACCAAGTTAGCTTCTTCAGTCATCTTCTGGTCGAAGGACTCCAGGTTGGAGGTGTCAATAATATCCTTATTTTCCTTTGCCTCTTCAAGAGAATGTTGTAGCCACTTAAGTTGTGCGGTCAATCTCAGGATGTAAACATCAAGGGTGGCTAAGTGTTTCTTTGTCAGAAAGCTTGGCTTCCTAATGAGGAATCCTTTACATAGAGTGAAACACCAAGTCTTGTTATTTCTCTATAACAACATAATTTTCCTCGACGTGACTGGTAGACTCCTTCATAAGAGTAATAATCTGGACAGTTTGATCCAGAAGGATCTTTAAGTCAAGAATCAAGGCAGCCATGGAAGTTGGAGCATCCATTTGATTGAATTTTGACACCAGCCCTTGAAGTTTGATAAGTTCGTCGTGGGCAACTCCCAAGAAGTCCACGCCATCCATTTTTGACTTCAACTTCCAAAACACTTCATCAAAGTTGAAATTAGAAGGCTCTTCGAGACTAGGGTAGAAACATCATCTAGATCATCATAGGGGTTGCCCATGCGCTTGAAGAGTTCAACCAGAACTTCTTGTTGCTTTTCCCCTAGATGTTATGGACTGGTAGCTTTCGCAGAAGCATGAAGAGTAGTATGGTTTTCTAGACCTTTAGAAACCTTGGATTATGGACCAGGGTTAGGCGAAGAATAAGTGCATTCTTTCGTGTCTTCAAGGACAAGAGGCCTAAGTGAGCTTTGAAAGGAAGAAATTTTCTCTAGAGTTGGGTGCACCTCCTTGATGGCAATGTTATGAATGTGTCCATACGTAGGTTCTTCTACCTTTGTTTCATCTTACTCTGTAATAACTACAAAGCCTTCCCCAATTATCTGCTTCATTTGGTTGATAATAAAGTCACCATCTTGAGTGGGTATTGAGCTATTTGCAGAAGTAGTGTATATGATATTTGAGAAAGTGTTGTGGGAATCCTACACAAGAAAAGATAAGTTACAACCGGAGTCACAATGAATACAAGTAAGGTGATGGAAAGGTTGAATTATCTCCTCAACAACTGGATGTTCAAAGCATAAGCGAAAGTGGCGTTGAGCCACAGTTACAACAGCTAGATATGCCCTCTTATTTGAAGATTATCGAGGTGGTCTCGATCAACAAGATCACTAGACGCGTGCCCTAACGACTCAAGTAAATGGTAATTAGTTGAAAAAATATAAACCTATACTTCAAGAAGTTAAAATATTAGTAGAATAATCGAAATGAAAATTGAAAAGCCCAACATGGTAATACAAAGACTGCCAAAAATGGCTTAGTTGTTCGTTACAAATTCCAAAAGACTTCAAAATTATAAAGAGAAGGTAAAAGTTCCATAAAATTATGATAATTATCGAAGTCAGCAGGAAGTGAAGCCTTCATTCGTTTATCCTTCCCAACAGACACTGATAGACGATGCTTGATCACAAACTAGCTCAAAGTAAGGGTTTCAAGTTTGATTCCTAATTTTTGTGCCCTCTTAACATGATGTACTCCCACCTAGATATCCTTATCAAGTTCCTTAATGTGATCGGTGGATCTGGAACTGACTGTTTAACGCTGGTTCGCGAAATGTCACGGTAAGCAAGAGTCGCCACCGTCTTTTATTTTCTCCAAATGGAAAGGACAAAAGCACAGAAAAATTCCTTATAGAGATTGCTCTCGGTTCGGGAGGTAGGTTATAGAAAGGGAAGGTGTTAGCACCCTTTCTATCCATGGTTATCCATGGGCTCTTAGATACTTGCTCATTGTGTTTTCAAAAATGGTTTGTTTGCTTTTCAACTGTGGGTTTAAAAAGTTTCTTTGAAAATTCCAGTTCGACTCTTGTATCAGTCCTCAAGAGTGTTTGAAAAATTGCTTTTGAAAGCTTTTTGAAAAGTGTCGGTGTGAAAAGTCTTTTTGAATTTGTTTTGAGATTAGAGCAAGTATCTACGAGAACCTACCTACCCTAAGGAATTCGTCTGTGTAAATGTCCTTTAAAGTAGTTCCATCCCACCATTGAGAGGTAGGTAGCACCACCGTTGGAGGTGTTCGGGTCAATTCGAGGTTCGGGACATGGTGATCACCAGAGCAATGGGAAGACACCTTAGAAGCTACCCTCATGCCAGGTTCCCGGATCATGAGGACTTACTAAGACATCCTCTACTCGACGATCACCTTTCGAGGCAAGGCAACAGTGAGGCGTACCCTAGGGGTGGTGTGTGCGAACGGTGTGTCGTTTTCATTTGTATTTGTCTTGTCATGTTATTGGTGTTCTACGCTTGTTTTTATTTTTGTCCATACATTCTTTCATGCTCTTGATTGACAGTTATAATGTTTGCGGGAAGGGTAAATTCTAAGCTATTACAAATGGCGCGGGTCCACATCGCCAAAATTAACCAGGACCCGATTTGACAGAAAATAAATAAACAAAGTAAATAAAGAATTGAAAAGTGCGAGAAGTAATTTACATGGCTTCGGGAGAGGTACATAATTTTTTAAGCAAAATAAAATAAATATGCGAAATTAAATCGAAACGAGGGCGTTGGACCCTTTTGCAAAAATCAAATTAATGATGAAGTTAATTGATTAAAAAAAAAGATGTTTTTGGTATTTTTAATATTTTAGGATTTAATAGAAAAAATTAATTGCAATTAAACGCTAACCCTAATTCTATTTTATTTTAATTTATTAAGAAGACGTTAACATTTAACCTAAATTAAACCTAATTTTTATATACAATTTTAATTATGAAAATAAATAAAATAAATAATATTATTGTGAAAAAGAAAAATTAAAAGGAATAAAACATTTATTAAACCTAGTTCTATATTTTTTAGATTTTGTTATGAAAGGAATTAAAATTAAAACCCTAATTTAAACTAATTAATTTACATGCATTTATTTACAAGAAATATTAAAATAAAAATATTTATTATATTTTTTATCTTTTCTGATTTTTATGCATTTTTTTTTATATTTTGTAGAAATAATTAATTAATTAAAGATAATAATCAAAAGAAAATAATAAATGAAAAAAATAAGAAAACATAAAGAAAGTGAAAAAATTGCAAACCAAGGGGGGTTGTAGTCCCCAACATGGAGGTCTCTTGTTAGCAATTCAGGCCCATTTGACTGTGGCCTTATTGGACTTTTTTACTCACGTGCTGGCATGTTGACTCAAGCCTATGGTGTTCATCAATTCTCAGCCTTTGATCTGATCTCCAGGGGCACGTGGATGTTGGATTCTGGAAGGCGTATGGTGAACCACAACGCTGAAGCTGCATAGGAGCGTTATATGAAGAAAAATATGAAAGAAAGTGAGGACCTGGGTCTCGAACCCAGGTCATGAGGATTGCCAATACATACACTTGCCACTGGACCACTACCACGCGTTTGTTAAATAAATAAACAATAAATAATATAATATGAAACAACGCGTTAGTGGGTTAAAGCGCGCGAATTTTAAAAGGACCAACCAACGCACGCCACGAATTCATCTTCCTCGTGTGTTTTATTTTTTTTCTGAAACAAGAACACATTGGCCACGGTTTTGCAAATGTTCTCTTAGGCCAGTTTTGAGAAAATAGCGAATAGGTCTAGAGGGTCCATAAATTAGGCGCGATAATGGCTTCTTCTTCGTCCACATGCGCTGAGTTGAATGGTGGTGGTTTTGAGGGCTAATTTTTCTTTGTTTCAAAAGCCCTAATTTCACATCCTGCAAACCCTAAAAATCAAACATGGCATAATCGCGTGTAGCACATAAAAACACAATTAAATGTATTGGTTAGCTTTAGAACTTCATAATGAACATGAATCAAGTATTAAAAATTGCAAAGGATGTGTAAATCATGATGCACGATTATGAATTTTCCATGAATTATTTTGAATGCTGTATACCAATTCCTTGCGTTTTGATGGTTGTTTCTGATTGGAATATGTCCAGTGACCTTCAAGGAAGCTAATGGAACAAGAATTAGGTCTTGAATCGCCCTGGAAGTGAACTTTCAGTTTTGACTTTTTTAGAGAAAATTTCAAGTTCTTTTGATGCCTTTCTGCGCAGCTCTGTGTGTATGAACATTAGGGTTGTGTTTAGGCTTTTGTATTGAGCAGATTAGGTCAAGAAAAATCAATCAAATCCATTGCATTCATTGATTTTGGAAATTTGATTTTCTAAGATTTTTTCAATCTTTTTTTCATGTGTTTTTGGTTCAAATCATCTCCAATCTCTCCAAATCTTTCCTTATCTGCATCTACACGAAATCTTGAGGCTAAAACATGTATAAAAAGATTGGTTAGGTTAAGTTAAATATTTTTCACATATTTAATTGATTTAAGTGAATTATTATAAATAAAAATTCAAATAAATAAATAAAAAATGAGAAAATACTTCCCTTTGGGCCAAGTGGTCGTGCACATGCTTGGAATGATGAATTATGGAGGAAAAATGGGCCCATTAGCAATTTTAGGTCATTTGAATCAATGTTGACTTTTCAAAATATCCAAAAATTTCCCAACTTCTACAAGGCATAGCTTGCTCAATTTTTAATATTTTCTCATGTTCTTGGACATTTTGGAAAGGTCTTTGAGTCCTCTAACCCATGCCTTTGGTCCCATGTCATTTTGATTTACCGATCTCAAGTTATGGCCTTTGACTTAAAGTCCCTTTTTGTTGACTTTTGAAAATGACCTATAATGTTGAAATTGATAACTTTTTGTGAGAGCATTTCTTGGAATTGAAGTATGAAGATGAGTTGTAGGAAATGTCTTTCTCTTCAAAATGAGCTTTGGATGGGATTTTTCTGATAATCCATGTGAAAGTTATGCCCTGGTCAATTTACAGTTGACTTTTTCAACTGTCCAAATAAGGAAACTTTTGCATCTTGATGATTTTTGAGCCAAGCTTTGAGAATCATGATCAAGCATTGATCAAATGATGTTTGTGTCTTCAAAATGATATGTTGACCAAAAATTTGAACTTTTGACTGTCAAATGACCATTTTGCCCCTACAGTTGACTGTAGTGCAATTAGGGTTTTGACTGTGCAATTTTGAGCTGAATGTCTTGAAACTTGATATGAGGATACTTGACCATATTTGTAGGCATGTGAGACTTGATTGGGCCTTTGGAAACTTCATTTGATTGACCAGAACACAAACCCTAATTTTGACTGTATAGGAGATCTTTATACTGTGCAACCCTTGGGGAATCTTGAGACTTGATTTGGCAATTTCTTTAAGAATATGGGAGGGCAAATTTTGGGGTACAACAGTTGCCCCTGTTCAATCTTCTTAGACCTGAGGATGCAGATTGGCTGACGTGCCTTTCGTAATCCGAGGGTAGAAGATGATTGGACACTAGAGTGCCCAGAAATTTGCGCTCACATAGTGGCAGTGTGGTGGGAATGGGCTTATAGATGCCATCTGGATGTTGATCGCGTAAGAGATTCCTTAGCGAGAACCTGCATACCTGCAAAAGAAAAATGAGTACCTGACACGTTGCAGGAGTTGGTTTTCAGATGCTTGGCATAGATATGTCCTGACTGGTTACAGGAGCTGGATCTGGAGCTTCATAAGATAATGAATGAACTAGGGATGGTTACTACCTTAGCACGAACGGTAAGAGAACCTTGGGTGACTTTAACTTCAACAACGCTAGTCGAGAAAATCTTGGTGGGAATTACCATCTTCGCAGGATCGGGGAGAGAACCAAAGGAAATCATAATCTGAAAGGGAATTATCACCTCACTCGCCGTCGGAGAGGGAACCCTATGGAATTACAATCTGAAAAGGAATTATCACCTCACTCACCGTCGGAGAGGGAACCATCTGAAAAGGAATTATCACCTCACTCACCGTCGGAGAGGGAACCATGATGGAATTACAATCTCAAAGAAAAACCTAAAAATGGAAATCTCATGCACCGTCGGAGAGAGAACCAAAATGGAATTATAATCTCAAAGAAAAACCTAAAATGGAAATCTCATGCACCGTCGGAGAGAGAACCAATAGGAAAACATAATCTGAAAGAAAAACCTAAAATGGAAATCTCATGCACCGTCGGAGAGAGAACCAATAGGAAAACATAATCTGAAAGAAAAACCTAAAATGGAAATCTCATGCACCGTTGGAGAGGGAACCACAATGGAATTATAATCTCAAAGAAAAACCTAAAATGGAAATCTCATGCACCGTCGGAGAGAGAACCAATAGGAAAACATAATCTGAAAGAAAGACCAAAAATGGAAATCTCATGCACCGTCGGAGAGAGAACCAAAATGGAATTATAATCTCAAAGAAAAACCTAAAATGGAAATCTCATGCACCGTCGGAGAGAGAACCAATAGGAAAACATAATCTGAAAGAAAGACCTAAAATGGAAATCTCATGCACCGTCGGAGAGAGAACCAAAATGGAATTATAATCTCAAAGAAAAACCTAAAATGGAAATCTCATGCACCGTCGGAGAGAGAACCAATAGGAAAACATAATCTGAAAGAAAAACCTAAAATGGAAATCTCATGCACCGTCGGAGAGAGAACCAAAATGGAATTATAATCTGATAACTTCTACTGAGTCTTCATCAGAAAAATCTGTTGGGAGTCGATTTGGCTGGACTAGAGAAGGCCTTGGACTGGATAAGAAATCTTTTGAGTTGATTAACTGAACCGGTCTGGGTCTTGAAATATGATTGAGAATTTAACTGCATCTTTCCTGTAAAGGTCAGTCATAGGCAATGCATGATATGGACCAAGCAATGATGTTCTCACCATAAATGAGATTTGTATGATATGATGCGTCTATGCATGCTATAATGATGTATGTGATGTTTTGTGAATGTATGTTTTCGTCTGAGGAAAATAAATCCTTGACGGGTGCCGGGAAGTCGCTCCTGGGCTGATGTTGAAGAATAGATTTTTGCTTCCGCTGGGGATGATAACTGCAAGAATACCGGTAGGAGAAGATGACTCCGTTGCGGAATAAACTTGGCAAATGGAAGATTCTGCGGGGAGAAAAGATACTCTAGCGACCATGCTGGGAAGCAATACTCTGTGGGAAGAGGGATGCCTTGCTGAGTGTTGATAATAATTTGCTGGGGATACCCTTGTTGTTGGAAGTGTTGATAGACTTCGCTGGGGATAAGAAGGCTTCGTCGACGACACTCTTTCCGTGGCTTTTGGCTGAGGATAACCCAGTTATATCCTATTAAGGAAATAACTCTCTGAATAAAGCCGGGAGACGCGTTCGTGCTCTGCGAGGATAAGCTTCCAGAATTTACTGGGGATAAGCTTACTGCTTGGGGAGATAGATTCCAACCTTCCTGGGGAACTGGATTGGACTGGACTCTCCTGGGGAAGTTTTTCCTTTGAATATTTGATACGCTGCCGGGGAACAATCTTTAGCCCAAGACTGCCGGGGATGCTTGTTAAGAATATATGCTGCTGGGGGAAGTGTTGAGATCTATGGGAGGATACTCAATTTCCTTGAGATTTGATAACTCTGCTTTGGAGAAGAATGCGTTGACTGCTGACTTACTCTCTGGGGAATTTATATGTACTGGTCATATTCTTTAGCTGAAACTACCTTGGTACCTTGGAGGATAGAACAATTGGATTGCTCAGACAACTCTTTATTGCCCCTGTTTCTAGTGTTACCTGTAATAAAATCATTTGTTTCGTATGCAAATATTTATGAGTTAGCAAATTATTGTCAATGCATATATCACAAATTGAACCTTGGACGTTCTTCGCAAAACAAAACAGAAAAAGAAAAACAATTGGCACGTTTAACTGACAATATATTTGTATTCATTTTTGAATGGCCTGAAAATAGGCGTTTTGTGTACAAGAGGCTGACGTCCTAGTAAGAGGAACGCCGCCGAACAAGAGAGTTTATACAAATTTTGTACAAAAGAAAATAAAACAACTGTGTGAAATGAATGATCCCACTGGGTTTCAACTCTGCTATTGCCTTTATAACTCTGAGCGTCTCATCACTTGACGACCTTGGTTGAAGGTGAAGCTGATTGATCGATGCCGTCTGAACTTGATGTAGGTACCGGATTCTGGATGCAAAGTGATCAATGAGACATAGTATTACGCTTTATCCCTAATTTTTGCCTGGACCGCCCTTTCGGGTTTTCGGTCCACCGGGATACCCATTTTTTCCCAAGCCGCCTTTTCAGGTTTTCGACTTGCCGGGTGTACAGATTTTTTTCATTTTCAACCCTTCATTTTGCCCGAACCCTTTTGGTTCGCCGGGAAGCCCTAATTTTTGCCTAGGCATGTCAGCCTAGCGGGTATTTTTTCATGCGTAGTATTTTTTTACTATGTCTGCATTGGCGGGGTGAGGAAGGTCGTCACCATCCATGTTGGTCAATATCATGGCTCCTCCTGAGAACACATGCTTAACCACAAATGGCCCTTCGTACGTAGGGGTCCATTTGCCCCTTGGATCACTCTGAGGAAGGATGATTCGTTTGATTACCAGATCCCCAACTCGATATTCCTGTGGTCTGACCTTTTTGTTAAATGCCCTGATCATTCGTTTTTGGTACGTTTGACCATGACAGATAGCAGCAAGTCTCTTTTCATCAATGAGATTGAGCTGATCAAGTCGTGTCTGGATCCAATCATCTTCGTTCAGATTTGCATCCTTCATTATCCGGAGAGAGGGTATTTGCACTTTGATCGGCAAGACTGCCTCCATGCCATAAACCAGAGAGAAAGGAGTTGCCCCGGTTGACGTCCTAGCTGAGGTACGGTACCCATGCAGAGCGAACGGTAACATCTCGTGCCAATCTTTATAAGTCACTGTCATCTTCTGCACGATTTTCTTGATGTTCTTATTTGCCGCTTCTACAGCCCCATTCATCTTCGGTCTGTAAGGAGAAGAATTGTGGTGCTGTATCTTGAACTGTTCGCAGAGCTCAGCGATCATCTTATTATTCAGATTGGTACCGTTGTCTGTAATAATTCGTTCTGGGACGCCGTACCGACAGATCATATTGTGTCGAATGAACCGTGCCACAACAGTCCTGGTTACCGTAGCATAGGATGCTGCCTCAACCCACTTCGTAAAATAATCAATCGCCACCAGGATGAAGCGATGCCCATTAGATGCCGTAGGTTTAATCTCGCCGATCATGTCTATGCCCCACATAGCAAACGGCCAAGGCGCAGTCAGAACATTCAGGGGAACTGGAGAAACATGCACCTTGTCTGCATAAATCTGGCACTTATGGCATGTCCTGGAATGTTGGTAGCAGTCAGCTTCCATTGTGGACCAGTAATATCCTGCCCGTAGGATTTTCTTAGCCATAGTGTGTCCACTGGAATGTGTACCAAAGGCCCCTTCATGTAGCTCTTCCATGATTCTTTCCGCTTCAGTCTTATCCACACAACGCAGTAAGGTTGAATCATGGTTTCGCTTGTACAAGATGCCGTTGCTAAGGAAGAACTTGGCTGCGAACCTTCTCAGGAACTTCTTATCATTGATAGAGGCACCTTCAGGGTATTCCTGAGTTTCCAAGTATCTCTTCACTTCATGGTACCAAGGCTTCTCAGTCACCAATTCAGTTTCGAGATCACAATAGTATGCCGGTTCGTCCAGTTTCCAGATGATGATCCGGGGGGCCTCATTATCCCATTTGACCTTGAACATTGAAGACATTGTAGCTAACGCGTCCGCCAACTGATTCTCTTCTCTTGGAAAGTGCTCAAAGGTTATCTCTGTGAAGTGGGGGATCAGGGTCAACACACATTCTCTGTAAGGAATCAGGTTTGGATGTTTCGTATCCCACTCTCCTTTGATCTGATTGATCACAAGAGCGGAATATACGAAGACGCTCAGAAACTTGATCCTTAGGTCGATCGCAGCTTGAAGACCCATGATGCACGCTTCATACTCTGCCATATTGTTGGTACAGTTGAAACACAGCCGGGCAGTGAGTGGAGTATGAGTACCTTGAGGTGATATGATTATGGCGCCGATACCATTTCCCAAAGAATTGGAGGCTCCGTCAAAGTGCATAGACCATCGGGATCCTGGTTCAGGTCCTTCATCCGGTCCGGGTACTTCACAATCAGTTACTATCATGATGCTCTCGTCTGGAAACTCGAAGTTCATTGATTGATAGTCATCTACCGCCTGATGTGCCAAGTGGTCTGCCAATACACTTCCCTTGATGGCTTTCTGGGTCGTGTACTGAATGTCGTATTCTGTCAAGATCATTTGCCATCTTGCAATTCTCCCAGACAGAGCAGGCTTTTCGAATATGTACTTTATAGGATCCATCTTTGAGATCAACAAAG
Source organism: Vicia faba (assembly GCA_948472305.1). Lineage (NCBI taxonomy): Eukaryota > Viridiplantae > Streptophyta > Magnoliopsida > Fabales > Fabaceae > Vicia > Vicia faba. The sequence goes on from OX451738.1 coordinate 1,273,219,389, forward strand.
TAGTGTGAGTTAGCATATACTGTCTCAGCCGGCGAGCAGCCCATACCAAAGCGCAGCAAGTTTTCTCAAGCAGTGAGTATCGGGTCTCACAGTCGGTAAACTTTTTGCTAAGGTAATAAATGGCATGCTCTTTTCGGCCAGACTCGTCATGCTGCCCCAGCACACACCCCATTGAGTTGTCCAGCACTGTCAGATATAGTATCAGAGGTCTCCCTTCAACCGGTGGCATAAGGATAGGTGGTTCTTGGAGATACTCTTTGATTCTGTCAAAAGCAGCCTGACATTCATCGTTCCAACGTACTACCTGATCTTTCTTCAGCAGCTTGAAGATTGGCTCACAGGTAGCAGTCAGATGTGAGATGAAGCGAGCAATGTAATTCAGGCATCCTAAAAAGCCTCTGACCTCCTTCTCTGTCTTAGGGACTGGCATCTCTTGAATAGCTTTGACCTTAGCAGGGTCCACTTGAATTCCCTTGTCACTTACCACGAAGCCTAATAACTTTCCTGATCTTACCCCGAAGGTGCACTTGTTCGGGTTCAATCTCAGCTTGTATAGTTTCAACCGGTCAAACAACTTCTGCAGATGATCTAGGTGCTCTACCTCAGTCTGGGACCTTGCGATCATGTCGTCAACATACACTTCTATCTCATGATGGATCATATCATGAAATAAAGCAACCATGGCACGTTGGTAGGTTGCCCCAGCGTTCTTCAACCCGAATGGAATAACCTTGTAACAGAAGGTGCCCCACTGTGTAACAAATGTAGTCTTTTCCATGTCTTCAGGTGCCATCTTAATCTGATTGTAACCTGAAAAGCCATCCATGAAAGAGAATACTTTGTGCTAAGCTGTATTATCAACAAGGACATCAATGTGAGGTAAAGGGAAGTCATCTTTGGGGCTGGCCCTGTTCAGATCCCTGTAGTCGACACACATTCTGACCTTACCGTCCTTCTTAGGTACCGGCACCACATTAGCAACCCACTGAGGGTAAGAAGTCACTGCAAGGAACCCAGCATCAAACTGTTTCATGACCTCGGCTTTAATCTTCTCAGACATCTCCGGACGCATCCGACGGACCTTTTGCTTAACTGGAGGGCAGTCTTCCTTAGTTGGCAAGTGATGGACCACGATATCGGTATCCAACCCGGGAATGTCTTCGTAGGACCAGGCAAAGATCTCCATATAATCATGCAGCATCTTGGTTAATCGTTGCTTCACGCTGAGCTCTAGGTTGGCGCCAATTTTTACCTCTTTCCTGTCTTCTTCGGTACCCAGGTTGATTGTTTCCACTGGCTCTTCATGGGGTTGAATTGCCCTCTCTTCCTGAAGTAACAGTCTTGCAAGCTCGCCAGGCACTTCGCAATCATCTTCACCTTCGTCTTCGGCTAAGTTGATCGGATTTTCGAAGTCATAACTGGCAGTAGCAGAGTCGTTACCAGTAAGATCCAGAGTGGATTGAAACCTGTATGAGTGAGTGTGTGTGTAAATACAGCTGTTTTGAAATATATGTAAAGGAAAGAAAGACAGAAAAGGAGCACAATATTTGCAATGCGGGAAAACGTCCAAGATTTTCATTCATGATATATGAAATGACAATTTATATGCCCTCACAAATAGAACCACGGTGCCTCGGGTAAGACACCGGGCCATAGAGTTCAATTTATTGTTTATTACAAGATAACAAAACATAGGAATTCATTACTCAGTAACAAGAGAAACATGGAGATTGTCTTTTGCGCTCCAATTGTTAGATCCACTGTCGGTTGCCGGGTAGATCCAGCTATCAAACTCAGCATCGTCCACTTCGTCTTCGTCCCCAATAGCATTTACTCCATGAGCAGGTAGGGGAGCTGTCACCACATTAGGCTTCTCAGATGCCTCAAACTGTACCTCCTTGGCGTCAATGAGGTCCTGCAGCTTACTCCTTAGTGCCCAACAGTCATCAGTAGAGTGCCCCGGGCTATCTGAATGGTAAGCACAACGAGCATTCGGGTTGTACTTGGGAGATGCAGTATTTGGAAACTTCGGCGCCTCTCTGACAGTCACTGAGTTAGTGGATAGCAACTGTGGCAGGATCTGTGATAAGGTCATGCTTAAGCGGGTGAACTCTCTCCGGGGTCTTTCAACCTTTTGAGGATTAGTTGGCCGATGAGCGGCAGCAGGCTTAGCAATCATTACCGCACTAACAGATTGGCGGCGCCCAGGTCTCTCTGATCTCTTGGAACCATACACGGCACTAGCCTCCTTCTTGAAGGGTTTCTTCTCAGAACTAGATGATACTCCCTTCGGAATCTTTCCAGACTTCAGCCCAGCCTCAATTCTCTCTCCAGTCAGAATCAAATCAGTGAACCCAGCAGAAGAATTCCCAATGAGATGGTTGAAAAATGGCCCAGATAGGGTCCCCAAGAACATGTCTACCAACTCCCGATCAGTCAATGGTGGCTGCACCCTTCCAGCCAGGTCTCTCCACTTCTGAGCGTACTCCTTAAAACCTTCGCTTGCACCTAACGACATACCCTGGAGTTGGGTACGTGTGGGGGCAAGGTCGGCATTATATTGATACTGCTTATAGAAAGCAGTAGCCAACTCCTCCCAGTTACGAACCTTGGTCCCATCCAGCTGATAGAACCATTCGAGATGAGTCCCTGAAAGACTCTCCTGGAAGAAGTGGATCCATAAATTCTTATCCGCAGAGTACGGTTGAATTTTCCGAACATAGGACCTTAGATGCAGCTTGGGACAAGACGCCCCGTCATACTTAGAGAAGGATGGTGCTTTGAACTTGTGAGGGATGATCACACCAGTTGACAAACCCAGATCTCCGAAATCCAGCCCAGGTACCTGTTGAACCTCCATAGCCTTCAACCTGTCCTCCAGTTGCTTATATCTGTCTTCTGCCGGAGGGTACTGCTCTTCATCAAAATCAGTCTCGTTGTCGGAGACTACCGGACTAGGAACCCTTGCTTCTGCCTGAGGACTACTCTTGCCAACAGAAGAACCAGCCTCTTCCTGTTGCAAGGTATTGCCAAACCTTCGGCCCGAGTTGAACAGAACAGTCCTTCTTTTCTTATTCTTCTCCTTCTTCAGGAGCATAGCCTTCAGCTCTTCTTGGCCTTGAGCCAAACCCTTGATTAGTTCCTGAAACTGCGCATTCTGCGCCTGAAGAGCCTTGATGGAAGTCTCAGTTGATGAAGAGTCGGGATTCATGATGCTGAAATAAACAGCGAAGAACTGTAAGCAACCTGAAAAGAGGGAAAACCTGCTATGCACATGATGTATGAAATGCGTATGATTTATGTTTTCAAAGACAATCGGGAGTCAACTTTGTAAACAAAAAGGAACACACTTCATTAGATTTAACTTTGAAACAGAAATTGTTCAACAGGTTGCTCTTAGGCGTTACATGAAAAGAAATACTGAAAAGGAAAATAAAACTGTAAAAGCACATCTGGGGCTCCTTATTGATCCCATGGTCTCCTCTTCTCAGTACGGATGTAGGCATTCAGAGCTCTCTCATTCTCCAACTGCTTGGTCAGCTTCTGGATCTTTGATTCCTGCTCGTTGAACTTTTCCCGGTAAGAATCCCGCTCTTCTCGCAGTTGCGACCAAGATCTCTTCAATGTCTCATAATCAGTAGGTATCTGAGGAGGAAGGACAGTTGGAGGAACACCATCTTTATCAGGACACTCAAGAATGACGGGTCTGACAGCTTCATACGGCATACCTAACTTTTGAGCACGGATGCGAACCCATTTGTAGTAGGCTTCCATAGGTAAAGAAGTCTTTGGCCCTAACTCTTGTGGGTCAGCTTTATGAACTTTGTCCCAAGCCTTGATGAACCTACGACGCAGCTCGTCACTATCCACCTGAAACTCGAAACTGATGTGAGGCACCAACATCTCATGGGGACCTGCTCTTCTTGCTCTTCCAAACTGACGGAGTGCTAGACATGGATTGTAAGAGATCCCTCCTTGAGTACCAATCAAAGGAACATTAGGGTATTCCCCGCATCGATCAATAATAGCTATCTCATCCAAACCTCTGCAAGTCCAAATGATGTCTTTATCAGTGAGGGACATTAACCTGTGGGCCCAACCTCTTCCTTCTTGATTCTTCAGTACGAACTTAGGGAGGTGCGAAATAAACCACTTCACCAACAAAGGGATACAACACCATAGGGTTCCTCGTCTTCGGGTAGTACGGGCATGAAGTTGTTGCAAGATGTCACCCAAGAGAGTGGGCACAGGATTCTGAGACATAAAGATCCTTATGGCAGTGACATTGATGAAATTGTCAGGATTAGGAAACAGGACTAACCCATAGATTAGGAGAGCCAAGATGTCTTCATATGCCCTAAAGTCCAAGTCATTCCAGAAATTGTTAGCTTTACCAATCAGAAACTTGGCCAAGAAACCCTTAACTCCGCTTCTAGTCACCCAGTTGTCTTTTACCTCTTGATGGGTCAAAGGAAGAGCTGCAGCAACATCCTCAAGCCTGAGGGTCTTTTCCCAACCATTAAAGGGAGTCTGATCCAAGATAGGGATACCAAGCAAATCAGAGAATTCTTCCAGGGTAGGGACCAGCTGGAAGTCTTGAAAGGTGAAGCACTGGTACAGAGGGTCATAGAACTGGGTCAGAACACTCATCAACTGTTGATCCCGCTCTGCGGTGACTAAACTGAGAAGGGAACCATGCCTCTGAATGAAGGAAGTGGTATTTGGAATTCTGCTAACCAACTCATCAAGCAACTCGAGTGAACGAACAAAGTTGAACCGAATAGTATTCCTTCGCACAGGCATCATAATGTCCTACAAAACAGAGCAAAGGTGAAACCCTCTTGTCTTTGAAATGGTCAGTCCTTATGCAGGATGCATGCAATGCTCATGATGCTATGATGTTATGATAAAGCACACCACATACAGATACAAAGGCAAACATGGTAAGGCACACAAGTCACACAAGGCAAGCCCCTAAAGTTTAGGCCAGCATGAGGTCTAGGTACTACCCTCTTTCAGTTTGTTGGTTCATACCTGTCCTAATCAAAAGTAACCGGGTTCTTAGAGGATCCCAATATCATTGACTACCCTCAATCGGTCATAACTCCAGCATCGCAATCTTTTCTTGCGGCCAGAACCATCACGAGAGTTTAGCCTCAATGGGCGTAGCATACTGCTACAATTCTAAAGGCCAAGTTGTGTCAATTAAGGTTCTAAGGTTGTTGGTGCTTAATGACTCCTTAGAAGACCCATATTCTCCTCGTTGCGACACAAGGGATATCGGTACAGACCAAGGTGCCACACCAACGTAGCCACTGCTTCACCTGTGTCGGTCTACGCCGGACAGGTCCCTCACAGCTTATGCTACCTAAACAGGGTATCCCCAGATCCGGGTTAGGATCTATGTAACTCCGATGCAACCCACAATAGTAAAGCAAGCAAATCAATACAATTGAAAACACAGTTATGAACTAGCCCTAAGGTACACCTCACTTTATAAGAATCCCCAGCAGAGTCGCCAGTTCTGTGATCGGTGGATCTGGAACTGACTGTTTAACGCTGGTTCGCGAAATGTCGCGGTAAGCAAGAGTCGCCACCGTCTTTTATTTTCTCCAAATGGAAAGGACAAAAGCACAGAAAAATTCCTTATAGAGATTGCTCTCGGTTCGGGAGGTAGGTTATAGAAAGGGAAGGTGTTAGCACCCTTTCTATCCATGGTTATCCATGGGCTCTTAGATACTTGCTCATTGTGTTTTCAAAAATGGTTTGTTTGCTTTTCAACTGTGGGTTTAAAAAGTTTCTTTGAAAATTCCAGTTCGACTCTTGTATCAGTCCTCAAGAGTGTTTGAAAAATTGCTTTTGAAAGCTTTTTGAAAAGTGTCGGTGTGAAAAGTCTTTTTGAATTTGTTTTGAGATTAGAGCAAGTATCTACGAGAACCTACCTACCCTAAGGAATTCGTCTGTGTAAATGTCCTTTAAAGTAGTTCCATCCCACCATTGAGAGGTAGGTAGCACCACCGTTGGAGGTGTTCGGGTCAATTCGAGGTTCGGGACATGGTGATCACCAGAGCAATGGGAAGACACCTTAGAAGCTACCCTCATGCCAGGTTCCCGGATCATGAGGACTTACTAAGACATCCTCTACTCGACGATCACCTTTCGAGGCAAGGCAACAGTGAGGCGTACCCTAGGGGTGGTGTGTGCGAACGGTGTGTCGTTTTCATTTGTATTTGTCTTGTCATGTTATTGGTGTTCTACGCTTGTTTTTATTTTTGTCCATACATTCTTTCATGCTCTTGATTGACAGTTATAATGTTTGCGGGAAGGGTAAATTCTAAGCTATTACAAATGGCGCGGGTCCACATCGCCAAAATTAACCAGGACCCGATTTGACAGAAAATAAATAAACAAAGTAAATAAAGAATTGAAAAGTGCGAGAAGTAATTTACATGGCTTCGGGAGAGGTACATAATTTTTTAAGCAAAATAAAATAAATATGCGAAATTAAATCGAAACGAGGGCGTTGGACCCTTTTGCAAAAATCAAATTAATGATGAAGTTAATTGATTAAAAAAAAAGATGTTTTTGGTATTTTTAATATTTTAGGATTTAATAGAAAAAATTAATTGCAATTAAACGCTAACCCTAATTCTATTTTATTTTAATTTATTAAGAAGACGTTAACATTTAACCTAAATTAAACCTAATTTTTATATACAATTTTAATTATGAAAATAAATAAAATAAATAATATTATTGTGAAAAAGAAAAATTAAAAGGAATAAAACATTTATTAAACCTAGTTCTATATTTTTTAGATTTTGTTATGAAAGGAATTAAAATTAAAACCCTAATTTAAACTAATTAATTTACATGCATTTATTTACAAGAAATATTAAAATAAAAATATTTATTATATTTTTTATCTTTTCTGATTTTTATGCATTTTTTTTTATATTTTGTAGAAATAATTAATTAATTAAAGATAATAATCAAAAGAAAATAATAAATGAAAAAAATAAGAAAACATAAAGAAAGTGAAAAAATTGCAAACCAAGGGGGGTTGTAGTCCCCAACATGGAGGTCTCTTGTTAGCAATTCAGGCCCATTTGACTGTGGCCTTATTGGACTTTTTTACTCACGTGCTGGCATGTTGACTCAAGCCTATGGTGTTCATCAATTCTCAGCCTTTGATCTGATCTCCAGGGGCACGTGGATGTTGGATTCTGGAAGACGTATGGTAAACCACAACGCTGAAGCTGCATAGGAGCGTTATATGAAGAAAAATATGAAAGAAAGTGAGGACCTGGGTCTCGAACCCAGGTCATGAGGATTGCCAATACATACACTTGCCACTGGACCACTACCACGCGTTTGTTAAATAAATAAACAATAAATAATATAATATGAAACAACGCGTTAGTGGGTTAAAGCGCGCGAATTTTAAAAGGACCAACCAACGCACGCCACGAATTCATCTTCCTCGCGTGTTTTATTTTTTTTCTGAAACAAGAACACATTGGCCACGGTTTTGCAAATGTTCTCTTAGGCCAGTTTTGAGAAAATAGCGAATAGGTCTAGAGGGTCCATAAATTAGGCGCGATAATGGCTTCTTCTTCGTCCACATGCGCTGAGTTGAATGGTGGTGGTTTTGAGGGCTAATTTTTCTTTGTTTCAAAAGCCCTAATTTCACATCCTGCAAACCCTAAAAATCAAACATGGCATAATCGCGTGTAGCACATAAAAACACAATTAAATGTATTGGTTAGCTTTAGAACTTCATAATGAACATGAATCAAGTATTAAAAATTGCAAAGGATGTGTAAATCATGATGCACGATTATGAATTTTCCATGAATTATTTTGAATGCTGTATACCAATTCCTTGCGTTTTGATGGTTGTTTCTGATTGGAATATGTCCAGTGACCTTCAAGGAAGCTAATGGAACAAGAATTAGGTCTTGAATCGCCCTGGAAGTGAACTTTCAGTTTTGACTTTTTTAGAGAAAATTTCAAGTTCTTTTGATGCCTTTCTGCGCAGCTCTGTGTGTATGAACATTAGGGTTGTGTTTAGGCTTTTGTATTGAGCAGATTAGGTCAAGAAAAATCAATCAAATCCATTGCATTCATTGATTTTGGAAATTTGATTTTCTAAGATTTTTTCAATCTTTTTTTCATGTGTTTTTGGTTCAAATCATCTCCAATCTCTCCAAATCTTTTCTTATCTGCATCTACACGAAATCTTGAGGCTAAAACATGTATAAAAAGATTGGTTAGGTTAAGTTAAATATTTTTCACATATTTAATTGATTTAAGTGAATTATTATAAATAAAAATTCAAATAAATAAATAAAAAATGAGAAAATACTTCCCTTTGGGCCAAGTGGTCGTGCACATGCTTGGAATGATGAATTATGGAGGAAAAATGGGCCCATTAGCAATTTTAGGTCATTTGAATCAATGTTGACTTTTCAAAATATCCAAAAATTTCCCAACTTCTACAAGGCATAGCTTGCTCATTTTTTATGATTTTCTCATGTTCTTGGACATTTTGGAAAGGTCTTTGAGTCCTCTAACCCATGCCTTTGGTCCCATGTCATTTTGATTTACCGATCTCAAGTTATGGCCTTTGACTTAAAGTCCCTTTTTGTTGACTTTTGAAAATGACCTATAATGTTGAAATTGATAACTTTTTGTGAGAGCATTTCTTGGAATTGAAGTATGAAGATGAGTTGTAGGAAATGTCTTTCTCTTCAAAATGAGCTTTGGATGGGATTTTTCTGATAACCCATGTGAAAGTTATGCCCTGGTCAATTTACAGTTGACTTTTTCAGCTGTCCAAATAAGGAAACTTTTGCATCTTGATGATTTTTGAGCCAAGCTTTGAGAATCATGATCAAGCATTGATCAAATGATGTTTGTGGCTTCAAAATGATATGTTGACCAAAAATTTGAACTTTTGACTGTCAAATGACCATTTTGCCCCTACAGTTGACTGTAGTGCAATTAGGGTTTTGACTGTGCAATTTTGAGCTGAATGTCTTGAAACTTGATATGAGGATACTTGACCATATTTGTAGGCATGTGAGACTTGATTGGGCCTTTGGAAACTTCATTTTCTTGACCAGAACACAAACCCTAATTTTGACTGTATAGGAGATCTTTATACTGTGCAACCCTTGGGGAATCTTGAGACTTGATTTGGCAATTTCTTTAAGAATATGGGAGGGAAAATTTTGGGGTACAACACTTAAGATCAAGTTTTTAAAGTTCTTCTTGACGAGCTTTGGCTTTCTGGATATTCGCTTGCACCATTTTGATTTGTTCCTCCCAAGAGGAAATGTTTGCAGCACAATCTTCGAATTCTTTTTTGCTATGAAAAAGACTTTTCCAACTCTTAAACTTTTTTTTGGATTCAGTGGTTGCATCCCACTCTGCCACTTGGGTTTCCAGTTTGTTTCCAATCTTGTTCAAAATTTCCTACTTACGCAGGAGATCCTCAATAACGTGATCCAAAACAAATCCAAGGTCAACAATGATATCTACAGCCTCTGGGGAAATATTTAAGATTTCTACTTGTTTTACTAACTCCTTAATACTATAATAACCATGAGTGTTGTTTTCCAGCAATTCAAGTAAATCAACATCAAAGGCTTTCGCCTTAATCTGTCGAAGGAGTTGGTCAATAGGTGGTGTAGAGGATTGGCTTCCAGAAGCAGTAAAAGAATTGGGGCAATGATTCAAAGCAGTGGTACACGTCTCGATGAGACATTTTTGAAAAGTGGTCATTATGACCATGACATTACAACAGTAATTCTTGATGCGTCGAAAGCTTTCAAAAAATTCCTTTTTTCTCATTATAATCGAAAAAGAAATTTGGGGGGGGGGGGGGGGCAATTTGTTAGCTGAAAAATTCGACGCTCAAGGTGAAACGAAGACATTAAAGTTATTTGAAGAGAAATTAAAGGTATTTAAGAAATGCTTCGATAGAAGTAAGCAATGGTCTTTTCAACCATACTTTTATTAAAACGAGATGAATTTGAAACCTAGTATTCGAAAGATACTTTAGGAGGTTTCAATAAACAATTTGAAATAGGGTTGAACATTTGAATTTTGGCGCTTACTTGTTCCTTTTGAAAATAAACGTGTGGAGGCCTTTGAAGGATCGAACGCATGCAAATGAGAATGTGTCCTCTTTTTATGAGAAGTACGTTCGTTTAGAATTAATATAACTAAGAGTTTCTAGTTCATATTTTCTGTGTGTTTAATTGTTGTACAAATTACTCTATTCACTCATAGTATCAAAGTTAATCGAGAAATGAATTATGAGAATGTTTGTTTGAAACACCACCTTTTTATATTTTAATGCAACATTTACGTTTTTAAAGTCATTTACAATTCCTATACAATTTTTATTCAAATCCTTACTTCTTTTCTTTGTCATTTACTTTCTTTATCTTTATTTTTCGAACTTACCTTTATAGTCGAGAATATCGATATCCAGAAAAAACCTATAAAACACCTAAAACTACACACTATTTTCCTAGGATCAATCTAGTTTATCCTGTAAGTAACCAAAGTCATTAGAATTTGGAAGACTAGTGGTTGTTTTCTAAATTTCACGGTAAACAACTTGACACAATTGTTCCAATTTTCGTTTTGTTTTCAACTAGAACTCTTTATGTTAAGTCTTCTGGTGTGTGTTATTTGGTGTTCCTAGACACTTATATCAAGTCTTCCAGTTTTCATTTATTTTAAAATTTTTAAACCAATTTTTATGTTTCAGGTATGAAAATTCCTCTACAAATATGTGACAAAAACCAATTATATGTTGATACATCTAATGCATTCTCAACTACACAAAGATTCAATTCACGAAAAGAGATGATGAGGTGGATTAAATATGTTGGAATTAGAAATAAAGTGATTATTATCATCACTCATTTAGATATCGAAACAAGAAAGAGAGGAGAAGAAACAAAGTCATATTTGGTTGTGATAAAGGTGGGAAATGAAATAATACAGACAATGGAACACAAAGTGCAACCAAGAAATGTGGATGTCCATTCAAAATTAGGTCGACTCCAACGAAAGATAGGTATAGATGGAAGGTTGATGTAAAATATATACTTCATAACCATGGTTTACCTGATATATTAGAAGGTCATTACTTTGTTGGTAGGTTGAGCACATATGAGAAGCAACATGTAGTTAATTTGACAAAAATACATGTTCCACCTAGACATATATTTCTTTCCTTGCAAGAGTGAGATCTGGAGAATGTCACTCAGACAATGCAAATATATAGCCATAAGAGTATGTTACAAAAAAAAATAAGTTTTAGAAGTGTGATACACCATTTTTTTAAGCTTATAGAGGAAACATGCTATGTTTACTGGGGTATAAAAAGAGATGACTTGGAAGTTATGAGAGATATTTTTTAGGCCCGTCTAGATTTAGTTAAGTTATTGAATATTTTTCCTATTGTGCTAGTAATGGACAATACTTACATGACAAACAAGTATAGACAACATATATTTTAAATTGTTGACAAGACATCAACCAAGTTTACATTTTGTGTTGCATTTTCTTATATGGAATATGAGTAGACAAATAACTTTTTATGGGTGTTGGATAAGCTTAAACAATTGTTTATGAAGAAATATTTATGTCCACAAGTGATTTTGACTAATAGATATCTTTATTTGATGAAAGAAATTAAAGTTGTGTTTCCAAGGCCGATTAATTTCCTATGTCGATTTCACATTAACAAAAATGTTGGTGCAAAATGCAAATAACATGTGGTGAATTACATGCAAAATGTTGTATCCCAATTTTCCCCCCTAAGATCCCTTCATCATATCATATTGTTTCAATCACCACCAAATAACATTAGGGATTTTGGTTCTTCTACATAACTTTAGCTTTGCTCTATGAGGAGTTACCAAGCACCTTAACTTGTTTTCTCTGGTGTTCATGGATATTTTGCTTTGATTTTTTCTCTAATTAACAAAATGCAATATTGGTTTGTCTTACTTGCTAATAATGTAGGTAAAAACAATGAGTTCTAGCAAGTTGCATAAAGGGTTCATGAGTTTATTTCCATGCCCTAGTCAAAGCTTGAGAGATTCAAACCTCACCCATGAAGTTGTTTTGAAGTTGGTATGGAAGTAGTTTTTTTGTCCATGAGTCCTCATAATCATCCTCAACAATTTCTATTCACAAAGGAAGAGTATTGGCACAAAAGTTTGTTCAAACTAGGCAAGGTTCCACCAAACTTTCTCTTGATTTATAGGCTAGGGTTTTGGATTTCAAAGGGGCATATCTTGATCATCTTTTGGTATTTTTGAGTGATTCCAAAAAAATTATTCTCCTCAAAGAGTTACCCACAAATCACTTCAAAAGTCCCAAGGAGTTTTCATGTGGAAGGAACTTGGTGAAGAAGAAAGATTACAAGTCATCCAAATAAATCCCCAATTTTTCCATATGTAACTTCAAATGGTCATAACTTGGTCAATTTTTATCAACTTTAGCCCATTCTTTTTCCATGATGATCTTGAGGATGTATACTTCATGCCTTCTTTTATGTGCAAAGTAAGAAAATGGATGGAAGTTGCTTTAAGAATGCAAAATATTATAGGTCATTTCATGATTTTTGGCCAACTTCAACAAGTCATAACTTGCTCAATTTTTGGAGATTTTGAGTGGTTAAAATTGCAAAATGTCATTCAAGAGGTCTAATTGATTCCATATTTTTGGGTTAAGAGAAAATTCTAGGTGCAAGGCCATGTTTGGAAGCAAGAGATTATAGGTCATTTTTAAAGAAGATTTTGAAATATTTCTAAGTATGGAAAGTCAACTCTTTTTCTTCAACTAAGACTCCATGTAACTTTCAGCTCAAGCATCCATTTGATTCCATTCTTTTTCCATTGCAAAGCTTGTAACATCATCTTTCCAAAGCATCAAGAATCTTGTCCTAAGACCCCTTGAGGTGGAAATGCCATTGGATTGAACTTGGTAACTTGGAACTGAAGTTTCACCATGAGTCAGAATTTGAAATCCATGTTTTGGCCTTTAAACATCAAATTAGCACGCGTTTATGGTCTAAACATGTTTAACCAAGTTACCAAAGTGGATTAGAGCCTTGAAACGCAAGGATTTGATGATTTTTTATGCAAATCAGATCACACCTTGCTCATGTATCAGGTTCACACGATTTCCCTCCAATTTGCATCATTCCACACGCTTGAGCATTCCATTTGGTTCCCTATAAATAGAGAGTCATCCCCCATTCAAATTCCCAAGCTTAGATATTTAGAATCACCCTGCCAAACTTGCTTCACAACTCAGAATTCAGCTACTTCGAATTCTATTCTCAAGCCTTTTTCAATCCATTTTCTCCATCAATTCACCTTTCTTGATCTTCCCTGAACCTAACCATACCATTACATTCAAGAATTGTGCCCTACATTGCTCTATATAAGTCTAGTTTCAGAGCTCTGCAACTCAACTTCAATAGGTAGATTCCTTCATCAATTCTTCAAAACTTTGGTATCATTGTGTTTCTCTCATTGCCCTGGTTCTAGTCACAATAGTTACTTCCTTTTGGAAACACGTTTGGACCATGTATTTTCAAATCCCCTTTCAAAACTTTCTTTTCAAATTGCTTGAGTTATAGTTTATATAAAAATGGCGCGAGGGTATGGTTGTCTTCGTCTTGAAGAGACGAAACGAATGGCATAGGTCTGAGCTTCTAATTTTACAGTTTGAGATACCTACAATTCGTGAGGCTGGAGGTTGAAGATGACCAACGTGTCATCTTCTAACCAATGAAAGCGTGCCATTTGTTTTTTTTTTTTAATTTCTGATTTTACATTTGATTCGGTGTTTTATTCAGTAAAGATCATGATATGCACAACGCGCCAGATCCTTTGGATTTGAATACTAACGCGTTTTGACTCTCATCCAATGGTCCACATATTTTTCTTTTATTTTCTTTTTTCTTATTTTTATATCTTAATTGTTTAAAATTTCAAAAAATCATAGAAAATTCATTTTTAGTCCAAAAAATCTGAAAAAATTATGAAAAATATTTTTGATTATTCTCTTTCTGATTTTTATTTTTCACAATTTATTTTTGTGTTTTGGTATTTTTTATGAAATTTAAACTTATTTGATTTGTTTAAAATGTTTAAAAATATTTTTGCACATTTTTTAATTCTGAAAAAATTATAGAATGATCCAATGACATTGTGACAAATATTGGTGACTTTATTTTGTTTTTGTTTATGACTTTACTATTTTTCCCAATTTTTTTCTATTTTACCCATTTATTTTAATTTTTAAAAATAGTTTCTGACTTTTAAAAATTCCCAAAAATTTTATAAAAATATTTGGACCCATTTCTGATTTTTCTATGGTTTTATTTTTTATTTCTTGATTAATTTGGACATAATTGATATTTTTCCATTATTTTCTATTTTAAACTTTCTTTTTTAATCCTTTAATTGCATATATTAAATATATTATTAGTTTGTGATTATTTTTTGGCTGTCTTGAGTTGATCTTTTGATCATGACTTTATTAACATCATTGGATCTTGGGTGTTGAGTTCAACTCCACCAAAATGGATGAATGATTTAAATAATAGTTTGATTAAATCTTTAATTCAAAAGTGGTTTATTCATCTTTTTACCCTAATCCCTCTTCATCTCATCCCTTTCTTCTTGCACTAAATGTTGTTGAGCATGATCCCTATATCATGTATCAAAACAAATGGTGCATAGATTGCTATTGACCGGCCTCAAAATAGGTGCGACTTCTATATAAGTCCACTTATGATTGCTTAACATAGCGCTAAATTTTTTCTCGATTCGAATAAATGATCATTCGTGGCCCAAACTCAAGATTGCAAGTCCAAGTATTTTAATTTGATCTCTTTGATCCAATAACCTTGAGATTCATTGTGTGGAGGCTTTGGTTCTACCAATCCTCTAATGGATCTACAACACCTTTGGTCAACGCTGATCACTTAAACATTGTTGATCATTAAATGGTACTTATGAGAATTCCAAAATGGATGATATACTTGACAAAAAGCAAATGCAACTTGTTGCGTGGAGGCTTTGGTTCTACCAATCCTCTAATGAGTTCCAAATGCAAATTTCAAGATGGTCATCCAACTAACCACTAATTATTAACTTGCTTTTTTTTTTATGCTTTTTTTTTCTTTTATGCTTTATGCACTATTTACTTTTGGCATTTACATTCCATGTCATTTTCATCTTTGCTCACTAGAGCATTTATTTTCTTGTCATTTTCACTTTGCTCACTTGAGTTTTTCTTTTCCTTTTCCTAAGACACTTAATAACCAACTTAAACCCTAAAAAATTCTTAATGGCACTTGGACTATTTGGTTACTATCCTTGGCATGATGGAGCAGTGGACTTTTTCTTGGACTTAGGATTATAAACCTTGGCCTATCTTGGATACCTTGTGATCCTATCTGATTATTTTGTTTGGAGCTCTTGAGGTTTACCTCAAGACATTTGGTTGCTTGTTTGTTTTTGTGTGCAGGTTTTTTGTGATTACACTCTTGGTTTTGTAATCTGGAATTCGCCCGTATACAGCCGTTACTCTGCCCAATTTAGGGTGCTAATACCTTCCCTTTGCATAACCAACCCCCTTACCTTGAATCTTTCCCCCTTTTTTCGGTTATTCGCTCTTTTCCCATTCCTTTGGAAACAATAAAGCGCGATGGTGATTTTTATTTTGATTTGTATAAAGTCTAGTCAATTCAATGGCTTAGTCTTGAACATTTCTACCGCTACAGAAAAATGGCGACTTCAATGGGGAAAAATTGACCTCTTGCTGGTCCATTCCTAAATGGGTTAAGCCTATCTTTGTTTATATATGTATATGTGCTATTGTTGTTTATGTGTTATATGTTATATATATGTTTGTTTGAACTTTCCTGGTTTTCAGGGTGCTTGGTGATTACTCATAAGTCCTATAACCGGACTTGGGCAAACTTTAAGATAGGACGGGCGGTATAGTCATGTTAACTTTGAGGGAGTAATCCCAAAAAATAAGGCATGAGATCCCCCACTCAGTGGAGGCCCATTTGACTGTAGTGTCATTTATCGAGTAATCGGGAAGACGTACTGCTTTCGACCTGGGAGCCTGCTAAAACTGAGGACCGTAGAATACCAAACCCATCTTGGCCTTTTAGGTGTAGTGTGAAAGCTATGATGGAGTAATCTGGAAATAGTTGTCACGCGATACTACGCTCGGACGAGTCTTTCTTGAGAATATTACTAATTACTGAGTTAATCGGGAAGTTGGTAATATCCAAAGGAAGGATGTAGACTCTGGGAACCTCTAGAACCTTGTTCAGCAGGTCATAACTTTTTAGACCAACACCTTATGGGTAGTACCTTCGACCTCATGCTCGTGACGTTGAACCTATGAATCCTATATGTATGATCTTGTGTGTGATTGTTGCATCATGCATCCATGCACTCATAAGCATCTTTTGAAAGAAAACAATATTTCAAGCGATTTAAAGGTTGACTATTTGTGAATATCTCAGGTACTTTTGACCATGGATTCTGGAAAGAGAAAGACCGGGAAATACAGTTTCAAGGATCCCAAGATAGATGAGTTGATCAGTCTAATTCCATAGATTGAGTGTCCTGCAGTCTTTCGGAAGAGGTATGGATACATTATTCCTCTCATGAAGCTGAAGATGAAGGAGGATTTTCTCTCTACCTTGGTCCAGTTCTATGATCCGGTGTA
Organism: Vicia faba; assembly: GCA_948472305.1. Lineage (NCBI taxonomy): Eukaryota > Viridiplantae > Streptophyta > Magnoliopsida > Fabales > Fabaceae > Vicia > Vicia faba. The sequence goes on from OX451738.1 coordinate 1,273,236,186, forward strand.
TCACTGCTTTACTTTTCCCGATTATCAGCTGATGCCTACACTGGAGGAGTATTCCTATCTATTGGATTTACCTGTTAACGATCGTGTTCCTTTTACTGGTTTAGAGGGCGAGCCAAAACCACATGAGATTGCTGCTTTGATTCATCTGGGGAAGTATGAGGTGGAAGCCCATATGACTACTAAAGGAGGGGTTAGAGGATTATCAGCTCAGTTTTTATTGGAGAAAGCTCGTTACTTTTCCAGAATGAAGAGTACGGTTGCTTTTGAGGCCATCTTTTCTTTACTTGCTTATGGATTATTCTTATTTCCTAATATGGACAAGTTTGTCGACATTAACACTATCAGGATTTTCATGATTGGAAACCAAGTTCCTACACTGTTGGGTGATGCTTATTACTTTGTTCATCTTCAGAGTTCTTATCATGGGGGAATGATTATTTGTTGCACGCCTTTTTTGTACCAGTGGTTCATCTCTCATATGCCTCAGTCTGATGCCTTTTGGGATGTCAAGAAGGAACCCTGTTGGGCTCCTAAGATCATGGAACTTACTCACTCAGATATTGACTAGTATCATCGAGCTTATCAGGATATAGAGATTATTGACAGTTGTGGTAGTTTCTCTAATGTACCTCTTCTTGGTACAAAGGAAGGAATTAACTATAACCCTGTTCTTGCGCGGCGACAGCTTGGTTATCCAATGAGGGATAAACCAAACAATATTCATTTGAGTAGTTTCTTTCTGAAGGAAGGAGAAGACCAAAGGGAAGCTAGGGAGAAAATTGCGAAAGACTGGCGTCACATTCATAAGAAAGGTAGGAAAGATTTGGGACCTATGGGTGTTGTTTCTTTGGAGCCATATCTTTAGTGGGTCCGATCGAGAGCTATTCAGTTGAAGATGTCGTATACTCGGGAGACACCCATGCCTGATCTGTTTGTGAAGACCACTCCTCCTTTATTGGATGATCTAGAAGAGTTGCAACTTGCTTTGGTCAGGATGCAACAAGAAAGGGATGCATGGAAGAACAAGTTCCAGACTTTAGAGAGTTCCTACAAAGCAGACCTAAAGGAGAAAGACAATTTGATTGAGATCCTTGAGAGACGAGCAATGGAGTCTATGGAGAGGCAAGGAGATTTATTTTCCCCTAAGCCTCAAACAGGTGTTGGTCATTCACTTCCTGATTCATATGATTGGAAGGAGGTTGTCGTCAGACATATGGAAGAAAACCAGAGGTTGAGAGCTCAGATCGCCAGGCTCACAGGGAAGCGCCAGCGTACAGATTAATCTCTACTGGTTCCTTCTCTCAGGATTTTGAGATTGTATCTTCATCTTGTACTTGGGATCATTGAAACTTGTAATCCATTTTGAAGTTATTATAATAAAAAATTTCAGTATTTCAAAAGCTTTGATATTTTGATATTTGCAATATAAACATTAAATCCCTTGAAATATTAAACGATAAAGTAAAATAAAAATCATACACATTTCATATCATGCATCATATTGCACATACCTCTTGCATTTACTATGCATGTCCAGGTGTCTTACCCAGCTTTTTTGCTTCATTCAGCAAGCTGACTCATCACTACAACACTCGGGCTAATTTTAAAAAGAAGATGGACAATTTGGAACAGGAGAATCGCGAGCTGCGCGAAGAAGTTTCTGCTTTGAAGGCCGGCTTGGCCAATTTGACTACTCTGATGGAAGTTTTGGTGGTTGCTCAGAATCAGCCACTGAGTGTTCAACCTCAACCAACAAGGGAAAATGCTGAAGTTCCTATGGTTCCAGTATCCGCTACTCTGACTGTTGTTCAAAACCGTATGCCTCAGGGTTACCCGTGGGGAATGCCAGAGAATTTTGCACCTGAAGGTTTCAATTCGGGCCCCCAAGATTCTCCAGTGGTTCCAAATGTTGTTACTCTCACACCTCCTATGGTGCATACTATTCTGGCTGCACCTCCTTCAGTGAATCTTGTTTCGTTTATTAATGAAGATATGTGTCGTCCTATCCCTCCTCCGAGTGAAGACTTGGGTCTTTTTAACAGAATGGATGATTTCCAAGAACAATTCGATAGAATGCAAAGAGAGATGAAGGATCTTAGGGGAAAAGAGTTAGTTGGACAGAATGTGAATGAGCTGTGTTTGGTCCCGAATGTCAAAGTGCCTGCTAAGTTCAAGGTCCCGGAGTTTGAGAAGTACAAGGGCAACACTTGCCCTCGTGCTCATTTGGTGATGTATGTAAGAAGAATGTCTACCCACACCAATGATCAGCGTCTGCTGATTCACTTTTTCCAGGATAGTCTAACCGGCACAGCGTTGAAATGGTACATGAGTTTAGACAGCGCCAACATCCATACCTTTAATGATTTGAGAGAAGCATTCATAAAACAATACAAGTACAATGTGGACATGGCACCCGATCGTGACCAGCTTAGGGCCATGGTTCAGAAAGACAGAGAATCGTTCAAAGAGTATGCACAGAGATGGCGCGAAGTGGCTGCACAAGTGATTCCTCCTATGGAAGAAAAGGAAATGACTAAAAAATTTCTAAAGACCCTGAGTGATTTCTACTATGAAAGAATGGTAGCAAGTGCCCCAAGTGATTTTACAGAGATGGTAGGAATGAGTGTCCGCCTAGAAGAGGAAGTAAGAGAAGGCCGTTTGACAAAGGGTGAAGGATTCCGAGGTGTGAAAAAGCCAGCTTTTGGGTTTACAAAGAAGAAAGAAGGGGATACCAATGTTGTCATACAAGAGAAGAGGGTGAACGCTCCCAGAAGGAATTATCAGCGTCACCAGCAAGTTGCTTCAGTCACTCCTGTTATGAATGTCATTCCAACTATTGTTGCTTATCAGAGATAGCCCCAGCAGGGGAACCAGGGGAATAACCAGAGAAGGGAGAACTATGATCCTATTCCCATGAGTTATGCAGAGCTATTATCAGCATTGATCCAGAATAAGTTGGTCCAGACACGACCACCTCCAGCAATACCATCTCCATTGCCTTGGTATTACAAAGCAGACCAGACGTGTGCCTTTCATCAGGGAGCACCAGGGCATAGTGCTGAAAATTGTTATCCTTTGAAGACTGAAGTGCAAAGGTTGGTGAAGTCTGGAATTTTATCTTTCAAGGACATGGGTCCTAATGTGAAAGATAATCCTCTACCCAAGCACAGGGAAGTAAATGCTATAAATATGGTGGCCGATTGTCCAGGTGACTTCCAGATTTTTGACATTAATCTGGTTAGAGGAGATCTAGTGAAAATGCATGCATACCTCTGTGAATTCAGTTATTATACGCATGACCACGCCGATTGTGCTATTTGCACTACAAATATCCAGGGTTGCGAGAAGATAAAGGCTGATTTGCAGGAGATGATGGATGAAGGTTTAATACATATAATCAGGCCTAGGGCAGAATATGAAGAGGAAGTTAATATGGTTTCTGGATGTCCTGGTGAATTCAGAATTTTCAATGTGGAGTATTTGAATGAAGATCTCGTACAATTGCATGCTACATTTTTCCGTACTGCTGGTAAGGTGGAACACCAATATCGATCTTGCATTGTTTGTTGTCAGAACCCCCGAGGATGTTCTATTGTGAGAGAGGGTGTTCAATTGCTATTAGACAATGGAACTATCAAGATCACAGGTCAGAGAGATGATTATCACGAGATTGATATGGTTGAAGTTTGTTTGATGGAAGAAGAGTCAGAGGAAGAATATGCCTCCGTGGATGAATATTTATCTTCAGACGAAGATTTGTTTTCCGGAAGTGACCTTTTGAGGGCTGATTATGTTGAGGAAGCTGTAAACGTCATTGTACCTTGTTTTGGTGTACCCGCTCATCTTGAAGTGGAATACCATAGCCAACCAATTGTTACCCCACTGGTAATTAGTCTGCCAGGTCCTATTCCCTATAAATCGGATAAGGTTGTGCCTTGCAAATACAATGCTACAATCTTGGAAGATGGGGTGGATGTTCCCATCCAGCCAATGGCAGATGTTGCAAATATAGCTGATAGTAGCAGGGTGACCCGTAGCAGTCGTGTGTTTGCGCCGGTTGTTAGAAGAGATGTGGTTGGTGGAAAGAAAATTGCTGAGAATGATAAACCAAAGAAGACTGCAGGAGAAACTAGTGGAGCTACATTAGAGAAAGAAGTGGATGATATTTTGAAGATAATTAAAATGAGGGACTACAAGATTGTAGATCAACTATTGCAGACTCCTTCAAAGATATCCATCCTAGCTTTATTGATGAATTCCTCCGCTCATAGAGAATCACTAATGAGAGTACTAGACCAAGCTTTTGGGAGAATGACATGTCGTTAAATCAGTTCAGCAGTGTAATTGGAAACATTACGTCATGTAACAATTTAAGTTTTTGCGATGATGAGTTACCAGATGAAGGGAGGAATCACAACTTGGCCCTCTATATTTCTATGAATTGCAAGAAGGATTCGCTGTCCAATGTGCTAATTGATATAGGATCTGCGTTGAATGTTATACCGAGAAGTACCCTCATGAAGTTAAAGTATCAGGGAACACCTATGCGCCCGAGTGGCATCATTGTGAAGGCTTTTGATGGGTCGAGAAAAATCTATCATCGGTGAAGTGGACTTGCCCATCCATATAGGACCGCACTTGTTCTTGATAACTTTGTAGGTAATGGACATTATTCCTACATATAGTTGTTTGCTTGGACGGACATGGATACACGAAGCAGGGGCTGTCACTTCCACTTTGCATCAGAAGCTAAAGTTTGTGCGTTAATGGAAGGTAGTGATCATAAATAGGGAGCAGGCATTGTTGATATCCCATTTATCCTCTTTCAGTATTGTAGAAGCGGATGAGGCTGCTGTTGGAACCCAGTTCCAAGCCTTATTCATTGACAACATAAGGAAGAATGAGAATTTTGTAGTTTCCCTGAAGGACGCGCAGCAGGTGGTGTGCAATGGTCATAATGCAGTTTGGGGACGACTTGTGGATCCACCCGTGAACAAAAATAGAGCTGGTTTGGGTTTCTCTCGAAATATTGGTAAAGGCGAAAGTTTGAAGTCAAAGTCTTCTGTGAACAGTTATCAGGATGTTTTCCACAGCGGAGGCTATCTCCATCCGATTGATTCTGGAATTAATGTTGTTGAAGAGGATAAAGCAGAGCAGGAAGTATCGAATTATGTGACGCATGGAGTCCGAGTTCAAAACTGGGTCACCATTGATATCCCTTCTTGCATACATGTTTCAAAGTAATTTTTTTCGTTAATCTATTTCTTTTTTTTGAAAAGCTTTCAGTCTGCCCAAGGTGGAAGTATTAATGTTGTAGGGCTTATCTGTTTGCTATAATTTTTAAGATCATTAATAAAAGTTGTCTTTGCTTCCAAATTATGTCTTTTATTTTCTGCCTTTTTCTTGGGAAATGGTAATAAAAAAAACCTTTCAAAATAAATATCAACTGATAATTAATCTGCATGATCACTTGTTATATGTGTCAGTTTCTAAAAGCAATCATAAATCATATGTGCAGATTAATTAAAAAAACTGTTGAATATAATGACCTTGCACCCTCTCCCAACTTTGAATGTCCTGTGTTTGGGGATGAAGAAGAAGATTATGATGAGATTCCGGAAGAGGTCTCACGGTTTCTTGAGCACGAGGAAAATACCATTCAACCATACAAAGAGCCTTTGGAAGTGGTTAATTTGGGTTCGGAGGAAGATCCGAAGGAAGTCAAGATTGGAGCATCGTTGCATCCTGATGTAAAAAGTGGGTTGATTGAGCTATTGAAAGAGTATGTGGATATTTTTGCTTGGTCTTATCAAGATATTCCTGGTCTAGATACAGACATTGTCGTGCTTCGTTTACCGTTGAAGCCAGAGTGTCTGGCAATTAAACAAAAGTTGAGAAGAACCCACCCGGATATGGCAATAAAGATCAAAGAGGAGGTCCTAAAGAAGATTAATGCTGGTTTTCTTGTGACGTCATTGTATCCTCAATGGATTTCCAATATTGTCCCAGTACCGAAAAAATACAGAAAAGTCCGCATGTGCGTAGATTACAGAGATTTAAATAAAGCTAGTCCAAAAGATGATTTTCCATTGCCTCACATTGATATGTTAGTGGATAGCACAGTAAAATTCAAGGTATTCTCGTTCATGGACGGATTTTCCGGGTATAATCAAATAAGAATGGCTCTAGAGGACATGGAAAAAACAACGTTTATCACACCCTAGGGAACATTCTGTTACAGAGTGATGCCCTTCGGGTTGAAGAACGCTGGTGCAACGTACTAGAGGGCTATGACAACCCTATTCCATTATCTGATGCACAAATAAATCGAAGTATATGTTGATGATATGATTGCCAAATCCCAAATTGAAGAAGGGCATATAGAAGATTTTTTGAAGTTGTTTCAGCTTTTGAGGAAATATCGTCTCTGCTTGAATCCAAATAAATGCACCTTCGGAGTTAGATCGGGGAAATTATTGGGTTTTATTGTTAGCCAGAAAGGAATTGAAGTTGACCCTGACAAAGTCAAAGCAATTCAAGAAATGCCAGCACTAAGAACTGAAAAGCAGGTCAGGGGTTTCCTTGGGCGTTTTAATTATATCTCCAGATTTATTTCCCACATGACTGTGACGTGTGAACCGATCTTTAAGTTGTTAAAGAAATATCAAGGTTATGTGTGGACGGATGACTTCCAAAAGGTATTTGAAAGTATTAAAGAGTATCTTCTTGAACCTCCTATCTTGCTCCCTCCCGTCGAAGGAAGACCGTTGATTATGTATCTAACAGTGTTGGATAAATCCATGGGTTGTATTCTGGGACAACAGGATGAAACAGGAAAGAAAGAGTTCACCGTTTATTATCTCAGCAAAAAGTTCACTGATTGTGAGTCGCGGTATTCTATGCTAGAAAAAACATGTTGTGCTTTAGCCTGGGCGGCAAAGCGTTTGCGGCAATATATGTTGAATCATACTACTTGGTTAATCTCCAAAATGGTCCAATGAAGTATATATTTGAAAAGCCTGATCTCACTGGAAGAATTGCCCGCTGGCAGATGTTGTTGTCTGAATATGATATCGAGTACCGCACCCAAAAAGCTATTAAAAGTAGTGTGTTGGGAGATTACCTTGCTCACCAGCCGGTGGAGGATCATCAGTCTGCAGGGTACGAATTCCCCGACGAAGATGTGATGTTCTTGAAAGTGAAAGATTATGGTGAACCATTTCCCGAGGAGGGCCCCGACCCTGAATCTCGTTGGAGTATGGTATTTGATGGAGCTGTGAATGCTTATGGTAAAGGAATTGGTGCCGTGATTGTTACTCCTCATGGATCACATATTCCTTTTTATGCGAGGTTAACATTTGATTGCACTAATAATATGGAAGAATATGAGGCTTGCATCATGGGTCTTGAAGAAGCTATTGATCTCAGAATCAAAATTCTAGATGTTTATGGTGATCCAGCCTTGGTAATAAATCAGATTAAAGGAGAATGGGACACTCGTCACCCTGGCTTGATCCCGTACAAAGATTATGCTAGAAGATTATTACCCTTCTTCAATAAAGTTGAATTCCATCACATTCCTAGGGATGAAAATCAGATGGCGGATGCTCTGGCAACTCTGGCTTCCATGTACCAAGTGAATACTTGGAATGATATACCCCGAATTATAGTTCGACGGCTCGATAGACCCGCTCACGTGTTTGCAACAGAGGAGGTAGCAGATGAGAAACCTTGGTATTATGATACCAAGCATTTTCTTCAGACTCAGGAATACCCATTTGGTGCATCAAAGAAAGATAGAAAGACACTAAGAAGATTGGCAGCCAGTTTCTTCCTCAGTGAAAATGTGTTATACAAGAGGAATTTTGACATGGTCTTGCTCAGATGCGTGGATAGATACGAAGCATACATGTTGATGCATGAGATCCATGAAGGTTCATTCGACACTCATGCTAATGGACATTCAATGGCTAAAAGGATTCTAAGGGCATGATATTATTGGCTGACAATGGAATCTGATTGTTACAAATTTACAAAGAAGTGCCATAAATGCCAGATTTACGCAGATAAGATCCATGTACCTCCGAAACTGCTCAATATGATTTCCTCCCCTTGGCCTTTCTCTATGTGGGGTATTGACATGATTGGGATGATAGAACCCAAAGCTTCGAATGAACACCGTTTTATTTTGGTAGCAATTGACTAATTTACCAAATGGGTAGAGGCTGCTTCATATGCCAATGTTACTAAACAGTTGGTTGTGCGTTTCATCAAAAACATTCTTATATGTCAATATGGTGTAGCGAGCAGAATCATCACTGACAATGGCTCGAATTTGAATAACAAGATGATGACTGAATTGTGTGAAGAATTCAAGATTGCCCATCACAATTCATCTCCATACAGGCCAAAAATGAATGGGGCCGTTGAAGCTGCTAATAAGAATATCAAGAGAATCATCCAGAAAATGGTTGTCACTTATAAGGATTGGCATGAAATGCTCCCTTTTACTTTGCATGGATATCGAACATCTGTTTACACTTTAACAGGAGCAACCCCGTTTTCCCTAGTATATGGAATGGAAGCTGTACTCCCAGTCGAGGTAGAGATTCCCTCATTACGTGTGATAATGGAAGCCAAATTAACAGAGGCTGAATGGGTTCAGAACAAGTTTGAGCAATTGAATTTGATTGAAGAGAAGAGAATGACAGCTTTATGTCATGGGCAGTTATATCAGAAAATAATGAAGAAGGCATTTGATAAAAAGGTCAAACCTCGTGAATTCAGAGAAGCCGACCTCGTGCTCAGGAAGATCATGTCTTTCAACACTGATTCTAGGGGCAAGTGGACTCCCAATTTTGAAGGCCCGTATGATGTCAAGAAAGCCTTCTCTGGTGGTGCATTAATTCTTGAAACTATGGATGGCAAGGAGTTCCCACGTCCCATGAATGCTGATGCAGTCAAGAAATACTTCACCTAAAGAAATAAAAGAACAACTCGCTAAGTTGAAAACCCGAAATGGCGGCTTAGGCAAAAAGGAGCGTCTCGGTAGGCCGAAAACCCGAAAGGGCGGTCTAGGCAAAAATTAGATACATAAACAGAATAAATTTCCCACTAAGTTGAAAACCCGCAAGGGCAGCTTAGGAAAAAGCTAGGGATTTTCTTGGCAAGTAACTACGTCAGACAAGACTTGATTGTTGAAGCAACAATCTTCTCTGATCCTCACCATACTTCAACAAAAAGATGCTGCTCAGGATTTCAAAAGTTGCTAGGGGATAGTGGTCATTGTATCTCAATGTATCTTTTCCATTATGTATTACCATTTCCCAAACTTTGTAATCATCCATGGAGTCTCGCCATTCGCAAACTACCATTCTATTAATGAAGTTCGAGCTTTTGCCCAATTCTTTGTGTTCTTATTTTTATTTAGCTTGTAAATACGTCATTTATTACTGGTAATAACTTTTAAAGCAAAGAGATTAAAAAGCAAAATTGACTTTTAAAAAAAAAAGAGATTTTTAAAATTCAATTTACTTTGGAATTTGTGATGAAACAATGACCACAAGATTGGTGATCCTAGAAATGAACAAACTCCGGTTGTTTTAAGGGAGGTTACTCCCTTCATGAAAGTTTTTCTCATGTCATTTTGTTGTTAGATGCGCAATCCTTGTGTGCCTCTTAGATGGTTAAGGACGATATCAGTGGGTGCAAGGTGCAATATTGGATTTGTGACCCCACTATCCCCAGTTGACTTCTTGATTTCCTGGGAAGGTTATCCCAGGGCATCTCTTGTTGATAATGAGTGTTGTACCCAAAAATTTGCCCTCTCTTTTTAACAAGAAATCACAACCCCAGGGTTTTCTCTGATTTTTGAGATTGGCTCAAGAATCGGTCAAACAGATTTTTCTTTATCTGTCAATCCAGAATTAGGCTTTTCACTGATTTTGTTGAGATTGGCTCAGGAATTGATCAAGAAGATTTTTCATTGGCAACAAATCCGGAATTAGGGTTTTCGCTCGCATTTCTCAGAAGAAATTGAATCCACAATAATTCAGTTCACTGTTACATTGTTTTCGCACTTTGTCAAAGTTTGCTGAAAGATTTACTGATTGTTCTCAAAAGCCTGATTATCTGAAACAAGAACTGAGATTGTTATTTGGAATATCAAGACATCTACTTGATTAGTGGAGTGAAAGGTTTACCGTTTAATGGAATGCTTGTTTGTTTAAACTGTACAATGCGTGTGTTATTTGGAATACCATGCGTACTGTGAGTAATGCAAGGTTACGAGACTGCAAAGTTTGTTGATTATTTATTTTATCTGGATTAAAATTATTGGGATACAGTTCCAATTATTTTGATTTTGAGAGTCTTAAATAATTAAATAAACAATGCAAGGAAAGATTGGAAGATATTTGACAAAGACCTTTTTTTATTTATTTGTTTCAAATATTGTTACAAAATTTATCTGAATATTGTAAATTTACAACTTACAGTATTTACAATAATATTTGTTTACAATAAATGGAAAAAATAAATCTAAGCCTAATCTCCTAAAAATCTTTTTCTTCTACTGCTTCCTCTATCATCCAACTGGTACTTACCTGCAAAAGACAGAAGAAAAAGAAATCAGCGCAATTAACCGAAAAGAATCTTCAAGCAGATAAAAAGAAAATCATCATTAAAGTTTGCCGGCCGGAATCAGAATGCTATTGGGTTTATCATGTTTTTATTTTTTCTCTTTGAAAATCACGAGAAGATTTCTCTTCTTGGTTCACAAATAGAAAAGTAAAAAAATAAATTGCAAGCATGCACATGGTTCAAATACAAAGGTATAAGGCTGCAAGGCAAAGCAAAGTGTACAGCATGCCATACAAAACTGCAGTAGTCAAACCAAGTCAGCATGAGCAAGCATGGCAAGCTAACTACAAATGCATTAACCAAACTGAATGTCAAACTGAGTTACAAAACTGTCAAGGCAAAGTACACAATGCAGAAAATATGCAAACAAAGTACATAATGCAGAAAATATGCAAACAAAGTACACAATGCAGAGAGATAAACCAAGTTACAAGCAAGAGGCTTGCTAGAGCCATCATCATTTTCCAGCCTAGGCAAAACTTTTCAGAATTATATTAAAATAAGCAAAAGTGCTTAGAGAGAGGGAGAGAAAGAGAAGACCTAGTGAAAGAGGTTTGCAGTTTTGGCTAAAGCAGGCTGTAAAAGGCAGGAAAATATAACAAAAAGATATAAAAAGAAGACTGTATAACAGTCCAGAAAAAGAGGAGAAAACCATAAAAACTTGCAAACCTGCATTACAAACTGCAATCTTGTATGTCAAACGGCCAAACCAACACCAACAAGCAAGCCTGCATAACTGCAATCAGCAAGCCTGCATAACTGCAACTCCCCAATCTGCAGCCTGCATCTCAAGCTCAACAAACATACAGTCCAAGCCAAAACACAACAAACCTGCTTGCAAACTCAAGCAAACCTACAAGCCTGCTTGCAAAACTCAAACAAGCTGCTATCAAACCACAAGCCTGCTTGCCCAAAAAACAGCATAACCTGCTTGCAAACTTGCCTGCTTGCAAACTCAAGCAAACCTGCATAAACTCCAAAACCTGTTTGAGCCAAAACTACAAGGCTAGCTTACAGAAAGAAAGACCATAATCTCAAAACCAAGAAGAGAAAGGAAGAGCTTGCAGAACAAACAACAACACCAGTTTTCAAACCACAAATCATCAAACTCAATATAAACAAAGAGCAAATTATTTCAGAAACCAAGTTCATCATTAACAAGAAGAAAGGAAGAGATTCAGAGGTGAAATAGTTTTCAGAATCATCATTATCAAGCAATCAGGTCCAAAAGAGAGTGGAAGAGAAAATCAAGCAAAATAAAGTTTCAGAAAATACTCATCATCAACAAGGAGAAAGGAAAAGGTTTTCAGAAACTTCAACAAAAGTATCATCATCACCAATATTCAAGTTTTCAGAATCATCATCAAGAATATTCAGCAAAGAGAAAGAGAGAGATTCAGAAGTAATAAAGATTCAGAAGCAAAGTTCATCATCATCAAACAACAGAATCAAAAGAACAACAAAAATACCAGAAACGCCATCATCTTCATCCTCCCTCCGCCTAGCCTCCTGGGAGCGCCACCGGCCAGCTCACCCTCCCTCTCTCACTTTTCAGAAGCAAAACGCTCAAGGTAAACATTTTCTCAACCACTTTCACTACATGTAAACATCAAAAACCATAAGATTATAACATGCAAGCAATCAACAAACAAACATTGAAACCGAAAAAACCCTAAAACGCAAATGAAACAATTTGTACCGTTCAAGCACAAAAACGTGGGCCACTGTGAGAAGGAAGGGAGTGGATGAGAGCGGCGCACCGGTAGCTAGACTCGTGGAGAAGAAATCAGCGCTTTGGCTTGAGAAAGACGAAGAGGACGAGAGAAGAGAGCGGCGCCGATGAACCCAAGCTTGCAAACCCTAAAATGAGAAAACCCTAACAAAACATTGTGAAACCGCAACTTGGGCCTTCGCCCCAAACAAAACGCTTAAGCCAAACATTCTCACTGAACACGCACCCCCCCCCCCTTGCTCTTTCTGACTTACATTTTGTTCTTTTTTCATTTGGGCCAAGAATCCTAGGCCCATCATCTTTCTCTTTTTTAATTTTCAAACTAATACTCTTTTTTCTTTACTAATATCATTTTAATTAATTTACTTTCTTTTCTTTAAACCAATACTTTTCTTTTTTATTATTTTCATTCTAAAATAATTTGTTTTGTTAATAATAATAAAAAAACCAAACAATGCATTAAAATCTTATTTAACTATTTTGATTTTCATGTATACATAGTTTTAATTTTCTTAATATTTGTTATACTAATAAAAATATACAAAATGATAGAAACATTAATTTAAATAATTCTTGGTTTTCTTTAAAACTTTTCCTTTACATAATTCATAAAAAACACATAAAATAATAATCATACTTAATCTTCACTAGGTTAAATTTTATTTGATCATTTGTAAATAAATGTGTGCATCTCATAGTTACTTATTTTTCATAATTCGTTATAATTTTTTACATTGAATTGCGACAGTTCAATTTGGTTGTAACACATTTGGGACATTATTATTCTTGAGAGACTCATCCCCATTTGTAAATGATTGTACCCCCATCCCTGGATACTTTTTGGTAATAACTTAGACTTTAAATTCCCGCAATTTATTGCTTTCAATATACTGTATAGTAATTAGGGTTTGTATGCGAAGATCTAAAATCAATCGCTAGATAACCTAATACAAGATAAATGCATGAAAATCAATACACAATTCAAACTTGCACGTCTAGGGTAATCTCACTCGTTGCTTCATAAACACAATCATGTCCCTCGAGTATGAGACACTCTAGCAAATTCCCCTTCGATAAACAAGGATCGTAGTCCCTCGATGACCCTCGATGTTGCCTTCTATAAAACGATCTCGTCCCTTACAAAATTGCTAGAGCGTCTCACAAGTTGCCTTCAATGATTGTATACGATGACCCGCGCCTGTCCCGTTTAACATCCTAACACAAGGTTGTTCGTCAAATACAATGGTGAAATAACATTGTCAAAAGGATTGAAAACATAAGAAAGATCTTCGAGTAAAATAGGGTAGACAACTCTTAGTTACTTGATCAAAAGCTTGCAAAACATCCTTGCCATTTTCAAACACACTTCACAACACAACTTCAAAATAATTTCAAAACAACTTTCAAAACATTGAAATATCTTTTCAAAAAGACACACACCTTTGTATATATTCAAACAAGAATCATTACAAAGGTTGCCTAGACAAGGCCTCTTTTTCAAAGCATTTTCAAAAACCACACACAAAGCACCATTTCAAACAATTGAAAAGCAAAGACAAGTGATCTAAAACAAGTAACTAAGAGCCCAAGGAAAACCATGGATGAAAAGGGTGCTAGCACCTTCCCTTTTCATAATCTACCCCCCGAACCCAAGAAAACATCTCAAAGGTCTTTCCTGTGCTTTTTGACCTTTCCTTAAGATAAAATAAAAAGTCGGTGGCGACTCTTGCTAAACCGCACAAGTGCGAACACAAATGCAAAACCTCAAGTCAGTTCTCCCACCGTATCACAATGAGTATTCGTGATGAAAGGTTTCTCTAGTGAAGTAGGCTTGAATTCCACAAATAAGTTTGGTTGTGTCAGCATCAGTCCGCTTTGTGTAAGGCTGGTCTCGCAATCTCCAGTAGGCATGTTGCTTTTGAAAAGATGTTTTCTTCGATGAAGCCGGAAGAAGGATGCTCTATCCCGATATTTGTTTGACTTGGTCACACCCGAATTATGTTTCTCCTTAATAAAATTAAGGCAGGCAATGGGTTTGGTTTCCGCCGTTGTTTTTTTTGGTTTGATCTTTTTGGTTGAAGTTAGCCTGTTGTTGTTAGTACCTGAGGCGGTTTTGTTTGTTTATGATGATTATGTATCCTTTTATCAGCATATGCACGATAGCACTCATACATTCATACATGCATCATGCATAACTAAAAATCATCATTCATTAGCACTCTGTTCTGACCTTTCCTGCAGCGTTCTTGGCTCAGTTGATTTTGGTTGTCCCACTTGGGTTTATTTCTCAAAGGATTTATCTACACTGACCGTCTTGCTCCAGCTTATTTCCGAATCAGATTTATGGATCTCTGAAAACTTTGAGTTCTGGTTCGTGTATTTATTTTTCACATGTGGACTTTATCTCCTCAGCAGGAATGTCATGGAATGTCCCCGGGAAGTCATATCGCTATTCCGAAAAAGTCATTGCTCTTTGCATTTCCCCTTGACAAAGTGGAAGTCTCTTTATTTGAGACATGTTATGTATTACGCTTTCCAGGCAGATTTCCTTGATTAAAGAAGATGTTGGGTCCCGTTCTTGGCAAAACACCATAATCTTGGGGAAGCTATGATATATTTTATCTTTCTACCTCTAGTGAATGTTGGTAGTACATCGGCAGTGAACATCGATATTTGTTATCTTTTTTCTATCTTCAGTGAACGTTGATAGTTCATCATCAGTGAACGGCGGTGATATGATATACTTTCTCTTTCTACCTCTAGTGAACGTTGATAGTACATCCGCAGTGAACGTCGGTATTTGTTATCTTTTTGCTATCTTCAATGAACGTCGATAGTTCATCGTCAACGAACGACGATGATATGATATACTTTCTCTTTCTACCTCCAGTGAACGTTGGTAGTACATCGATAGTGAACGTCGGTATTTGTTATCTTTTTGCTATCTTCAGTGAACGTTGATAGTTCATCGTCAGTGAACGGAGATGATATGATATACTTTCTATTTCTACCTCCAGTGAACGTTGGTAATACATCGGCAGTGAATGTCAGTATTTGATATCTTTTTGCTATCTTCAGTGAACATTGATAGTTCATAGTCATTGAACGGCGGTGATATGATATACTTTCTCTTTCTACCTCCAGTGAATGTTGGTAGTACATCGGCAGTGAACGTCGGTATTTGTTATCTTTTTGCTATCTTCAGTGAACGTTGATAGTTCATCGTCAGTGAACGGTGATGATATGATATACTTTCTCTTTCTACCTCCAGTGAACGTTTGTAGTACATCGGCAGTGAACATCGGTATTGTTATCTTTTTTCTATCTTCAGTGAACGTTGATAGTTCATCGTCAGTGAACGGCGGAGATATGATATACTTTCTCTTTCTACCTCCAGTGAACGTTGGTAGTACATCGGCAGTGAACGTCAGTATTTGTTATCTTTTTGCTATCTTCAGTGAACATTGATAGTTCATCGTCAGTGAATGATGGTGATATGATATACTTTCTCTTTCTACCTCCAGTGAATGTTGGTAGTACATCGGCAGTGAACGTCGGTATTTGTTATCTTTTTTCTATCTTCAGTGAACGTTGATAGTTCATCGTCAGTGAACGGTGATGATATGATATACTTTCTCTTTCTACCTCCAGTGAACGTTGGTAGTACATCGGCAGTGAACGTCGGTATTTGTTATCTTTTTGCTATCTTCAGTGAACGTTGATAGTTCATCGTCAGTGAACGTCGATGATATGATATACTTTCTCTTTCTACCTCCAATGAACGTTGGTAGTATATCGGCAGTGAACGTTGGTATTTGTTATCTTTTTGCTATCTTCAGTGAATGTTGATAGTTCATCGTCAGTGAATGGCGATGATATGATATACTTTTTCTTTCTACCTCCAGTGAACATTGGTAGTACATCGGCAGTGAACGTTGGTATATGTTATGTTTTTGCTATCTTCAGTGAATGTTGATAGTTCATCATCAGTGAACGGCAGTGATATGATATACTTTCTCTTTCTACCTCCAATGAAAGTTGGTAGTACATCGGCAGTGAACATCGGTGTTTGTTATCTTTTTTCTATCTTCAGTGAATGTTGATAGTTCATCGTCAATGAACGGCAGTGATATGATATATTTTCTCTTCCTACCTCCAGTGAACGTTGGTAGTTCTTCGGCAGTGAACGTCGATGTTTGTTATCATCCTCTCTGATTTCTTCTCTTAGGGTTTAATAGTGATTTATGTTCCTGTTGGGATTGCCTTTTTGTGGCTACATTTTATGTCACATCCCCAATGCTACTTTGCATCTCTTTTATTCCGTTCATATGCATTCATACGCATAAATTTTTGCATAACATCTTAGGGCCAAAAATAGGATTTGTTTTATATTTAAGTGTCTTCAATCACGTCGGCACGAAGATTTTTAACCTTCGTATCTCCGGATAGAAGAAACTTAAATAAGGGCAGTTGTTGTATCCCAATTTTTTCCCCTAATATCCCTTCATCATATCATATTGTTTCAATCACCACAAAATCACATTAGGGATTTTGGTTCTTCTACTAAACTTTAGCTTTGCTCTATGAGGAGTTACCAAGCACCTTAACTTGTTTTCTCTGGTGTTCATGGATATTTTGCTTTATTTTTTCTCTAATTAACAAAATGCAATATTGGTTTGTCTTACTTGCTAATAATGTAGGTAAAAACAATAAGGTCTAGCAAGTTGCATCAATGGTTCATGAGTTTATTTCCATGCACTAGTAAAAGCTTGAGAGATTCAAACCTCACCCATGAAGTTGTTTTGAAGTTGGTATGGAAGTAGTTTTTGTGGCCATGAGTCCTCGTCATCATCCTCAATAATTTTTATTCACAAAGGAAGAGTATTGGCACAAAAGTTTGTTCAAACTTGGCAAGGTTCCACCAAGCTTTCTCTTGATTTATAGGCTAGGGTTTTGGATTTCAAAGGGGCATATCTTGATCATCTTTTGGTATTTTTGAGTGATTCCAAAAAAATTATTCTCCTCAAAGAGTAACCCACAAATCACTTCAAAAGTCTCAAGGATTTTTCATGTGGAAGGAACTTGGTGAAGAAGAAAGATTACAAGTCATCCAGATAAATCCCCAATTTTTCCATATGTAACTTCAAATGGTCATAACTGGGTGAATTTTTATCACCTTGAGCCCATTCTTTTTCCGTGATGATCTTGAGGATGTATACTTCATGCCTTCTTTTATGTGCAAAGTAAGAAAATAAGTGGAAGTTTCCTTAAGAATGCAAAAGATTATAGGTCATTTCATGATTTTTGGCCAAATTCAATCAGTCATAAATTGCTCAATTTTTGGAGATTTTGAGTGGTTCAAATTGAAAAATGTCAATCAAGAGGTCTACTTCATTCCATCTTTTTGGGTCAAGAGCAAATTCTAGGTGCAAGGCCATTTTTGGAAGCAAGAGATTATAGGTCATTTTTAAAGAAGATTTTGAAATATTTCTAAGTATGGAAAGTCAACTCTTTTTCTTTAACTTTGACTCCATGTAACTTTCAGCTCAAGAATCCATTTGATTCCATTCTTTTTCCATTGCAAAGCTTGTAACATCATCTTTCCAAAGCATCAAGAATCTTGCCCTAAGACCCCTTGAGGTGGAAATGCCATGGGATTGAACTTGGTAACTTGGAACTGAAGTTTCACCATGAGTCAGAATTTGAAATCCATGTTTTCGCCTTTAAACATCAAATTAGCACGCGTTTATGGTCTAAACATGTTTAACCAAGTTACCAAAGTGGATTAGAGCCTTGAAACGCAAGGATTTGATGAGTTTTGATGCAAATCAGATCACACCTTGCTCGTGTATCAAGTTCACACGATTTCCCTCCAATTTGCATCATTCCACACGCTTGAGAATTCCATTTGGTTCCCTATAAATAGAGAGTGATCCCCCATTCAAATTCCCAAGCTTAGATAGCCAGAATCACCCTGCCAAACTTGTTTCACAACTTAGAATTCAGCTACTTCGAATTCTATTCTCAAGCCTTTTTCAATCCATTTTCTCCATCAATTCACCTTCCTTGATCTTCCCCGAACCTAACCATACCATTACATTCAAGAATCGTGCCCTACATTGCTCTATAGAAGTCTAGTTTCAGAGCTCTGCAACTCAACTTCAATAGGTAGATTCCTTCATCAATTCTTCAAAACTTTGGTATCATTGTGTTGCTCTCATTGCCCTGGTTCTAGTCACAATAGTTACTTCCTTCTGGAAACACGTTTCGACTATGTATTTTCAAATCCCCTTTCAAAACTTTCTTTCCAAATTGCTTGAGTTACAGTTTATATAAAAATGGCGCGAGGGTATGGTTGTCTTCGTCTTGAAGAGACGAAACGAATGGCATAGGTCTGAGCTTCTAATTTTACAGTTTGAAAGACCTGCAATTCGTGAGGCTGGAGGTTGAAGATGACCAACGTGTCATCTTCTAACCAATGAAAGCGTGCCATTTGTTTTTTTTTTTAATTTCTGATTTTACATTTGATTCAGTGCTTTATTCAGTAAAGACCATCATATGCACAGCGCGCCAGATCCTTTGGATTTGATTACTAACGCGTTTTGACTCTTATCCAATGATCCACATCTTTTTCTTTTATTTTCTTTTTTCTGATTTTTATATTTTAGTTGTTTTAAATTTCAAAAAATCATAGAAAATTCATTTTTAGTCCAAAAAATCTGAAAAAATTATGAAAAATATATTTGATTATCCTCTTTCTGATTTTTATTTTTCACAATTTATTTTTGTGTTTTAGTATTTTTTATGAAATTTAAACTTATTTGATTTGTTTAAAATTTTTAAAAATATTATTTTCATATTTTTTAATTCTGAAAAGATTATGGAATGATCCAATGACATTGTGACAAATATTGGTGACTTTATTTTGTTTTTGTTTATGACTTTACTATTTTTCCCAATTTTTTTCTATTTTACCCATTTATTTTAATTTTTAAAAATAGTTTCTGAATTTTAAAAATTCCCAAAAATTTTATAAAAATATTTGGACCCATTTCTGATTTTTCTATGGTTTTATTTTTTATTTCTTGATTAATTTGAACATAATTGATATTTTTCTTGCTATTTTCTATTTTAAACTTTCTTTTTTAATCCTTTAATTGCATATATTAAATATATTATTATTTTGTGATTATTTTCTGGCTGTCTTGAGTTGATCTTTTGATCATGACTTTATTAACATCATTGGATCTTGGGTGTTGAGTTCAACTCCACCAAAATGGATGAATGATTTTAATAATAGTTTGATTAAATCTTTAATTCAAAAGTGGTTTATTCATCTTTTTACCATAATCCCTCTTCATCTCATCCCTTTCTTCTTGCACTAAATGTTGTTGGAGCATGATCCCTATATCATGTATCAAAACAAATGGTGCATAGATTGCTATTGACCGGTCTCAAAATAGGTGTGACTTCTATATAAGTCCACTTACAATTGCTTAACATAGCGCTAAATTTTGTCCCGGTTCGAATAAATGATCATTCGTGACCCAAAATTATGATTGCAAGCCCAAGTATGTTAATTTGATCTCTTTGATCCAATAACCTTGAGATTCATTGTGTGGAGGATTTGGTTCAACCAATCCTCTAATGGATCTACAACACCTTTGGTTAACGCAGATCACTTAAAAATCATTGATCATTACATGGTACTTATGAGAATTCCAAAATGGATGATATACTTGACAAAAAGCAAATGCAACTTGTTGTGTGGAGGCTTTGGTTCTACCAATCTCTAATGAGTTCCAAATACAAGTTTCAAGATGGTCATCCTACTAACCACTAATTATTAACTTGCTTTATTTTTTATGCTTTTTTCTTTTATGCTTTATGCACTATTTACTTTTGGCATTTACATTCCATGTCATTTTCATCTTTGCTCACTTGAGCATTTATTTTCTTGTCATTTTCACTTTGCTCACTTGAGTTTTTCTTTTCCTTTTCCTAATACACTTAATAACCAACTTAAACCCTAAACAATTCTTAATGGCACTTGGACTATTTGGTTACTATCTTTGGCATGATGGAGCAGTGGACTTTTTCTTGAACTTAGGATTAGAAACCTTGGCCTATCTTGGATACCTTGTAATCCTATCTGATTATTTTGTCTGGAGTTCTTGAGGTTTACCTCAAGACATTGGGTTGCTTGTTTGTTTTTGTGTGCAGGTTTTTTGTGATTACACTCTTGGGTTTGTAATCTGGAATTCACCTGTATACAGCCGTTACTCTGCCCAATTTTTGAGAAGACTTAATACACTTGAACAGGTCTAGTATCTTTGCTTTCTTGGTTTCAATCCAAAGAATGGGAATTCTATCTCGGCTCATAATGTCAAGTTTTGGCTTCTTGTTGGTTAGATGGTCCTTATCCTTAGCTTTTACCTTATGTTTTAGGATAGCCTCTTCTTCTCCTCCCATCTTCTTTAATTTCAAAATATTCTCCCTCCTTTTGAAAACCCTTATTATTTCTAA
Source organism: Vicia faba (assembly GCA_948472305.1). NCBI lineage: Eukaryota > Viridiplantae > Streptophyta > Magnoliopsida > Fabales > Fabaceae > Vicia > Vicia faba. The sequence goes on from OX451738.1 coordinate 1,273,257,085, forward strand.
ACTTGAACCACTTTCATAATAAACTTGGACTTAGGTCCATGCATCTTCAAAACATTTTCATCAATAAATTTCAATCAATTTAATAATACATTGACATTTTTTATGAGAAGACTAAAAGTCAATCAATCTCATTTCAAACCATTTTGCAACTTTGGCTTTTATCTTTAAACTTTTCTTAAAAGGTTAGGCTCTTGTCAATCCTTGTAGTGATGCAAACAACTATACTTCTACAATACATAGTGAAGAGAGATATTTTCCACTTGGGTGTTGAGTGAGGCATTGTTGATTTTAAAATCCAAGCCATTATCCTCCACTTTGAGATGATGTAAATTCTCCTTTCTCATGATTGTGGGTAGTAAGTAAGTTTTCCACACGGACAATAACGATGATGTCTTATCTCTTAAAATCAACCAACTCATTTGTGTTTCAAACTTTTAAAAGAGGAACTATGTGTACCCTGATCCCCTATTGCATGAAAGGTGGTACGTAGGTACTAAAGGTTCACAACCGCGACGGGTGCAAAAATCATAAAATAATATATTTCTTTTCTCATCTCCACCATCCATTTTATATATAACACTTTTTTTATCTAAAATATATAGATTTTACAAAGAGGCTCCTGTGGAGTACCGTGGATATTTAGGGTACTAATACTTTCCCTTTGCATAACCAACCCCCTTACCTTTAATCTTTCCCCCTTTTTTGGGTTATTCGCTTTTTTCCCATTCCTTTGGAAACAATAAAGCGCGGCGGAGATTTTTATTTTGATTTGTATAAATTCTAGTCAATTCAATGCCTTAGTCTTGAACATTTCTACCGCTACACAAAAGGCGATTGAAAAATTATGGACAAAAGTTGTATGGGCTAGTGATGAGGTTGAGTATGATCAAAATTTGCAACAACATGAGCAAGCATGTGCTAATTGTAGTTAATTTATTGATTATTTGAAAGACATATTGTTGACTCCTTATATGCATAGATTTGTTGGAGCATGGATTAATTGAGTGCTACATTTAGATAACACCATGAGTAATCGTTATGTTCTTAAATTCCCTTGTTATGTATGTTTTTATGTTCATAAGTATTTCTACTATTTTTTTATAGTTTTTTTTTTATTATATTTTTTAATTTTAGGGTTGAGTTTGCTCATTGGAAGTTAAAAAAGATATTTGGGAACATTATAGGTTACACAGTTAAATATTGGGAGGCTATGAATAACAACTTGAAGTTACAATTGGTCTACACTATAACTTCTTTTCAAAAACAAATTATGAAGTTGAGCATGCGCACACAAGTCCATTTTATAGTAATTTGCGAGGTTCAGTATCTCGAGCTGATTTGAGACGCATTGTTGAAGAGTTATTGGTGGTTGATTATGTTGGAACTAACAGGAAAATATGTGATTGTTTTCTTAGAACAACTTATCGGCTACCTTGTGCTTGTGAGTTAGGAAGATACACACTTGGTGGAAATACCGATACCTATAGACATTATTCATGTTCATTGGAGGAAACTAAGTATGATCAGAGGTGGATATGATTATGAAACAATCGGCTGAATAATCAACTGATACTAAAATCAATCAAGTCGCCATCGAATGTTTTTTATCCCAAAAGAAGGGAAAGGTAAATATCGAGTAAACCTTAAAAGGGTGAAATCACTATCAAACGACCGAGAGATAAGGTAAGGGAGTCTGTTATGCGAGGGGCAGGTATTAGCACCCCCACACGCCCGTAGTACTCTATGGTATCCACTCTTGTTGCCTATATTATGAGTGTGTAAGAAGCTATATCTAAACTATACAGGGAATGCATACAAAAGAAAAGAGAAAATAATGTAGGGAAAAATAAAGTTGTGCTCGTTCGGGCCCTACCCCAATACCTACGTATCCCTTTTAAGGAATCAGAGCAACCATAGTTCAGTTTCAAAAGTTTTTATTGGTTTGTATTTTTTAATGAATACGATTAATTTCGCCTTTTGCCATAACTCGACCTTTGGATACTTACGCGTCAGCACATAAGTGAGTTAACACGTCCTTTTAAAAAAGTTTTGAAAGAAAAGCTCGAAGGCGCAAAAGAGTTTGTATTAGTTGATAGCTTTTACCTTAAAGAGGGAGTTGGAAATTGTTAGATGTTTTATGCTTTTTTCAAGAAAAGGGAATTTTTAGTCTTAATGTATGGATGCAAAAGAAAGAAAAATCATCTGAGGGAGACTAACCTAGATTTATCCCTAATGTTATCATACAATGACTAATCCTAAGGTTTAGTTTTGAAAGGGAAATTTCTAACCTATGTTAGCATGCATGGATTTCTATCCTAATGTCTAGCTCGAAATCTACTCTAATCGAGCAATTCTAAGAGAACATGGCATATCAAAAAAATAAGCAAGCAAGTGCTTTGGAAAAATCACACAAACATGACTAGCACATACCGACTCAAAGGAATGGGGAAACAAGATAAATTCTTTAGCTAAGGGGAGCGTATCACCTGAAGCAAACAAGCGGGAGACAAATGAAAAATGAAAATGTGACGTCCAAAGCAACTGAACACCTAACCAAGATATAAAAGATCGAGGTAGGCGACAGAAGACGATATGAACGATCACAGAGTGTCAGCATCGGCCAATGTGAACTCCTGACAAAGCATGGGGGTTTGATTGCAAAATCCTTCCCCACTTGATGGACTCGATACACAAGATCTGTAAGAATTTGAAGCATCGACGTACAACATGAGCTAAGGATGACACAAACTAGAATGTGCGAGGGTCGATTATGGACCCTCCCTGCTCGCGTCCTTTTGAGGACTTATCATCTGTAATATAATACGAACACAAAAGTAAACACACATGCAGAATACCTACTTCGAAGGTAGGCTTTTAAACAAACACAATTAGCATATAAAAAGCGGTGCCTGCTACAGTACTTTAAACAAATATTTTGATCGCACTCTCTTTATTTCCTGCTTCCTACTTCATATGATTTCTAGAAAATGATAAATGCCCCTACTATACATGATCTCTAAAATGTGGAAAATATAATATTACAATAAATGGCCTGAAACCATACTAAATGGATAATAAAAATCCGCAAAAACCAAATCAATGAATGGCGAAAGCTCAGAGGGCGCCGCAAACTAGCATCAATAATAAATAGTGTCAGAAGTGTGAACAATATATGCAAGCAAAGCGTGTCCATCACCAAAGAAAATGATATCCAAATTGCTTCTCAAAGTATGCACATCTCACAAAATTTGTTAGTAGATAACAACAAAATCAAATGTGATAATGGAAATTAGCAATATGCACAAAAGTGAAGTATGAATATGTACAAGACAAAACAAACAAGTAAAGTGAGTATAACATAGCATTCCGGACAGCAGCCTCGTACTCATGAAAATAGGTGCAGAAACCGGTTTAGAAAAATCAAAACTTGCTACTGATATCGAAGAAATGCTCAAATAAGTACAACAATGCATTATTCACAAACTAAAACTCAATGCACATGCGAGATACAAGTTCCAAACATCATTATGCGCATTTTGAAATTCATCATGAATCAATTTGGAAATCAAATATTCAGTGCATTAATCTTGAATATTAGCATGATATTGTTATCCGGAACTTGCACATGAACTTGTAACCTCAAGATTGATCTAAAAATCAAGAATTAAAGTCTTAAAACCACATGAATTTAATGTATCAGAATTTAATCAACAAATTGCAAATTAACTCCAATTCATGAGTTTATGTATTTATGCCAAAAGTGTGATAAATAGGAATCAACTCACAATTTGTCAAACGCAAAAGTTTTGAATCAAAATGTACTCCGATACGCTAAATTCACAAAGTTCTCAAGCAATTAGTTAAAACCAAATGATATTACTTGACATCAAAGTATGAGTTAACACACAAAAAGTATCACAATTCAACAATGAAACACAAGATAATGTGCAAACAAAATTTGAATCGAAAAGTTAGAAAATTAATCAAAAAGCATTTGAAATCAACCATAAAAATTAAGGCGACATAGAAACATGCCAGCGGTTCCAAAAATTAACTCGGTTCCGCCAAATTCTGTTCCGAAATGTGATTTTTGAAACTGCTACAATAACAGAAAAACGGAACGAAATTTGTCTGAATAAAAAAAATACTCGCATGAGAGATTCTGGATGGCTCAAGAAAATCTATTTTCATTAAAGAAAGTCGGAAAAAATCAATACGGATCAAAAGTTAGAGCAAAAACACCAGATATGTCAAACTTTGCCATTTACCAAGTATTGAGATATTTTCTATCAAACTCAATCAAACTTACTTCAAAAATGTTTAGCAATGACATTTGAGTCCATTAGAAGTTACCTCAATTCATTGAAATGGAAAACAATAAGTAATCAACTAAAAATTGATAAAATATTAGTTTATGTCAAGAATTAGTAACTTGAGATCATATACAAAAATACATTTCAAATGCACAAAAAGTATCAATATCATCAACCAAAAATAATTGGAAACATGTAGTGAAGCTTGAAAAACAAAGATTAGGCCTAAACTACACTAATTGTTAGTTTATGTTACAACACTTAAATCAAAGTTAGTGTTAGATTCTACCTAACCTAAACTATTAACAAATTCTACATCAAGAATTAGGAACTAGTGTTAATCTAATCAAGAGTTCAAAATCTCAAACTAGTGTTAGTGCTAGCTAGTTTTCTATAGCTAATTCAACCTAAACACTAGTGTAACTACACCTAGGGCTAAAAATCAACACAACAACACTATGTCAACTTCAAGTTACAATCAAAATCAACTTCTCAAGTTCAATTAATCACTTATTTTAATAAATGTTTCAATAAAATGGTATTAAATCTCCAATTCAAATCAATTCTCAACAATTAAGCCTCAATTATACAATTAAAACATCAATCAACACAAAACCAAGAAAAAGCACTTATTCCAAAAAATCACTTATTTCAAAAAGTACTTAATTCAAGAAAACTCACTGATAGAAGTGAAGAGGAGGCTTAGGTATAGAGATCACAATGAACGAATCAACAATCGGAGAATAATTGCTCTTGATCTTGACTTTTGAATCTTGATGAAGTTGTTGTTGTGGTCTTGATGAAAAAGATGTAGAACCTTGATTTGATATTTGAGAAAATTAAGAGAAAAGTTTGATTTTGTTTGTGGAGATTGGTGAGTTATGAAAGAAATTGGAGTAAAAAGAATGTATAGTATGGGCTTATGTGAGTGGATTTGGTTAATGGGTCTCAAATATCCATAAATACTAATGCAGAATTTTAATTCACTTGAGTGCGACACGTTCAGGGCAAATTCGTAGGAATCTCGGTTCAAGTTTTTAAGTTGAAATATGAAACCAAAATGTAGCCGACATTGTGAAAAAACTCCAATCCAAAAATGGGCTCAATCAGATAAGCGGTGATTTAGTTATGAATTTTTGAAATTTCACCCCAAACAACTTTAATTCCCAGGTTGAGAATTTTCAGTGAGTTGCACACGCTTCGGGCCAAAACAAAAGCCTTCCGGGTACCGTTTTGTTGTACCCCAAAATTTTCCCTCTCATATATCAAGTATTTTCTCATAAGATCTTCTTTGGTTCAAGACTGCACAAGGGTTGGTCAGCTCAAGACACCTCCTTAAGCACTAATGACTGAAATTAGGGTTTGAGATTGCACAAGGATAATTGAACTTTTAATGCCTCATATGACTTTCATGGATCATTATGGACCCTCAAGATTTCTCATATCAAGTTTCAAGTCTTGGATCACATTTTTGCTCAGTCAATTGATCAGTTGACCTAAAAATCAGCTGTATTGGGGAAAAAGTCAAATGTGACCAATTTAGTCAAACTTCATAATTTTTTATCCATATCAACATTGTGAACTCATATATGTCATTTTTTCAAGTTTGGACTACAATTCCTCAAGAAATTTGATCAGATTAACAAAAGGGCAAAATGGTCAAAATTAGGGTTTTGTCTGGGAAAGGGCAATTTCTGATTTTTGACCTAGCAGATGGTTATTTGGTTTGAGACATGATCTCAAGGATTAAATTGCATCATTTTGACCCAATGGCATGACTCAAAACTTCCCTCAAGATCAATTGATTGATAGTTGATTTTCAGTCAACTGATCAAAAGTCAATTAATACAGTTAAAAGTCAAACTTTGACTTTTTGGTCAAAATCAAGTGTTAAAGATCAAAATTCATCAAAACATGTCAAAGTATGAAACTTGTTCATCAATAAATCAAAAAGTCAAGATTTCATTTTGAAAAGTCAAAATTTCCAAACTTAGAAATTTTTCTAAGTGTTGAAAATTTCATATTTTTTTCACAATTTTGAGCCAATTTTTCACCATGATGCAAGATGATTAAAAGGAAACTTTCAAAATGAAAGTTGTAGATCTCAATGATATCTAAAACATTTCCTTACACAACTTCTCCTAGAAATGCATGGATTTCAAGTTACGATTTTGTGAATACATATTCATGAAACTAAACACTTACTGAAAATTTTGCCCTAGTTTAGGCAGGATTTTAACCTAACTTCATGGAAATTTTTCATTTAGTTCCAAGGGGAATTTTCAAAATTTATTCAAATAGGGGTTGTATAGCACATTACAAGCTTTCTACAATGTCTAAGAACTCCTTGAGATCATGTTTGAGCAAGGATAATCAAAGGCATGAAGTTGGCATTTCATTCTTGAATTATAGGTCATTTTCATGAGGAACAAGAATTCAAACTCATGCTAGGCTGCACAAAATTTGCTTTACAGGCCTCAAACTTGCTTGGCACTCCATAATTAATTTTTGGCACAGCTGTTAGAGGCTTCAACTCAAGCATTCAATGTATTGCCCATGCTTATTTCCATTTTGGGAAGAAAGTGCACATTACCATTTTGGAAAAGTAGCTTTATGCACAAAATCAGTTCTTGAGCTTTTCACTTGTTCTCTTCTGATCATACACAATCTATAACCCAAAAGAAACTTTTCTAAATCCTCTAAACAACTCAGCCCATGCTTGTACTATGCCTTGAAACCATATTCCCACTTTTCTTCAAAATCAAGTAACATAGCAATTAGTCTATATCTTATACTTCTGACCCTCTCAAGTACTCTAACCTTATCCTTACTTATGCACAAGTGGTTTGCATCAAAACACACGATTGGAAGTACCCTCAAAACCTCCCAAGCACCTTGCTGCACAAAACTGCCCAAACTTGACAATTTTGAGCAAAAACTCACCATCTTCATTTCCACTCGTGCGTTTTGAAAACTAATCATCCAAACACCTTCCATAGATCATATCAAAGTAATCCAGGCCCTCATTTCCTAACTATAACTCCTCCATCACCATCCACCATTTTCAAAATTGAAGCTTGCAACTTGACTTGAGTTGGAAGTTTCAGCCATCCTCAAAGCAAAGTAGGAGTTGGAACACATTCAAGGAGGCCCAGGCAAGCTACAGAAATCATCAGGCCATATCAAAGGTTTCTCAAACTCCATACACGACTCCAGCTGCAAGAGGTAAGTTTTCAAACTTCTATCTCTTCATACAAGCATCATTTGATTCTGATTTGTGAAGATAAAATGTAGATACCATTGCCACGAAGCTGTACATATCCATAGTTCATATTTATATGTCCTGAGCTTAGAGAATTTTAAAGTTGAAGTTTCTGAAATTTTTAGGTTTCAAATTAGGGCCAGAAAAATTCTCACTCATCTTGGATTTATAGCTTTAGTTATTTATATGGTTGGATCCGTGGGAAGAAATGCCACAACTTTCATGTTTGTACTTTCAATTTTTATTGAGAGATGAAGAAGTTACAGGTACTCTGGCTCGCTGAAGGTTCAAGACGAAGTACAAGCCTTGGAAGCATGTTGCATTATGTATTTATCATTTCATTTTAATTAATGGATTTATAGCCATCCCAGTGGTAAGGCAGCGCACTGGTAACCAAGAGGGCGTGGGTTCAACATCCAACACGATGCCTTTTGTTATTTTTCACACTTTTTTCACATTTTTCTTTCTTTGCAGCGCCTGGGCCCAACTTTGGGCCTTCTTCATTTTTTTGCTAACCTTCCCCCTGCATTGTTTCAGCACCCCCCTGGCCCATATTTTCATTATTATTTTCTTTTTCTTATTTTTATTTTATTTCTTTTTCCTTTATTATTATTAGTATTATTATTAATATGATTTTTTATTGTTATTAATAAAAACCCAAAAAAATATTTTATTTATTATTTTTACATTTATTGAGTTTATTTTTGTTTTTATAAAACTAAAAGAACAAAAACATTTTCTTAATAAATTAATTTATTTCTTAATAATTAATATTTAGGTTTAGGTTTAACTATTTTTATTTTCTTGTAATTAAAATTAATTTAGAACTTAGGTTTCTTTTAATTAATTGATATCCATATTTATTTTTATTAATTTAAAACCTTTTCACAAAAAAAACCCTAAAAAATCTTTTTTTAGTTAATTTCTTTTCTTATTTAGTTTAAGTTAATTTAATTTAATTTTAAATTAATATTTTTTTATAATTAGGGTTCGGTTAAAACCCTTTCATAAAAATCAAATAAAAATCATGTTTCTTTACTCATTTGCATTCTTGCATTTTTATCCTCAATTTTGTACAATATTCAATAGGGTTGTAATAATTATTTAGATTTAATTTTCTTGCAATTTCCCCATTTGTAAATTTGTACACCCCCTCCCCTAAATGATGTAATAGCTTAATATTTTTATTTTCCGCAATTTAATGCTTTTTATATAAATGCTAATAATCAGGGTTTGTATGGAAAGATAAAACCAATGCTTAGAAAACCCTAATTCAAAGACAAAACAATGCATGTAAATAAATACACTTGCACACTTACACCCTTAGGGTAAATCCACTTTGTTGCCTTATGAAAATGGCCATATTATGCATGTGAGGTATCTTAGAAAAAGCAAATCAAAAATACAAGATCATAGTCCCTCGTTGATGCTATCAAAGTTGCCTTTAAAAAATGATCTTAGTCCCTAAAGAAAATGCTAAGATATCTTACAACATTGCTAATCATGACTATACGATGACCCTTGACTGTCCCTTTTACATCCAAAGATAGTGTTTCTTATCAAATCAATGGTCAGATAACAATGTCAAAGAAAAGAGGAAATAAATATGAAAGACTTTTGAGTAGGTAAAATGTTCCTAGTTGCTTGCTCATTTTCAAACCAAAACATCCTTGCTATTTTCAAAACAAACACCAACACTTTCAAAAACATATTTCAAACTTGAAAACATTTTTCAAAAGATCAACATTCTATATACATTCTTACGAACGAGAATCATTACAAAGTTTTCCTAAACGATGGTGCCTTTTCAAAATACTTTCAAAAACCACACAAAGCATATTTTTAAACAAAAGCAAGTGATCTAGCAAGCAACTAAGAGCTCGTAGATAACTACGGATGAAAAGGGTGCTAATACCTTCCCTTTTAATAATCTACCCCCCGAACTTAAGAAAATATCTCAAAGGTCTTTGCTGTTCTTTTCAGCCTTTCCTTTTGGATAAAAGAAAAGTCGGTGGCGACTCTTGCTAACCGCAACATTTGCGATCAAACCCAAAACAACCAAGTCAGTTCTCCCACCGCGTTACACGTTTGCTCTTGAAAATGGAAACAAAAATTTAGCTAACTCAATTTGTGAGACAATGCCACCAGAGCGGGCTCGATACAATAAAAATCAACTGAGTTATGATTTTTTGGATGTGGTGCAGATAAACATTTGTCATAATTTTCCTGTGCGAAAATGCCTGATAAATCCACATTTTTGGAGACTTTCTGAGCGAAACTGGCCTTCAACCGTGACACATGAAAATGTAGCTGACGTCGAGATAGAATTTTTGCCATCAAAACAGGCTCAAACCGAGTCACGGGCTTCGAGTTATGAATTTTTTAGTGCGCCAAAATTGCACTTTCAGCACCTTTTTCTTTGTATTTTTCACCATATAACTTCCAAAAAAACACGTATTCAGAGACTTTCATTTGAGAATTAGCTTTTGGTCCGAACATGAAAATTGAAGAGAACATAGAGACGGTTTCAAAACATCAAGAATCAACCCAATACACCATTCCAAGCTGGAGATGCGAATTTTCAAACTCAGATTAGTCAAAACACTGTTTCCAATTCGCACTAATTTAAATTCACCAAAAACACCCAAATCTTCCACAACTCAAACACGTGTTGAAAAACTATGAGAGCTTTGTTGTGTTGATCAAATACCTTGATTCCATGAACACAAAACCAATGATATGCATGCATGTGTATATGCAAACAAAGTATAAGCCAGTCAAAGTTAAAACAAAGAGGGTAAATTTTGGGGTACAACAGACTAGTGCAATAAATGAATTGTGGAAAGGTTTAAGTCACTAGATATTATTGGGGAAAAAGTATTAAAAACCAGGGTTTTTGAGCTTGCTTACCCCACAACGACTTCAATATATCCACCACTTGAGAAATTAAAAACCAAAGGAGGAGTGGAGAAGAAAGGGGAGAAACAAGTGAGGTATGATGCTTATAGTGACCCTTATATCATGAGTATGTTGATCAAGCATCTCAACTTTCAAAGAGTAAATCTCAACCATCTCAGACTTCTAAGAAGCTTTCATAATCAAAGAAGCAACCAATTCAAAATATCATTCCATAGCAGCAACATCTTGGATCTTAGGTTTTTCAGGAAGTCTACAACATTGGGAACAACTTACACCTATAGTTTCATATTATGTTAGTATAGCATAATTATATGTAATCATAACATGAAAAAAATCACATAGCATAATAATCTAGCATTTGTTTGGAGTTTAACAAAAGTTATCAAAATTAAAACACGAGTCTGAAGTTAATACATAAGTCTAAAATATAAACATAAATCAACTACTGCGAGAAATGTGAAATGCCTCAAATAACTCAGCAAACTGTGGGTCATCCTCCTCGGAACTAACTCGCTGTAGGTAATGGTAAAATAAGGTAGAAGCATGACCCCAATTTGGACCAAATGGACCTACTGCGTAAATGGGAATTGGAACCTCTCTCGGTGCATCCTGACGGGGAAGTACCAACCGAGGGTGTGAAACATAATAATACCACTTCAAGTATCCAACGTCTGTCTCATATGAAGTGGCAACCACAATTGTTGAATCAACCACGACAATAACGTTTTGATGGTAACCAATCCACTTAATATCAATATCAACCATTGTATAATCAAGAGATGAATGTGGAACATACTGGATGTATCCAAACAGACATATACATCTGTCAGGCAAGTATGGAACAACCATATCAGACCACTTAAGAAACCCCTTGAATAGACATATAACGTTAAATTGGCGCCATACTATGTGTTCCTCTAAAGGGGGCCATATGATGTATGTAGGTGTCAAATTTTCCAAAACTGGACGCAACTCCTCCACCTTCAGGAATCCTTTCTTATATGACCATCTCATAGCCCTAGGATGCTCATAATAGGGATGGTAATTGGACCTATCCCCAATGGGTACCATCTCGCAAAAATTACCCACAACGGATTGGGTAAAAACCCGAAAATAGGTACGGGCATGGGCACGAGAAATTACCCACTAAAATAAGTGGGTATGAGCGCGGGTACAGGTACTTTAGTACCCACCTGCCCCATACCCTCATAATATACATTTATATATTTTTATTTTTATTATTATATACACATGTATTTGTATCAATTTTATTAGACAAATCACTAATAAACTTGTATGCATTTTAATATAAATGTTTGTTTATTTTTTAACTCAATAATAATATCTTTGAATATTTTTAAATGTTGTTAAAAATTAAATTGAAATGATAAATTATAATTGATCAAGAATTTTTTATTATAAGTGCAAGCAAATGGGTATGGGTACGGGTACTTAGGTACCCATAGGAAATGGTAACCCATATTATCTCTGGGTTTGATGATAACAAATAAGTATGTTTGTATGAATAATTTTGATACTCTAATGTTTGTTATTTTTTAGTATTTAACAAACAGGTTCTCCTTCTGATGGATGGCGTGGCTAAGAATTAGAAGAGAATTAATTCTGCTTTTACGCTGCACAAGTTCTAATGAACAATATCAAGACACTCCAGAAGGCTCTGAAGTGTAAGCTCTGATATTTGACTAAAGAAACTAGTCAGAAGATCTGAAGACATAAGTTTCTACTTAAGTCTAGATGCTGAAGACTCATGTTTCTGAAGACAACGGGTTCTAAAGAAATAGTTAGAAGATCTAAAGACAGAAGTTTCTACTCAAGTCCAAATGCTAAAGACTCAAGTTTCTAAATACCTAAGGTTCTAAAGATAAGGGTGCTAAAGACCAAGTTCTGAAGACTCTAAAGACAAAAGTTCTAAAGATTATAAAGACTTGAAGTTCTAAAGACCCAAGGTTCCAAGAAAAGGTTCTCACAACAAAGTGTTGAAGACGCAGTTCTGAAGACTCTGAAGACTTGAAGTTATGATGACCTCGTGTTATGTTCTCACTTCTAAACTCATGCTCGCATAAGCCTCTGAAGTGAATATGGAAAGAAGATAATGTTAACTTGGTACAAATAGTAATTGGTACAATCAACATTTCATTCCATTACCATGAAAGGACAAACGCATTGCACGATCTTGTCCCCCACGTTATTTCCCAAGCTGTCAAATGTTTTGGAAATCCCAAGAGTACCCCTCAATGAATATATTATTCTATTGGATATATAAAGGCTTGAAGACTAAGAGAGAAAGCTTCCAATCAATGAAATATCCATGCATAAAGTGCTGTTCATAGTTTCATATTTTTTAATCATTGTTCTTAAAATAGTTTACATATTCAGCTTGTGTAGAAGCAATACTCTTGTAAACAAAACTTGTAATCAAACGGTTGTTTGATTTTTCCTTAAGGGATCGGGTAGGTCTGTATCCTTAAGAAGTCTAGGACTTGTTTGTCTTAGAGGTTGTTAGTCACTTCTGGGTAGCTTGTGGATGATTTTCCTTAAGGGTCCGGGTACGTTTGTATCCTTAAGAAGTCTACGACTTATGTGTCTTAGAGGTTGTTAGTCATTTGCGGGTAGCTTGTGCAAATTGTAATCAGTTTGGTTATAGTGAATTGAGTCCTCGATTGGGTGAGGCAAAATCACCTTGGCGAATGGACTATACTAGCTTGATAACTTTCAAGTGAACTAGTATAAATATAGCTTTTTCTCTACTTCCTATTCTTACTTATTAATATTATCAATAGTGAAGGAAAAAGTATTTTAACTTAAAGGGAATAATATTTTTATAGAGAAGTTTTTTGATTTAAAACCCAATTCAAACCCCTCATTTCTTGTGTTTTTCACACCTTCAATTGGCATCAGAGCTCCGGTTCTGAGGAGATAAAAAGTTTGAACTTTTATCAACACTTAACAATGTTTAGTACCAATATAGTGTGTGTAAAAAACCAATGGCTACACCTACTTCCACTGTTTATAATAGGGATAATGATAGAGATCACTATAGTTCAAAACCGCATATGTTTGATGGGGAGAAATTTGACAATTGGAAGGATAGAATAGAAAGTTATTTTCTGGCATATGACTTGGATCTATGGGACTTTGTAGTTTATGGCTACAATCACTAAGTAGACGATAAAGGTCATAAGATCGTAAGAAGTGCAATGACATAAGCACAAAAGAAAGTATGTAGAAATCCCTACAAAGCAAGAACCATTCGTCTAAGTTCTATTTCATATAATGAATATGATAAAATCACAGATAGAGAGTCTGCAAAGTCTATCTTTGATTCTCTTAAGATGACACATGAAGGCAAGACACAAGTAAAATAAACAAAGGCTTTGGCCTTAATTCAAAAATATGAAGCCTTCAAGATGGAAGACGACGAATCTGTGGAACTGATGTTTACAAGATTTCAGACGCTTGTGGAAGGACTTAAGGTTTTGAATAAAGGTTACTCCACCTAAGATCATTTTTAAAATATTATCAGAAGTTTTCCTGTAATATCGAGACCAATGGTAACTGCTTTAGAATTGGAAAAGGATCTAAACAACACCTCTCTTGAGCAGCTAATTAGCTCTTTAAGAAGTCATGAAATAGAGCTGGAACAAGATGAACCTTAGAAGAGGGTAAAACCAGTTGCTCTACAATCTACTTTTGGGAAAACCAAGGCTTATCAAGCTAAGGAAGAATCATAAGAAGATTCAGATGATGATGAACTCTCTCTGATATCCATAAGAATAAGTCAAATCTGGAAGCACAGACAAAGCAAGTACAGAGGTCAACGAAGGAGATATGGAAGAGGTGAATCTACTTTCAGTCAGAGGAATTCTTTTGGAAAAGAAGTTACTTGCTTTGAATTCTATGAGACCTGGATATTACAAAAATGATTGTCTAAAGCTTAAGAAAGCAAGAAACCTAAGAAGGCTTACAAAGCTAAGAAGGATCTCATGGAAACATAGGATGATTCAGAATCAGAAGATGAAGAATCTGATGAAGAGCATGCAAATATGGTATTCATGGCTAGGACTGACAAGGGAGAAGCAACATCAAAAGACAAATTGGCACATAACTATGAGTCAGACTCTGATGACAACAAAGAGGTACTTTCTTCCTTATCTCGTTCTGAACTTGAAATTGGTTTATCTGAATTAATGAAAAGATATCAACTCCTTCTAAGTAAACACAAAATCTTGAAAAATAGATTTATGGATACTTCTGAGAACACTACTATAGATGAGCAAAAAATTTCTGACTTAAATGAAAAACTATTTGCTTTAGAAAAATAAAAAATTGCTCAGAAAAGTAAATTCTCTAGATTGGAAGAAAAGATAATCTCTACCACATCTATTACTGATGGAGTAATCAAATATGATAGAGCTTTTCAGCATTTCCAATCTAAGAGCATAGATAGAAGCAAAATTGCTTCAATGATCTATGGTGTTAGTAGAAATGGATGAGACTCTGAATATCAAACCAAAACCTCTTTCTGAACATTTCGTGCTTACTGGCACAAAATTAAAATGTCCAAAACAAGAAGGTTTTGATACTACTGTAGCATAAACATAGACACAAAGGGAAACTTCTAAACTAAAATATCATGCACAAATATTACATGACTATCCTGTTGCACATAAGTCCAAAGGTGTAAGAATCTCTGCAATTGCTAACAAGAAAGGACCCAAAAAATGGGTACCTAACGATGAAATAATATATGTTGTAGATGCCATTGATGGAATCACTAAAACACCAATCATAGTACCTGGACAGTGGATGCTCGCAACACATGACAGACGAAAGGCATATGTTCCAAGATTTGGAACTTAAGTCTAGAGGAGTTGTTGGTTTCATAGGTAATCATAAGGGAAAGATCATCAGTTATGTAATGATTGGTAATGGTAAACTCCCCTCTATTAACAATGTTCTTTTAGTCGAGGGGCTGATGCATAACTTATTGTCAATTTGTCAACTTAGTGACATTGGTTATGACGTTATTTTTAATTAAACATCCTATAAAGCTGTTAGTCAGAAGGATGGACAAGTTGTGTTCAATGGCAAGAGGAAGAACAATATTTACAAAATAATATTATCTTATGTGAAAAATCAAAATGTAAAATGTCTTCTGACTGTTCAAGAAGAACAATGGGTTTGGTATCGACGTCGGGTTCATGTTAGCTCGAGAAAGATTTCTCAACTAAATAAACTTGGATTAGTCAGAGGCTTGCCTAATCTGAAGTATACTTCAGATGCCCTTTGTGAAGCTTGTCAGAAAGGAAAATTTTCAAAAACCTCTTTCAAAGCTAAAAAGATTGTTTATACTTCTAGGCCGTTAGAACTTCTTCACATTGACCTATTTGGACCAGTGAAAACTGCTTTTGTCAATGGTAAGAAATATGGACTTGTCATTGTTGATGATTATAGCATATGGACATGGGTAAAATTATTAAAACACAAGGATGAGTCATACTTTGTATTTGCTTCCTTCTGTTCCCAAGTGCAAAATGAAAAAGATTGCAAAATAGTCAAAGTTCAAAGTGATCATGGTAGAGAATTTGAAAATAAAGATTTTGAAAAACTTTTTGATTCAAATGGCATAGTACATGATTTTTATTATCCCAAAACTCCACAAAAAATGGTTTTTTAGAAAGGAAAAATAAAACAATACAAGAAATGGCTCGCACTATGATACAAGAAACTCAGATGGCTAAGCACTTCTGGACATAAGCAGTGAATACAACGAGTTATATTCAAAATAGAATCTCCATAAGACCTATTTTGAGTAAGACTCCTTATGAATTGTGGAAGAATATAAATCCCAACATTTCCTATTTCCATCCCTTTGGATGTACTTGTTAAATGTTAAACACTAAAGAGAATCTGGGTAAGTTTGATTCCAAGCACAAAAGTGTTTGCTATTTGGATACTCTGAACACTCTAAAGGCTTCAGAATTTATAACACAAAATCATGAATCATGGAGGAATCAATCCATGTCATATTTAATGATAAGCTTGACTATGAAAAGTTAAAGCTATGTGAAAAGCTTACAAATATAACCATAACATTTGCTAAACCGAAGGAGAAGATTCAAGAAGATAAAGCATCAGAAGTTGCTTATTTTGATACTATTGATAGTTCTTCTAATTAACCTCAACCAAGGAAGAATAGAATCACATACTCTCATCCTGAAGAACTTATCCTTGGAAGTAAAGATGCTCCAATTAGAACAAAATTAGCTCTCAAACCTTCTGATGAAGTGCTTCTCAGTTTACTTTCTTTAATAGAACCTTCATCTATTGAAGAATCCCTTCTAGATAAAGATTGGATTCTGGCTATGGAAGACGAACTGAACCAATTCTCAAAGAACGATGTATGAGATCTTGTTCAGAAACCTAAAGGTGTCCACGTCATTGGAACCAAATGGGTGTTCAAAAACAAGATCAATGAGAAGGGTGAAGTTATCAGAAACAAATAATGATTGGTTGCACAAGGTTATAGTCAACAAGAAGGGATATACTATATAGAAACCTTTGCATCAGTCGCCAGTTTAGAAGCCATTCAGTTGTTAGTTTCTTTTTCTGTCAATCATAGCATTATCCTTTATCAGATGGATGTTAAGAGTGCATTTCTGAATGGTTATATTTCAGAAGAAGTGACTGGCAAACAACCTCCTAGCTTTGAAAACTCTAAGAAACCAGACTTTGTTTTTAAACTAAAGAAATATTTTTATGGGTTGAAACAAGCTCCCAGAGTTTGGTATGGTGGATTGAGTAATTTTCTTATACAAAATAAATCTACCAGAGGAAAGGTTCACACCATACTCTTCTAAAAAACTTTCAAAAATTATATTCTAATTGTTAAAATTTATGTTGATGATATTATTTTTGGTTCTACTAATCCATCCCTCTTCGAGGAATTCTCTAAGCTAATGCAGGATGAGTTTGAAATGAGCATGATGGGAGAACTGGAGTTCCTAATGGGTATCCAGATTGATCAAAAACCAGAGGCTACTTACATACTTCAAAGTAAGTACACCAAAGAACTTCTGAAGAAATTTAACATGACAGGCTCCACTGTAGCAAATACTCCAATGCATCCAATATGTATTTTGGAGAAAGAAGAGGTATGTAGAAAGGTTTTTCAGAAGCTCTATCATGGTAAGATCGGATCTCTTATGTATTTGACTAAATCTAGACCTAATATCTTATTCAGTGTTCATCTTTGTGCTAGATTCCAATCTGATATTAGGGAATCTCATTTAACTGCTGCTAAGAGAATTTTAATGTATCTAAAAGGAACCTCTAATCTTGGCTTGACGTATGAGAAAACATCAGAGTATTCTCTTTATGGTTTCTGTGATGCATAATACATTAGAGATCGGCTAGAGAGGAAGAGTACTTCTGGAAATTGTCAGTTTCTAGGAAAGAACCTGATCTCATGGTCAAGCAAGAGGTAATCAACAATTTATATTTCAACAACAGAATTAGAGTTCATTTCAGCAGCACTATGCAGTACTCAGATGTTATGGATGAAGAATCAGCTAGAAAATTATTAGATTTATGAGAGTAACATTCCTATCTTTTGTGACAATACAACTGTTATTTTCTTAAGTAAGAATCCTATCCTATACTTTAGGGCTAAACACATAGAAATCAAACATCATTTTATTAGAGACTATGTTCAGGAAGGGATCTTATCTTTGAGATTCATAGATACAGACCAACAGTGGGCTAATATTTTTATAAAACCCGTAGCTGAAGATAGATTTCTATTTGTTCTAAAGAATATGAAAATGGATCTATGTCTAGAGTAAGATGTCATTAGAATTAACCATGTTTTAGTCGTAGTCGAAAGGGATACAATTATGACTTAAACAAAAGACTTCTAATTTGTTTTATCTCAGTCGTCAGAAGATGTTTTGGTCAGAAATCTTCCTGATCTGATGGAAATCTTCATGGTTTTACAAATGCTGAGAATATCAAAGACATTAGCTAAATAGACTTAGTCTCTATCACACTCTACCTAGGTCATGCACGAGCAATTATTTTTCTTGAAATTAATTAATCATGATTGCATCTATTAAACTACTCCTTTTCACTATGTCTTGGGAACAGTCGTTTCATGTCATACCCATATGTCTTTGTCTGATATTCCCTGTCGTGTTCTAATTAAATGTTTTTGTGTCCTCTCATCTTAACGTTTGATCTTGATAAAGTTTTTCCTAGGGATATGTGTCTTCTTTATTGCCTTCGCAAGAGTATTCCAATTCATCTTTCGGAAATAATATTCAATCATCTAAAGCTATCAATCCTAGCATCCATGAACCCTAAAAAACCATTCATTTTGTATGGATGTGTATTATCTGAACTGTTTGAGTTAGTGGGTATAATTGAAATCATTCAAAGAAATCCGTTCATCAGAGGTAATGCTCTATTTGATGAGAGTTGTGATGTGTTTGAAGTTTAGATAGCTTTTCCTATCTATGTTCACTCTGTTGTTTCTCCTTATATTGTAATCTCCTTCGAATATGAATGAAACTTCTTATCTTTTCTTGTTATTTCTTATGGTTTTTATGTTTTTCACACATAATTACCTTTTTGATTATGACAAAAAGTTGGAGTAATTAAATGGACGTAATTTTGATTTAAATAATCAAGTTCTGCTAAATGTTCTCTGAAAATAGCCGCTTACATTCTAATCCAACTAAACTTCTGTTTCTGTTAGAATTTTTTTCCTTTTTCAGGAAATGAGAACTCTGATTAAAGAAGATCAGAAAATACTATGCAAGACTTATGTGTAACTATGAAGATATGTTTTGAGAATCTGGAAGATGTCTTACTGACATTAAAGTTACAAATATTTCAATTTGATTTTATTCTCATTGGCATCTAAAGTCAAGATTCAATAAGAAGAAGTTCTAATAAATCAAGATCTACTGTTCTATTGGCATCAAGATCTCAATTTTTCCATTGACATCCAGTGAAAGACTCTCAAGATATCGATATCTGATCTATTGGAACCAGGGGAGTTTTAGTCAAATGGTTCAGAGTCAGGATATTCGATCTTCATCAGGTCATTGACTCAGGGGGAGTATCATAAAAAGGATTAGTATTCCTTACCTTTCTATTTTCACTTTTTCTGATTTTATGAACAAAATTGTGTCATCAAAATACATATTTTTGTCATCATCAAAAAGGAGGAGATTATAAGAACAAAATTTGGTTTTGCAATATTATCTGAGTTTTGATGATAACAAATGAGTATGTTTGTATGAACAATTTTGATACTCTAATGTTTGTTATTTTTTAGTATTTAACAAACAGGTTCTGCTTTTGATGGATGGTGTGGCCAAGACATTAGAAGAGAATTAATTTCACTTATGCGCTACACAAGTTTTGATGAACAGTAGCAAGACACTCCAGAAGACTCTAAAGTGTAAGCTCTGATGTTTGTCTAAAGAAACTAGTCAGAAGATTCGAAGACAGAAGTAGCTACTTAAGTCCAGATGCTGAAGACTCATGTTTCTCAAGACAACGGGTTCTAAAGAAACAATCAAAAGATCTAAAGAAAGAAGTTTCTACTCAAGTCCAGATGCTAAAGACTCAAGTTTCTAAAGACCCAATGTTCTAAAGACCCAATGTTCTAAAGATAAGGGTTCTAAAGACCAAGTGCTGAAGACTCTAAAGACAGAAGTTCTAAAGATTCCAACGACTTGAAGTTCTAAAGACCCAAGGTTCCAAGAAAAGGTTCTCGTAAACCAGGTGCTGAAGACTCTGAAGACGCAGTTCTGAAGACTCCGAAGACTTAAAGTTTTGATGACCTTGTGTTATGTTCTTGCTTCTAAACTCATGATCGCAGAAGTCTCTGAAGTAAAGAAGGAAAGAAGATAACATTAACATGGTACAAATAGTACATGGTACAATGAACGTTTCATTACACTACCATGAAAGGACGAACACATTGCACGATCTTGTCCACCACATTATTGCTCAAGCTGCCAAATATTCTGGAAATTCCAAGAGTACCCCTCAACGGATATATTATTCTATTGGCTATATAAAGGCTTGGAGACTAAGAGAGAAACTGCCAATCAACGAAATATCCACGCACAAAGCGCTGTTTATAGATTTCATATTTTTTAGTCATTATTCTTAAAATATTTTACATATTTAGCTTGTGTAGAAGAAATACTCATGTAAGCAAAACTTGTATTCAAATGATTGTTTGGTTTTTTTCTTAAGATACCGGGTAATTTTGTATCCTTAAGAAGTCTAGGGCTTGTTTGTCTTAGAGGATGTTAGTCACTTGCGGGTAGCTTGTACATGATTTTCCTTAAGGAACCAGGTAGGTCTGTATCATTTAGAAGTCTAGGACTTGTGTGTCTTAGAGGTTGTTAGTCACTTGCGGGTAGCTTGTGAAAATTGTAATCAGTTTGGTTATAGTGAATTAAGTCCTCGATTAAGTGATGCGAAATCACCTTGCCGAGTGGATTGGACTAGCTTGAAAATTTTCAAGTAAACTAGTATAAACATACCTTGTTCTTTACTTCTTGTTCTTACTTATTGTTATTATCAAGAGTGAAGGAAAAGTATTTAAACTGAAAGGGAATAATATTTTTATAGAAAAGTTTTTTTATTTAAAACTCAATTCAAACCCCCCTTTCTTGTGTTTTTTACACCTTCAACATGTACTATACTATCCTACCCATACCCTTCCCATTTTCATCCCTAGTCCACAACAATCAGCTAGTTTCCAATTCTCTCCTCTTTTCTCAAGAGTGGGAAAATACACATGAATCCAGGAATATTGTTAAAAAATTAATATTATTAATAAAAAATTTAACAAATAAAAATAAATAAAATTAAATAAACTAAATTAAAATAAATACATGTAGCAGAGTAGGATATCCACCTAGCTGCTTGCAAGTGAAAAATAAAGCATCTCCGAGATTACTGTAGAGGGTGACCAACACAACTGCTCCCCAACTCTATCTCCCACATCCCTCCAAATTTTTACATAACACTATTCTCATAAAGAGATTTAGAAATAAACAGTACATAAAGAACTCTATCATAATCAAGAGATTTCACAGATGTGTCAGTACCACCAGAAGGCAAACCAAGATAATTAGTAAAATCTAAGTAAGTAAATTTAACGATTTTGTCCTTAAACCTACTCCCAAGACCACCAGGAGTCACAACTAAATTATAGTAGAAGGATTTCACATAATCAAGATTATATTTCCTTTTCAAACTAATGAGCTTCAACAAATTTACTTCAGCAAATGGTTTCAAATACTTTGTTCTCAATTACGTTTAAGATGAAACGTCAACATAATATTTAGGGTCTGTAGGCTTGTTCAAAAAATTGTCTTGGTAAAGTTGTTGACTTATGACATAAATTTTAGAGGTTTGAAATCTGGTTGACTTCTTCTCGATTCTTCCATCAGGGGTTGCCTTGCTCGCTTGAACTTTTGTTCTTGCTTTCTTTGGCACAAATGGAGGAGAATAAGATACCATTGGCCTTTTTCTTTGTTGCTTGTCGATGAGGTTCTTCTGAGGGTTTTGAGATGCCATTATTGAAGATGAGGAAAGAGATTGAGATAAGGGTGATGATAAAGCAATGATTGATGATGATAATAAGATGATAATGATGATTATGAATGAATGAAAGTTCGCTCAAGTTTTTTTGGTGTTTGAGAGATGCAAAAACAATGAAAAGACAAGTGAAAAAGAATATGAAAACGGAATGGTTTTTTTAAAAAGACGTGACTTTTCAACATCTGATTTGAATCATGTTAAATTCCTGATTCAAATCACGGGCTTAATATTTTTTAAGAAAAATCTTATTGATTAGAATCATGTGTTAATTTTGATTCGAATCAAAATGAACAGCCTCAAACTTTTTCAAGTCACAGGGTCATGATTTAAATGACGGGCCAAGGAAAAAACTTTTGATTCGAATCACGAAGAAATTTTTTGAAAAATGGTGAAGAAAATAGACTTTTCAAAATTCAATTCTCTTATGTGATGAAAAATAATTTTAATGCACATGAAGATTTGGATTTAATGATATATGGATGCAAAGAATTTGAGATAATTTTAATGTGAATGCTTAAAGAAACTTTAATAATATGTATGGATGTGAATGGAAATATAATTTTAATGTATAATGCAAAATAAAATTTGAATGATGATGGGTGAATGTATCAAAAATGAAGATGAATGGAATGAATGAACAAAATAACAATTAAAATGATACATTGAATGAATGATTAAAGTATGAAATGCACAAAAATCACATATGCATACATGTTTCAATCACACAACACACAAAGGAAAAAATAATTACAACTATGTATACACAAGAAATAAAGGAGGGTTGGAATGATCATATTGATTTAGACGATCTAGACTTAACTTGTTGCACACGAGAAATATTAGTCATCAACAACAAGAATAACATAAGCTTTAAAGTACAAATAGTCATATACTAATTGGATACAACATCATTTTTCACGCTTGAAGAATACTATTAGACTCTCCTTCATAAGTCTTTAGATGAACTTTGAGTGGAAATAGTTTAATCATCACTGATTGGAATAAATTGTCAATCCCGAATAACGGATCCAACTCTTTGACTATTTATTAGAACTTTAAGGAGTAGAATTTTGTCTTTGAATCTTTTGTAATTATTGAAACTTATTAGGAACATTTTCGATAGCCACAATACTGTTTTCATCTTCTTTTTACGACAACCTTGGAAGAATATGCCACTTAGAAGATAATTTTTTTCCTTCTTTTATCTAAGAATAACTTCCAATATAACAATATGAATGTATGCCTATCTTTAATTAGGATCAATTCGGAAAAACCTTCAAGACATGGTGTCAAATATAAACTGCATATAACTTAAAATGTTGTTAGTTCAATCCTGGATGAATTAAATCTTAGAGAATATCTTAAATTCAGTTAATGTTTGAAGAACATACTAGCGAGGTTTTGCTTTGAAATAATCTATGCAATGCTTTACAATGAATAATCAAGTACAAGTAAATCAATGTAATTTCATTGGAATTTATTAAATTGCATAAGCTTTCAAACGATTAGAAAACTTGTCTAGGATCGAAGGAACCATATCCTCAACTTTTGGAGTCGCAAGACTTTGATCATAAGTCTCGCTCTAATACAAATTATTGGGTGATAATATGGACATTAAAAGTTTTAGAAAGGCGATTGAATATACCCTTTCCAAATTAGACAATTTCAAAAACAATTTTAGATCCCATGTATGAAATCATAGATTTTGAGAAGCGCAGAAGCAAGACACAAAAACAAGAGAACTTAGAAGCAACTAAGAGAATTGATCTATATGAAATGATAAATGATATTCTCTATGCATTTGATTGCTTCAAATTCAAGTCAATCACAATACTACTCAAGTAGATTTTAAATAGTTATTTCAAAAGACTTAGCTCATAGATTCTAACAAGACACAATTAAAGTCATGATACTTTAATGAGATTGATACACCACATGCCTAAGCTTATACATTAAATTTATATAAGCAAAGTATAACTTATATGGTATACAATCAATGCAAAGATGCAAAGATGCAATAGCATAATAATGAATACTAGAAAATAAAAGAGGTAATGGAAGAAGAAAAGACACACAACAATATATAGTGGTTTGATTGTCGTCTTCACATTGCATACTCCACTCTTCAATAGTGTTAAAAACCATTGGAAAGTCATCACAATCTTCAATTATTTTGATACGTTTGATTACAAGCATTTTGGTTACAATGAACTATCAAACGATAATTCCCTATGTTGATGCAAGTACTCAAATGCTAACAAAGACAATATTTATAAAATATCTTGATCCAATAACCTCGCTATCCACAATAATTATGCTCCAAGTATTCATATGTGGAAATCCACCCGATTCTACCAATCTATTGTATGAGCTATTGCCATAGCCATGCATTGATTGAATAACTCCCAACTTTGTCTGTGATAAATCTTTCTCCAATGCTACCAAAGATGAACAACTTCCATCCTCGCTATGATGCAGTGGGAGAACTGACTTGAGGTTTTGCATTTGTGTTTGCAAATGTTGCAGTTTAGCAAGAGTCGCCACCGAATTTTATTTTATCCAAAAGGAAAGGTAAAAAAGCATAGGAAAGACCTTTGAGATTGTTTTTGGGTTCGGGGGGTAGATTATGAAAAGGGGAGGTGCTAGAACCCTTTTCATCCATGGTTTTCCATGGGCTCTTAGTTACTTGTTTTAGATCACTTGCTTTGCTTTTCCAAATGTTTGAAATGGTGCTTTGTGTGGTTTTGAAATTATTTTGAAAAGAGGCCATCGTTTAGGCAATCTTTGTAATGATTCTTGTTTGTAAGAATGTATACAAATATGTTTGTCTTTTGAAAAATGTTTCAATGTTTGAAAGTTTGTTTGGAAATGTTTTGAAATTGTGTATGTGTTTTTTTTAAATAGCAAGGATGTTTTGCAAATTGATCAAGTAACTAGGAGTTATCTACCCTATTCAAAAGTCTTTCCTACACATTTTTATTCCTTTGACATTGTTAACCTACCATTGTTTTGGTAGATAACCCTATCTTTGGATGTTAAACGGGACGGGCGTGGGTCATCGTATGACCATGATAGCAATGGTGCCAAGTATCTTAGCAAGTTTTAGGGACTAAGATCATTTGTTTTAGGCAACTTATCTAGCGTCATCGAGCGACTATGATCTTTTTGTTTTGATTTATTTTGTTTTGCCAAGATACCTAGCATGCATACCATGGCCATTTTTAAGGCAACAAAGTGGATGAAACCCTAGGGGTGCTTGTGTGCAATATGTTGTCATTTTTCATGCATTTTTGTCTTGTATTAAGTCATGCTATTTGTTTTGATTTTTGGTCTTTGCATACAAAACCCTAGTTTACTATCATGGTATATGAAAGCAATAAAATGCGTAAAGTAAATTTAAACTATTACAACAATATTATGGGGAGGGGGATACAAGTTTTGAATAGGGGGATATTGCTCAAAATAAAACCCTAAAACTATTACAACCAAATTGAATTTATTGTACAAATAAATAAATAAATAAGCAAATATTTAAATAGGCAATAAAATGTAAATATGCAAGAAATGTTTTTTTTTTGTATTAATTTTATATATGTAAAAATAAGTTTATTTAAGTCTTAAAAATAAGAAAATAAAATGATTATTTTTGAAAGGGTGAAAACCCTAATTTTTGTTTAATAGAAAATATATTCTAATATTATTCATTTTATTCATTTTTTGCTCAAGAAAAAATAATAATAATATATACAAAATGTTAAAAATTGAATATTGTATGAGAATATTATTTTAAGTTCATAAATAATAAAAATAAAAATATGTGATATTTTTATATTATTTACAAGTTATTTTAAGAAAATGGTTTCTCTTTATTAAAAAAAATTATTTTTATATGCAAAAATAAGATAAATAAAATAAAATAAAAAGCAAAAAATTAAGAAAATATTTTTGGAATTTTTTAGTGTTTAGAAAAAATAAATAAAGTCAGAAAATATAAATTATGCAAGAAAATACAAAAAATGTAAAAATATGCAAGGGGGTGCAAAAAGTAAAAGGGGGTGCAAAAAGTAGGAGAAACAGGCCCAAGGCGCGCCAGGCCCAGGACCTGTCATCCCTATCCTCCAGCCAGAACAAAACACGCGCTTCTCCCTTCAAAACCTGTTCTTGCTCGTGTTTGCTTAAAATCCAAAACTCATAACACAAAAATTATAGCTTATGAACTCACGATTCTAATGATATAAAGAACATGACCTAACTCTAAAAGACCAAAGAGAATTTTAATGGCCCTAAATTCTGACCTAGTTTTTTCAGCAACTTCAACAATGAAATACTCCTAGCTCAGTTAATATAAATGGAATCTAAGCATATGTACAACTCAAGAAACTAAGGACTACATTTTTGCTTCACAAACCTAAGCTTAAGGATGCCTAAATAAGGAGTTAGAAACTTGACAAATACCTTGTTCAGTTGAGTTTGGATATGGCAATGTGGGCACTTTGAGTGAGGCCTGAAGTTCTTATGATCTTGCTTGAAGTTCCCTCAACCTTTCCCAATGCTCAGTTTGCCTTGTAGATGCCTGAATCTTCCTATAGAAGTCGACCTGCAAACTCAGAAAATGGAAATGGTGAAACTCGAAACAGGGGTTACAGTTGCTTGATAAAGGCCTGGACAGCTTAGGTGTGATGTATGGAATGTGTTTTAAGCCTTGAAACAAAAAACACTCGAGCAAAATATGTTTTGGCTAGTGATTTGCAGAGGTTGCCCTATTTTGGGCAGAAATGGTGTTTTTTTGTGTTTGAGGGAGTTTTGGAGGTTGGTAATTCGTGTATTCTGCTTGTTACAAAGTTCTGAGGTCGTTTGAAATGATACAAAGTCTTGGTTTTATCAGATGGAAGAGTTTACTTGACTTTGGCAAGTTTCTTGCTTTTGAAGGAAAGTTGAAATGACAATGCCCAAAAGCTTGTACTTGCTAGTTCCTTAGCTGCACATAGTTGGTGAACTTTTCCTGATATTTATGGACTTTGTTTGCAGCAAGAGATTAGGTCCATGGCTCAAGATAAACAAATTTGCAAAAAGCAAGCTTTATCAAAGTAGCAATGTGAATTTTATGCCATTTTTTGAATAATTCTTTGTGCAAAGATTCAAAGATCAGAACAAGGCCATTATCAAATGTGTTTGCATTAAATTAATGAGTTTAGAAGGGATTAGGACCTGTAAAACCAAGTAAAAGCATGCTTAGGACAGATTTGCAACTTGCACCATTGTGAAAAATGCCTTGAACAAAAGTGATAAAATGCCATTTTCATTTCTTCGATTCTCCCTAACCATAACTGATCTTGGAGATTTCTTGGACATTTTGGAAATCTTGTAACATGCTCTACAATACATCTTTGAAATGAATTTTGATATTCCTCTTGGAACTAGGTGAAAAGTTTCCATGAAGTTAGGTCAAAAATCTGCCTAAACTAGGGCAAAATTTCACTAAGTTAAAAAGTTTATGGACCCTTATTCACAAAATCATAACTTGAGATCCAAGCATATTTTGGGAAAACTTTGTGAATCAAAATTGTAGATGCTGTGGAGGACTACAACTTTCATGTTGGAAGTTTTCTTTGAATCCAATTGCATCATGGTGAAAAAGTTGGGAAAAGTTGGGGAAAAAAAAGAAATTTTCATAACTTAGAAAAATTCTAAGTTATGAAATTTTTCAAACTTAAACCCTAATTTCCAAATTTAAGTTTCTTGGTGAACAAGTTTCATGTTTTGACACATCTTGATGAAATATGACCCTTGGCACTTGATTTTGACCAAAAAGTCAAAGTTTGACTTTTCAGTGTACAATTGATTTTTGATCAGTTGACTAGAAAATTCATTTGTCAATCCAGTGCATTTGAGATCTTTTGAACCTTGTGATTAGGTAAAGATGGTGCCGTTGAGTCCTTGAGATCATGCTTGAACCCAATTGGCCATTGGCTAGGTTAAAAATCAGAAATTGCCCTTCTACAGTCTAAACCCTAATTTTGACCATTTTGCCCTTTTGATGATCTGATCAAATTTCTTGAGGAGTTGTGGTCCAAACTTGATCAAATGGTTCATATGAGTCTATAATGTTGATGTGGATCAAAAATTATGAAGTTTGACTGTAAATTGGCCATGGTTGACTTTTTCCCCAATACAGTTGATTTTTAGGTCAACTGTCCAATTACGGGCGAGTTCTTAAATCTCAATGAAGATGTTTCCCTACAGTCGATTTACTGACCAGTTCTTAAATCTCAACAGAATTATCCTCATTTGAATTACAGATAAGGTCCTAAATCTCGACAAGTTCCTCCGTCGAATTACAGACGAGTTCCTAAATCTCAGCAGAGTTTTCTCAGTTGAATTACGGGCGAGTTATTAAATCTCGATGAAGATGTTTCCCTACAGTCGAATTACTGACCAGTTCTTAAATCTCAACAGAATTATCCTCAGTTAAATTACAGACAAGGTCCTAAATCTTGACAAGTTCCTCCATCGAATTACAGACAGTTCCTAAATCTCAATAGAGTTTTCTCAGTTGAATTACAGGCATGTTCTTAAATCTTGATGAAGATGTTTCCCTCAGTCGAATTACCGACCCATTCTTAAATCTCAATATAATTATCCTCAGTTGAATTACAGAAAAGGTCCTAAATCTCAATAACGTTCCTCCGTCGAATTACAGACGAGTTCCTAAATCTCAGCAGAGTTTTCTCAGTTGAATTATGGGCTAGCTCTTAAATCTTGACGAAGATGTTTCCCCCTCAGTTGAATTACTGACAAGTTCTTAAGACTCAGCAGAGATGTTCTCTAAGTTGAAGTACAGGCAAGATCCTAAATCTCAACAAAGATCAGACTTCCCCAGTGGAATCTTCCACAACAACAGGTATACAAGCTCTCGCTAAGGAATCTCTTATGCGATCGACACTCCTTCAAATGGAATCTGTAAGCCCATTCCCGACATCACAAGGCTGATACCAGTTCATGCGAGTGCAAATTTCTGGGCACTCTAGTGTTCGATCATCTTCCACCTTCGGATCACGAAAGGCATGGAAGCCAATCTACATCCTCAGGTTTAAGAAGATTGAACAGGGGCAGCTGTTGTACCCCAAAATTTCCCTCCCTTATTTCTCAAGACATTGCAAGAAAAATCTCCAAGTTGTTCAAGAGTTGGTCAGACAAGCTCTCTCCTAAGACAGTCTACCCCAAATTAGGGTTTCACATTGAATCAAGATCCTTGATTCCAAATGACCCCAAGTGCTCACCATTGTCCTAATATGTTCTCAAGATCATCCATGTCAAGTTTCAAGCCTTGCATAGGAAGTTTGCTCAACCAATTGCTCAAAGGTCCAAAAATCGATTATGTTAGGGCAAAAGTCGACTGTGACCTACATATAGTTAAACCTCAAGATTTTTTGTCAACATTCTCATTTTGAAGTATATTTCATCATTTGATCAAGGGTTGATCATGATTCATCAAGGATTGCTCAAAATGCATCAAGACTCAAAAGAAGCTAAATTAGGGTTTTGTAGGAAAAGTCAACACAACTTTGACCAAACATAACTTTCTCATATTTTATGATAAATGACCCATCCAAAGCTCATTTTGAAGATGATGCAATTCCCTAAAATCCATCTTTATACCCCAAGATGAAAAAATGCACTCACAAGAAGTTATCAATTTGGACATTATAGGTCATTTTTGAAAGTCAACAAAAACACCTTTTTTTGCCAAAGCTTATAACTTGAGCATGGAATATCAAAATGAGATGAGACCAAAAGGGTTGGTTAGATTACATCTCAAGCTTTCTAAAAGTCCAAGAATACCTCCAAAATTACAAAATTGAAAAAGTAATGCATTGTTGAAGTTGGACTTTTTTGCAAAATTGCCAAAAGTCAACTATCCCCAAAACTTCAAATTTTGCCAAATGGGCCCATTCTTTTCCACTTGAATTGAGTTTGAATTATTGTCCACGTGCCCTAGCTCCAGCCATGTGCCCATATCTCATTTTTATTATTTAATTAGATTTTTAGTTGAATTTATTCATTTTAAATCAAATAAAATCATATAAAATCCAAGGCATTGATAACTCATGATTTTCTGGTTATTTTAGGCTTTGTTCACAGCTAGCATCACAATAAAATTCGAATCAAGGCTTGGATGCACAAAAAGATCCAAATCAAACCAAATTTGGAAGGTTTTAATGGTGGAATCAAATCCAATTCATGAGCATTGATATGGAGAGATTTGTAACAAGTTTCTTACCCTAATGCAGTACACATTACATAAGGAGGCTAAAGCACATGAAATAAGGGTTGGCAAGCATTGGTAGAGGCAGAACAAAAGTGAGAAAAATCACAAAGAAGCTTGAGGTCGAAATCCAGGTTAGAGGCGTTTTCAGAGGTCGAGACTTGTTCCAATCGATTCCTGGCCATTCACACAAGCTAACTCGATCAAAACCACGCATCCTCACGCCTCTAAACACACTGTAAGTCCCACGCAAAATGCTCCTGTTCTTGATTTTGTAATTCTGAAATTAGGCATCTTTTTCATGAACTAATAGCATATTTTGAATCTACAAACCATTTTCAAGCGTTTGGTATCATTCAATTGCATTTATCTGGCCTGAATAGAAAACCACCATTGTTAGGGTTTGGTCTGTGTTTTTGGGCATTTTTGTTTCAGGTGCAATTGGTTCACATAATGGACATGGTTGTAACCGGGAGGGTGAGACGAACACGACCATGCCCGTGAAATTCATTTTTATGGCCTGTACAGGATCTTGGAGATGGACATGCCTGTAGCTACGGACTCCTGTCTGTTGGTATAGGTGTTTGACATTTTAGCCACAGACGAGAGGTTAGGGATGATGCGTGGCATCCCTCTATTGGACCATTCAAATATCACGCGCTTTTTTTATTTTGTCTGGCATTGGAATTGTTTCTATATATTATATTGAGTTATTATTATTATAACAAACAAAACAATGTGATGCAGTGGTAGCCACTCAAGGTCTTAAAGCGTTCCAAGGCTGGAGGTCAGGGGTTCGATCCCTGCCTCCAGCACTTTGTATTTTCTTCATGTTTTTCAGGATTTCCTATGCGCGCTCAAGTTTGCAACCTACCATGCTCCCTCATCCATCCAAGCGCCAGATGGCCAAGAGCCAGATCTGGTGGTCAATGACTGGAGGTCCAGCAAGAGCAAAGTCTATGCGCCCACACTGGATCTTAAAAAGTCAAAAGGGCCCGCTTCTAGTGGGCCAATGAATTGCTTTCCACACCACCTAAAATCAGGCCCAACTTCTCTCTCTTTTTATTTATTTTGTTATTTTATTTAATTGTTTTATTTCATTTAATTAACTTTTTAATTTCACACTCGATTTAATTTCCCGCGTGTTGTATTTATTTTTATCCAATAATGTACCTGCTTCTGGATTGTAATAGTTAAATAGGACATTTAATTATTTTTATCGCTTTACTTTATTTTTCAAATGGTTTGTCTTTGGCGATGTAAATATCCGACGCCTTGTAATTTAAATTCCGCATTTTATCTCCGCAAAATATAACTGCTAGATGTTTGATAATAGGGTTTGCATGACAAGACTGAATGTTAATCTTAAAATCAAATTAGATCACCCTTAACATGCACAAAGATAAAAATAATTGAAAACGACACACTCGCACATGCGCACTCTTAGGGTACACCCCACTCGGTTGCTTTCGTACGTGGTCATTGAGTATAGGTCTTTTTAGAGGCCGCCCTCTTGTCTAAAAGATCACAGTCGCCTCAAAATGGTTTCCTCGGATATTGTTGCCTCAAACAAATGATCTAAGACATTAGGGTTACTGCTAAGGCGTCCTAACATTGCTTTAGTGACCGTCTGTCCCTTATTCGAATTGACCCTTAAACTTCAACGACGATGCTACCTACTCATCAATAGTGGGATAGCATTATCTAAAGGAAATTAGCATAGAATGATTCCTTTTTCGAGTAGGTAGATGGTTCTTAGATACTTTCTCTTGCAAAAACAAAACTCTTCGCACTTACACTCCTTTTGAAACAAAGTTTTCAAAACACTTCATTACACTCTTGAGGACAGAAGCAAGAGTTAAATCGAAGTTTCAAACAAAAACTTTTTCAAAACCCACAAGCACAAAGAAAAAAATTTTGAAAACAAATGAGAAAGTACCTAAGACCCCGTGGATAACCACGGATAGAAAGGGTGCTAATACCTTCCCTTTCTATAATCTACCCCTCGAACCCGAGAAATATCTCGAGAAAGGAATTTTTCTGTGCTTTTTTCCTTTCGTTGTTGGATAAAATAAAAGTCGGTGGCGACTCTTGCTTACCGCGACATTTTGCGAAAACAAAACACAAAATGCAAACCAGCATCCCAAAAAACAGTCAGTTCTTCCCACCGTATCACAGAACTGGCGACTCTGCTGGGGAATATGATAAGTGGGGTGTACCTTAGGAATAGTTCATAATGTTTTCAATTGCCTGACTTGTATGCTTTATCTTTTTGGGTTTGAATCGGAGTTACTATAGATCCTAACCCGGATCTGGGGGACACCCTTTAGGTAAGTATCAATAAACAGTGAGGGAAATGTACGACATAGACCGATACGGTTGAAGTAGTAGCTACGTTGGTGTGGCACTTTAGTATGTACCGATATCCCTTGTGGCGCAACGAGGAGAATATGGGTCTGCTAAGGGGTCATTAAGCACCAACTGACCTTAGAACCTGTAATTGACCAACTTGGCCATAGAACAGTAGCAGTATGCTACACTCATTGAGACCAAACTCTCACGATGATTCCGGCCGCAAGAAAAGGTTGCTAAACTGTAATTATGACCGATCGAGGGTGGTCAGTGATATTGAGATCCTCTAGAACCCGGTTACTCTTTCTAGGACAGGTTTGAACCAACTGAACTGAAAGAGGGTAGTACCTAAGCTCCTTGCCAACCTGAAATTTAAGGGCTATCTGTGTGACTTGTGTGCCCTTACCATGTTTGCTATCTATGAATACTTGTGATGTGTTTCTATCATGACATCATGCATCATGACATTGCATGCATCTTGCATTGGACTAACCCATTTCAAAGACAGAGGGGATTCATCTTTGTTCTGTTTTGTAGGTCATGGCACCCATGCGTAGAAACACTATTCGGATCAACTTTGTCCAAATTCCCACTCAGCTTAAGGAATTGGTTGCAAAAGTTTCAGATACCTCCTCCTTTATCAGAAGACATGGGCACCTCCTTGGTTTGGTCACCTCCAAGATGGATGAACAAATGATGAGTGTCTTAGTCCAGTTATTTGATCCACTGTACCACTGCTTTACTTTTCCGGACTACCAGTTGGTCCCCACCTTGGAAGAGTTCTCTGATCTACTTGGTATCTCCATTCTAGAGCAGGCCCCGTTTACAGGTTGGGAGAAAGTCCTTAGGCCGAAAGAGATTGCTTCAGCCCTCCATCTGACAAAGGCTGAGGTAATGTCTAATTGGGAAACTCGGAGTGGGACAAAAGGCTTCTTAATTAAGTTTTTGGTTGGTAAGGCTAATCAATTCTGGGACACTTTATACTTTCAGGCGTTCGAGGACATCCTGGCTCTTCTTATTTATGGTCTGGTTCTGTTGCCAAACTCAGATGCTTTCGTTAACGTGAATGCAGTGAAGATTTTCATGTTCGGTAATCATGTGCCCACTCTCTTGGGTGACATCCTGCACTCTCTTTACGCCCGTACTGCTCGGAAATGGGGAACGCTTATGTGTTGTGCGCCATTGCTGGCGAGGTGGTTTATTTCTCACCTCCCCAAATCAGTTTTGAAGAACAAGGAAGGCATGGGTTGGGCCTACAGGATTATGTCTCTCTCTCATAATGACATCATTTGGACTATTAAGGGCATGGAAGATGTGGCTATTATTGATCGTTATGGGGAATACCCCAATGTCCCACTGCTAGGAACCCATGGAGGAATCACTTATAATCCGTGCTTGGCCTTATGTCAGTTTGGGAGAGCTAGGAGGGAAGGACCTCATGAGTTGCTGATGCCAAGCATTGCCTTTGATTTCCAAGGGGATAGTGAAGAGCAACGCCGCAGGTTCATACGAGGTTGGGATAGGGTACACAGGTTCGATCCGCACGAGCTAGGTGCGAAGACTTCTCTTCTAATAGAGCCATATCTCCGATGGGTTCGAATCCATGCCCAAAAGCTGGGAATGCCGTACCAAGTCGTCTTGCCTATAATTATTGAGGTTGCTGATGAAGAAGGGGTTCCTCCTACCATCCTCCATCCATACATGCCTACTGACATTGGGGCATTAAAGAGATCTTGGATGCAGCTGAGAGAAGAGCGGGATACTTACAGAGAAAAGTATCACGAGCAATAGCATAAGATTCAAAAGTTGACAAGGCAATTGGAGAATGAGCAGATCCTCAATGACTATGTCCACACCGACGGGAAACGACCATGGGAGCGCTGATTGTTTTTTATATTATTTCTAGTTTTGATTTACTTTTCAGTTTTTCTTTCTTGTAACACCTTAAAGGCATCTGTTGAACAATTGAATTCAAAGTTTATCTAATAAAAGTGTGTTTCATTTTGGTTCACAAATTTGAATCTCTAAAGTCTTTGAAATCATATCATACGCATTTCATTCCATGCACCTCATCACAGGTACCCATTACAGGTTCTCATCTTCTTCGTTGTTTATTTCAGCGCATCATGTCTTCTGAAACATCAACTGAACAAGCCATCAAGGCTCTGCAAGCTCAAAACGCCCAGTTCCAGGAATTGTTCATGAGTTTGGCTAAGGGTCAGTAAGATCTGAAGACCCTTGTCTTGAAAGAGAAGAAGAAGAAGAAGAAGAAGAAGAAGAAGACGGTCCTACTGAACATGGTCGTAGATTTGGGAACAATTTGCGAGAAGAGGTTGATTTGACTCACTCATCTGGAGGGGGAGATAATCAGGAAGAAAGGAGGGCTCCTAGCCCTTTGGTTTCCAACAACGAGACTGACTTTGACCAGTATCCTCCGGCCGAGGATAAATATAAGCAATTGGAAGACCGGTTGAGCGCGATGGAAGTTCAGAAAGTGCCTGGTCTGGACTTTGGAGACTTGGGTCTGTCGTCTGGGGTGGTGATTCCCCACAAATTTGAAGCACAAATCTTTTCTAAATACGACGAGGTTTCTTGCCCAAAATTGTACCTCCGCTCGTATGTTAGAAAGATCCAGCCATACACCGCTAACAAGAACCTCTGGATCCACTTCTTTCAAGACAATATTTCAGGGACTCAACTTGAATGGTTTTACCAGCTGGAAGGAGCTAGTATCCGTAACTAGGAGGATTTGATTGCTGCTTTCTACAAGCAGTACCAATACAATGCCGACCTCGCTCCTACGCGTACCCAACTTCAGCGTATGTCTATGGGTGCGGGCGAATGTTTCAAAGACTACGCTCAGAAGTGGAGGGACCTTGCTGGAAGAGTGCAACCACCCTTGGCTGATAGGGAGCTAGTGGATATGTTTTTAGGGACCTTGTATGGTCCGTATTTTAACCATCTGATTGGAAGTTCATCGTCCAGGTTTACTGAACTGATAATGACCGGGGAAAGAGTTGAGGCTGGTATCAAGAGCGGTAAGATACAGAAGGGTGCTTCATCAAGTACCGAGAAGAAGCCTTTTAAGAAGGAATCCAGTGTTGTTTACAGTTTAAAGAGCCATAATAGACCTGAACGCCGCCAAACAGTTAATACGGTGGTTATATAAGACCTGTTGTTGCTCCTCAGCGCAACAATCAGCCAAGGGCCGAGAGACCGCGAAGACAATTCACTCAGCTCCATATGACCCTGTCTCAGATTCTGCCGCAGTTGTTAAATACTAACTTGGTGATTCCTAAGGAAGCCCTGAAGAATCCCAACACAACATCACCCATGTACAATCCAAACGCCCACTGTGCTTTTCATTCTGATAGCCTGGGGCACGATACGAATGACTGTTGGGTTTTGAAGAATAAGGTACAGGACTTAATTGATGCTAAGGAGATTGAGTTCAAAGTGCATGAGAGGCCTAATGTCGTGACTGCTCCTATGCCCAAGCATGGGGTGAATGCTATAGATGAAGACTCGTTTGTGGTTTCTGTGAAAGACACTGTTACTCCATTGATGAATGTGAAGAAGAACCTTCTGTTAGCCGGTTTATTTATGGGTTGTGACAAAGGTTGCCGTATGTGTTCCGTCCTACCTACCGGTTGCCCACTTTTGAAGTCAGGTGTCGAACGCCTGATGGATAATAAAGAAATTCTGTTTGAGAAGACTTTTGTTCCTTTGGTTCCTACTGAAGAAGTTGCTATAATCACCATTTTCGATAATTCTTCCAAGGCTTCCTCGAGAAATCCTGTTAGAATTACATCTGTTCCAAGAATTGCATCGTTGATCATCACCATTCCTGGGCCTATCCCATATACGTCAGATAAAGCTATCCCTTGGCACTACGGGGCTGACGTATACTATCACAGAGTTAAACAAGATTTGAATGTTGATACTGACATCAACAATATTGTTGGATCTAGTAAGGTCACCCGCAGCGGAAGACTTTTCTCTCCTAAGATCTCTCCACCAGCTATTCAGAAGCATGTTGTTATTACACCTACCAGTACACCTACTATTGTCCCTGTTCAAGTTCCAATTCTTACCCCTGTTGCCGAGTCATCTGACACTCGGGGCAAAGAGATCACCGATGAGCCTTCCCGGACAGAGGCACCAAAGACGATTACTGTTGAAGCCTCTAGACAAGAGATGGAGGAAATTTTGAAGATCATCAAAAAGAGCGACTACAATGTAGTCGAGCAGCTGGGGCAAACCCCGTCCAAAATTTCTATGTTGTCTATGTTGCTATGCTCAGAAGCCCATGCCAAGGCTCTGATTACTTTTCTGAAAACTGCACACGTACCCCAGGAAACATCTGCTGACCAGTTCAAAGACTGTGTGGCTAGTCTGACTGTTGATAACGGGTTGGGTTTCTCTGACACCGACTTGACTGCTAAGGGGAAGAATCACAATGATGCCCTGCATGTCTCCATTGAATGCAAGGGCACTACTCTTTCTCATGTATTGGGGGATACTGGGTCATCGCTGAATGTTTTACCTAATAAAGCTCTAGATCGGTTAGACTGTGAAGGGTTGGAGCTGAATTCGAGTAACATTGTGGTCAGGGCCTTTGACGGGTCCAAGAGGATGGTACACAGAGAAGTTGATATTCTAATTAAGGTTGGTTCTCAGGTTTTCGCATCTACATTCTATGTGATGGACATTCGGCCATCTTATTCTTGTTTGTTGGGTCGTCCTTAGATCCACAAAGCTGGGGCAGTAACCTCAATGCTCCACCAGAAGCTAAAGTACCCGGTGAAAGGGAAAATTGTGACAGTACAAGGAGAGGAGGAGTATATGGTGAGCCACCTCAACTCTTTCCGATATGTAGAGACGGACAGGGAGTTCATTGAGACCCCGTTTCAGCATTTTGAAGAGGTTCCCCAGACGTTGGCATCAACTGAGACTGTTGTTGAAGATCCTCCAATGAAGATGGCTTCCTTCAAGGATGCCCGGGCTGTTATTGAGAAAGGTGGGTATGCAAATTGGGGCCAACTCCCTGATTTTGCACATAAGACTAACAAGTTTGGTTTGGGTTTCACTACAGAAGCTCAAAGGGTTGTTCGGAGTGCACGGATCGGAAGACCTCCCCTGTTTATCAGCAATTCAGGAGTGAATGCCATTGAAGACGATGTTGAAGATTTTGATATTGACAGCTGGATATACCCGACTGTCGATTATGGATTAAGCAATTGGACAGCAAAGGACTTCGTCCCAATTTCTTTTATTACCCAGTAATGAGACTTTTGTTTTGAATTTGTAATAGACAATTTTTAAAACTTTACGGCCCGATGCCTTACCCGAGACACCGTGGCTTTGTTTGTGAGGGATTTATGTGTGTCATTTCCATATATCATTAATAAAAGCATTGGACGTTTCTTGCATTTCAAATTTTGCGCTCCTTGTTTTTCTTTTATTATATATTGCAAAACAGCTATTTTACACACACTCACATATACAGGTCTACATCCACTCTGGATCCTACTGGTAACGACTCTACTACTTCCAGTTATGACTTCGAAAGTTCGATCAACTTAGCCGAAGACGAAGGTGAAGATGATTGCAAAGTGCCTGGTGAACTTGCTAGACTGTTACTTCAGGAAGAGAGGGCCATACAGCCGGATGAGGAGCCCGTGGAATCGGTAAATCTGGGTACAGAGGTAGACAAGAAAGAGGTTAAGATCAGTGCAAATCTGGAGCCTAGTGTTAAGTAACAGTTGATTCAGATGTTGCGTGACTATGTTGAGATCTTTGCCTGGTCTTATGAAGACATGCCTGGGTTGGATACCGATATTGTGGTTCACCGCCTACCTACCAAGAAAGACTGTCCTCCAGTAAAACAGAAGGTCCACCGAATGCGCCCAGAGATGTCTAAGAAAATCAAGGCTGAAGTTATGAAACAGTTTGACGCCGGTTTTCTAGCAGTAAATTCTTACCTGCAGTGGGTTGCCAACATGGTTCCAGTTCCGAAGAAGGATGGTAAGGTTCGAATGTGTGTTGACTATAGGGATCTGAACAGGGCAAGCCCCAAGGATGATTTCCCTCTACCTCATATTGACGTTCTGGTTGACAACACCCCACAGCATAAAGTCTTCTCCTTTATGGATGGTTTCTCCGGTTATAATCAGATTAAAATGGCTCCCGGAGACATGGAGAAGACAACCTTTGTTACTCAATGGGGTACCTTTTTCTACAAAGTCATTCCTTTTGGATTAAAGAATGTTGGGGAAATGTATCAGCGTGCCATGGTCACTCTGTTCCATGACATGATTCACCATGAGATTGAGGTATACGTTGAC
The DNA here is from genome assembly GCA_948472305.1 of Vicia faba. Classification (NCBI taxonomy): domain Eukaryota; kingdom Viridiplantae; phylum Streptophyta; class Magnoliopsida; order Fabales; family Fabaceae; genus Vicia; species Vicia faba. The sequence continues at coordinate 1,273,296,196 of OX451738.1, forward strand.
GACATGATTGCAAGATCCTAGACTGAAGAAGAACATCTTGACCACCTTCAGAAGTTATCTGACAGGTTGAAGTTGTACAAGCTGAGGTTAAACCCGAACAAGTGCACCTTCGGGGTGAGATCTGGTAAGCTGCTGGGTTTCGTCGTAAATGATAAAGGTATTCAGGTAGATCCTACAAAGGTGAAGGCTATACAGGAAATGCCAGCTCCCCGAACAGAAAAAGAAGTCAGGCTTTTTGGGACGGTTGAATTACATTTCTCGATTCATTTCACACCTGACTGCTACTTGTGAGCCAATCTTCAAGCTACTGAAGAAAGATCAAGTGGTAAGATGGAATGATGAATGTCAGGCCGCTTTCGAAAGGATCAAAGAATATCTCCAAGAGCCACCCATTCTGATGCCTCCAGTTGAATGGAGACCTTTGATCTTATACTTGACAGTACTCGACAATTCGATGGGGTGTGTGTTGGGGCAGCATGACGAGTCTGGCCGAAAAGAGCATGCTATTTACTACCTTATCAAAAAGTTTACTGACTGTGAGACTCGATACTCGTTGCTTGAGAAAAATTGTTGCGCTTTGGCATGGGCTGCTCGCCGGCTGAGACAGTATATGCTGACTCACACTACTCTGTTGATATCAAAGATGGATCCAATCAAGTATATCTTCGAGAAGCCTGCCCTGTCCGGAAGAATAGCAAGATGGCAGATGATCTTAACTGAGTATGACATCCAATACACGACCCAAAAGGAAATTAAAGGAAGTGTATTGGCGGATCATTTGGCACATCAAGCAGTGGATGATTACCAGTCTATGAACTTTGAATTTCCGGATGAGAATATCATGATTGTGACTGACTGTGAGACACCTGGACCGGATGAAGGACCTGAGGCGGGAACCCGATGGTCTATGTACTTTGATGGAGCTTCAAATGCTTTGGGAAATGGCATTGGCGCCGTGATCATATCTCCTGAAGGCTCTCATACTCCGCTCACCGCCCGACTATGTTTCAACTGCACCAACAACATGGCGGAGTATGAAGCGTGCATCATGGTTCTTCGAGCAGCTATTAACCTAAGGATTAAGTTCTTAAGTGTATTCGGAGATTCTGCTCTCGTGATCAGTCAGATCAAAGGCGAGTGTGATACGAAACACCCTAATCTTATTTCTTACAAAGAGTATATGTTGATGTTGCTTCCGCACTTCGAAGACATAACCTTTGAACACTTCCCTAGAGAGGAGAATCAGTTAGCGGACGCGCTAGCTACGATATATTCTATGTTCAAGGTCAATTGGGACAATGAAGCCCCCCGGATTACCATTGAAAGGTTGGACGAACCTGCACATTGCTGTGATATTGAGACTGAAGAGGCAACGGATAAACCCTGGTTTCATGAGGTGAAGAGGTATCTTGAGGCTCAGGAATACCCCGAGGGTGCATCTGTTAATGACAAGAAGTTTCTGAGGAGGTTCGCAGCGAAGTTCTTCATCAGTAATTGCATTCTTTACAAGCATAACCATGATTCAACCTTACTGCGATGTGTGGATAAGAATGAGGCAGAAAGGATCATGGTATAATTACATGAAGGTACTTTCGGAACTCATTCCAATGGACACACCATGGCAAAGAAAATCCTACAGGCAGGATATTTTTGGTCCACAATGGAAGCCGACTGTTATCAGCATTCTCGGACTTGTCACAAGTGCCAATTCTATGCTGATAAAGTGCATATACCTCCAGTTCCTCTGAATGTTTTGACAGCCCCGTGGCCTTTTGCAATGTGGGGCATCGACATGATCGGAGAAATCATACCTACAGCATCCAACGGGCATCGTTTCATCCTGGTAGCTATTAATTACTTTACGAAGTGGGTTGAAGCAACTTCCTTTGCTACTGTAACCAAGAACGTCGTGGCACGGTTCATTTGGCACAATCTGATTTGTCGGTATGGTGTACCAGAAAGGATCTTTACAAACAATGGTACAAATCTTAACAATAAGATGATCACCGAGCTCTGCAGGCAGTTCAAGATACAGCATCACAACTCTTCTCCTTACCGGCCGAAGATGAATGGAGCTGTAGAAGCGGATAATAAGAACATTAAGAAGATTGTGCAGAAGATGACAGTGACGTACAAATACTGGCACAAGATGTTACCTTTTTCTCTTCATGGGTATCGTACCTAAGCGCGGACGTCAACAGGGGCAACACCCTATTCCTTGGTTTATGGCATGGAGGCCGTATTGCCCATTGAAGTTCATATACCCTCTCTTTGGATTATGAAGGATGCAGGTTTAAGCAAAGATGACTGGATTCAGACTCGGCTTGATCAACTGAACTTGATCGACGAAAAGAGACTTACTGCTATTTGTCATGGTCAGACGTATCAAAAACGGATGATCAAGGAATTTAACAAGAAATTTAAACGACAAGAGTATCAAGTTGGGGATCTGGTGATCAAGCGCATCATCCTACCTCAAGGTGATCCCAGGGGCAAATGGACTCCTACCTACGAAGGGCCATTTGTGGTTAAGAATATTTTCTCAAGAGGAGCAATGATTCTAACCACCATGGACGGTGACGACCTTCCTCACCCCTTCAATGCAGACATAGTGAAAAAATACTACGCATAATCAAAGACCCGCTAGGTTGACTGGCCTAGGAAAAAATACGGGCTTCCCGACGAACCAAAAGGGTTCGGGCAAAAATAAGGGATGAAAATGAAAAGATTTATACACTCGGCAAGTCGAAAACCTGAAAATGAGGCTTGGGAAAAAAAGGGTATCCCGGTGGACTGAAAACCCGAAAGGGCGGTCCAGGATAAAATTAGGGATCAAAGCTTAACACTATGTCTCATTGGATCACCTTACAACCAGACTTCGGTATCAATTATCAAGCTCGCACGGAACTGATAAATCTAATCTACCTGCAACCAAGTAGCAAAGTGATGAGATGCTCGAGGACATAAAGGCAATAGCAGAGTTGGAACCCAGTGGGATTATTCACATAGCTGTTTTGTTTAGTTTTTCACAAATTATGTAAAATCTATTATTCGGCGGCGTTCTCTTACTAGGACGTCAGCCTCTTGTACAAAAACTCCTATTTACAGGCCAAACTTCAAAATCAATACATTTCATTTTCAGAGAAATTTCAAACTATTTTTCCTTTTTCTGTTTTGTTTTGCAAAGAACGTCCAATGTTCATTTTTGATATATGCATTTGACATTAATTGCTGCTCATAAAAATTTACATGCAAAACAAAAGACGGTTACTTGTAATATCAGAAACAGGGGCAATAGGAATTATCCAAGCTTTACGGATACTTTATCCACCAGGTACAAAGGTATATTCAGCTGAAGAATATGGCTAAGGTACTTTCACTCCCCGCAGAGTAAGAGAAAGATAGTGGTGTTAGCTCTCCCTAATTGAGACGTGCAATTATAAATGAATCGGTAATATTCTCCACAAGCAAAGTTTATTTATCATCAGCACCGAAAAGTCTTAATATTCCCCAGCGGAGTATAAGAATATTCCCTGGCAGAGCACGGAATATCCCCAGTGGAGTCTGAAATTTTTCCAGCACAGCCTGAAGAAGCTTCCCCAGTGGAGTTTAGAGAATCATCCCCAGTAGACCTTGGAAGATTGTCCCCAGCAGAGCTCAAAGAACTATCCCCATTAGAGTCTAAAAGTTTATCCCTGGTGAAGTCGCAACTGAAGATCATCCCCAGCGGAGTTCCTTCCTTTCACAAACAGGAATTCAATCCCCAACAGGATTCAGTATCGCCAACAAAGGTAATTTATCCCCAGCGGAATTTATTAATGGAATCCTTAGCAGAGCATCTCTTCCCCACAGAGTAATCTCCTCCTCAGTTTATTCCGCAATGGAGTTATCCTCTCCTACAGGTTTATTCTTACAGTCATCTTCATTTGCCATCTCCAGCGGAAATGAAGAATTCAACTCTCTTCTCTAGCAGCTATCCGGGATTTTTTTCCCCAGTTAAAACATTACATTTCCATACATCATGACACATGCATATACGCATCATACAACATAATCTCATTTATTTCGAGAACATCATTGCTTGATACATATCATGCATTACATACAACTAACCTTTACCTTTTAGGAAGGATGTGGTTAAATTCTCACAAAAATTCAAAGCTATGAAGCTTTGATCTCAGTCGAATTACTGACCAGTTCTTAAATCTCAACCGAATTATCCTCAGTTGAATTACAGATAAGGTTCTAAATCTCGACAAGTTCCTCCGTCGAATTACAGACGAGTTCCTAAATCTCAGCATAGTTTTCTTAGTTGAAATTACAGGAGAGTTCTTAAATCTCGATGAAGATGTTTCCCTACAGTTGAATTACTGACCAGTTCTTAAATCTCAAAAGAATTATCCTCAGTTGAATTACAGATAAGGTCCTAAATCTCGACAAGTTCCTCCGTCGAATTACAGACGAGTTCCTAAATCTCAGCTGAATTTTCTAAGTTGAATTACGGGCGAGTTCTTAAATCTCGATGAAGATGTTTCCCTACAGTCGAATTACTGACCAGTTCTTAAATCTCAATAGAATTATCCTCAGTTGAATTACAGATAAGGTCCTAAATCTCGACAAGTTCCTCCATCGAATTACAGACGAGTTCCTAAATCTCAGCAGAGTTTTCTCAGTTGAATTACGGGTGAGTTCTTAAATCTCGATGAAGATGTTTCCCTACAGTCGAATTACTGACCAATTCTTAAATCTCAACAGAATTATCCTCAGTTGAATTATAGATAAGGTCCTAAATCTCGACAAGTTCCTCCGTCGAATTACAGACGAGTTCCTAAATCTCAGCATAGTTTTCTTAGTTGAATTACGAGCGAGTTCTTAAATCTCGATGAAGATGTTTCCCTACGGTCGAATTACTGACCAGTTCTTAAATCTCAACATAATTATCCTCAGTTGAATTACAGATAAGGTCCTAAATCTCGACAAGTTCCTTCGTCGAATTACAGACGAGTTCCTAAATCTCAGCAGAGTTTTCTCAGGTGAATTACGGCCGAGTTCTTAAATCTCGATGAAGATGTTTCCCTACAGTCGAATTACTGACCAGTTCTTAAATCTCAACAAAATTATCCTCAGTTGAATTACAGATAAGGTCCTAAATCTCGACAAGTTCCTCCGTCGAATTATAGACGAGTTCCTAAATCTCAGCAGAGTTTTCTCAGTTGAATTACGGGTGAGTTCTTAAATCTCGATGAAGATGTTTCCCTACAGTCGAATTACTGACCAGTTCTTAAATCTCAACAGAATTATCCTCAGTTGAATTATAGATAAGGTCCTAAATCTCGACAAGTTCCTTCGTCGAATTACAGACGAGTTCCTAAATCTCAGCAGAGTTTTCTTAGTTGAATTACGGGCGAGTTCTTAAATCTCGATGAAGATGTTTCCCTACAGTCGAATAATTGACCAGTTCTTAAATCTCAACAGAATTATCCTCAGTTGAATTACAGATAAGGTCCTAAATCTCGACAAGTTCCTCCGTCGAATTACAGACGAGTTCCTAAATCTCAGCAGAGTTTTCTCAGTTGAATTACGGGCGAGTTCTTAAATCTCGATGAAGATGTTTCCCTACAGTCGAATTACTGACCAGTTCTTAAATTTCAACAGAATTATCCTCAGTTGAATTACAGATAAGGTCCTAAATCTCGACAAGTTCCTCCATCGAATTACATACGAGTTCCTAAATCTCAGCATAGTTTTCTCAGTTGAATTACAGGAGAGTTCTTAAATCTCGATGAAGATGTTTCCCTACAGTTGAATTACTGACCAGTTCTTAAATCTCAAAAGAATTATCCTCAGTTGAATTACAGATAAGGTCCTAAATCTCGACAAGTTCCTCCGTCGAATTACAGACAGTTCCTAAATCTCAGCAGAGTTTTCTCAGTTGAATTACGGACAAGTTCTTAAATCTTGATGAAGATGTTTCCCTCAGTCGAATTATTGACCCGTTCTTAAATCTTAACAGAATTATACTCAGTTGAATTACAGATAAGGTCCTAAATCTCGACAAAGTTCCTCCGTCGAATTACAGACGAGTTCCTAAATCTCAGTAGAGTTTTCTTAGTTGAATTACGGGATAGCTCTTAAATCTTGACGAAGATGTATCCCCCTTAGTTGAATTACGGACAAGTTCTTAAAACTCAGCAGAGATGTTCTCTCAGTTGAAGTACAGGAAAGTTCCTAAATCTCAACAAAGATCAGACTTCCCCAGCGGAATCTTCCACAACAACAAGTATACAAGCTCTCGCTAAGGAATCTCTTATGCGGTCGACACTCCTCCAAATGGCATCTGTAAGCCCATTCCCGACATCACAAGGCTGATACCACTTCATGCGAGTGAAAATTTCTGGGCACTCTAGTGTTCAATCATCTTCGACCTTTGGATCACGAAAGGCATGAAAGCCAATATACATCCTCAGGTTTAAGAAGATTGAACATGGGCAGATGTTGTACCCCAAAATTTGCCCTCCCATATTAGGGTTTCACATTGCATCAAGATCCTTGATTCCAAATGACCCCAAGTGCTCACTATTGTCCTAATATGTTCTCAATATCATCCATGTCAAGTTTCAAGCCTTACAGAGGAAGTTTGCTCAGTCAATTGCTCAAAGGTCCAAAAATCGACTATGCTAGGGTAAAAGCCAACTGTGACCTACATACAGTCAAACCTCAAGATTTTTTGTCAACATTCTCATTTTGAAGTATATTTCATCATTTTATCAAGGTTTGATCATGATTCATCAAGGAATGCTCAAAATTCATCAAGACTCAAAAGTTGCTAAATTAGGGTTTTGTAGGAAAAGTCAACCCAACTTTGACCAAGCATAACTGTCTCATACTTTATTAGAAATGACCCATCCAAAGCTCATTTTGAAGAGGATGAAATTCCATACAATCCATATTCATACCCCAAGATCAAAATATGCACTCACAAGAAGTTATGAATTTGGACATTATAGGTCATTTTTGAAAGTCAACAAAAACACCTTTTTTTCCAAAGCTTATAACTTGAGAATGGAATATCAAAAATAGATGAGACCCAGAGGGTTGGTTATAGGACATCTCAAGCTTTCTAAAAAGTCAAAGAATACCTCCAAAAGTTCAAAATTGAAGAAGTTATGCATTGTTGAAGTTGGACTTTTTTGCAAAATTGCCAAAAGTCAACTATCCCTAAAACTTCAAATTTTGCCAAATGGGCCCATTCTTTTCCACTTGATTTGAGTTTGCATTATTCTCCACGTGCCCTAGCTCCAGCCATGTGCCCATATCTCATTTTTATTATTTAATTTGATTTTTAGTTGAATTTATTCATTTTAAATCAAATAAAATCATATAAAATCCAAGGCATTGATAAATCATGATTTTCTGGTTGTTTTAGGCTTTGTTCACAACTAGCATCACAATCAAATTCGAATCAAGGCTTGTATTCACAAAAAGATCCAAATCAAATCAAATTTTGAAGGTTTTAATGGTGGAATCAAATACAATTCATGAGTATTGATATGGAGAGATTTGTACCAAGTTTCTTACCCTAATGTCGTACACATTACATAAGGAGGCTAAAGCACACGAAATAAGGGTTGGAAAGCATTGGTAGAGGCAGAACAAAAGTGAGAAAAATCACAAAAAAGCTTGAGGTCGAAATCCAGGTTAGAGCCATTTTCAAAGGTCGAGACTTGTTCCAATAGATTCCTGGCCATTCACACAAGCTAACTCGATCAACATCACGCATCCCCAGGCCTCCAAACGCACTGTAAGTCCCACACAAACTGCTCCTGTTCTTGATTTCGTAACTCTGAAATTAGGCATCTTTTTCATGAACTAATAGCATATTTTGAATCTACAAACAATTTGCAAGCGTTTCGTATCATCCAATTGCATTTATCTGGCCTGAATAGAAAACTACCATTGTTAGGGTTTGGTCTGCGTTTTTGGGCATTTTTGTTTCAGGTGCAATTGGTTCACATAATGGACATGGTTGTGACCGGAAGGGTGAGACGAACACGACCATGCCCTTGAAATTCATTTTTATGGCTTGTACAGGATCTTGGAGATGGACATGCCTGTAGCTACAGACTCCTGTCCGTTGGTATAGGTGTTTGACATTTTAGCCACGGACGATAGGTTAGGGATGATGTGTGGCATCCCTCTATTGGACCATTCAAATATCACACGCTTTTTTTTTATTTTGTCTGGCATTGGAATTGTTTCTATATATTATATTGAGTTATTATTATTATAACAAATAAAACAATGTGATGCAGTGGTAGCCACTCAAGGTCTTAAAGCGTTCCAAGGCTGGAGGTCAGGGGTTCGATCCCTGCCTCCAGCACTTTGTATTTTCTTCATGTTTTTCAGGCTTTCCTATGCGCCCTCAAGTTTGCAACCTACCATGCTCCCTCATCCATCCAAGCGCTAGATGGCCAAGAGCCTGATCTGGTGGTCAATGACTGGAGGTCCACCAAGAGCCAAGTCTATACGCCCACACTGGATCACAAAAAGTCAAAAGGGCCAGCTTCTAATGGGCCAAGGAATTTCTTTCCACACCACCTAAAATCAGGCCCAACTTCTCTCTATTTTTATTTATTTTGTTATTTTATTTAATTGTTTTATTTCATTTAATTAACTTTTTAACCAATAACCAAATTCTCTTTTTTATCAAATAAAATCACAAAAATATTTTTATCCAATCAAATTTTAACTTTTATTTTTATTAATAAACACTAATTAATTAATTTAGGTTTTAATTCTAGAATAACTTTAACCTATTTTGTAAATAAATAAAATTAATTAGATTTAATTAGGTCTTAACTACTAATTTAATTATTTTTCAATTTATTTCTTAAATAATCAAAAACCCAAAAATAGGTCATAATTAATTTTTTTTTCATTTAATTAATTTATTAATTTAATTTAGTTCTTTAATTTAGGTTTAATTTCTTTCTTAATTTAAAAAACAAAAAAAAATCAAAAAAGACATGTTTTTTAACCAAAAGGGTCAAAACCCTATTCGCACTCGATTTAATTTCCCACGCGTTGTATTTATTTTTATCCAATAATGTATCTGCTTCTGAATTGTAATAGTTAAATAGGACATTTAATTATTTTTATCGCTTTACTTTATTTTTCAAAGGGTTTGTCTTTGGCAATGTAAATACCCGACGCCTTGTAATTTAAATTTCGCATTTTATCTAGGCAAAATATAACTGCTAGATGTTTGATAATAAGGTTTGCATGACAAGACTGAATGTTAATCTTAAAATCAAATTAGATCACCCTTAACATGCACAAAGATAAAAATAACTGAAAACGACAAACTCGCACATGCGCACTCTTAGGGTACACCCCACTTAGTTGCTTTCGTATGCGGTCATTAAGTATAGGTCGTTTTAGAGGTCGCCCTCTTGTCTAAAAGATCATAGTCGCCTCAAAATGGTTTCCTCGGATATTGTTGCCTCAAACAAATGATCTAAGACATAAGGGTTACCGCTAAGGCGTCCTAACATTGCTTTAGTGACCGTCTGTCCCTTATTCGAATTTACCCTTAAACTCCAACGATGATGCTACCTACTCATCAATAGTGGGATAGCATTGTCTAAAGGAAATTAGAATAGAACGATTCCTTTTTCGAGTAGGTAGATGGTTCTAGGATACTTTCTCTTGCAAAACCAAAACTTTTCGCACTTACACTCCTTTTCAAACAAAGTTTTAAAAACACTTCATTACACTCTTGAGGACAGAAGCAAGAGTTAAATCGAAGTTTCAAACAAAAACTTTTTCAAAACCCACAAGCACAAAGAAAACAATTTTGAAAACAAATGAGCAAGTACCTAAGAGCCCGTGGATAACCACGGATAGAAAGGGTGCTAATACCTTCCCTTTCTATAATCTACCCCCCGAACCCGAGAAATATCTCGAAAAAGGAATTTTTTTGTGCTTTTTTCCTTTCCTTGTTGGATAAAATAAAAGTCAGTGGCGACTCTTGCTTACCGCGACATTTTGCAAAAACAAAACGCAAAATGCAAACCAACATTCCAAAAAACAGTCAGTTCTTCCCACCGTATCACATGTTATCATAAAAATGAGAAACATTTATACAAAGAAAGATGGCTATGTGAAAAAATTCCACGGGGTTCCCATTCATCTATAGCCTTCGTAGCTCTGAATATCTTTCCATTTGTTGCTTCGTTCGAAGATGATTGAGTTGATCAGAAGCCTGGAGCTTGTCTGTGAAGAGATTTTCCTTAAAGTGATCCGACGAGACATAGTCATACGCTTTAATTCCCTATCTTTTTCCTGGACCGCCCTTTCGGGTTTTCAGTCCACCGGGAAACCCTTTTTTGCCCAAGTCGCCCTTTCGGGTTTTCAACTTGCCGGGTACAAATTTTTTTATTTATCCCTAATTTTTGCCTGAACCGCCCTTTCGGGTTTTCGATTCACCAGGATGCCCTTTTTCTGCCTAGGTGTGTCAACCTAGCGGGTAATTTATGTGTAGTATCTTTTGACTATGTCTGCATTCGCAAGGTGTGGCAAGTCGTCACCGTCCATGGTGGTTAAGATCATTGCCCCACCAGAAAAGATGTTCTTGATCACAAATGGTCCTTCATAGGTAGGAGTCCATTTGCCCCTGGGATCACTTTGCGGCAAGATAATGCGCTTGATTACCAAATCCCCGACTTGATATACCTGGCGTCTGACTTTCCTGTTGAAAGCCTTGATCATTCGCTTTTGGTACGTCTGACCGTGGAAAACAGCAGTAAGTCTCTTCTTGTCAATTAAGTTCAATTGATCAAGTCGGGTCTGAATCCAATCGTCTTCACTCAAACCAGTATCTTTCATGATTCTCAAGGAGGCAATCTGAACCTCGATAGGTAAAACAGCTTCCATGCCGTATACCAAAGAATAGGGTGTTGCCCCAGTTGATGTACGCGCCGTGGTATGGTACCCGTTGAGAGCAAACGATAACATTTCATGCCAGTCCTTGTAGGTGACTGTCATCTTTTGTATGATCTTCTTGATATTTTTGTTCGCAGCTTCGATAACACCGTTCATCTTTGGCCGATAGGGAGATGAATTATGATGTTGAATCTGGAACTGCTCACACAAGGCGGTGATCATAATGTTGTTAAGGTTTGTACCGTTGTCAGTGATGATCCTTTCGGGGATGCCGTACCGGAAAATGAGGTTCTGCTTTATGAAGCGGGAAACAACATTATTTGTGACGGATGTGAAGGAAGCTGCTTCGACCCATTTGGTAAAGTAATCAACGGCCACCAGAATAAAGCGGTGTCCATTGGATGTTGTAGGCTTGATCTCTCCAATCATGTTGATTCCCCACATAGCTAATGGCCAAGGAGCTGTTAAGACATTGAGAGGAACTGGGGGTATATGTACCTTGTCCGCATAGATTTGACATTTGTGATAAGTCCTAGAATGTCGATAGCAGTCAGCTTCCATGGTAGATCAGTAATAGCCTGCCCGTAGGATCTTCTTAGCCATCGTATACCCGCTAGAGTGAGTGCCAAAGGTACCATTGTGCAGTTCAGCCATGATCTGCTCAGCTTCAATCTTGTCCATACAATGGAGCAGAATGCAATCATGATTACGCTTGTACAGGATACCATTGCTCAGGAAGAACTTGGCCGAGAATCTCCTTAAGAAATTTTTTTCATTGACTGAAGCTCCTTCAGGGTATTCTTGAGCCTCGAGATACCTTTTGACTTCATGAAACCACAGCTGGTCCACTACTTCTTCGGTATTAATCTCGTGACAATGTGCGGGTTCGTCCATCCGTTCAATGGTGATTTGGGGAGCCTCATTATCCCAGTTAAGTTTAAACATGGATGACATTGTAGCTAGAGCATCTGCTAGCTGATTTTCTTCTCGCGGGAAGTGCTCGAAGGTAATCTGCTCGAAATGTGGTAACAATGTCAAGACATGTTCTTTGTAAGGGATGAGGTTTGGATGTTTAGTATCCCACTCTCCTTTGATATGACTGATAACCAAAGTTGGTCCCCAAACAAATCTAAGGATTTGATTCCCAAGTCTATGGAAGCCTTGAGTCCAAAGATGCAAGCTTCATACTCGGCCATGTTGTTGGTACAGTTGAAGCAAAGTCTGGCTGTGAAAGGAGTATGGCAACCCTCTGGGGAGATGAGTACCACGCTGATACCGTTTCCAAGTGCATTGGAGGCCCCATCAAAGTACAGGGTTCATCGGGACCCTTGTTCAGGTCCGTCATATGGTCTGTTCTCTTCAATGTTGTCCAATGTCATGATATCCTCGTCGTGGAAGTCGAACCTCATGGATTGGTAATCTTCGACAGCTTGATGAGCCAGATGATCAGCTAGCACACTCCCCTTTATAGCTTTTTGGATCGTGTACTATATGTCATATTTCGTCAGTATCATCTGCCATCTAGCTATTCTTCCAGATAGAGCAGGCTTCTCAAAGATGTATTTAATCAGATCCATCTTAGATATCAACAGAGTGGTATGAGTCAACATATACTACCTTAGCCGGTGAGCAGCCCATACCAAAGCGCATCAAGTTTTCTCGAGCAGTGAGTATCGGGTCTCACAGTCGGTAAACTTTTTGCTAAGGTAATAAATGGCATGCTCTTTTTGGCCAGACTCATCATGCTGGCCCAGTACGCACCCCATTGAATTCTCTAAGACAGTCAGATACATGATTAGCGGTCTTCCTTCGACGGGTGGCATCAAGATGGGAGGTTCTAGCAAATACTCCTTGATTTTATTGAAAGCAATTTGACAGTCACCATTCCATTTAACTACCTGATCTTTCTTCAACAACTTGAAGATTGGTTCACAGGTAGATGTTAGGTGAGAAATGAACCTAGAAATGTAGTTTAGGCATCCCAAGAAACCTCTAACCTCCTTCTCAGTGCGAGGAGCATGCATTTCTTGTATAGCTTTGACTTTGGCAGGATCAACCTCGATGCCTTTGTTACTGACAATGAAACCCAAGAGTTTATCGGACCAGACTCCGAAAGTGAACTTGTTAGGGTTCAGTATGAGCTTGTACTCTTTCAACCTGACAAACAACTTTTGCAGATGGTCGAGGTGTTCTTCTTCAGATTGTGATCAGGCTATCATGTCATCTACGTAGACCTCTATCTCACGATGTATCATATCATGAAATAAAGCTACCATGGCGCGTTGATAGGTTGCCCCGGCATTCTTCAGTCCGAATGGCATCACTTTGTAGCAGTACGTACCCTACTGTGTAAAAAAAGTAGTTTTCTCCATGTCCTCAGGTGCCATTTTGATCTGGTTGTAACTTGAAAATCCATCCATGAAAGAAAATACCTTGTGCTGAGCTGTTTTGTCAACCAGGATGTCAATGTGCGGAAGTGGAAAGTCATATTTATGGCTAGCCCTGTTTAAGTCTCTGTAATCCATGCACATTCTTACTTTGCCGTCCTTCTTAGGCACGGGCACAATGTTAGCAACCCATTGTGGATAGGAGGTAACAACAAGAAATCCAGCATTTAACTGCTTCATAACCTCGACTTTGATCTTTTCTGACATGTCGGGTCTCATGCGGCGGACCTTTTGTTTAACTGGTGGACAGTCTTCTCTTGTGGGGAGACAGTGTACCACAATGTCTGTATCGAGTCCCGGCATGTCTTCGTATGACCAGGCAAAGATCTCAACATATTCATGCAACATCTGAATTAAGCGCTCCTTGACACTCGGCTCTAGGTTGGCACCCACTCTAACTTATTTTCTGTCCTCGTCAGTACCCAAGTTGATTGTCTCTAACAGCTCCTCATGAGGTAGAATATCCCTTTCTTCCTATTGTAGCAGCCTAGCCAATTCTCCCGGCACCTCACAATCTTCCTCACCTTCGTATTTGGCATGGTGGACCAGATCTTCAAAGTCACTGAAGGCCATAGCAGAATTGTTACCCATGGAATCCGGAATGGAAGGGTACCTGCACTTGTGAGTGTGGGTGTGTGTAAGGGATAGCCACCTTTAAACAAATAAAATGTAAAAAGAAAGACAATGAACACAAAAGTTTATATGTGAAAACGTCCATGATTCATTAAAATGGCATATGAAGATGAAAAATCAAACCCTTACAAATGGACTTGTGTGCCTCGTGGACCATCCTTTTAGAACCATCAAAGGCTCTGACAATTATATTGCTGGGTTTCAAGGTTAAACCTTCACAATCCAGTCTATCCAAGGCTTTCTTCGGCAAGACGTTCAACGATGAAACAGTGTCTACCAGTACGTGTGCTAGAGTAGTCCCTTTGCATTCCACCGAGACATGCAAAGCGTCATTATGTTTTCTCCCCTTAGAGGTCAAGTCTGCATCAGAAAATCCTAGACCATTGTCAGTTGTTAAGCTAGCTACACATTCCTGAAACTGATCCGCGGAGGTTTCCTGTGGCACGTGGGCCGTCTTCAAGAATCTTATCAAAGCTTTAGCATGAGCCTCTGAACAAAGCAGCAGGGCCAACATAGAGATTTTTGAGGGGGTTTGCCCCAGTTGCTCCACAACATCATAATCGCTTTTCTTGATTATTTTCAAAATCTCTTCCATTTCTTTTTGAGAGGTTTCAGGGATGACCAATGGCTGAGCCCTCGTCCTGACGGGCTCTTCTTGGATCCCTTTCCCTCTATCATCAGCAGCAGCAGAGGGGACAACCACAAGAGTTACAACTTCTTCAATAATTGGGGTTCTCGCAGATATGTTTACCGATGCATGGGTAACCTTAGGAGCAGCTGAGGGTCCAAAGATTGCCTTTGGAGGGGCAATCTATGGAGAGAAAATTCTTCCACTGCGGGTGATTTTGCTCATTCCAACAATGTTTCTAATGTCAGAAGTCTCTTCATCAGATCTCTCATCAGTTGAATCAATTTGTTTAATACCGTGGTAGTAGATTTCTTCACCATAGTTCCATGGTATTGATTTGTCGGACTTGTACAGGACGGGCCCAGGCATGGTTATCTTCAAAGGTGCAGTCTTTGGAGCGGATGTAATCTTAACAGGTCTTTTGGAGACCTTGGTTTGAGTGGCGGATATGGTTATTATTGAAACATCATTGACAGGAGTCGGTGTAACAGGAGTCTTTTCAAAAAGGATTTCTTGGTTATCCATTAGGCGTTGGATGCCTAATTTCAAAAATGGATAGTCAGTTGGTAAGGATGAACAAAGGCAGCAATCTTCTTCAAACCCTGGGAAAATCCCAGCCTTCAGCAAATTCAACTTGATTATTAGTAGCGGAGTCATCAAATCATCAACAGTAGCAACAAACAGATCCTCTTCAACAGCATGGGCATTGTGTCCATGCTTTGGCATTGGAGCAGAGATTACATTCGGCTTTTCAGGGGTATCGAATTCAACTTCATTAGCATCTATCAAATCCCGGATGTTATTCTTGAGGGCCCAATAATGGTTGGTGTCGTGCCCCGGGCTGTCTGAATGATAAGCACACTTGGCGTTCGAATGGTAGTACGGGGAAGCAGTATTCGGATTCTTCGGGGCCTCTTTCAGACTAGCAAGGTTTAACTTCAAGAGATGGGGTAGAACCTGAGCAGGGGTCATGTTTATCTGGGTGAATTGTCATACAGGCCTTTCCACCCTTGTTTGGTTGGTTCTTGGTTGATTGTTTCTGGGCTGATCATCTACAGACTTCTGAATCATTACGGCCCCACCGCTGGCCGGTGCTCAACTCTTCCTTAACCTCTTTGGGAGTAGACAGCTGATACTTCCTTATTTGCTGGAAAAGTCTTTTTGATGGCAGCGGAAGCTGATGCATCTTTTTGAATTTTCCCACTTTTTATGCCGACTTCAACTCTCTCTCACCAGTTAGAATCAACTCGGTGAACCCTGCAGACGAACTTCCGATCAGGTGATTAAATAAAAGCTCTGACAAAGTTCCCAAGAACATATCCACAAGCTCTCTTTCAGATAAAGGTGGTTGTACTCGCCTGCCAAGTCTCTCCATTTTAGGGCATACTCTTTGAAGCCTTCATTTGATACCATGCCCATACTCTGTAATTGAGTACGGGTTGGTCCTAAGTCCACATTGTATTGATACTGTTTGTATAAGGCGACTGCAAAATCTTCCCAATTATGCATATCAGACCTCTCTAACTGGTAGAACCAATCCAGCTGCGTACCTGACAGATTGTCCTGGAAGAAATGGACCCACAGGTCTTTGTCAGAAGAATGTGGTTGAATTTTCCTGACATAAGATCGTAGGTGCATCTTGGGACAAGACAACCCATCATACTTAGAAAACAAAGGTACTTTGAATTTAAGAGGGATTACAATTCCAGATACCAACCCTAACTCTTCAAAGTCCATCCCAGACACTCTCTGTATCTCCATGGCAGCTAGACGCTCTTCCAAGTTCTTGTATTTGTCATCTGCAGGAGGGTACTGCTGTTCAGAATAGTCCTCATCCTCTTCTTCTTCTTCTTCCTCAGAATCATATGGCATTGCAGTTCCTTTACCTTTTCCTACCCCTTCATCAGATGTTGAGGGGAAATCCAAAGTCCGTCTGGCTTGTCCTTCAAATCTTCTTCCCATGAGAACCACACCAGCTCTCTTCTTCTTCTTTTTCTCTTTCTCTTTCTCTAGTATAGTCTTGAGCTCCTCCTGCCCCTTAGCCAAGGTCAGAAGTAGATGTTGAAATTGTGAATTCTGGGCTTGTAAGTCTTTGACCGTTTGTTCAATATCCATCTTGCTGAAATAAACAGCAGAGAGATGAGGAAACTTGGTGTGAAGACCTGCTTATGCATATGATGAATCATATGTATTCATGTAATGCATTCAAGGATCCAGAAATTCAAATTTGTTTTAAACAAAAAAGAAACACACGTCATATTAATAAGATAGAATTTGTTAGTACATCAATGGCCCATGGGAAAAATAATACAAAATTCTAAGGTAAAAAGACGTTGCGCATCCTCTTTTGTGCAATGTAGGTGTTGAAAGTCTACTCTTCGTGAAGTTGACGAGTGAGTTCCAAAACCTTCTTCTCACTTGCGTAGAATTGGGCTTCAAAAGTATTGCGCTCTCCCTTGATCTGTATCTAACTCCTTTGTAAATCTTCAAGTGATGTTGGTATGTCAGGATGTAGGAGGGTGTATGGAACCTCTCCTTCCATAACAGGCTCTATAATCACAGGAAGCATGTAGGGGTAAGGCATCATAAGACTTTGGGCGCGGGTTCGTATCCACTTGAGGTAAGGCTCAAGAGGGATGGAATTCTTATGTCCCAGGGTCTTACTATCTACCTTGTTGGGCATCCTCCAAGCTCGGATGAACCTTTGTCGGAGTCCTTGGTTGTCGTTGTCGAAGTCGAAAACCATTCCTTGAATCAGCATGTCATGTGGGTCATCCCTTCGGGAATACCCAAACTGTCTCAGAGCCAAGCAGGGGTTGTAGGTGATGCCTCCCCTAATGCCTAGTAGAGGGACATTAGGAAATTCTCCACAACGATCAATGATAATGACATTCTCTTTTGATCGAGAACACCAATGAATATCTGAATGTGTAAGGGTCATCAATCGTTGTGACCACCTCAAACCTTGCTCATTCTTCAAAACTGATTGGGGAAGATGAGAAATAAACCATCTTTCCATTAGAGGAGTACAACACATGAGAACACCTATTTTCCTCATTGTTCGAGTGTGAAAAGAGTGGAGGATATCCCCAAGCAGTGTAGGCACCGGGTTGCGAGCCATGAAGATTTTGACAGCACTGACATCTATCAGTTGGTCAGGGTTTGGGAACAAGACCATCCCATAGATGAGAAGAGCTACAATCTCTTCAAAAGCTTGTAAGTCCAAAGAATTCCATAAGCTTTGGGCCTTCTCAAACAGAAACTTTGACAAGAAGCCTTTGATACCACTTCTAGTTTCCCAATGTGTTGTGACATTAGATGGTTGCAAGTGTAGGGCTTAAGCAACATCGTCAGGCTTTGGATCTCTTTCCATACCGTTGAAAGGTAGTTGATGGAGAATAGGAATCCTCAAGAGTTAAGAAAATTCCTCCAAAGTAGGCACAAGTTGGTAGTCAGGAAATGTAAAGCAATGATGCAAAGGGTCAAAGAACTGGAAGAGAAATTTCAGCATATCCTCCTTAGTAATGGTGTTGACCAAGTTGAGCAGACGACCATGTCTCTCGGTGAATGGAGAATTCTCAGGAATCCTTGAAGCTAGCTCCTTGAGTTGAGGAGGAATTCTTACAAGGTTGACTTGGATGGTTTTCCTACAAAGTGAATCCATTACCTACAAAACAGGAACAAAGATGAAAATCCAAATCCTTGAAATGGTTAGTGGATGCATATGATGCTTCATGATGTCCATGATGTTATGCACAAGTATATATATACAAGCAAATCACACAAGTTCCTAGTTTCAGGCTTGCATGGGGTTTTATAGGTAAGTACCCTCTTGAAGTTTAGTTGGCTCAACTTGTCCTAGAAATAGTAACTGGGTTCTAAGGAGCTCAATATCACTGGATTGTTTCATAATTCATTGTTTTAGTTTATCCACTTTACTGGCGAACGAAATATTCCAAGAAAACAACCCTCAATGAGTGTAGTATTGAGTATCTACCAACTTCGGACTGACCAAAGCCGGTCATCTCACTACATCCTAAAAGGCCAAGTTGGTCAAGTAAAGGTTCTAAAAGTCCATTAGTGCTTCACGACATCACTCAGCGGCCCCGTATTCTCTTTGATTGACTCAAAGGCTACCGGTACCCATGAATGTGTCGCACTAATATAGCTATTGCTTCAACCATGTCAGTATATCCCGTACAGTTTCCACAACGTATTGCTATTTACCTATGAATGTTTCCTGAATCTGGGTAGAGGATTCAAACCCAAACAAAAGAACCAAAGTGTAAAGCATACAAGTCAATCAAGATAAGCATGTAAAGGTGATCTAAAAACCCTAAGGTAACCCCACTTTTATTATGATACTCCCCAGCAGAGTCGCCAATTCTGTGATGCGGTGGGAGAACTGACTTGAGGTTTTGCGTTTGTGTTCGCAAATGTTGCGGTTTAGCAAGAGTCGCCACCGACTTTTATTTTTTCCAAAAGGAAAGGTAAAAAAGCACAGGAAAGACCTTGGAGATTTTTTTTGGGTTCGGGGGGTAGATTATAAAAACGGAAGGTGTTAGCACCCTTTTCATCTATGGTTTTCCATGGGCTCTTAGTTACTTATTTTAGATCACTTGCTTTGCTTTTCCAATTGTTTGAAATGGTGCTTTGTATGGTTTTGAAAGTATTTTGAAAAGAGGCCATCGTTTAGGAAATCTTTGTAATGATTCTTGTTTGTAATAATGTATACAAAGATGTTTGTCTTTTGCAAAATGTTTCAATGTTTGAAAGTTTGTTTGGACATGTTTTGAAATTGTGTATGTGTTTTTTTTGAAAATAGCAAGGATGGTTTGCAAATTGATCAAGTAACTAGGAGTTATCTACCCTATTCAAAAGTCTTTCCTACACATTTTTATTCCTTTGACATTGTTAACCTACCTTTTTTTGGTAGATAACCCTATCTTTGGATGTTAAATGGGATGGGCGTGGGTCATCGTATGACCATGATAACAATGGTGCCAAGTATCTTAGCAAGTTTTAGGGACTAAGATCATTTGTTTTAGGCAACTTGTCTAGCGTCATCGAGGGACTATGATCTTTTTATTTTGATTGATTTTGTTTTGCCAAGATACCTAGCATGCATACCATGGCCATTTTTAAGGCAACAAAGTGGATGAAACCCTAGGGGTGCTTATGTGTAATATGTTGTCATTTTTCATGCATTTTTGTCTTGTATTAAGTCATGCTATTTGTTTTGATTTTTGGTCTTTGCATACAAAACCCTAGTTTACTATCATGGTATATGAAAGCAATAAAATGCGTAAAGTAAATCTAAACTATTACAATAATATTATGGGGAGGGGGATACAAGTTTTGAATAGGGGGATATTGCTAAAAATAAAACCCTAAAACTATTACAACCAAATTGAATTTATTGTACAAATAAATAAATTAGCAAATATTTAAATAGGCAATAAAATGTAAATATGCAAGAAATGTTTTTTTTGTATTAATTTTATATATGTAAAAATAAGTTTATTTAAGTCTTAAAAATAAGAAAATAAAATGATTATTTTTGAAAGGGTGAAAACCCTAATTTTTGTTTAATAGAAAATATATTCTAATATTATTCATTTTATTCATTTTTTGCTCAAGAAAAAATAATAATAATATATACAAAATGTTAAAAATTGAATATTGTATGAGAATATTATTTTAAGTTCATAACTAATAAAAATAAAAATATGTGATATTTTTATATTATTTACAAGTTATTTTAAGAAAATGGTTTCTATTTATTAAAATTAAACTATTTTTATATGCAAAAATAAGATAAAAAAAATAAAATAAAATGCAAAAAATTAAGAAAATGTTTTTGGAATTTTTCAATGTTTAAAAAAAATAAATAAAGTCAGAAAATATAAATTATGCAAGAAAATACAAAAAATGTAAAAATATGCAAGGGGGTGCAAAAAGTAAAGGGGGGTGCAAAAAGTAGGACAAACAGGCCTAAGGCGTGCCAGGCCCAGGACCTGTCGCCCCTGTCCTCCAGCCAGAATAAAACGCGCGCTTCTTCCTTCAAAACCTGTTCTTGCTCATGCTTGCATAAAATCCAAAACTCATAACACAAAAATTATAGCTTATGAACTCACGATTCTAATGATATAAAGAACATGACCTAACTCTAAAAGACCAAAGAGAATTTTAATGGCCCTAAATTCTGACCTAGTTTTTTCAGCAACTTCAACAATCAAATACTCCTAGCTCAGTTAATATAAATGGAATCTAAGCATATGTACAGCTCAAGCAACTAAGGACTATATTTTTGCTTCACAAACCTAAGCTTAAGGATGCCTAAATAAGGAGTTAGAAACTTGACAAATACCTTGTTCAGTTGAGTTTGGATATGGCAATGTGGGCACTTTGAGTGAGGCCTGAAGTTCTTGTGAGCTTGCTTGAAGTTCCCTCAACCTTTCCCAATGCTCAGCTTGCCTTGTAGATGCCCGAATCTTCCTATAGAAGTCGACCTGCAAACTCAGAAAATGGAAATGGTGAAGCTCGAAACAGGGGTTACAGTTGTTTGACAAAGGCCTGGACATCTTAGGTGTGATGTATGGAATGTGTTTGAAGCCTTGAAACAAAAAACGCACGAGCAAAATATGTTTTAGCTAGTGATTTGCAGAGGTTGCCCTGTTTTGGGCAGAAATGTTGTTTTTTGTGTTTGAGAGAGTTTTGGAGGTTGAAAATTCGTGTATTCTGCTTGTTACAAAGTTCTGAGGTCGTTTGAAATGATACAAAGTCTTGGTTTTATCATATGGAAGAGTTTACTTGACTTTGGCAAGTTTCTTGCTTTTGAAGAAAAGTTGAAATGACAATGCCCAAAAGCTTGTACTTGCTAGTTCCTTAGCTGCACATAGTTGGTGAACTTTTCCTGATATTTGTGGACTTTATTTGCAGCAATAGATTAGGTCCATGGCTCAAGATAAACAAAGTTGCAAAAAGCAAGCTTTATCAAAGTAGCAATGTGAACTTTATGCCATTTTTGGAATAATTCTTTGTGCAAAGCTTCAAAGATCAGAACAAGGCCATTATCCAATGTTTTTACATTAAATTAATGAGTGTAGAAGGGACTAGGACCTGTAAAACCAAGTACAAGCATGCTTAGGACAGATTTGCAACTTGCACCATTGTGAAAAATGCCTTGGACAAAAGTGATAAAATGCCATTTTCATTTCTTCGATTCTCCCTAACCATAACTAATCTTGGAGAGTTATTTGACATTTTTGAAAGCTTGTAACATGCTCTACAGTCCATCTTTGAAATGAATTTTGAGATTCCTCTTGGAACTAGGTGAAAAGTTGCCATGAAGTTAGGTCAAAAATCTGCCTAAACTAGGGCAAAATTTCACTAAGTTAAAAAGTTTATGGACCCTTATTCACAAAATCATAACTTGAGATCCAAGCATATTTTGGGAAAACTTTGTGAATCAAATTTGTATATTTTGTCGAGGAATACAAATTTCATGTTGGAAGTTTTCTTTGAATCCAATTGCATCATGGTGAAAAAGTTGGGAAAAAATAAGAAATTTTCATAACAGAAAAATTCTAAGTTATGAAATTTTTCAAACTTAAACCCTAATTTCCAAATTTAAGTTTCTTGGTGAACAAGTTTCATTTTTTGACACATCTTGATGAAATATGACCCTTGGCACTTGATTTTTACCAAAAAGTCAAAGTTTGACTTTTCAGTGTACAATTGATTTTTGATCAGTTGACTGAAAAATCCATCTGTCAATCCAATGCATTTGAGATCTTTTAAAACCTGTGATTAGGTCAATATTGTTCCATTGAGTCCTTGAGATCATGCTTGAACCCAATTGGCCATTGGCTAGGTTAAAAATCAGAAATTGCCCTTCTACAATCAAAACCCTAATTTTGACCATTTTGCCCTTTTAATGATCTGATCAAATTTCTTGAGGAGTTGTGGTCCAAACATGATCAAATGGTTCATATGAGTCTATAATGTTGATTTGGATCAAAAATTATGAAGTTTGACTGTAAATTGGCCATGGTTGACTTTTTCCCCAATACAGCTGATTTTTAGGTCAACTGTCCAATTGACTGGTCCAAAATTTGATTCAAGGCTTGAAACTTGGTATGAACAATCTTAGAGGTCCAACATGAAGTATGAAAGTCACAAGAGACATTGAAAGTCCAAAAATCCTTGTGCAAACTCAAACACTAATTTCAGGTCATCAGTGCAAGGAAATGTCTTGAGCTGAGCAAACCCTAATCCTGTTTGGAGTCCAAGAGGTCTTGTAAGGAGAATCTTGATAAAATGAAAGGGCAAATTTTGGGGTACAACACTCGCCTTACAGACAATTGATACTTGATCTCGCCAAAGTCTTCCTTGGAGTATAACAGAAACTCTATTCTTGATGAATAACAATAAACACTAAACGACATTCAAGAAACAATACCCACACCTGTTACAAACAACAAACTTCACACAAAAATATTAGATACCCTAATGTATCACTAGTCTCCCTCAATGTTCACTCTTTAGAGATGAAGGTCCTCAACAATGGAACAAGACTGAGGATAAATATGATGAATAATGCTAGGTTATATCACAAACAATCTACAAACCTAAGGTGTTAGTCAAGTATTTTAGATGAAGGTGAATGAAGAACACACACAAGGTTCTCTCAAGTTTCTAGATGAATGAGTCTTGACTTTGATTGTTATCCAGAAATTGATTAATCATGAATAACAACAACAAAATTAATCAACTCATCCTCTCTAATTCACTCAAACACAACAACAAACTGCACAAGAATATAATACAACAAAAAAGGTAATAAATTTGACATGATTTCATAATAAAGAGGTTGTTCTAGTGAAGAAGAGAAAGAATCATGGTGATGGGGATAGACACACTAAAATTAGAAGACAAAGTCACTCTTTGTCTATATGAATATTATCATAGGTTTCACTCACTTGTTACTTTCATCAAAGAAAAAGCTATTTAAATCAAGGATGAAAATGAGTCTTGAAACTTTGATTTAAATCAAATAAAAATTGTGATTCAAATCAATTTGGACAAAGTCAAAATAGAACTTCAGAATTTAAGTTGATTTAAATTAACTTTTGCACTTGATTCGAATCACATGAGGTTGTGATTTGAACCACGTAAATAAAATATATAATTAATAATATATATTTTTGTGATTAATATATTAATAAAATTAATTAATGACAAAATTTATATTTGTTATAAAACAAATTTTTAAAACAAATTTTTTTTATAAATATTATTTTTAATTTAATTTTATCATATTGATAAACAATAAATACGTATAAATATATACTTTAGTGTTAAAAATAAATTACTCTTATTTAATTTAGAAAAGACAAACAAAATATGTATTCTCTTTCAAAATCCTCATATTAAACAAACGCTTTAAAAATAAAATGAGTGATATCAACTTTAAAATATATTAAATCAATGGTTGATAATATATCCACACATATAATAAGTTTATAAATATAACTTCTTCTTTTTTTGTATTCATGTTGCAACAGTTAAAATACAATTATTTTCATTTGATAAAAATAATGAACTATGGTCCCTCTCATGTAACTAGATGAGAAAAAGTTGAAGGCGTTGTAAAAGGGGCGTGTGTTTTATTGTATAAGTCTACTTCTTCTTGCTTATGCTATTTAAGTTTGTTTGCTTAGTCAATTAAGTGAAAAATATTGAATATTATTGGTGACTTTGCTTTTGGATAATACTCATTCAATAGTATTAAATTTGATCATCAATGAGCTTTGATTAATTTACCAGTTTACTTTGTAGAAGAAAAGAAGTTTCCGTACATGATGTTGTTGTATGAACGTATAATTAATAATTTGAGATGCTAATGTTGACATGTGGTTTTGTATTTTAATTAATTTAAAGTTGCATTCTTCTCTTCTCATGGTTTTCTATTTTAATTATTTAAATTTTAAAGGCACATTCTTCTTTTCTCATGGAAGCCCAAGTATTAAGATATTTACTTATGATTTTATATAATATAGTACTCAAATTAAGAGATTTTCATAGGAGTATTTCAGAACGGTTTGAGAGTTGGTTATTTTAAGAAATCTCTCGTTCAAAAACTCGTTGCCTTTATGTGAAATCATGGTATGAATAGTGTTACATTAAAGGAGAAGAGAGCAATAATGAGAAGAAGGTCAGAGACGTCAAAGAGCGTGTCTTTAGTATATCCGACTCATTGCATCAGTAGCGCACGAGTCATTATACTTCGCCTGTCAGAGACTGTGAATGCAACTTCACTATTAGATGTTTTGCATGATGTCAAAACTCGGAAAGCTAGCATTTCAGTATGGTGGACGATATCCTTATCTCTTGTGGGACTCCTCTGCATTATAGGTCTCAGGAATCATCAAAAAGTACTTTGAAATTGACCCAACACATTTGAAAAACACTTTCTGCATATTTTTACATTGCATGTGTCGACACATTCGATTTTCAGATCGACACATGCATCTCAGTTTTTAAGCCTGTAAGCTTCAGTAAGTCACATGTCGACACATATAGCCTTCAGGTCGACACATACTGAAAGATTTCTGAAATTGCATAAATTCTTATTTTATGTGTCGACACATCCATATTTCAGGTCGACACACATACTCACGTTTTAAAGCTTGTAGGTACTGACTTGCTCAAGTCGACACATAGAGTCCTTCAGGTCGACACATGCATCTTTTTTTATAACGTATGTGTCGACACATAAGATTTTGAGGTCGACACATAAATTCTGTTTTGATCAAATTTTCATTTTCTTTTATTCCAAATTTTTCCTTTATGCTCTAAACTTTTTCAAACTATAAATACCCATAATGTATCATTTCTAACTCGATGATACCATAAAATTAGCCTATATTTTTTCTTCATCTTCAACCTTCTAATCCATGCATACACACCAACATTATATTGTGATGTTGTTCCATCGGGGTGCCATCTAGACGAAGAATTGTGGATTTCCAATTGGTTTGGATTGAGATTTGCAGGGGTCTTAATATGGGAAAAACCATCGAACTTCTCCTCCAAAATCATTTGTTGAATTAGGGGTTTTCATGCAAGATTGTGCGAGAAGGAATCGTCCATGTGAAAAATACCTTGAAGTGTTTTAAATCTTTTCAAGAAACCTTGTGTTTGAAATCTTTTTAAGGAAGTAACAAGAATTGGATGATAAAATCGGTGATCTTGTGTTGGTAGTGTGAAATCAAATTTACTCGAGTGAAATCCCTTGAAGTGTTTGAAATCTTTGCAAGGAACCTTGGAGTGTTTGAAATCTTTTCAAGAAAGTAACTTAAGGGGCGAATAGGTTGCATCTATCGGTCTTGGTCTTGTTGAAGATCAAAAGAACAGAAGGGGTTGAATCAACATCAAACGGTTATATTTTATATAGTTGCTCTTGAACACTTCTCTTGTATTGATATTGTTGCAAAGTAAGAAATTATCCTAATTCAAAATTTAGAATTTGGGGTAGATGTAGCCATAGCGAGGACAATTGGTGAACTTCCTAAACAAATCCTTGTATCTCCTTTCTTTTATTACTTTACTTGCTTTAATCTCCATACATCAATTTGTCAAATAACATTGAGTAATTTATTGATGCGTAGGAATTTTCCGAAACTATTTTTTGTTTTGAATTGTGTGTTGAGTTGCTTATAATCATTTTTTATTATAAGTACTTTTTCATATCAACACAACACAAAAGAAAATTCTGAAACTTTGATTGCACGCAAGTGTTTGACAAATTATTTAGCTTGTTTAACTCAAAGGAAAATTGCAATGTTCTATCTCTTACTTTCATTTACTCTCTATATGCAATGTGTTGAATGTGTTGTTTGATCGATTGATTCGTATAGAATTCTCTTTGATTATTAAAGTTTAAATTTATTTGTTGATTAACTTATAATCACTTTGATTGTAAGTGTTTTTTCATATCAACTAATCTCAAAGAAAATTATGAAAAATTGATTGCGCGCCACATGCTTGATAAATTGTCATGTTATATTTTTAATATGATTTCATTGGAAATAGGAAACCGTTGTGTTTAAGATTAAACGGTTAATTGGAATATTATTATGTTGATTGATTTTATCATTATGTTAATTCCATATGGCTCGTGCATATCCGAGTTTCTAATAACTAGGTTCGTTTAGTATATTTGATCTATGCCAAAAACCGTCCGCTCAACATTGTTTTTCAATTAAGTTTTAAATAATCATTTTGAAAGGTAGTTTTTATTTGGGGATCTATTCAGCCCCCTCTAGATCTGGTGTCGTAGTCTAACAGAGACAATGTGACTTTCAAGGGGAGTGGGAGACCGACTGATGATTTTATGCCTCTCAACACTCGCCTAGAGCTAATCTGGCGCGAAGTGTTCCACACTCATGACATTGCGCGTCCCCCAGCCCCTAATACATATACAATGAGGTCTGAATTTGACATATGGTTCAAGTACCACAAGGTGAGGGGTCATCACACTAATTGTTGTGAAAATGACAAGGTTCAATTTAAATCAACACTTTGATATGTGAGGCAAATAACAATAGTAACCAAATTAATGATCTTCAACAATAATAGCCATTAAACAGAAAATATATCAGAAGAACATAAGGCGAGAAAAGGTGAAAGGTTTGTTTATCCAATTCAATCAAAAGATCTACGTCTAGGGGGATAGATGCTCTCCAAATCATTATACTCAGAAATTTGTTACAAGATATTACTAATGAGTTACAAGAAAACAGCCTCCGCCTTCAGAGTTCCCAAGAACAAACCCCAAAAGCTCCCAAGAACAAACCCCTATTTTCTACTCAAGTGTTTCTCAACCTCTCCAAATCTCAATATATGAATCACTTAAATTCATGGTGAGAAGAAGTATTGTCTGACCCTTCTAGATAACTCTAAAAGACTTCCCTTAATTTTTAAACCCTTATTTCTCCTTATTGCTCTAAAGCTCTAAAATTGTCACACTGCAAATAACAGAAGAGGTACATATTTATAATTGCTAAAATCCAACACATCCATAACAAAGCCAAAAAAATATACTAATTGTTAGAATAAAATATTATAAATATTTTATAATATCTTTTATATTTATTTAGACTATTTCTAAATCAATATAAAATATATATCCAACATTCTCACATTAATGGACAAATTCACAAACTGAACCGACGAAACCCGATATTCGTAAACCCCTCGAACCAGACATTCTTGATGCTCTCCAGCTTCCAGATTTTTTGCAATCCCAAAATATCTTTTCTTTCTCTTCACCAACAAATATTTTAAGGCATACTTCAACATTAATGACTACTACCAACTTAAGAAAGAGATCCAACGACTTATCTAAAAAGGGTCATCCGAAGAAATATCTCAGAGGAGGCTCTCAACATACTTGAGGCAGTTCTAAGACTTAGGGGCAGGATCATACTGGAAGCCCCATGTCTAGGAAATACAAGGAGCTTGAGAGAAGAGAAGAGGAAAAATCAGTCTGCTACACTATACACATTATAGCTGGAGGATTTGTCGGAGGAATACAATCTAGCTATCCAAGTCATGATGGTAGAAGACTTGCTTACTAAATCTAAGGAAAACTTGGAGGATGATCCAAATCATGAAATCTTCTTCTCTCAAAAATATGTCATCAAAATCCTCCCTCAAGAGAATGACCTTATGGTCATAAAAGTCCATTGCAAAGACACTGATATCAAACGAGTGTTAATCGATCCAGGAAGTTGTGTTGACGTCATGTATTAGGACGTAGGGAACCTCAATAGACTAAAGCTGGATGGAAATGAGCTCTAACATTATCGAGGCTCTTTGTATGGCTTCTCCAGTGAATATGTCTAGGTGAAAGGCTACATCACTCTCAAGATGGTGTTCAAACTTAAGGAAAATTTTAAGTTGATTAAAGTCATGTATCTTGTGGTATATGCCTTATTGTTATAAGACATAATCATTAGGTGACCTACTTTAACCCTCTGAGGGCCGCCCTGTCAATGCTCTATCTAACTATGAAGGATTCTTTATCGAATAACTATATCGGCGTGATCCAAGGGGATCAAGAAACCACTTAAATATGTTACAAATACAATCTGAGGGTTAGAAGAACGCTATAGTAGTTGTATCCAAACTACAACTAGACGTAAATGGGGTAAATTTTGTAGATTTGGACTCTAGTATAGAGTAAGAGAACGAGAGGCTAAAACTTATAGAGAATTAAAATACAAGGCCAGTCCTGACTTTTTAGAGGCGCTGAGAAAATAATAAAAAATTACCCTTAATAAAAAACTAAGCAACTAAATTTGAATTTTTCTTTTTCTTTTTTAAGTTTTATTTTTTGCTTTTATTTCAGAGAGAGGAGAAGGTTATCGTGTAATGGAAGGACGATGGTTGTGGTTATTAATGGAGGTGGGGTGCCCGATGCGGTGGTGATGTGTGGGAGTAAAGGTTCAACGATGAAGAGGTAAAAGGGAGATAGATACGTGAAAATGTATTGAGGACTTACAAAATAAATTTGTATGCCAAAACATTTGTATAAAATTATATAAAATAAATCATGTATAATTCAAAAAATAAAATAAAATTAATGAATTAAAATTTTATAAAACTATAAAATCAAAACATAAAAATTTATTGACTTGAGGGTTCATAATGAATTGTAAATGATTATATTTAAAAAAATCATTAAAAGTATAATATAAATTTAATGCATTTTGTAAAATAATAAAATTAAACTATAAAAATTTATGCATGTTGTAAAATAATAAAATTAAACTATAAAAATGTATGCATATTGTGAATAATAAAATTAAACTATAAAAATGAACAAAAATAGGAATTGAACCACGTAGCATTTCTACTTACGTGTAGACTACTTAACCACTCGACTAGGAGCTTTCATTTGCAACATTTTATCAAACAATTTTTATATTATTAATAAATATTATAATAATTTAACCTTTTCTTCAAATTCGAAGCCCCTGAATTTTTGAGGCCCTGGGTCGTGGGTCTAGTTGCCATGGTCCAGAGTCGGCCCTGCTAAAAGAGGTCTAGATTGGCCCCCAAAACTTC
The DNA here is from genome assembly GCA_948472305.1 of Vicia faba. NCBI lineage: Eukaryota > Viridiplantae > Streptophyta > Magnoliopsida > Fabales > Fabaceae > Vicia > Vicia faba. The sequence continues at coordinate 1,273,325,986 of OX451738.1, forward strand.
CACACCACCAAACTGGTCACAATGATGGAAGCCAATGAGGAATATTTTGTCGACCTACTTAAAAGAAACCTCAACCTATTTGCTTGGACCCCAAGGTTGTGTGTCACTACCTCTCCATCAATCTCATGATGAAGCTAGTAATGCTAAGAACTGTAAGGTTGGAGAGGAGAAATAAGAGGCCATAAAAGAGGAGGTAAGAAAATTGAAGGAACCATGTTTCATTATAGAGTTCAAGTATTTGTCCTGGTTAGGAAATATGGTGTTGGTTCGAAATTCATCACAAAATAGGAAAATGTGTTTAAATTTTACTAATCGAAATCTGGTGTGTGTTAAAACACTTTTGTTAGGGTAAGTATTTACTTTATCGTTTTCACATGGATTGATGTGATATTACCTACAATTAATAATGTTCTAAGTAAGGCTTTATAAAAGTTTTTGGTATCGGAAAGTTTCGATTACATGCAAATGAGTTAACAATGGTAAAAAGTTTTGGTTTTATTGATTAAAAAGCATGTCAAGATTAGTTTTCGTTAACCTATTTCATACATATTCGATTAATCAATCATATGAACTTATTCATGATCAATATAATCACGTATCCTTTCAATACCATTTATGTCTAAATAATATTGTGAGTATTATCATGCTAATTACTAGATAATGTATCATACCAACAATTAACACAATAATCTTTAGAGCTTGATACAAGTGAATATCAACTCACAAATATATGTCTAGAATTTTTCTATTGATAGATGAATATCTTAGGTAAAGTTTTGAAACATACTTTTCAATACTGATTCAAATAAAACAAAGAACAATAAAAGCAAACATATACATCAAATATTGATCGTCAACCAAGTTCATACACAAAGGATCAAAATAAATACATAATAGATAGGTTAACTACCTCTAACCTTGACACAAAAGAGTTTAGCTATCCATATACATGGTAGCTTCAATAAAAAGGAAAATGAGAAGATGATCAAGAATCAACATTGATTTCTCGACTATTGATGCAGAATTAGCTTCGATTCTATGATTCTTCACTTCTATAATGATTTGATTTGTTTTGCTATTCCAAATGTGTTAAAACCTCCAAAATATCTCAAGACATCTATTTATAGAAGGGGAAAACATCGCAGACCGCGCTTAGCCCGCTCTTCTGCGCTAAGTGTGCTCCAACTTAAAACTTACACCGCCCCAGAGCATACTAAGCTCCCTTAGACTGGGCTTAGCGTGTGTTGCGACTGATTTTTTAATCAGAGTCGCCACTATTAGTTTTTATCCTAGGGAAGGGAATCTAACAGAAAACTCTAATTCGCATACATAGATTCTAGGTTTCTGACTTCTTTAGACGAAAGGAAGATTTTAGGTACCTTTCGTCTACCTTGTTCACAAGGATACTAGGTTTTAGGTTTGAGTTGGGGAAACAGGATTTAAATTTTATTAGGGAAAGGGTTTAAATTTTTTATAGGGGAACTCGCTACGATTTTTGATCGTATGCCTACGTATCCTCTTATGAGGAATCAGAGTCCCAATTCATAGTTCCTATGGGGTTGGTGTTTTTTAAGGGTCGCAAACGTACTTTGAATCATCTCACATTTTGGCCGGGAGTAGTGATTGCAGAGATTTTGGCTAAATGTTCGATTAGTCAAAATCTGTTTGAAACCCTTTTGCAAAAAAAAATAGTTGATTAGCTTAGTTTGTTGCGAAAAATAGTCTGATGATTTGTTAGTGTTTTTTAATCGTATTAATTGCAAAAAAAAATCTTGATTAATGCATGATTAAAAAATATTTAATGCAAGTAATATAAGAAAATAATATGTTAATGAGGTTTTTAGATAAAAATAATTTAGATGATAATAAATAATGATAATATCAACATATAATAAATAATTATTATAAATAAAATAAATAATAATAATAAAAATAATAATAAGAATATATAATAAAATAATAATATAATACAAAAGAAATAATAATAATGAGAAAATAAAAATAAAATAATAATTATAAAGAAATGTAGAAAATGATTAATTAGGCAGGGGTGCAATTCTAGTTATTAAGTAAAAATAATGGGTGTGGAAAACAGCCTGGCTTGGCCCAACGCACATGGGGTATGTTGTTGTTTTGAGTTTTAGTAATTAAGGAGTGGGAGTGCTATTATCAATTAGGTCAGGCCCATACGGAAAAGTTAGAAGGAGTCTGGGTGATCGTGCATGGCGAGGGTGCATGGGCTTAGAGTGGACTTGGCCTTATGGCTGTCCATCGATGATCAAACGGGTGCGACTAACTGGAACATTGTAATACAGTGAACTCACGGGTATAGGATTGAAACAGAGTACAAGTTGTTTTGTATTGTCTCATTTTTCATAATTTCATTTTATGTTACAACGAATCACCATCTTCCTCTCTCTCGTTTTATCTCCCTCCTTCCAACCCTTGCCCTAATGTCCCTCCCCCCACGGTGGCACAATCTTAACCATATCCCTTCCATAAGCCACCCAACACAAAACAGTAAAATAAAATAGAGCTAAGTTACCCCTTTCGCTTGATCTTCGTTCTTGGACCTTGTGCTTCGTTTTTTGATTCGCTAATCCCTTTTCCTCCTATTTCTTGCAGATTCCGGTGAAGAGGGCAGCGACGAGAGATTGAGATGGAGGCGGTATGCTTAGGTGGCTAGTGATTAGGGTTTTGGATATCGAAACCCGAGTTGCCTCTCCTCCTTCTTCAAGTTTCTGTGTCAGCTCTCCCCCTGTCTTCGCAAATCTTCTTCTTCTATAATCTTCTATTATTTTCCCCTCTTTTTTCTTTTTTACTGTTAATTTCTTATATAATTATAGGGTTTGTCTTAGTTCTAGGATTGTTACAAATTGTTGTTTAGGATTAGAATAGATTTAGGTATTTAGAGATGATTAGAGATTGTTAGTTGTGAATTGATTGAGTATTGAATATAATTGATTAGATTTTACTATTATAAGTTTTTATTTAGGAATCGTAAATCAATTAGGGATTTGGATTGTAGTAATTGAATTAGTAATTGATTCTGATATGTGCTGTAATAGGATTTGGGCTTGAACTTGAAGATTTGATTTAATGAATATTTGTTCTGCAGATTTAGTGTAATCTCTGTCTTATTTCATTATGAAAAAGAAAGATCCAAACAGTAAATGTTATTGCAAAAAAGGCGTGCATAATTTTGGAAAATTAGAACAGTGATTGTTTGCTAATTAAACCGGGCTTTGTGTTTATTAATTGTTTTCAGCCGAACAATGATGTTTTTCTATTACAGCGGGAAAAAAACTTTTAATACATCTAGGCCCTATTGGCCTTCTTCTTCTGGCCCAATGCTAGTTGCCTAAAAATCCTTTAACCAGAAAAAAATATTTTATCACAATGCCTTTTAATGAAATATAAAAGTTAGTAGCAATAATGAAAACAAAAAGAAATATATTTTTTATTAAAACTAACGGGAACTTTTTTTAATAACAGTGCCCCTTTTTCCTAAACCAAAACAACAAATGGGCTGCTGAAAACACTATGGGCCTGCAGTTTGTAATTACACCCCTACCTTTTGCTGTTTGGATAAAAATGGAAAAAGGACCAACTAAAGAAGCTCAATGGGCCTATAATTAAGAATTATACCTCCCCAACAAATAACGTTTAAATGGTGCCTAGTTATACCTCTCTTTTACTAATAACAACTATTTAATAATTAAGAACTTAATTTGAATAATTTTCCATTTTAGAATTGTATGGTCCAATGGCCAACATGCCTCGCGAATAGATTCACGGATACACGAGTCTTTCTGATTTAGAAAGCCTCGATTTCCTGAATTAAAATACACCCCCTAGTCTTGGATAAAGATGGGCCATCAGATACTGTTGTACCATCTTTAATTAAATATTTCTTCTATTTTAAATCTTGAAATCACGATCGTATGGGTAGGGTCAATTTGGGGTACGACAGCTGCCCCTATTCAATTATCTTCCAATCTAATAGCGTGAGAATACACGAGTCTTGCACATTTTGATTGGGAGTTTATTGAATACTTGGAAGTAGGCAAAGCTGGTGATATATCGCTTACCAGGGTTTGATGACGACGCATATGGTCTTGAGATTGAGAGCGCAATTTTGTATGTCTTGGTTTGGTTTTGATTATTCACCCATTTGGAGGATTAAATCAATAGTTGATGATGCATAGCTGCTTGAAGACTGAGGCCATGGGTTATGCTCGCGAATCGCTGCACGACGTCTTAGGCGATAAGCTAGGTTTTAGTTTTCGAGAATCGCTGCATGAAGTCTGAGGCGATGGTCTATGTTACAGAATAAAGAAACAGATTGCTGCATGAAGTCTTAGGCAATGGGTTAGGTTCGCAAATCGCTGCCTGAAGTATGAGGCGATAAGATATTTGGTTTTCAAACATCGCTACATGAAGTCTTAGGCGATGGTCTATGTCATGGAATAAGGAAACAAATTACTTCATGAAGACTTAAGCAATGGGTTAGGTTCACAAATCCTTGCGTGAAGTCTGAGGCGATATGCTAGATTTTATTTTCGAACATCGCTGCATGAAGTCTTAGGCGATGGTCTGTGTCGCGGAATAAAGAAACACATTGCTGCATGAAGTATTAGGCAATGGGATTGGTTCGCAAATCATTGCGTGAAGTCTGAGGCGATAAACTAAATTTTGTTTTCGAGCTTCGCTGCATGAAGTCTGAGGCAATGGTTAAAGAAACACATTTCTGCATGAAGTCTTAGGCAATTGTTTTGGTTCGCAAATCGCTGCGTGAAGTCTGAGGCGATAAGCTAAATTTGGGTTTTGAACATCACTACATGAAGTCTTAGGCGATGGCATGTGTCATGGAATAAGGGAATGCATTGTTGCATGAAGACTTAGGTAATATGTTGAACATGTCACGTCATGAAGACTTAGGTGACGGGTTGAATCGTAAGAGAAGTGTTTTGTTGGTTGACCCTTAGATAGCTAAATCGAGGGTGAGACTGTTTGTTTGTTGTATGATACATGCGTATGATGTCTGATATTGAGATGGGACTCTGGGCATATGTGTATTGAATTTTTGTGTATGTATGATGTTTGACATTGATATGGAACCCTGAATATATGCGTATTATATGCAAACATGTATAGTGTATGTATGCTTTGGATATGCAAAATGTATGCATGAAATGTGTGTAAAATGCGTGTATTCCTTGAAATGTTATGAATACTATTTATGGTATTCTCTCCTTTAAACCATTGTCTTAGAGTTACCAATTCCATGGAGTTGTATGTTGTATCATCGCAACTTTGTTGATTTTGAACACAGTGAACAATGTTAGCAAAATTTTGAACATTGTATTCTGTATTTTAAGTGCAGGTGTAGACGTAGACGTATGTATTGGCATATGCGTAGATTTGTTTGTTGTAAGCGCATGCACAAACGTAGATGTATGTATTGGCATATGTGTAGATTTTTATGTTGTAAGCGTAGGAATAGACATGGACATGTGTATAGAATTTGTATTGTAGACGTAGACGTGGATTTTCTTTTGATATTTTTCTAACCAAAATGTTTTTTCGATGTTTTATCAAAATCTTTTATTTGTTAATTTCCCCGAAATGATTTTAAGACAATATTCATAAGTAATAATAGTATTATTTTGTAAACAAGTCAGAGAAAATAAAAATGAAATTTGAAAGATGCAAATAAAGCAAATGTTTTGTTGATATGTCTCTGAATAGGCGAGAGTATAAGATGTAATTCCTAGAAAGAGGTAATTACAGAAAAATTTAAAACTGTAAATGGCAATGAAAAATGATGATTGCTGCTGCTATTGTTCCCCAGTATCCTTTTAATGGCTCTTTTCTCCTTTGTTTTTGAGTCGTATGATTTAGATCTATCTCTCCCTTTGTGGTTCATAGTCGTAGTTCTTAGCTCGCATTCTTTTTGTTCTTTATTTATTTGTATGAAATCCCTAACTTTTTCCTGGATTTCCCTTTTGGGTTTTCAATCCAGCGGGATAATTTTTTTGTTATATGCCCCTAATTTTTTCCTGGATCGCCCTTTAGGGTTTTCGATCCACCGGAACGCTCCTTTTTGCTTAAGTCGCCCATTTAGGGTTCGAGCTTAGCGAGCTTCTTATACATAGTATTTTTTTGACCGCGTCTGAGTTTTCTGGATGCGATAGTTCTTCCCCATCCATTGTTGCGAGGATAAGACCACCTCCGGAGAATGTTGTTTTGACTACGTATGGACCTTCGTAGTTGGGTGTCAATTTACCACGTGAGTCGAGGCAAGGTAGCAGAATCTTCTTGAGTACTAGACCATGTTGTGGTTCATCTTGTGTAGTACACTGTTACTCTGAAAGAAACCCGAGGCTAATTTCCATAGAGCTCGTTTGTCGATGCTAGAGGCATTTTCTGGATAGTCTTGCTTTTCCAGCTACTTCTTGATGTCATAAATTCGAGGCTGGTTGTCTGGTCTTTCTTTGATAGCAAGATAGTGTGCGGGCTCTTCGAAGTGTCTGTTTGTGATGTGCGGTTCGTGGTTTGACCAAGTTACTTTAAACATAGCTGATATAGTTGCTGTAGCATCTGCCATTTGATTTTCTTTTCGTGGGATGTGACTGAAAGTGATATTTGTGAATTCCGCATCTAGTTTTCAAAACATGATCCCGATATGGAATCAGTTTAGGATGTTTAGTATCCCATTCGCCGCTCGCTTGGTATATGGCTTGTGAGCATTCTTTAGGAGGAGTCAAAACTTCCCCTATATCGTGCCCCCAATGCATTTAAAGCCCTGTCGAACGTGAGTATCCAACGTGCCCCTGGCTCGGGTCCTTTGTCATATCCTGGTATTTCGTAGTTGCTTATTTTTACAGCAATGCCTGTATCTAAACTTTGGTCTGTTTCGGTAGGAACAAGCAGATATGTGCAATAATTTGATCAGCTTCTTTGGGGCTCTGCTCTAACATTGCCCCTTAGCTTGGTTTCTTCTGGATCTTCCCATGTACTCAGATTAATGGTCTTAATAGCCTCTAGATACAATTGTATGTTGTCATCCTTTCGTTCTATTTCCCTCACTCTTTACTCAGAGAGTTCAAGATCTTCATCATCTTCCTCTTCAGCTTGGTTGATAGGAGCGTCAAAATTATATTTGGTCACAACAGTAGCAATATCAGTGGTTTTGGGCATGGATTTTCACCTTTATCATGTTTTGGTGCAAATTTTAGTATATGAATATTTGAAAATGCATATGCAGAGAAAGTATTGCCATTTTTAAATTTACAGAATAAATGCAAGAGAAAGACAAGGATCTTAATTGAAAACAAAATATAACTTTTATTAATTGCAAATATTGTCTGAAACAAAACGGGAGAACCCTTACAAGCAACCCCTATGCCCCGAGCTTCACATAAGTTCTTTCAAAAACAAGAAAAATTACTTAGGAAAGAAAAAGATCTCAGGATTGTCCACGGCAGTCCATCTTTTTAGTTCTTCTCTTGGGTCACATTCTTGGACGAAGTCAGTTGCCTTTTTGGTGTTAACTTTGTTGGATATCTTCGCCATATGTCCGCCATGCTCTATAAAGGTCTCTTGGATCGGAGGAAAGCGTGCTTCATCCTTCAGAGTAGCTTTATGTTCATCTTAAGGGTATGGTTCAAATTGGACTATCCCCTGGTCCACTAGCTTTTGTAGCGTTCTCTCGAAAGCTTCATTGTGTTATAGCAGGAATCCACATCCCAACAGATATTCCTTCAGTAAGTTTATCGGGGTTTTTGCTCGTCTGGTTGCCCCAAAGTTAGTGACTACTTCAATTGCATTTATTGTCATCCCGTTGTGCAGAGGCATATGATTTGATTTGATGTTAGGTTTCTTAAAAGTGATGTCTTTAGATTCTAACAATCCTTGGACCTTATGCTTGAATGGCCAACGTTACTCTATGGTATGTCTAGGAGAATTAGCATGATACTCACATCTGGCGTTCGCATTGTACTTTCGCGGGAATGGACCGATTGGGGGAGCTAGAGGCTTGAGTTCCACTAAGGATGCCTTAACCAGGTGTTGTAATAACTGACTGGGTGGCATCAGAAGTGGATCAAAATTTCTTTGTGGCCTTCTGCCTTGCTGCTGCCCTTGTACGATCACTAATGGTTGTGGTGTCCTTGGTTGTGAGGCTACCGCATTAATTTGTCCTTCTTTTCCTTTGGGGTAGTTTGAAGTAGGAATTCTTGAATGGTAGGAAGCATTTGATGGTCCCCCTGTTATTTTCCCACTTTTTATTCCAGTCTCGATTCTTTCTCCGATGGTTACTAGACCTGAGAATCCCTAGGAGATACTTCCAACCATCTTCTCATGATAAAGCCCCTGCAAAGTTCCCATGAACATGTCCACTAGCTCCTTTTCCAACATCAGAGGTTACACACGGGATGCCATCTCTCTCCATCTCTGAGCATACTCTTTGAAGGAGTCTTCTTTCTTCTGGGACAGGTTCTCGAGTTGCATGCGGGTAGGCGCCATGTCCAAGTTATATTTTTAATGCTTTAATAAAGCATTAGAAAGATATCCCCATGTTCAAATGTATGTTCTCTCCAATTGCATGTACCAATCTAAAGATGCCCCACTAAGCTATCTTGAAAACAGTGAATCATCAGCTTTGTATCGTGGGCATGGGCATGCATCTTCCTGCAATACATGCGCAAATGATTTTTTGGACAAGTGAGCCCCTTTTATTTTTCAAAATCAGGTACTTTTAACTTCAGCGGAATAACCACATCAGGAACTAGACCCATTTCTAGAGCGTCTACTTCGAAAGCGTCAAAACCCTCAACAACTTTTAATCTTTCCTCCAGAGCTTTGTATTGATTCGTTACCAGTGGATTATCAACAACATGAGTACCAGTTGTCTTTAAGAGTGCTTGGTTGGCATCCTCTGGGTCATGGTCAACGTATTGCAGGTCCAAGTAGTTGTCTGCATTATTGGTTGGAATCTGTAGGGTATGTGATGCCCCTGCTTTTGGTGGCGGTGGGCCAAACCCTTCAGTTTCAACTTCTTGTTGGGCCATGACGGTCATTTGGAGTCCTGCTTCTAGCTCTTTCCTTAGTTGGTGACCGCTTGATGCACCAATCGTTTGGGCTACTTCTTCGAAAGCTACCCTGGGAATCTGGTCTTTCCTATCAATGATGTTCTTCAAAGCTAGGAGAACTTAACTTAGATCTCCTTTCATCGAACTTATATCGCCCTTTACTTGGTCGATATCCTCTTTGAATGCAGCTTGAGTTTCCTCGATTTGCTCCATTGCTTTTTGTTGGTTGGCCCTGGTTTGATATGGAGGCCAAGGAGGTGGAGATATTCTTCTACCAATAGTTTACTGGAGAGATTTTTTTTTATAAAAAAAATATGAGTTTCGATATGATATACAGGTGTTTATGAATGCTTGCATGCAAATGGATGTGTATGAACATGAAATGGTTTATTGTTTTAAATGTCTTATTCATCTGGGTATATGCTTATCTTTTGCTTATTAATTTACTTGGTGACTATCTTTAAAATAGATACGCAAACGAGACCCGGAAACAAAATGCCTTTATTGAGGGTAACATAATTCAGATATTGAAAAATGTTACAATCTTAAACCAAAACTTTATTTGCATGAAGTCAAGCAAAGGGAAATAAGTCTTCTAGGTGCGCCTGCCGATATCTGCTCCTGAAATCATCCCCTATTGCTGGAGAAAGCTTGAGAAAATCTTCAGTATATTATTTCCTTTTTGTGGCTTTGATTTCAGACATATTTGGCGCATTAACGCGAACAAGTTGTTTCCTTCGGTATCCATTTTTAAAGACAATCACTAAGATCTTGAGTTTATTATTATCTTTTATACCCCCTGTGAATAAGACAAATAGAAATAAACGGGTGGCGAATATATGAAATGTATGACGAATATATGAAATGTATGAATGCATAGGAGTAGGGTTGAGTGACAAGATTTTTGTAATACGTACCCCTATAAGGTAGGAATGTATGGTTCAGTGACGGGGTTTTTGTGATAAGTACCCTTAGAAGGTAGGCTCCTTAATTTTAACCTACGGTTAGTCTACCCTCCCAAAAGGTGGCTTCCTTAAGGGTGTCATGAATAACACTAGAGGTAAAAGGCACAAGGGCCTCCCTTAGGTGGAGCCTCTTTACGGACCGAAACTTTAGTCTCCAAGTCGTGAACGGTCTCGTCATGAGATTTTAGGTTAAGGCCGTTACAAAGAGTCATGGGTGACCTTCCAAAGTCCTACTCATCAAGAGGATATCTCTAAATAAGTATTCCTTTTTCGGAAGTTCACCGACTCTAGGAAAAATCGTCACATAAACTCGCATGGATGATGTACCCCCTAAGCTAATTGACGAACCTTCTTTCTAAGGGTTATTGAAAATATTTTGAGAAATAAAAAATCCCGCCACACAGTATATATGATGATAAACAATAGCCAATAATTAAATAAATGCAATGAATAAATGAAACAATAAATAAATAAAGCAATAAAAAAATAAAAAACCCCAAAGTTAAAACCCTAAAACCTAAAGTTGAAGTCCCCAGCAGAGTCGCCAGCTGTTACGACTGGTTTTTTAATCAGAGTCGCCACTATTAGTTTTTATCCTAGGGAAGGGAATCTAACAGAAAACCCTAATTCACAGACAGAGATTCTAGGTTTCAGACTTCTTTAGACGAAAGGAAGGTGTTAGGAACCTTTCATCTACCTTGTTCACAAGGATACTAGGTTTTAGGTTTGAGTTGGGGAAACAGGATTTAAATTTTATTAGGGGAAGGGTTTAAATTTTTTATAGGGGAAGTCGCTACGATTTTTGATCGTATGCCTAGGTATCCTCTTATGAGGAATCAGAGTCTCAATTCGTAGTTCGTATGGGGTTGGTGTTTTTTAGGGGTCGTAAACGTACTTTGAATCACCTCGCATTTTGGGCGGGAATAGTGATTGCGGAGATTTTGGCTAAATGCGCGATTAGTCAAAATCTGTTTGATACCCTTTTACAAAAAAACAGTTGATTAGCTTAGTTTGTTGCAAAAAATAGTTTGATGATTTGTTAGTGTTTTTTAATCGTATTAATTGTAAAACAAACTTGATTAATGCATGATTAAAAAATATTTAATGCAAGTAATATAAGAAAATAATATGTTCATGAGGTTTTTAGATAAAAATAATTTAGATGATAATAAATAATGATAATATCAACATATAACAAATAATTATTATAAAGAAAATAAATAATAATAAGAATATATAATAAATTAATAACATAATATAAAAGAAATAATAATAATGAGAAAGTCAATTGCTCTTTTGCCTTTTTCTGAAAAGTTTGCAATGAAATGGAAAATGATGAATTGGCTTCTTGAACAAGTTTCTTGCTTGTTTGACTTAGTTTATTATATTGCTATACTTTTGTTTGTTGATGTTGTCTAGCTTATGCTGTTGCCTCGTTTGCATTTTGTATTGCCATACTGCTGTTTGTTTTTGCTATTTGGGCAATTTTGTTTGGCTTAGTTTGCGCCTTCTGTTTGGTGATGTTGTTTGGGCAATTTGGACAATTTGCTGCGTTTGTTTTGTTTGGACAACTTGCTTGCATTTTGGACAATTTTTCTGCATTTGTTCTTGTTTGGATAGCTTTGTGGCATTTGGACAGTTTGCTTGCATTTCTTTTCCTTCTTTTTGTGAACAGAGCAGAATAATCTTCTTGTGATTTGCAAATAGAGAAAATAAATTGTGATGAATTAAAAATGGCCTTCTGATTCCAATTTGCAAACTTTAATGATGAATAGCACTTTTTCTTTTGAAAATTCTTACTCATGCCCAAATAATTTTGTACTAATCACATTTCCTTTCTTTCATTTTCATGTGAGCACAATGGAGAGGACAAAGCATGGAAGGCAAGAACCCTAGGGCAAGCAAGGAAGGTCTTCGGAGATAGCAAAAGAACTTCAGTCAAACTTAGGCATAGTTTAGTTCTTCTAGGCCAATCAAGCATTTGAATTTCCTTGTAATTTAGAAAAACATTCTTGTACTGTATCCAACAATTGTACTCATTCATCTTTTAAATACAATAAGTTGTAAAACATAGAGTATTTAAAAGAACAAATTATTTTGTAACAATGTTTGAAAAAAATGGAGAAAGTCTTATGAAATATTCTGGTGTCAATTGAAACCCTTTATTGTCAATAACTTGTAATTTTCTCTTCGCATCCTGACTGATTCTTAAAGATTCCCAATCAAGATAATTGAAAAAAAAATGCTCCAATTTGATAATTTAAATTCCAATAATTCTGTAATCTTGCAACTGCATTCCAAACAAACACGCACTGTATATTCCATTTCCTAAACAAACAAATGTTTTAAAAGACACAAATCATCTGGTTAACCTGGATCAAACAATCATGAGTGTCCCAAATGACAGTCTTAGTCTCTTGTCCCAAACAACCATGCCTTGCGAACAGACACTGTCTTTTCAATAAACTTGGGAAAGCATGAAGATCTGTGAAAACCAATTGAATCTTTTTTTGAGAATTCATTTTATTTTGAGAATTGCAAGAAAAACCCTAGTTGCTAGTTTACTGCCACAGAAGAGAATTTGTATGATCGATTCCTGAGCCAACTTGAATATCTAAGGAACCCTAGGGTTGTGTTTTCTATGAAAAATGGGAGGGAAAATTTTGGGGTACAACATACACGAAGGTACCTTTGGCACTCATTCCAGTGGACATACCATGGCAAAGAAGATCCTACGGGCAGGATAGTACTGGTCCACTATGGAAGCCGACTGTTATCAACATTATTGAACCTATCACGAGTGCCAAATCTATGCCAATAAGGTGCATGTACCTCCAACTCCCTTGAACGTCTTGACAACTCCCTGGCCCTTTGCAATGTGGGGCATTGACATGATTGGCGAGATCATACCTACCGCGTCCAACGGGCATCGCTTCATCCTAGTGGCCATTGATTACTTCACGAAGTGGGTTGAGGCTGCCTCCTATGTACGGTTACCAAGAATGTGGTGGCACGGTTCATCAAGCATAACTTGGTTTGTCGTTATGGTATCCCTGAGAGAATCATCACAGATAATGGTACTAATCTCAAAAACTCGATGATCACTGAACTCTGTAAACAATTCAAGATTCAGCATCACAACTCTTCTCCTTACCGGCCGAAGATGAATTGGGATGTCGAAGCTGCTAATAAGAATATTAAAAAGATCATATAGAAGATGATGGTAACATACAAAGACTGGCACAAGATGTTACCGTTTGCTCTTCATGGGCACCGTACTTCAGCACGTACATCGACAGGGGAAACACTCTATTCTCTGGTATATGGCATGGAGGTTGTCCTACCCATGGAGGTCCAGATCCCTTCTCTACGGGTTATGAAGGATTTGGGCTTGAGCGAAGACGATTGGATCCAGATTCGACTTGATCAATTGAACTTAATCGATGAGAAAAGACTTGTTATTGTCTTCCATGGTCAAATGTATCAGAAACGGGTGATCAAGGCCTTCAACAAGAAAGTCAGACAACAAGTGTATCAAGTAGGGGATCTGGTAATCAAGCACATCATACTTCCGCAAGGTGATCCCAGGGGAAAATGGACTCCCACCTATGAGGGACCATTTGTAATTAAGAACATATTTTCGGGTGGAGCCATGAGTCTAACCACCATGGATGGTGACGACCTTCCACACCCTATTAATACGGACATAGTGAAAAAATACTACGCATAATAAAGACCCGCTAGGTTGACATACCTAGGAAAAAATAAGGGCATCCCGCCGAACCAAAAGGGTTCGGGTAAAAATTAGGGATAAAAAATGAAATAATTTGTACACCCGGCAAGTCGAAAACCCGAAAGGGCGGCTTGGGAAAAAAAGGATATCCCGGTGGACTAAAAACCTGAAAGGGCGGTCCAGGAAAACATTAGGGATTAAAGTGTATCACTATATACCATTAGATCACCTTGCGATCAGACCTCAGTAATCAGATATCAAGCTCAAACGGTTCCGATCAATCCAGTCAGCTTCGGACAAGTAGCAAAGTGATGAGATGCTCGAAGACATAGGGGAAATAACAGAATTGAAACCCAATGGGATCACTACACATAGCTGTTTTCTTTTTGTAGACAATTTCTGTAATAATTTGCTTTTTTACAGCAGCGTTCCTTACTAGAGCGTCAGCCTCCTTGTAAAAAACGCCTGTTATAGGCAAATTTCAAATCAATACAAAGCGTCTTTTGAGTACAAAACTATGTGTTTGTTTTTTCCGTTTTCTGTTTTGTTTTGCAAAAAAATGTCCAATGTTTTATTCTTGACATATTCATTTGAATATGATTACTGTTCACAAATATCTGCATATAAAACAGAAAGACAGTTACTAAGAACTCAAAGAAACTGGTACAAAACCTAAATACCGACAGTTACCCCGTCCATCATGGTACAAGGGGCAAAGACAGTTGGAAGCGAAGTCATTATCACATACAAGCCAGTGATACCTATATTCCCCACAGAGTCGAGACAACCAAGGTCCTACCTCCATATCCCCAAGCAGGAATTCCTTCCCCAGCAGGTTCCTTCAGAAAGCTGATATCTGCATTCCCCAACCGAGTTTTATAACCATGAGCAGTTTATAAATCCATCTCCTAAAAAGAGTTTATTTCTCTGACAGTGGAAGCTCAATCTCCAACAGAGCTCTTCTCTCCAGCAATGAAAGTTCATCCCCAGCTGAGTTTATTTCCCCAAATCAACAGATCTTCCAACAGAGTATCTCTCTTCCCCACAGAGTCATTCCCCCGCAGGATTATTCTCAGACAGAGTCTCCTCTGGCAGAATTTTCTCAAGCAGAATGGATGTAAATCCCTAGATAATAATCTTCGGTCACTATCCCCAGTGGAAACGAAGAACTCAACTCCTTATACTCTCCAGCAGCAGTCCAGGATTTATTTTCCCCAACTAGAGAATATCACAATAGCATTGCATATCCATACATCATGGCATGTGCATACATATTATACATCACAATCTCATTTATTTTGAGAACATCACTACTCAATACATTTCATACATCATGACATTACATACGACTAACTCTTTACCTTTCAGGGAAAGATGCAATCAAGTTCTCACAAGTTCTCTCTGGTTTAGTCAAACCGACACCAAGGTTTCTATTCCAGTTGAAGATATTCCAACACTTTTCAAGATTTTCTCTGGTTCAGTCAAACTGACACTAAGGTTTCTATTCTAGTTGAAGATTTTCTAAGACTTTCGTCTGGGTCAGCCGAATCGCCGCTAAGATTCTCTTGATTTCTATGCCAGTCAAAGTCAATCCGAGACCTTCCCCCAGTTCAGTCAAATCGATGCTAAGATTTCTTTCCCGGTTGAAGACAGCTCGAGACCTTTCCATGGTTCAGTCAAATCGATACTAAGATTTCTATTCCAGTTAAAGAAGCTATGAAGCCCGGAAACTGACCGAATAATAACTTGATTTCCCGAAATTACTGAAGCCTGGAGCACGACCAGATAATAGTAAAAGACATTGTGAAACCTGGAGCACGACCAGATAAGAGTATAAGGTACTGCGAAGCTTGGAATCTGACCAGATAGTAGTTTACTCGGCCAATTACTATTGAAGCCTGGAAACGACCGGATGTTAGTATGCCTTAAATTCAAGTTGAAACTCGGATGCGACCGGATAACCACTTAATTCCTTCTGAAGCCTGGAGCACGACCAGATAATAGTTTTTGAGATTGCAAAGCCTGGAGCACGACCAGATAGTAAGTTTAATCTCATCTCCCCAGTAAGTCACTGTAAAACCTAAAGCACGACCAAATAGCAGTTAGTCTTATTATCCTCAGCAAATCATTGTAAGGCCTGAAGCACGACCATATAGCAGTTCATTTTCACCTCCTCGACTAAGAGATGATTCCCCAGTAGAGTAACGGACAACTGAAATTCCTAAAATTCCATTTCTCCCAAGACAGAGACGAGTGCAAATTTCTGGGCACTCTAATGTTCAATCATCTTTCACCTTCAGATTACGAAAGGCAGACAGCCAATCTACATGCTCAGATTTAAGAAGATTGAACAGGGGAAGCTGTTGTACCCCAAAATTCCCCTCTCATTTTACTCAACACATGCCTATTGAGGTCCTCAACTTGCTCAAGGATGCCCAAGAGTTGACCCGACAAACTCTCTCCTAAGGCCATGTACCTCAACCTAGGGTTTCCATTTTAATCAGGGTGTGGGAACTCCAAAGGTCCCAAATTCCTTCCATGGTCCCAATAAGTTCTAAAGATCATCCATGTCAAGTTTCATGCCTTGCACAAGAAGTTTGCTCAGTAAATTGCCCATATGCTTGAAAATCAACTATACTAGGTCAAAAGTCAACTGTGGCTCACATACAGTAAAACTTCAAGATTTTTGGTCAGCATCAACATTTTTGATGTGATATCCATCATTTGGTCAAGGGTTGATCATGATTCCTCAAGGAATTTCCCCAAATTCATCAAAACCCAAAAGTTGCTAAATTAGGGTTTCACAGGAAAAGTCCACCAAACTTTGACCAGGCATAACTTCTTCATACTTTATCATAAATTTTCCATCCAAGGATCATTTTGAAGAGGATGCAATTCACTACAACTCATATTTATCCCACAAGTTCAAAATATGCACTCATCAAAAGATATGAATTTCTACATTATAGGTCCTTTTGAAAAGTCAACAAAAACACCTTTTGGGTCAAAGCTTCTTACATGAACATGGAAGACCCAATTGAGATGAAACCAAAAAATGGTTATTTAGGGGACATCCTAAGATTTCTAAAAAGTCCAAGAAAACCTATCTAGTGTTAAAATTGGAGGAGATATGCCTTGTCAACGTTGACCATTTTTACAAAATTGCCAAAAGTCAAATGTGCTCAAAAATACATTTTTTTGTCAAATGGGCCTAGCATTTCATGATTGTATCTTGTTGGAAACATGGTCCACGACCCAAATCATCATCCACACATTATTTGCTTCATTATTAATTTTATTTTGATTTTTTATTATTTAAAATTAAAATTAAATCAAATAAATGGCAAAAAATACAAAAGATTGAATTTGATTTGATTTTTTTGTAGGAATCAAATCTATTCAAGTTAGAGTAATCAAACCAAATCAAATCAAGGAAAATTGAATCAAAATTGGCATGATTTGGAGGCATTTAGAAAGATATGATACAAGAGAAAAATCAAATCCAATCTTCATGATTCTAAGATATTGAATATGTTTTTGTTACCTTAGTTCACTCAAGCATATATATTGAACATAAACATGCACGAAAACAAGGATTGGCAGTGGTGAAAATACAAGAACAAAACTCAAAATTTTGCAAGAAAGTGGTGGATCATTCTTTGACCTAGAGGGTGATTCAAGCCATTCTAAGACTACCAATAGAATCCTGGACATCTCCAGAACGTGTCTCAATCAATTGCAAGCATTTTCACATTCAGAATCGCGAGTTATAGACCTACGGTTTGCACCTCCAAGCTTGAATTTGATTTCTTAATTTACGCATAATTAATCATTACTAAACATATCATTGTGTTTGTACTAACATTTGAAATGTTTTGGTTTACATGGTTTTGTGTTTTGATGACTGTATGCATATGTGCCATGGCTAGGGTTTGTTTGGTTGTTTTAGGGTTTTCTTGCATAGGTTAAATTGGCCAAAGAAAAGGGTATCATGATGCTCGTGGGTTCAAGGCGAATGGATCCATGTATTCACATTTCATTTATCATGTGTTTTGATGATTTTTGAAATTCACATATTTATAGCTATGGCACTCTGTCCGTAGGTAAAGGTTTTATACCTAACACGATGGATGAGGAAGAAGATGATGATGTGTTCAATCATCATTGGGCCATTCAAATAGCTGGCGCGCATTTTTGTCTCAATTCATTAATCCACTTGTTTTTTATATATTATCATTTGTTTTCATTATATTAACAAGCAAGACACATGGCTCAGATGGTAAAAAGCGCTTGGTATTGAGTGGGAGGACCTGGGTTCGATCCCAGGTCCCAACAATTTTCTTTATTTTCTTAACTCTTCTTCGCAGATCATGTGCACCATCATCCAAAATGCCTATCATGTGCCCCACTGATCCAGCCAATGGATCACAGCCTATTCAGATCCAACGCCTCAAGCAATGAAGGACCATGGTGCATTATCAGGTTGGCACAACATGGGATCAAGCGTGGGACTGGGCCTTAGCTCTTTGGGCCTAAGCAATTCAGCAACACACACCCCCTTATCCAGCAATACAGGCCCAATTATTTTCTCTTTTCTCTTTATTTCTTTTTAATTATTTGATTAATTATTTCTCTTTTACAAAATAACACAACAAAATCATCTTTTTTATTTAATCATAAAAACATTAAAAATCATTTATTTTCATAAAAATATTTTATTTCTTTAATTAATTAGTTTAATTAAATTAGGGCAATTTAACTTTGTTTTTTTTATAATAACAATAATTAGGATTCAGGTTTAATTTTGTACATAACCTAATTAATTTTTTCTCAAAAATAACCTAAATCTTTTTTCAACTAGATTTTTTAGCTTTTCTAATTATTCTCGCATTTAATTCGCCGCGCGCATTTTTTAATTTCCTTTTTATTATTATTGTAACTGCTCCGAGTTTGTAATAGTAATTAGGGTTTCAACTCCGCATCTCTATTTTCGGTCAAAATAATTATGTATTTGCAAAAGCCCTGTAATAGCTAGGACTTTAACTTTCTCGCTTTTAATTTCCGCAAACTATAAACTGCTTAGATGTATGTTAATAGGATTGTATGGAAAGACAAAATTGAAAATTAATACGGTAGAACAACCTAAGTGTGCAAAGATAAACTAACTAAAAATTACACTCGCACATGCTCACTCCTAGGGTTAACTCCACTCTGGTTGCCTTCGGTAAACAGTCATGAAGTATAGGGTTTGTTAGTGGTTGTCCTCTAGCCCCGAAAGATCTAAAATGACCCATTCAGATGTTGCCTCAGAAAAAGATCTTTAAGGCTTTAGGATGATTACTAACATTTCCTAACATTGCTTTTGTGATCGTATTTGTCCCTTCGAATGTCCCTAAATAACTCCAACGACGATGCTACATATTTCTAAATAATGGGATATCATTGTCTAAAAGGAAAACGAACAGACCTTTTTCGAGTAGGTAGATTAGTTCCTAGGTACTTGCTCAAACAAACAAAATCTTTTTCACACCAACACTTTTCAAACAAAGTTTTCAAAAACAACTTCATAACACTCTTGAGGATAGAAACAAGGGTTAATACGAAGTAAAACAAAACTTTTCAAAACAAGAACACACAAGAAGTTTTCAAAATGAGCAAGTACCTAAGAGCCCGTGGAAAACCATAGATAGAAAGGGTGCTAACATATTCCCTTTCTATAATCCACCCCCGTACTTAGAAACATCTCGAAAAAGGTTTTTTCTGTTCTTTTTCCTTTTCCTGATTGGATAAAATAAAAGTCGGTGGCGACTCTTGCTTACCGCGACATTTGCGGGAAAAAAACGCAAACCAGTATTAACAGTCGGTTCTGCCACCGTATCTCAGCTACCTCTTTAGATTCCAAGCTCAAAATGGCCAACTCATCGTCTCCCTGCGAGAAAGGCAAAATGGATAACACTTATGTACCTCGAAAAAAGCGCCCCATACTACGAGCAGGTGCTAAAGTCATCGCTCATGTGCCCAGTAATAACGACTTGGGGGGTAACTATTCTAGACTGGCCTGACAGCCTGTGTGGGCCCAATCTAGAGTCCTCCTTCGGTGAAGCACACACAACACTGCCTAGATCTCCCGCACCCTTCGTCGGGCACCGTAGATCATTTTCCCTCTTAAACCGGCACTGACCTTCGAGGATCGACGAGCATCTTCCAGTCTGCCCGAATTCAAGTCGCCTAGAAAACCAGTAACCGACCAGGCCGCTGCCCGTAACCTGCCTCCTCCTCGGGATCAACATCTAGTTACGAGCACACCTTCCCGGTATGACCAAGTCCTGATAGTTACCTATTTTCACGGACCCGTATATGTAGGCCCAAAAATAGGAACCAATGGCCATGTGCCAGAGGGATTATATAAACCCTCACACATGTGAGGGCCAGGTATCAATTATTCACTATACACCATTAAAATCATAATACTTTGCTTGTATCTCTTTTTTCCCATACTTACTTGATTGTCAGAGTGTGTTGCAGGTACAACCCTCTTTTTTCCTCCTCGATATTCCAGCCCGATAGAAGATCATCATTCGGCCACCTTGTAGGTTCTGATCAATCGGTAAGATCAGAATATATGAATAGAATTTTCCATCTGTATCTGGATAAGTTTTTCATGATCTTTATTGAAGATATTTTGATATATTTTAAGACTAACAAAGAGCATGCAGACCATATCAAGATTGTGTTACAAGTATTGGGAAAGAAGAAACTCTATGCCAAGTTATCAAAATGAAAATTCTGGTTGAAGAAAGTGAGTTTCCTTAGCCATGTGATTTCAAGTGATGGAATTTCTGTGGATCCTTCTAAAGTGGATGTTGTGTTGCAATGGGAGACTCCAAAGTGTGCTAATGAGATTCAAAGTTTTCTTGGCTTGGCTGGTTATTATCGCAGGTTTATCAAATGCTTTTCGAAGTTGGCTTTATCTTTGTCTCAGTTGACTCGAAAGGGTCAAACTTACGTGGTGGATGTTGCATGTAAAGAAAGTTTTATAAAACTAAAGAAGAAGTTGACAACTGCTCCGATGTTGATTTTTTCTAATTCGAGCGAGTCTTTTGTAGTATATTATAATGCGTCAAAGATGGGTCTTGGTGGTGCCTTGATGCACAATGGTCAAGTTATTGCTTATGCTTCCAGACAACTGAAAGTTCATGAGAGGAAGTATCCTATGCATGACTTAGAGTTGGAAGTTGTGGTATTTGTTTTGAAGATTGGGAGGCATTATCTTTTTGGCTCCAGATTCGAAGTGTTCAGTGATCACAAGAGTCTGAAGTATCACTTTTATCAGAAAAAGTTGAATATGATACAGAGGAGGTGGCTCACACTTTTGAAAGATTATGATTTTTGATGAGTTACTATCCTAGAAAATCTAATGTGCTAGCTGATGCTTTGAGTAGAAAGTATTTGCATATGTCGATGCTCATGGTTTGAAATTTCGAACTAATTAAGAAATTTAGAGATATGAGTTTGATGTGTGAAGAGACTCCTAATAGTGTGAAGTTGGGCATGTTGAAGCTGACTAGCGGTATTCTTTATAAGATCAGAGCAGGTCAGCAGTCTGATCTAAGTTTAGTTGACCATTTACTGCTAATTAACCAAGGTAACAGAGGTGAGTTCCGAATTTATGAGAATGGCGTGTTAAGATTCAAAGATAGAGTATGTGTTCCAGATGTGCAAGAACTTAAGAAGAATAGTTTTTAGGAAGGACATCGAAGTGTTCTAAGTATTCATCCTGGTGCAACAAAGATGTATCATGATTTGAAGAAATTATTTTGGTGGTCCGGTATTAAGAAGGAAATTGCTAAGTTCATTTATGCTTGTTGACTTGTCAGAAGTCAAAGATTGAGCACCAGAAGCCTTTGAGTATGATGTAACCGTTGAGTGTTCCGGAGTGGAAATGGTACAACATTTCCATGGATTTTGTATCTGGTTTAACGAAGACTACTAACGGAAATGATTCAATTTGGGTGATAGTGGATAGATTAACTAAATAGGCTCATTTCTTATTGATGAAGATTAATCTTTCCCTGCAGAAGTTAGTTGAGATGTATATCAAAGAGATTGTGAGATTACATGGTATACCTTTGAGTATTGTGTCAGATAGAGATCTACGGTTTACATCAAGATTCTAGAAATGTTTGCAGGATGCCTTTGGTACTAAGCTGAAATTGAGTTCTTCTTATCATCCACAGACAAACGGTTAGACAGAGAGGACTATTCAGCCTTTAGAAGATTTTCTAAAAGCTTGTGTACAAGGAGGTGCTTGGGATAACCACTTACCTTTGATTGAGTTTACTTGTAATAATAGTTTCCAAAATAGTATTGGGATGACACCATATGAGGCATTGTATGGAAGAGATGTAGGAGTCTGTTGTGTTGGTATGAGTCGGGCGAGAGTGTAGAGCTCGGAACTAAGATTGTGCAGCAGAAGAATGAGAAGATCAAGATGAACCAAGAGAACATAAAAACTTTGCAAAGTCATCATAAGAGTTATCGTGATAAGAGAAAAATATCACATGAGTTCCAGAAGGGAGATCACGTGTTCTTTAGAGTTACTATGGTAACTGACGTTGGTAGATCTCTGAAGTCGCGAAATCTTGTGCTATATTTTGTTGCTCCATATTAGATTTCAGAAAGGATATTTGAAGTGGCCTATTATATTTGTTTACTGTCGTCACTTACTAATCTTCATGATGTGTTTCATGTGTCTTATTTGAGAAGATACATTCAAGATCTGTCGCATGTAATCTAAGTGGATGATGTACAACTGAGGGATAACCTGACTGAGGAGACATCACCAATGAAGATAGAGGATCGAGAGGTGAAGCAATTATGGGGTAAAGAAATTGTCTTGGTGAAGGTAGTGTGGGTATGACCAGCTGGTGAGAGCATGACTTGAGAGCGCGAAGATCAGATGAGAGAGTCGTACCCGACTCTGCGAGAGGAAAATCCTTTAAGTGGGGGAGAGTTGTAACACCCCAAAATCTACAATTTTGTGTTCTTATGATTATTGTGAATATTGTGTGATTTTATATTGATATGTTGTAGGGTTGTTAGTGGGATGTAGGTTGTGACTTAGAATTATTTAGATTAAATAATTGTAGTTAGTTGGTTTATGAGTAAATTAATAAATTATAATAGTAGCGTGGGTGAAAATGATTTAGAAATTAGTATAATAATAATAGTTTTATGTGGTTTATTATTAACTAAGTAGATAAGATAGAATAATGGATGTGTAAAGAATTTAAGAGTATAATAGTAGTTGTAAGAGGATATGTGAGGGTTTAAGGGAAAGATCATAGAAAGGATCTAAGTTAACAAATAAAATAAGGAATAAGTCTCAGTTTGTAGCATTCGTGAAATATTAGGGGAACGTGAAAAGAAGGCTAGGGAATAGAGGAACCATAGGGTTAATCCATCTATTAGAGCTTGAAGAGGTCGATTGCTAGGAGTTCAAGGTAAGGGTGGGTAATTTTGGTTGATTGTGATTGGTATAAGGGTAGAGTAGACATATGTTGTGTTGTTTATGTTGATTGATGATGAATGATTATGATGAATTTATTGAGAATAAGGTATGACATGTCATGAACTATAATCGATATGTAAATATTGATGTGTTGTGGTTAAATTTCGAAATATGATAATTATGAGGCATGTTGGATGATTATTGTACATGAAATTCGACCTTTGAGAGGTCTGGAATAGTAGCGATCACAGACCAATAATTG
Organism: Vicia faba; assembly: GCA_948472305.1. Lineage (NCBI taxonomy): Eukaryota > Viridiplantae > Streptophyta > Magnoliopsida > Fabales > Fabaceae > Vicia > Vicia faba. The sequence continues at coordinate 1,273,349,552 of OX451738.1, forward strand.
TAGGTTCGTGCAGATTTGTCGGGCGATTATCAGGCGAGCATGGGGCGAGGCGTTTTGTTGAGAGAGTAGCTAAATCCTTTATCCGGGAATTTAGTGAAGTGTTGCCTATGGTGATGGTAGCGATTTGGTGTACTCCGGTTCTAAGAGGAAATCGATCCTATAGTGGAGATCATAGAGTGAAGTAAACCTATGTGTTCATATTATGGTACCACATGCATTGTATCGATGTTGTTGCTTTTTAACATCCTATGTGGTATTTGCATAAAGTTGTTGTTGAAGTATGATCTGATGATGCTTGTGCTTATGATATGACTATGTGTAAATGTTGTTTTAAAGATGTTGTGTGAATTATTTATGATGAATTATGGCGTGAGTATATATATTGTATTGATGACATTGAATTGTAGACTATAATTTTTAAGATTTACTTTTCTCTTATTCCTTTTATAATTTATTATGATTACTCACCCCTTCTGTTTAAATGTTGCCTCCATGTGGGGAATATGCAGATTCTCAAGAGTAGCATTGCTGAACTAAGTGGAAGGATAGCTCTTAAAGTGACTTCCATTTAGTATTGTTTAATTGTAGTAGGGTCTTGCTCTAATCATGTAACATCAAGATGGGAACCGTTTCTATCTTATTTTACATTTGTTGATCATTTGTTGAACCTATATGTTATATTGTTGAGGGTAAAATATTACGACTCTCTCTTATTTATGTTGATTGAAGTTGTAAGAGGTTTTATAAGACCAATGATGTGTTTGATTATATGTTTTCAAATGTATTCCATTGTGATGTTGTTCATATGTGTTTGGATGTCGTGTAACATCCCATGTAAGAAAATGTGTGATTAAATCTTCTTTCCGGTAAACCGTGTTACAGAGCAAGATTGAATTTATTAAGTTTTTGGGACGTGTGAAACCTTTGTGTGGTGATTTAAATTAAATTATTAAAATTAATTCGTGGAATTTAGAAGGGTGTTACACAATTTCTTGAGTTAGTGGACACTCAAAAGGAAATTAACCTAGAGATAAGTAGTGTAATAGATTGTGCAATGGGAAATAGCTTTATGAATGCCCCTAAGATTTAAAAGGATCTTGTTGCTGCTCGTGCATGTGAAATAACTCAACAAATTATATGTGATATTTTGGATGATGTGTTTTGTGTTTTGATTGATGAATATGGAGACGTTGCTAGTAAAGAATAAATTGTTGTTGTTGTTTGCTATTAATAGTGAATGTTTGGTAAAATAAAGGTTTCTTGATATTGTAAGTGTTAAAGAAACAAGTGCTAAGTGACTTAAGGATGTACTTGAGAAACTATTCTCTATTAATGGCTTGAGTTCATCTATAATTAGAGAGCAATGGTATGATGGAGCTAGTACATGCGAGGTAAGTTTGGTGGTTTGAGAACTTTAATTCAAAATGAGAATCCATCTGCTAATTATGTGTATTATTTCCCCTATAAAATTCAATTGACAGTTCTTGCATGTGCTAAGACTCACAAAGATGTTAGTGGTTTTTTTTGGTAAGGTCAATATGCTTGTTAATTTCATACGATCTTTTAACAAGAGACGTGAATTGCTTCGAGACCAATTGATTGAAGAGGGTCAGATAGAGATTAGCAGTGGATTAAATCAATAATCATTTATTTCTAGAGAGGGTGACACTCATTAGGGTTCCCAATTTAGGACTCTCACTAGTTTGATAACTTTGTATGGTGTCATTGGGATACTTGAAGAAATCAGGAAGGATACATTATTTAAAAAATATGGTGAAACTATGCTTTTGATAGATGTATTTCAATCCTTTGATTTTATCTCATGTTTTTATGATAGTTGAGATTTTAGGATATACAATTCATTAGAGTGTAGCTCTACAAAAGCGTGATCAAGATCTTATAAATGCTTTGTCACATGTCACTACTATCAAAAAAGAATAACAAGAAATAAGGAATGATGGATGGGAAGAACTTATATCCAAGGTTATGAAAATTTATAATAAGCATGATATTGATGTGCGTAATATGGATGCACCATATGTGCAAGGGAAGAAACCTAGGGGACATGCTACAACTTCTAGTGTTTCTAATTTGCTTCATTATAAGCATGATTGTTTGTTTAGTGTTTTAGATTTACAGTTGAATGAGCTCAATGTTTGGTTTGATGAAGAGAATACTAAAATTTTACAATGTGTTTCATGTTTGAGTCCCTTATCATTATTAGTAGCTTTTGACACTATGCCAAACAAGTACATAGGCAGTGCTTTTTTTGTCCATAGACAGCGCTTATTAGCGCTGCCTATTCCTGCACTGCTGTAACCATAGGCAGCGCTTTTAGTCTATGTGAAAGTGCTGCTTAATGTAGACCTTAAACATCGCTTTATTGAATAAGCGCTTTCTAAATACCTCTATAGGAAGTGCTTTTAACAATGTAAACGCTTTCTATAGTGTGCCTATAGCAACACTTTCACTTTAGACAACGCTTCAGAAAGCACTGTCTAATGTATTTTTTTTCTCTTTTTTATATTTTAGGCAGCGCTTTTAACATTATAAGCGCTTTCTATAGTGTGACTATAGCAGCGCTTTTACTTTAGACAGCACTATCTAATGTATTTTTTTCTTCTTTTTTTTTATATATATTTTATGCAGCGCTTTATTTTGAAGCGCTATCTAAAGTTCCCTTTTAGGGAGCGCTTTTTGGTTTAAAGCGCTGTCTAATGTTCACTGATTTTTTAATATATTCAACTTATATTTTAAGCGTCCTGTACACATAATCACTTAAAATTTAAGTGTTGTCTTTCAAATTTGCACCAGATTTTATAAATTTGAAGCTTCAATCAAATAAATATGCACCAAACTTACATATTTATATATACAACTTTAATCTAACAATTTATATATACATAAATACAACTTAAAGAATTCAATGATTTATATATACATAAATTTAAATATTTACATCTACAACTTTATAAACAAATAAATATGCACCAAATGTACATATTGTTGTCTTCTAGAGCTGCTATATTCTCTACTATCTTCTCTACAAACAAGAACAATGAGGAATCCTAAATGAATCTATATATCTTCTTTGGTATAAAATGTGTATCCATTAATTGCGTATGGTCTATAAGAAAACACGAGCAAACTCGGACCATATGCTAAACATCTCAACCTTTCTGTTATTGAAGCGAGGTCTAAATCAAACTTTGAATAAATATGATCTTTGAACCATTGTATAAAACTTTGATTGTGCTATCGTACTATCCAATTTTCATTTCTATTCGGATTTAAACCCCGGAGTACATCCTTGTGCATTTCAACATACGACTCAACCTCTTTGTCATTGTGCAGAACATATAAATGCACTTGATCCCATTCAACCCTTGATACTGTCACAATTTTATTTCCGATTAAATTTTTTCCTTCCTTCCTTTCGATAATATGATATTTGGGTAGTCCAATGGATTGAACATTGGTCTAATATTCAGTACAAAACTCAACCACTTCTTCGATAATGTATCGTTCAATCATACAACTTTGTACATCCATCTCATATAAGATGGTCCACACAATTGTGTCTCTTTCACAAGATGAACAACAAGATGTACCATAATATCAAAAAATGAGGGAGGAAAATATATTTCAAGCTCACACAAAGTAATAATTGTTTATTTTTGCAATATTGGTAAGATCTCAGGATCGATCATTTTACTACAAATTGACCTGAAGAAAAAACACAATTTAGTTATGGCGCTTCTTACTTTTTTATGGAAAAATAGAACGTATACCTATTGGTAGAAAATTCCCCATTATAAAATGGAAATCATGTGTCTTTAAACTCTTTAACTTCAGATATTTCATAGACACAAGTCTTCTAATATCTGAAGAGTAACCTTCTGGAACTTTAACTTCACTTAAAAACTTACACAATATTTTTTTCTCCTTTCTAGATAAAGTATAAGCAGCAGGCGTCAGATATGTTTGTGTTCCTTTCTTCATTGGTCCTAATTCAGTTCTTATTCCCATTTGTATCAAGTCCTTTCTTTCTTTAAGGCCATCCTTAGACTTTCCCTTTATATTAAGTAACATACCAATAACACTTTCAAATACATTTTTTTCAATATTTATAACATCAAGAAAATTTCTTACATACAGCGACTTCCAATACGGAAATTCAAAAAAAAATTGACCTCTTCTTCTACCCACCTTTGACAAGTGTATGTGCAAAAGTCTTGCCAAAATGGGCACTCATATATTTCACCTTTTTTCAAAAACTTAGTCACCTGTCAACGTAGCTAGAGCTCTATCATATTCTAGATTTCCATTGAATGCATTTCTCCATCCACGGTAGTGATGATTATAATTTAAGAATCTATGATGACCGAGAAATACAGTCTTTTGACAAAATTCCAATCGCTTTCAACTTGTGTGTTCTTCACAAATAGGACACACTTTTTGACCTTTAATGCTATACCCTGATAGATTTTCGCATGCCAGAAAATCATTAATTATTCGAAACAACATCGCCCTCAAATTGAAACGTTTTTTCCTATATCCATCATAAACCTCCACACCGTTCTCCCACAAAATCTTTAAATCTTCGATTAACGGTTTCAAGTAAACGTCTATGTCATTCCCTGGTTGTTTAGGTCTAGAAATTAACATAGATAACATCATGTACTTGCACTTCATACATAACCATGAAGGTAGGTTATAAATCATAATAATCACAGGCCATATGGTATGTGAGATACTTTGAAGACCATACAGGTCCATTCTATCAGCAGATAATTCCAAGCGAAGGTTTCTTGCTTCTCCTCCAAAATCAGGATAATCATTATCAATTTTCGACCACTATGGTGAATCTACCGGATGTCGAAAATTTCCATCAATAATTATTTCATCTGCATGCCAAGTCAAGTGTCTTGCATCGGCTCACTATGAAACATGCGTCTAAATATCAGAATTATAGGAAAATACCATAAGACTTTTGCTGGAGACAATTTTTTCTTATATCGAGATAAACCACATTTAGGGGACTCATTTAACGATGCATATTCGTTTCGAAACAAAACGCAATCATTTGGGCAAGCATGTATCTTATCATAGCTCATGCCAATAGAGAACAACATTTTTTTGGCCTCATAGGTTCAATTAGGAAGAACATTATCCTCCGGAAGCATATCTCTCATAATGGCTAAGAACTCTGAAACTTTTATCCGACCATCCATTGCCCGCCTTTAAGTTTTACAACTTCAATACCGCAGACAGTCTTGTGAAATTAGTGCAACTTTTATACAACGGTTTCTCTACATCGCTTACCAACCTCTCAAACATTTTGGGATAATCCTGAAGATTTTCTTCAATGGCTTCTGCAATCTCTTCGAATCGATCACAATCGTATGTATATGTGTCATTATCGTCCGAAGCAAATTCCGTACTATCTCCCGGTTCAAAATTCTCGTTACTTTTCTCACCATGGGATATCCAACATGTGTAACTTCGATCAATTCCACGCCTCAATAAATGCGATTGCAACCCAACTGCGTCAACCTGACCCACAAAACAACAACTTAAGCAAGGACATTTCATTCGATTGGCGCCTTCGGCGTGTTCAACAGAAAACTTAACGAATTCCAATACCCCATTCTTGTACTCTTTGGATAATCGATTGACAGACATCCATTTTTTATCCACGGTCTTACTATTAAGTAAGCTAAACAAAAAGAATACTTCAAAAAAAAGGACAAAAACTAAAAAGTTTACCAATAAAGCAAATTCATCGAAAATAAAAATACTATATTATTCAAGCAACTATAGCAAATTAAAAGAATAATTAAATACTTGTAGAGAAGTCAGCAACTTCTGAAACCACACAGTGTAATATTCTTGGAAACGCTCAGAAACTCCACTCTTCACAAGTAACCTATATAAATGATCAATTAATTTCATTATAATAAAAAAATATATAGAATAAGAATTAAATTAGAATATTTATACAATATTAAACATATATGTATACACCATTAAATAATCACTAATATTCTTTTTAACATATATTTTACTAATAAAACAATATTAAACTAATAAAATAATATTAAATAATCACTAATATTTATACACCATGCATCAAGAATATTTATATTATCGATGGCCCTAAAAAATCGTTACTAATATATATATATATATATATATATATATATATATATATATATATATATATATATATATATATATATATATATATATATATATATATATATATATATATATATATATATATATATATATATATATATATATATATATATATATATATATATATATATATATATATATATATATATATATATATATATATATATATATATATATATATTATCACTAATATTTATACACCATCAAGAATATATATTATCGTTTCTATTCTATATTATCACTAATGTTTATATTATCGTTTCAACTTTACATTATCATCAAATAATCACTTATATTATCAACTATACACCATCAACTATATGAGTTCTTTCAATTTCAATTTCAACTCTATGTGAAGTGCTTTCAATTTCAACACTATAAGTGTTATTACGGTAACCTCTCAAACCAAAATTTATAGCTCGATTAATTGTATAGGAACATATTTTCTCTCAATCAATACATGCAATATTCATTGTGACATTTACACAAATACCTACATGCAAAACTCATTGTGACATTTTCACAAACACCTTACATGCAAAAACCACATGCCACATAAAACACAACATAATACAACATTATTAACACTAAATAAACACTAAATCAACACTAAATTAACACTATCAACTAAACCAAATGCAACATTATATATCAACATTATCAAATATATCAAAAATCATACATAGAGGAGAAGAGAACCTTGGTTGTGAATGAAAGAAAGGATGAAACGGTCTTGAATGAAAGAAGGATGAGAACTTTGAAGAAGGGATGAAACGATTTTCGTTTAGAATCAAACGAAAATCTTTGTGAAAATGGGTTCCTATTCGTAACTGTGTTGGTTCGTGAAAATAGGTTTCTGAAAATAATAATGTTACTGTGTAATAGTTCTGTTGGGCGTGTTTTTATTTATTTTTATAAATAAAACTTTAGGCAGCGCTTTTAAAAGTGCCGCGTAAGCCCACCTTTAACCATCACTTTTAGTAGAAAGCGCTGCATAATCCTCCTTTAGGAAGCACTTTTACCAAGCGCTGCGTAAGCCCACCCTTTAAGCAGCGCTTTTAAAAAGCGCCTCGTAAGCCCACCCTTTAGGCAACACTTCTCCAAAGCGCTACACTACCTATCCCCTTTAGCAGTGCTTTATAAAACCACATTGACTCCCTTTAGGCAGCGCTTTCACAAAGTGCTACAGTACCTACCCCCTTTAGCAGCACTTTATAAAACAACATTCACCCCCTTTAGACAGCGCTTTCACAAAGTGCTGCTTAAGCCCACCCTTTAGGCAACGCTTCTAAAAAGCGTTATGTAAGCCCACCCTTTAGGCAGCGATTCAGTACCTACCCTCTTTAGCAGCGCTTTATCAAACCATATTCACCCCCTTAGGCAGCGCTTTTTTAGAAAGCGTTGTCTAAGGTATACGACCAAATTCCCGTGTTTTTAAAATGGACTTTTAGCAGCGCTTTTGATAAGAAGCGATGTCTTAGGTGTGCTGTCTAATCTTATTTTTGGCGTAGTGTGATGTGAAAAAATCATCGAAGATGATTGAGTTTTATCCAAATGATTTTGTATATGTGTCGAAAGTAGTGGTGCAACACGAGCTTTAGAACTATGTTAGAAATGTTCGATGTAATCAAAGATTTGTAAAGTTAAAAGGACTTTCAGACATTTGTTCAAAACTTGTGAAAACAAATAAATGCAACATATTTGATATGGTTATAAGTTTCTGAAGTTGACTTTAGTTTTGTCGGTAGCAACTACAAGTGTGAAACATGTTTTTTCAAATATGAAATTTGTGGAGAGTCAGCTATATAACAAAATGTATGATCAAAGGTTAATTGACCGTCTTGTAAATTTTATAGAAAGAGATGTTCTTGGAACAATTAACAATAATATTATTTTAACTCATTTTCAAAAAATGGATAATAAACGATAATAATAATAATAATTGTAAATATACTTAATTAAACATTATTATTTCTTATTTTTAAAATAATTTAATTCTCACTTTCTTTTATATTTAATCACACCAATATATAATGTCTGAATCCGTGCTCTCATATAACTTCATAGATATTTTCCCTCATCTTTGAATGACTGCTCTTTATTTTTTCAATATTTATATTACAAAAACGGGAAACATTTTCCAATAATTACACGTAGCTAAATGTTGTTATTTTAGTGTTGAGTTAGCCTATGAACAAGTATATCTAATGCTTCCTTCATCCACCAATGACGACAAACATCTCTTGCTTCAACAACATTCATCTGTCCAAAGTGATTAAAAACGTAACAATATTAAATTTCAAACAAAACATTTTAACTTTAAATGAGTTTTATTAATTTGAACCTATCATAGTTTTCATAATAGCTCTTAAACACTTACCCATAATCTTGTACGTAGATTTTTCTCAGCCCAAATGTCAAGTTGCTCCTTGACAAGTAAGGGAAACATGTGACCTTCATAGTATATACCATACCTTTTACTAATGAAACTCCATTCACCTAATTCATGCTGCAATTACAAAAACAAAAACAAACTATTTTCAGTCTTGTTTTAAATTTTGCATAAACCTAAAATTATTTCATATTAAAACTACAAAAATGATATATCCAATTATTTACTTCAACAATTCCTATAACTCCTGCTTCTTCAAGTGATTCTCTGGAAGCTGCTTCTTCTAAAGTTTCATCAAGTTCCCATCCACCCTAATTAAAACAAATAAAAGGATATATATATATTAATGTTACAATGTTAGTATATGCTTATAATAGTAACAAATTTAAGAAAAATGTATATATTATTTATTTGCAAGATCAACTACTACCTTTGGAAACATGAATGTTGGAGTCTTTTGTGAAGTAACAAGAAGTACCTCCAATTCATCGCTCATACTGCCATCAATGTTTTGTTTATATCTGTATGGTATGCACCTACACAATTTGACATATTAATAAATGTTAGCCAAAGCAATATACAAGAAATGAAAATGAAAACTTTATAGAAAACACAAACCGAAGAATTGAAGAAATGTTCAGGAATGAAGTGACTAACCCTACAACTTGGCGACCACCGTTACTATTGTATCGCTGCATCTCCCTTCCAGAACGAGACACCACGCAAACCATCTTTTCACTACTCATGAAAACTTGAAAGGATCTTTGATCTATATATAAGAATAATGAGAAGCAAAAGAAGAAATTGTAGATTGATAAAGTGTGTGGACAAAGGAAGCTGCATATAAATATATAGGAGGTAAATTAAGAAAAAGTTGAATGCTTCTGCTATTTAAGATTCTTTGCTTAGTCAATTAGGTGACAAATATTGAATTTTGATTTTGGATAAAATACTCATTCAATATTATATTAGATCATCATTGAGTTTGGATTAATTAACCAATTGACTTTGTAGAAGAAATGAACTTTCCGTACATATGACGTTCTGTGCACGAATTGTTAATAATTTGAGTTACTATTTTTTATTTTCTCTTTTAATTGTTTATTAGAGAAAGTTACATTCTTTTTTCTTTTTCGTGGAAGCTCAAGTATTAAAATATTCAATTATGATTTTATACATTACAACATATTTGGGAAAAGATAAAACCAAATTTGATATGGAATATTTGATGTGAAACACGCTGCTCTTTGTCTTTTATGTATATGTTTAAAGGGAAAAATGGTCATATATATAAATAGGATAAATAAATTTTACACCGTCAATCAATCACAATTATGTATCAGAATAAGTCATACAGTTATTTTAAAAAAAATTTAACGACAAGATAGATTATTAGCTTTCTATTGATGAAAATGTAAAATTATTTTACATTGTCAGTGCATATCAATTAAGCTCATATTTAAAATATGTATAAATAGTAAAAGATACATAATAAGATAAACATATTTAGATAATTCAATTTTTAAAAAAAAATTCTCTTAAAAATATCTTCAAACTTTCGGGTTAATTTAGTATGAACCTTTAAAAAATAGATTAAAAATGAATTTTTAGTATTTTTAATAAAAGAAAATAATATGAGAAAAAAATCAAGTTAGGACTACCTCCTTAAAGTTGTTGAACATGAACTTGCACTTCAGTAAATCAGATGCACCTATGATCGTCATCTATGTGTTTATGACGATAATGTGTTCATGGAAGTCGCTTTTTCCATCAAACTTCACCAATGATGGCGGTTTAAAGTTCTCTAGCACTAGAGCGCTCCAAATCTCGTTTGAGAGAGGTTGGAAGTCCAAGATCTTGTCTTCTACGTGGAAATCCCCATGGTGTCGCTCCTCGAGGGTTAAGACATTCACCTCCAAAACTTAGTTGGAGCGATGCAACTCGTCCAGAGTAGCTCACATCTTTTCTAAATTAAGACATTGAAGAAAAAGTTCAAATGTTGTACTTGCTAAAAAGTATAATGAAGGTAGCCCTATAATTGGAGGGTTGTATGTGGCGTTAGAATGGTTGATGGTGTTTAGAACTAGGTCATGGGGAGTGATGAGAAACTCTATATATGTGTTTTTGGGTGAAAGGATTTGACCACTCTTTAGTACTAAGCCTGGGATATTTGTAGAGGCTCATTGGAACTAAGCTATAGAGTGGTTCTCTCCAATCCTCCACCAAAAATTTGGGAAGTAAGGGAATTATTCTTCCTTAGATCATGGAGACGATAATTATTCTTAGACCCTTTCTTCTAGTTTGTTATGTCGAGAAACATCATCTCCCACATTCAATGGGAAAATGAGTAATGAGGGTGATTTTAGGTTAACTAAAACCAATTGGCGGGTGACTACTAAGATCTCGACGATCTCATGGTCAGTTTTGGGTGGCCTAGGACTTCGTAGGGAAACTCTCCCCTTGCTAGTGTATTTCTCCTTCCTTACGTGGGTTGTTCCTTCTTAGGGCCCAATATAATTATAATGGTACAGAGTCACTCAAGAACGAGGGCTTATAAAGTACAGAGTGATTTAGTTTGATCGTATACAATCTTCACATTTAGGTTAACCCATAAAGAGATTTTTAAGTCATTCCTAGGGAGAGTACCCTAAATATAGCTTGGGGAAAGTACCTTAAGTAGAGCTTAAGGTGAGTCCCTCAAGTAGTGGTGGGGGCGAGTCCCACAAGCGTTACAAACAAACCCACGTGAACCATTAAATGCCACTAATGGCGGGTTCGTCTTGGGAAGCTAAATAGTTTTGGGTTCCATGCACATGCCAAACACATGGGAAATATTTTAGCAACCATTATTGTACCTAGTGAGAGATTACCCATTACCTACAAGGCCTAGCTTATAAATCCTTATAAAAAGGGGTTCAACCTCCACTCTTTCACTTTTCGAATAATTTCTCCTCTAAACTCTCATTTGAACCTTCATCAAGCTCATAGCAAACGTGCTTCTAAACTCCATGTTAGTTCTCTTGTTTTAGGATTGGCTTAATTTTTGTAAAACAAATAATAACATCAATCATTTAATGTAGAATAAGATGTATAAACCTGCTAAGAAAAACAGGTACAACAAGAAGTCCTATTACAATGTCAGAACATGTTGTATTGAACTTTTTCAACAACTGGAACAACATGTCGAAGAAGATGTCTTTGACATCGTGCTTGCTGAGCTGAATTAATGAGATTCAGTTTATTCTTAACAGAGGCAGAATATTCAGGAGAATATTATGCATCCTATGTGGCGTATATTTAAAGGTCTAGAAAATTCAATCAGAAATTAAGGAGAATGAAGACTTTCTAAATAAGGATATTATTTAGGAAACTAAATATTGAAGACCTTTCTTGGGGAAAAAGTTTCTGCAGTTTTTTGCAACTGACTTGCTGTGATTGAAGGCCCAAAACTAGTTGGGTATTAAGTTGTAAATAGAACGGTTTGTAACCTAGAAAACACATGGCTCAAGATATAGAAGTCTAGGGTTTTGTCAAGGTAAACCTCCCAGGTTGTGGGAAGGTTACCATGTTCACCTCGAAACCTGTAGGTAAAAGGTGTATTATTCTTGGAGGAAGCTTTGAAGAAACTCCAGGATATGTTAGTAGAAAAGCTAACAAATAGTGGAGTTTGGCTTGGAGACTAAGTTAGGTTGTACTGGAGGTGTGTCTATCTGTGTGATCATAATCTTGGTGAAGGGACTTCGATGCAGTGACTGAGGTGTTAACTGCTAGACATCGTTGCGTTGATTGGAAGTGGGATGGGAATATTCGATATCTAGGGAGGACTTAGGTAGAAGGGTCATTGGGTGATTAAGTGCGTAGATAGTCAATGGGTGTTTTGGCTATAGGGTCTGCAAATTGATACTACTGATAGTGGATTTCATTCCTGGCTCGGTAGCCCCATATTAGGTGTTGTTGTACACCGAATTGGGTATTCAATTCTGGTGTGTTCTTTATCTTTTCAGTACTGTTTTATCTTGCATGTGTGTTTGTGTCAGATCAGATGTCTCGACATTCTTATAGGACATCTGAGTATGTTGTACTGGAATTTTAATTGGTATCAGAGCAGGCATCCTGTTCTATTCTGGGTGAGACCCTGGGAAGGTACTTTCTGGTCATGGGAAAGGAAGAAAGTATTTACTGAAAAGAGGTATGAACTTGGACAATTCATACTATTGTACGGATGATCTAGTGGTAAGGATCATTGGTTATCTGTGACAGGTATTGTTCCTGTTTGTTGCCTTTAGGCCTGTAGCTTGGTGGGAAGCTGTTGCACGTAGGGTTGATTTACTTTTAATACTATGTTTCTATGCTTATACTTGGATAGTGGTGTAAGCATTGTGTCTGAATATTTTTGAGGAGTTTTTTATATTACGCTGCATGGTATCTGATATAACCCTGAAAGTATGGGAAGGATACCAGGGTTGTTACCCTCAATAAAATATATGCTCACATTTTCAACCGTATTAAAAATGTCATAGACTCTTGAGATTTTCCTCAAGTCCACTCATAAAGACATTTATCAATAAGGTTAATGAGAATCAACTGATCAATGATGCTCATATACATCTGCATATTTACCTTGAAGACTGTCAAGGATGGTGTGTTCCAAGGAGAAGGAACTGATGTTCTATGGGATGTTGGAACATTATTTCAGCAGGTATGCTACTACCTGTTGAAGAATAAATGCCTTGGGTGCTGAACAAAAATGTTATGAATAATTTTTGTTTGGAACCTACTCCTGATCTGGAAGAGGAGGCATCTGGTTTGTGTAGGTTTATCAGGACACGATCAACAGTTTATTTACTTCATGTGTTAGTTTATTTCTGACCAAGGCTTATGGGAGTATAGAGGTTGAGCTCCATGTTCTTGAGAAGAACTCATAAAGGAATCTCCACCAGACCCTTTATGAGATGATCTCATATCTGGAAGATCCTTCTGATCAAAGGAACTAGATTCATGGAATCCTGTTTATGGCCATAGAACAGATTATGTTTGAAGAGGAGTATTGTGATCCAACCACAGTGTTTGATGCTTCTGAGTGTTATTTTGTTTGCCTTTGAGGAAGAGAATTTTTTATTCTCTTTGTGTACCCTCAGAAGTTTTTGAAGAAGATCGCCTTGTCAAGGGTTGATATGATGTCAGACAGAATGTCGTGACATCTTTGAATATGTTAAAATTTGAAGGGCGTTATTTTTTTGAAGAATCGGGGGAAACAAACTTCTTTGAAAAGTCTGTATAGATACCTAATAGAGGAAATCTCCTCTGTAGGTACAGAAAATGGCATCCATCATCTCAAAGACAGACATGAGGTATGAAGAAAAGCTTATTGAGATGTGGCTTGTGCAATCCCCTGCATATGTTGGTAGTCTGATCCTTAAGATTAATCAGTTGTTTTTGGTATGTTTCCTTGTGTTTCCCCCACAAGAGTTGAGTATGAGTTGCTATGGATGTTTCCCCCATAACCATAGTAACAATGGATGATGTCATAGCAGATGTTGGAACAGCATTTCAGTTTCTTCAACAATAAAAGTGACCTTTGCTCAAGGATACACTGAAATTGAAGGATTTTTTTTATGAAACCTTTTCCACTGTGGCCAGACTTGAATCAATCAGACTACTCTTAGGAGTTGCTTGCATTCTGAGATTTAAGTTGTTTCAAATGGATTTAAAGAGTGCCTTCTTAAATGGCTATTTGAATGAGGAAGTTTATGTGGAACAACCTAAGGAATTTGTTGATCCAAGCTTTCCTAACCATGTGTATAAATTGAAGAAAGCTTTGTATGGTTTAAAGTAGGCTCTAAGAGCTTGGTATGAGAGATTGACAAAATTTCTTGGTGAGGATGGATATAGGAAAGGCGGCATAGAAAAAACTCTTTTTGTCAAGGAAGAAGAAGGGAATATCATGATTGTATAGATTTATGTGGGATGTCAAATGAGATGGTTCAACATTTTGTCAAGCAAATGTAGTCAAAATTTGAGATGAGCCTTGTTGGTGAATTAACCTACTTTTTTGGTCTGCAAGTTAAACAAATGGAAGATTTTATATTCTTATCTCAGAGAAAATATGAGAAGAATATAGTAAATAAATTTGGGATGGAAAATTCCAGTCACAAGAGAACACCTTCTCCCACACATCTGAAGTTGTCTAAAGATGAAAAAGGATATGTGCTAGATATCAAGCTGATGCCAACCATGTGAAGAGAATACTAAAGTATGTGAATGGGACAAGTGACTATGGTATGTTGTATCCTCATGGATCTAGCTCTACATTAAGTGGATATTATGATGCTGATTAGGCAGGAAGTGTTGATGATAGAAAAAGTACATCGGGAGGATGTTTCTTTCTGGGGAATTATCTCATATCATGGTTCAGTAAGAAGCATAATTGTGTGTTCTCCAAATTTGGGTTTAAGATTAAACCACTAACCTAATATGGAATGTTTTGGCTGCCATGATTGGATGTCATGTCAAAGATTCAAAAAATATCACAGGTGTGAAGAAGAAGGATTTCAGATTAAAGTCCTACCTAGTGTGAGAAGGTAATCCTATCTGACTAACTGATAAGTACTTTGACGAGAGACTGGGTATTTATTAGGATTATGCATGAAAGTTGACTACAAATACCTTGATGGGATCTGAGTGTTTGTCTGATGATTGAGTGAAAATATGATTTCTGAACATGTCTTTCAGAAAATATTTGAGAGCTTATGTTTCTTAAATTATGTTCTGATTTGTGGTAGATACTGAAGATGAGATCTATTGGAATCCAATTGTGTAGATTTAGAGGTTTGTAAAGGGAGTGTATTGAAATAAGTCCCTTGGATGGTGATTCCAGAACGAAAGCTGATAGGTTCTGTAGTAAAGTTGTTAATGTCCTAAATGATGTTGTAACATCATTGTTGATGATAGTCTGTGGGAGAGACTTGGGACTGTGAATCTTAAATATTCTACCACCTCATTCAGAAATGGAAGTTGTTTCCTTGGTTTGGAATAAGAATATTCTAAGTTTTTTTAGAGAAGTATGCTCAAGTAATACATAACTTCTATCTTGGTTGAAGACTTTACTAATGTCAGCAAATACTAGTAATATGCAAAAGGAGGATTTAATCAGCACATTCGTTAAGGGGTATTCCTTCTGTTGGAGAGTCTGAATCTTAGTAAAGCTTTTAAGCACACTAAGAAATGGTTAGAAGTTGGTTTTAGACTATGGTTAGATGACATCTTAGCCGTCCAAAGAGTTATGACAATATGTGTGGAGGTGCAAGGGCATGAATCAGAGGTGTCCTTATTATGTGACTAGTTCAAAGTATTTGGAGTTATTCCCAGTTAACTAGTGGGTGTTTAATGTTGTGTTTTCTCCATAATGAAGTTTTTGATTGTCCATGACAAGAGGAGTCAGTGGACTAATTGGTTTGTTTGGAGCTTGTGATGTTCAAGCGTATATAGTTATTGCCCTCCTATGAGGATGATGTTGGATAACATCTTGAGACATGTTGCTACAATATGTAGCTTTTTATGTCCTTATGAGTCTCTGAAGACTCTAGCCAGATGTTTCTAGATTATACCATCCTTCTCGAAGAGGATGTGCTGGTTCTGCGAGAATTTATTTTTATCTGCAGTAGTGAATGAGATAAAGAAGACTATCATGTTGGTTGTTAGGAGATGTCACACTTCTTTGACAAGTAACTGCTAACCATGTTTGAAAAGCCATTATTGCAAACCAGGTGAATGTATGGCCTATGAAGAATAAGCTCCCTGATAGTAAGTTAAGTGTGAAATATTCTATCCTGCATAGAATTGGAGCTGTTAACCGGGTCCCTACCAATCATACCTCAACCTTTACAGTGGGTTTAGGAAAATTCACTTATGTTGTTGGAAATAAGAAGATGTTTGATTATGGTGCTTACATTTTTCAACAGACTGTAAAGCATGCAGGAACATGTGGAATCAATATGCCTAGTGCCTTTCCGTCTCATATTTGTGGCATTATTCTCAATAAACTTCTTTTGATTCTTTGTCGTACTAATGTGGTATGCAAAAGGGAGTCTGCTCTGTCTCTTCACTTTAAGTTGTTTTCAGGAAAACATTTCCCAGACATTGTCTTGACATCTGCATCCTCTGAAAACAAGACCTCAAGCAAGGATGGTATGATTTCTGAGTTAATAGATTCCTGCAAATAACTTGATGAGGCAACCAGAGTTAGCTCAGCAAGGAAGCTAAAATCTGAAAAGATGATCAAGGATCTGAAGAGGGATGACAACCTTGGTGAAAAAGTGGATACTGAAGGAAGAGATTCTGATAATGAAGGAAAGTCCTCAAGAGTTGAACTTCTCCTCGATACGTGCTTTAGCCAAAGAAAATCAAGTTAAATCGTGGCATCAAAAACTGGGACACTTGCATCTAAAAGGAATGAAAAGAATCATATCTATAGAAGCCGTGAGAGGGATTCCTAAGCTCAAGATAGAATAAGGGAGAATATGTGGTGAATTACAGATTGGAAAGAAAACTAAGATGTTACATCAGAAGATCCGACATCTCACCACATTAAAAGTCTTGGAACTTCTTCACATGGACTTGATGGGACCTATGCAGGTTGAAAGTCTTGGTGGAAAGAAGTATGCCTATGTTGTGGTAGATAACTTCTCTAGGTACACATGGATAAGTTTTACCAAAGAAAAATCAGAAACTTTTGAAGTCTTTAAAGATCTCTGTCAAAAACATCAAAGAGAAAAGGATAGTCATGCCATCAGAATCAGAAGTGATCATGGAAAGGAATTTGAGAACAATAAATATGATGATTTTTTTTCTTTTGAAGGAATCAGTCATGAATTTTCCTCTCCCATTACTCCTCAGCAAAATGGGATTGTAGAATGCAAAAACATAACTCTTCAAGAATCTTCCAGAGCTATGATTCATGCTAAGAAGTTACCCTACCACTTTTGGGCTGAAGCTATGAATATTGTGTGATATATCCATAACAGAGTCACTCTAAGAAAAGGCACCTCAGCCACATTTTATGAAATATGGAAGGGAATAAAAGCTATTGCCAAATACTTTCATGTTTTTGGAAGTAAATGTTACATCTTAGCTGATCGTGAACAGAGAAGGAAGATGGATCCCAAGAGTGATGAGGGAATATTACTAGGTTATTCCACAAATAGAAGAGCTTAAAGAATATTTAACTCCAGAACTAAGATTATGATGGAATCCATAAATGTTATTATTGATGATAGAGGATGGAATATTGAAGGAAGTTCTGAAGCTGTTAGGTCTACTGGTCCTGAAGACTGTTCGAAACTACCCTGATGTTTCCATTTTGGTTTTCTTTTGTGTTTTGATGACTTCGTTTATGTTGGAACTTGAATGTGCTTGATACTTGGATATCTTGTACTCCTAATTTCTATTGTTCTCATTTGTTTGGCATATTATGTCTAAACAAGGGAGAATCTGACTTGTGAGGTTGAGGGAAAGCTTAATGTCCCAGAAGATGTTCTAATATCTTCTTTTTGGAGCTGATTTTTTCTACAATTTTGTGTTGTGTGAAACTCATTCTAAGTGAAAGGAATGCACTTGGAGAATTTATATGAAGGCATTGTGGTCATCTGACATTCACCTGGTTGTTAGGAGATGTCACACTTCTTTGACAAGTAACTGATAACCATGTTTGCAAAGCCATTACTGCAAACCAGGTGAATGTACGGCCTATGAAGAATAAGCTCCCTGTTAGTAAGTTAAGTGTGAAATATGCTATCCTGCATAGAATTGGAGCTATTAACTGGGTCCCTACCAATCATACCTCAACCATTACAGTGGGTTTAGGAAAATTAGCTTATGCTGTTGGAAATAAGAAGATGTTTGATTATGGTGCTTACATTTTTCAACAGACTGTAAAGCATGTAGGAACTTGTGCAATCAATATGCCTAGTGCCTTTCCCTCTATTATTTGTGGCATTATTCTCAATCAACTTCTTGGGATTCTTTGTTGTACTGATGTGTTATGCAAAACAGAGTCTTCTCTGTCACTTCACTTCAAGCTGTTTTCAAGAAAACATGTCCCAGACATTGTCTTGACATCTGCATCCTCCGAAAGCAAGACCTCAAGCAAGGATGATATGATTTCTGAGTTAATAGATTTTGCAAAGAGCTTGATGAGGCAACCAGAGTTAACTCACGAGGAAGCTGAAATCTGAAAAGATGATCAAGGATCTGAAGAGGGATGACAACCTTGGTGAAAAATTGGGTACTGAAGGAGGAGATTCTGATAATGAAGGAAAGTCCTCAAGAGTTGAACTTCTCCTCGACACGTGCTTTAGCCAAAGAAAATGAAGTTATACCGTGGCATAAAAAACTGGGACACTTGCATCTAAAAGGAATGAAAATAATCATATCTATAGAAGCCCTGAGAGGGATTCCTAAGCTCAAGATAGAATAAGGGAGAATATACGGTGAATTCCATATTGGAAAGCAAACCAAGATGTTACATTAGAAGATCCGACATCTCACCACATTAAAAGTCTTGGAACTTATTCACATGGACTTGATGGGACTTATGCAGGTTGAAAGTCTTGGTGGAAAGAAGTATGGCTATGTTGTTGTAGATGACTTCTCTAGGTACACATGGATAAGTTTTACCATAGAAAAATCAGAAACTTTTGAAGTCTTTAAAGATCGCCATCAAAAACTTCAAAGAGAAAAGGATAGTCATGTCATCAGAATTAGAAGTGATCATGGCAAGGAATTTGAGAACAGTAAATTTGATGATTTTTTTTCTTTTGAAGGAATCATTCATGAATTTTCCTCTCCCATTACTCCTCAGCAAAATGGGATTGTGGAACGCAAAAACAGAACTCTTCAAGAATCTGCCAGAGCTATGATTCATGCTAAGAAGTTACCCTACCACTTTTGGGCTGAAGGTATGAATATTGTGTGATATATCCATAACAGAGTCACTCTAAGAAAAGGCACCTCAGCCACCTTGTATTAAATATTGAAGGGAAGAAAATCTACTGCCAAATACTTTCATGTTTTTGGAAGTAAATGTTACATCTTAGCTGATCGTGAACAGAGAAGGAAGATGGATCCCAAGAGTGATGAGGGAATATTACTGGGTTATTCTATAAATAGAAGAGCATAAAGAATATTTAACTCCATAACTAAGATTATGATGGAATCCATAAATGTTATTATTGATGATAGAGGATGGAATATTGAAGGATGTTCTGAAGCTGCTAGGTCTATTGGTCTTGAAAACAGTTAGAAACTACCCTGGTGTTTCTGTTTTGGTTTTCTTTTGTGTTTTTATGTCTTCGTTTATGTTGGCACTTGAATGTTCTTGGTACTTGGATATTTTTGTACTCCTAATTTCTATTGTTCTCATTTGTTTGGCATATTATATCTAAACAGGGGAGAATCTAACTTGTGAGGTTGAGGGAAAGCTTAATGTCCCAGAAGATGTTCTAATATCTTCTTTTTGGAGCTGATTTTTTCTGCAATTTTATGTTGTGTGACACTAATTCTAAGTGAAAGGAATGCACTTGGAGAATTCATATGAAGGCATCATGGTCATCTGACATTCACCTGGTTGTTAGGAGATGTCACACTTCTTTGACAAGTAACTGATAATCATGTTTGCAAAGCCATTACTGCAAACCAGGTGAATGTATGGCCTATGAAGAATAAGCTCCCTGTTAGTAAGTTAAGTGTGAAATATGCTATCCTGCATAGATATGGAGCTGTTAACTGGGTCCCTACCAATCATACCTCAACCATTACAGTGGGTTTAGGAAAATTAGCTTATGCTGTTGGAAATAAGAAGATGTTTGATTATGGTGCTTACATTTTTCATCAGACTGTAAAGCATGTAGGAACTTGTGCAATCAATATGCCTAGTGCCTTTCCCTCTCTTATTTGTGGCATTATTCCCAATCAACTTCTTGGGATTCTTTGTTGTACTGATGTGTTATGCAAAACAGAGTCTTCTCTGTCTCTTCACTTCAAGCTGTTTTCAAGAAAACATGTCCCAGACATTGTCTTGACATCAGCATCCTCTGAAAGCAAGACCTCAAGCAAGGATGATATGATTTCTGAGTTAATAGATTCTGCAAAGAGCTTGATGAGGCAACCAGAGTTAACTCACGAGGAAGCTGAAGTCTGAAAAGATGATCAAGGATCTGAAGAGGGATGACAGCCTTGGTGAAAAATTGGGTACTGAAGAAGGAGATTCTGATAATGAATGGAAGTCCTCAAGAGTTGAACTTCTCCTAGACACGTGCTCTAGCCAAAGAAAATGAAGTTATACCGTGGCATAAAAAACTGGGACACTTGCATCTAAAAGGAATGAAAAGAATCATATCTATGGAAGCCCTGAGAGGGATTCCTAAGCTCAAGATAGAATAAGGGAGAATATACGGTGAATTCGATATTGGAAAGCAAACCAAGATGTTACATTAGAAGATCCGACATCTCACCACATTAAAAGTCTTGGAACTTATTCACATGGACTTGATGGGACCTATGCAGGTTGAAAGTCTTGGTGGAAAGATGTATGCCTATGTTGTTGTAGATGACTTCTCTAGGTACACATGGATAAGTTTTACCATAGAAAAATCAGAAACTTTCGAAGTCTTTAAAGATCTCTGTCAAAAACTTCAAAGAGAAAAGGATAGTTATGTCATCAGAATTAGAAGTGATCATGGCAAGGAATTTGAGAACAGTAAATTTGATGATTTTTTTTATTTTGAAGGAATCATTCATGAATTTTCCTCTCCCATTACTCCTCAGCAAAATGGAATTGTGGAACGCAAAAACAGAACTCTTCAAGAATCTGCTAGAGCTATGATTCATGCTAAGAAGTTACCCTACCACTTTTGGGCGGAAGCTATGAATATTGTGTGATATATCCATAACAGAGTCACTCTAAGAAAAGGCACCTCAGCCATCTTGTATGAAATATTGAAGGGAAGAAAATCTACTGCCAAATACTTTCATGTTTTTGGAAGTAAACGTTACATCTTAGGTGATCGTGAACAGAGAAGGAAGATGGATCCCAAGAGTGATGAGGTAATATTACTGGGTTATTCTATAAATAGAAGAGCATAAAGAATATTTAACTCCAGAACTAAGATTATGATGGAATCCATAAATGTTATTATTGATGATAGAGGATGGAATATTGAAGGAAGTTTTGAAGCTGCTAGGTCTATTGTTCTTGAAAACAGTTAGAAACTACCCTGGTGTTTCCGTTTTGGTTTTCTTTTGTGTTTTGATGTCTTCGTTTATGTTGGCACTTGAATGTGCTTGGTACTTGGATATTTTGTACTCGTAATTTCTATTGTTCTCATTTGTTTGGCATATTATGTCTAAACAGGGGAGAATATGACTTGTGAGGTTAAGGGAAAGCTTAATGTCCCAGAAGATGTTCTAATATCTTCTTTTTGGAGCTGATTTTTTCTACAATTTTGTGTTGTGTGACACTAATTCTAAGTGAAAGGAATGCACTTGGAGAATTCATATGAAGGCATAATGGTCATCTGACATTGACCTGGTTGTTAGGAGATGTCACACTTCTTTGACAAGTAACTGATAATCATGTTTGCAAAGCCATTACTGCAAACCAGGTGAATGTATGGCCTATGAAGAATAAGCTCCCTGTTAGTAATTTAAGTGTGAAACTAGTAACAAACCCGTGCTATCGCACGGGTCTCATCTGGATTCACATTACATTTATAGATTATTAAATTATTAAGTATGTTACCATGTTTTCAGTTGAGTATATGTCTCATGTAAACCATGTTGGCATTTAACTCCATATTTGTAGCAAGCGTCGGTCCTATCAACAAATCACGTCTGCATGAACAAATAGGAAAAATTATATACTTCTTGAAATACATGGAAAATGTACATACTATATATTTTAATTCAAAATAGATTTTTAATTTGAATCGTAAAGTATAAGATATAAAGTTTACCAACTATCAAAGTGCTTGAAAGACTTCCTTGTACACAACATTAGTAGTAGTAGAACACGGTACATTCTCCTTGTCATGAATTAGGATTTTTAGCCCACTTTTGCTCTTAACTCTTGAAATTGCAACATATAATTGACCATGACTAAACGGAAGGATTGGATTCCATATAAGGTGGCTGCGAATCTGTGCGTAAAGCAGAAGGAATTAGTACATTACCATCGAGAACTTACAATATACATTGTGAATACCTTCTTAACTCAAACAAATGCGGTGAGCCTGTCGGCGTCGCCGCGGATCTGCACGCAAAGCGCAAGGATTGGAGTTCGTGTAAGATGGTTGCGGATCTGTGCGTAAAGCAGAATGAATTAGTACAGTACCATCGAGAACTTACGATATACATTGTGAATACCTTCTTAACTCAAACAAATGCGGTGAGCATGGCGGCGTCGCCGCGGATCTGCAGGCAAAGCGGAAGGATTGGAGTCCATATAAGGTGGCTACGGATCTGTGTGTAAAGCAGAAGGAATTAGTACAGTACCATCGAGAACCTACGATATACATTGTGAATACCTTCTTAACTCAAACAATTGCAATGAGCGTGGCGGCGTCGTCGCGAATCTGCACGCAAAGCGGAGGATTGGAGTACGTGTAAGATGGCGGCGGGTCTGTGCACAACTCAGATGGAATAAGAGCAGTGGTTTTGTTTTCATATGTCCTTAGGCGTTTTTGTAATTTTGTTTTAAGGAGAGCGGGCTCGTTCAATGATTTTGATTTTAGATATATAACTATTAAAAAATCCGTGGTATCATATGGGTCTTATCCGAATTACATATAATATAGAACTAACTTTGAATTGTAATAGATCATTCTTATATATTATTCAAATTTAAAATATTAAAATGATTTAACCAAAGTTCAATCAATTAGAGAAAAAAATTAGTGTATCAAATTAATTTGCTTTCCATCGATAACATTAATGATAACAATATCGTATTTGAACTTTAGATATGAAGCAACCTGCTTTCCATTGATGTTTTCAACTCATTAGTCTGCATGATAATTTGTGCAAAAATCAGACACCAAATATGCAAATAATTTATAAACAAAAACATTTGTATTGTCGTGTACTTACCCATTAACAAAGCAATTGAAAAACTTTATTGTATACAACATTTGTAGTGATAGAAGATGATACATTCTCATTATCATTTATTAAGATTTTAAGACAACTTTTGCTTGTAACTCTTGAAATGGCTACACACAATTGTCCATTACTAACAATTGTCAATTACTAAAAACAGGAGTAGGCAAATACAATCCAACGATATCAAGTGATTGGCCTTGAGATTTATTAATTGTCATTGCGTTAGAGACAATAATTGGGAATTTTCTCCTAATCAACTTAAATGGTCACAGTGACTCAAAATGTGACATAGACATTCGAGGGATGTAAAAGATGTTATCTATGTTCTTTACAGGCATGACTAATAAATATAGACTAATAATATGCACTTGTTTTTTAAGTATTAATATGTATTTATAATAAATCATACCGACTATTCACTAACTTCAATTATATAAGATTTAAAAGATGAATATTAAAATTAACAATCTATAATCAGTATCTCATAGATGCGTTCTCATCTACCCGTGAATTAAGATGATTTAACAAACTCAGTTGAATCCAAATGAATTAGTTCTAAAAATTTATTAAATCTATTTTAGATATCAACCCATTTTTCCAAACCTAAAATATATGACAACTCCCGTCAAATTTATACTTTTATATTATATGTGCTCACATCTACGTGAGTTAACGAACTTCAGTTGAATCCAAATAAATTAATTTTAAAAATTTATTAAACATATTTTATATATTAATCCATTTTTTCAAATTAAAAATGTATGACATCTTCCGTCAAATTTCAGTTTTAAAACTTTTATATTATATCATATTTACATATTTTTTTACAACCTATAATGTATAACAGTTTCCCGTTAAATTACAATTATTTTTAAAAAAAACATAAAAAATAAATAAAATTTATAGATAAAACTATTGTATATTATTTTCTATATTTATTTAATGAATGAAATTTATTTTAGATGAATTTATTTTCTAATTTGTATTTAAAAATATAACTTAATTGTCATTTAAAACAGTACATTCAATTCTTTAACTTCAATTATCTGGTATGTCATAGATACATTTATTCTACCCGTGAATTTATTTCATGTACTCAGTTGGTTAATATTAATATAATTACAATATATAATCATTTATCAAATTTGAATTTCTCATTTATAAAAATAATTTTAAATTATTCTCGTTTATAAAAATGAACGCGTGTGTCTATTTATAAAAATATATGAAACTTATACTCTTTTATAAATATAATTGTATCAATACTTGAATTTTTCCGGTTTATAAAAATATTTATAATTTATTCATGTTTATAAAAATTATTATAATTTATTTTTGGTTTGTAAAATTAATTATATTAATATGTAGACTTTTTCTCGTTTATAAGTGTCTTTAACCCGTGTGACAATTTATAAAAACATTTTAACTTATTCATGTTAAAAACAATTACATCAATATTTGAATTTTGTTCGTTTATAAAAATATTTGTAAGTTATTTAAGTTTATAAAAATAATTATAAAAATAAATATTTACCATATCATCTTAAATTTATTTATTCAACTGTGATAAATACGTGTCTCTTAGTTAATTACATTTATAAATAAATATCGTGTATTAGTGATATATATTAAATTTATTATCTTAATGTCTAACTAATTAAAATGAATTTATTATTGTCAATCAAAAATTATAATATTAAATAATAATATAATATTATTATTATATACGGGAAAAAGAATAAATTAAATCTAAGAATATCGGAAAATTTATTATAATATTAAATAATAATTTAACATTTATTATTACAATGAATCATATATAACATTTTAAAATTATGTATTTATTTCTTATGTTTTATTATATTCGATTTGTAATAAATATTTTTCAGTTTATTGCGAATTTTCAATAATTAAATATTAATGATATTATATAAAGTTAATTTCATGAAATAAATTTATTTAATAAAGTGTTATATAAATATTTAATACATTATATTATACCATTAATTTATATAAAATAATATTAACTTATTCCTGTTTATAAAATTATTGTAACTTTTTTCCGGTTTATAAGCATGTTGAATTCGTGTGTCTATTATTAAAATATATGTAATTTACTATTATTGATATAAATAATTTTATAAATAGTTTAATTTATTACATTTATAAAATTATTTTTAATTTATTCACCTTTATAAAATTAATTATAAATTATTTAATTTAGTAAAATGATTGTATCAATAATTTTTTATTTTATCATAAATTTTTATGATTATCATTTATCATTAAATTTTCATGATTACCATTTAATATTTTTTTATCATGATTACAACTATAAAGTTAATTTGAAAAAAATATGATATATTTTAGTTATTTCATAAACTTAAAAAAATTATCAAATCTCAATTGATTTTGTTTTGTTTTATTAACCTTTTTACAGAAATTGAAATAATTTATTTTAGGTCAAATAAGAATCTAAATAATTACAAAATAATATTTATTCTTACATTTATAGAATGATAAATTAAATATTTAAGATAAACATTAGAGTTCTTATTTACTTTATCTTTTATATATTTATAATATACTTTTTTTGTTAATTTTATTAACAATATATTTATAGTTAACAATACATCCTTTAAACTACGTTATTTTTTTCAAGAATATAAATGTAACCTTTCAAAAAATATACACAAATATATTTAGAAGTCGGTAGAAAATTTTATTGGTTAAATTATAATTCCATTCAAAATTTATTGATCATAAATTTTTAAAATCAAATCATGCATAAAAATAAAATGTATTAATGTGACCATTTAAAATATTTTCTATATATAATAAAAATAAATAATATTAATACCTCCATTCAAAAGATATATTTGTAAAGTTTTGATTTAATTTTTTTTATATCTTTATATATTTTAATGTATATAATATTCCTATAATATGAAACAGTATCAAACCTATAATATTAAAAGAGAATTCAAATTTTATTGATCATAATCTTTTATGGAATCAAATCATATATAAAAATTAAATATATTTATGTCACCATTCAAAATAATTTCCGTATAAGTATAATAAAAATAAATGATAATAACGTCTCCGTTCAAAAGATATATTGGTAAAGTATCGAATTAAATGGTACTCCAATATTTGATTAAAAAATTGTAATATTTGTTTTTAATATTGTAATATTTGTTGGGCATGATAAAAAGCCACGCCATAAACTTTTCATGGGAGAAGGCCGGTGACAGCCCTGTCCATCATTGCACTGTCCATCATTGGACACAGTGAGTTTAGGAAGATCATTATTAAACCTGTTTTCACATGACAAAATTAAATCGCAATCAGCATAATTTCATTTTACGTATCAATGTATAAAAATTAAACTGTGAAACAATCCGTTATTCAATTTGTTAGATTGGTCCCCTACTGATTCAAGTGTGAAATCAATTATCAGCCTCCATATCCATACATATTCCAAAAGAAAACCGATTAAATCAAGAAAATAAATACAAAAATCTCAATTAGATACAAATAAATATAATAGTAAGCAAAATAAACAACAAAATTGATGAGAATATACTGCCTTCTTTTATCAAACTTCTTTTATCAAAGATGTGATGGGAGAAATTGAAATTTAAATAGATCAATAATAAATTGAAAGAGGAAGCAAAAGAAATAAGCTTCTATCTATTTGGAGAATCAATCGTAAATATATATGTGTGAGCTTTGTATTCACCAAGACTAAACAAATAAAAAAAGCCAAAACTCAACCTCATATTTTAATTAAAAAAATTAAAAAAATTGAGAAATAAAATCTGAATAAAAAAAAACATACCTAACAGCAAAAAAAAAAACAATATCATGGTTGTGTTGTTCGTCACATGCAAGCTCAAAAATCCCCTTCTGCAACTCTCAAACCTAAAGATAAAGATATCCCATTTTAGGTGTCAAGTTAAGCTTTTTTTTTTTGGAAAAGGAGAAATAGTAAGACAACCCTGAAAACGAAAAGAATACAACATAAAATATGATATTCCGAACTACATTTCAGTTTCAACTTTCAATCACTCACCTTCGTCACTTACATATGTATGAATCAAATTAACGTTAAAAATTGCATTTGAAGGAAATTCTTTTATAGATCTATAACGGGTGTTGTTGGTTATTGATGTTGTTGAGATTCAGAGGTCTTGGTTGCGACCACCATTCTTACGCTTGAACGTCCGAAACAAATAAATTAACAGGTTAGGATGAGAATATTAGATGGTTGAGATTACAACGAAACGAAATTGGCAGCAACAAAGAGAGAAGAATGAAAAGAGATGGAGCGGTGCAGGAAGAAGATGAAATTAGGCAAGAAGATGAAATTAGGTTTTCTGATTTGTGTTTTAATAGAGTTGGGTGAATGAGTTATTTGTTGCATCTTGGGAAAAACGATTTCTTTGGTTGTATAGATTTACCGTTTCAAGAACTCAACATTTATGATGGTTGTTCATCTTGTGCTGCCAATTTAAATCTTGCAACAAATTAATAAATCAAATAAATAAAAAATAGTGTAAAATTATGATAGATTGACATGTCAGCAAAATTAAATGCCAAATGAATATGGTAACAGCATAGTGTTGATTACTCTATTATACCCTTGGAATAAGAAAAGTTATAACATCTAATCAAAAGGTTAGACTTGGAATTTCCAGGTACTTTACTTTTAATAGATAGATAATAGATATGCTATCCTGCATAGAATTGGAGCTGTTAACTGGGTCCCTACCAATCATACCTCAATCATTACAGTGGGTTTA
The DNA here is from genome assembly GCA_948472305.1 of Vicia faba. Lineage (NCBI taxonomy): Eukaryota > Viridiplantae > Streptophyta > Magnoliopsida > Fabales > Fabaceae > Vicia > Vicia faba. The sequence continues at coordinate 1,273,378,106 of OX451738.1, forward strand.
GGAAAATTAGCTTATGCTGTTGGAAATAAGAAGATGTTTGATTATGGTGCTTACATTTTTCAACAGACTGTAAAGCATGTAGGAACTTGTGCAATCGATATGCCTAGTGCCTTTCCCTCTCTTATTTGTGGCATTATTCTCAATCAACTTCTTGGGATTCTTTGTTGTACTGATGTGTTATGCAAAACAGAGTCTTCTCTATCTCTTCACTTTAAGCTGTTTTCAAGAAAACATGTCCCAGACATTGTCTTGACATCTGCATCCTCCGAAAGCAAGACCTCAAGCAAGGATGATATGATTTCTGAGTTAATAGATTCTGCAAAGAGCTTGATGAGGCAACCAGAGTTAACTCATGAGGAAGCTGAAATCTGAAAAGATGATCAAGGATCTGAAGAGGGATGACAGCCTTGGTGAAAAAGTGGGTACTGAAGGAGGAGATTCTGATAATGAAGGGAAGTCCTCAAGAGTTGAACTTCTCCTCGACACGTGCTTTAGCCAAAGAAAATGAATTTAAATTGTGGCATCAAAAACTGGCATACTTGCATCTAAAAGGAATGAAAAGAATCATATCTATAGAAGCCGTGAGAGGGATTCCTAAGTTCAAGATAGAATAAGGGAGAATATATGGTGAATTCCAGATTGGAAAGCAAACTAAGATGTTACATTAAAAGATCCGACATCTCACCACATTAAAAGTATTGGAACTTCTTCACATGGACTTGATGGGACCTATGCAGGTTGAAAGTCTTGGTGGAAAGAAGTATGCCTATGTTGTTGTAGATGACTTCTCTAGGTACACATGGATATGTTTTACCAGAGAAAAATCAGAAACTTTTGAAGTATTTAAAGATCTCTGTCAAAAACATCAAAGAGAAAAGGATAGTCATGTCATCAGAATCATAAGTTATCATGGAAAGGAATTTGAGAACAATACATTTGATGATTTTTTTTCTTTTGAAGGAATCAGTCATGAATTTTCCTCTTCCATTACTCCTCAGCAAAATGGGATTGTGGAACGTAAAACAGAATTCTTTAAGAATCTGCCAGAGCTATGATTCATGCTAAGAAGTTACCCTACCAATTTTGGGCTGAAGCTATGAATATTGTGTGCTATATCCATAACAGAGTCACTCTAAGAAAAGGCACCTCAGCCACCTTGTATGAAATGTTGAAGGGAAGAAAATCTACTGCCAAATACTTTCATGTTTTTGGAAGTAAATGTTACATCTTAGCTGATAATGAACAGAGAAGGAAGATGGATCCCAAGAGTGATGAGGGAATATTACTGGGTTATTCTATAAATAGAAGAGCATAAAGAATATTTAAATCCAGAACTAAGATTATGATGGAATCCATAAATGTTATTATTGATGATAGAGGATGGAATATTGAAGGAAGTTCTGAAGCTGCTAGGTCTATTGGTCTTGAAAACAGTTAGAAACTACCCTGGTGTTTCCGTTTTGGTTTTCTTTTGTGTTTTGATGTCTTCGTTTATGTTGGCAGTTGAATGTGCTTGGTACTTGGATATTTTGTACTCCTAATTTCTATTGTTCTCATTTGTTTGGCATATTATGTCTAAACAGGGGAGAATCTGACTTGTGAGGTTGAGGGAAAGCTTAATGTCCCAGAAGATGTTCTAATATCTTCTTTTTGGAGCTGATTTTTTCTGCAATTTTTTGTTGTGTGACACTAATTCTAAGTGAAAGGAATGCACTTGGAGAATTCATATGAAGGCATCATGGTCATCTAACATTCAACTGGTTGTTAGGAGATGTCACACTTCTTTGACAAGTAATTGATAATCATGTTTGCAAAGCCATTACTGCAAACCAGGTGAATGTATGGCCTATGAAGAATAAGCTCCCTGTTAGTAAGTTAAGTGTGAAATATGCTATACTGCATAGAATTGGAGTTGTTAACTGGGTCCCTACCAATCATACCTCAACCATTACAGTGGGTTTAGGAAAATTAGCTTATGCCGTTGGAAATAAGAAGATGTTTGATTATGGTGCTTACAATTTTAAACAGACTGTAAAGCATGTAGGAACTTGTGCAATCAATATGCCCAGTGCCTTTCCCTCTCTTATTTGTGGCATTATTCTCAATCTACTTCTTGGGATTCTTTGTTGTACTGATGTGTTATGCAAAACAGAGTCTTCTCTGTCTCTTCACTTCAAGCTGTTTTCAAGAAAGCATGTCCCAGACATTGTCTTGACATCTGCATCCTCCGAAAGCAAGACCTCAAGCAAGGATGATATGATTTCTGAGTTAATAGATTCTGCAAAGAGCTTGATGAGGCAACCACAGTTAACTCACGAGGAAGCTGAAATCTGAAAAGATGATCAAGGATCTCAAGAGGGATGAAAACCTTGGTGAAAAATTGGGTACTGAAGGAGGAGATTCTGATAATGAAGGAAAGTTCTCAAGATTTGAACTTCTCCTCGACACGTGCTTTAGCCAAAGAAAATGAAGTTATATCGTGGCATAAAAAACTGGGACACTTGCATCTAAAAGGAATGAAAAGAATCATATCTTTAGAAGCCCTGAGAGGGATTCCTAAGCTCAAGATAGAATAAGGGAGAATATACGGTGAATTCCATATTGGAAAGCAAACCAAGATGTTACATTAGAAGATCCGACATCTCACCACATTAAAAGTCTTGGAACTTATTCACATGGGCTTGATGGGACCTATGCAGGTTGAAAGTCTTGGTGGAAAGAAGTATGGCTATGTTGTTGTAGATGACTTCTCTAGGTACACATGGATAAGTTTTACCATAGAAAAATCAGAAACTTTTGAAGTCTTTAAAGATCTCCATCAAAAACTTCAAAGAGAAAAGGATAGTCATGTCATCAGAATTAGAAGTGATCATGGCAAGGAATTTGAGAACAGTAAATTTGATGATTTTTTTCCAGAGCTATGATTCATGATAAGAAGTTACCCTACCACTTTTGGGCTGAAGCTATGAATATTGCATGATATATCCATAACAGAGCCACTCTAAGAAAAGGCACCTCAGCCACCTTGTATAAAATATGGAAGGGAAGAAAAGCTACTGCCAAATACTTTGATGTTTTTGGAAGTAAATGTTACATCTTAGCTGATCGTGAACAGAGAAGAAAGATGGATCCCAAGAGTGATGAGGGAATATTACTGGGTTATTCTACAAATAGAAGAGCTTACATAATATTTAACTCCAGAACTAAGGTTATGATGGAATCCATAAATGTTATTATTAATGATAGAGGATGGAATATTGAAGGAAGTTCTGAAGCTGCTAGGTCCATTGGTCCTGAAGACAGTAAGAAACTACGCTAGTGTTTCCATTTTGGTTTTCTTTTGTGTTTTGAAGTCTTCGTTTATGTTGGCACTTGAATGTGCTTGATACTTGGATATTTTGTACTCCTAATTTCTATTGTTCTCATTTGTTTGGCATATTATGTCTGAACAGGGGAAAATCTGACTTGTGAGGTTGAGGGAAAGCTTAATGTCCCAGAAGATGTTCTAATATCTTCTTTTTGGAGCTGATTTTTCTGCAATTTTGTGTTGTGTGACCCTAATTCTAAGTGAAAGGAATGCACTAGGAGAATTCATATGAAGGCATCATGGTCATCTGACATTCACCTGGTTGTTAGGAGATGTCACACTTCTTTGACAGTAACTGCTAACCATGTTTGAAAAGCCATTACTGCAAACCAGGTGAATGTATGGCCTATGAAGAATAAGCTCCCTGATAGTAAGTTAACTGTGAAATATTCTATCCTGCATAGAATTGGAGCTGTTAACCGGGTCCCTACCAATCATACCTCAACCATTACAGTGGGTTTAGGAAAATTCACTTATGTTGTTGGAAATAAGAAGATGTTTGATTATGATGCTTACATTTTTCAACAGACTGTAAAGCATGTAGGAACTTGTGCAATCAATATGCCTAGTGCCTTTCCCTCTCTTATATGTGGCATTATTCTCAATCAACTTCTTGGGATTCTTTGTCGTACTTATGTGGTATGCAAAAGGGAGTCTGATCTGTCTCTTCACTTCAAGATGTTTTTAGGAAAACATGTCCCAGACATTGTCTTGACTTTCGCATCCTCTGCAAACAAGACCTCAAGCAAGGATGATATGATTTCTGAGTTAATAGATGCCTTCAAAGAACTTGATGAGGCAACCAGAGTTAGCTCATCGAGGAAGCCGAAATCTGAAAAGATGATCAAGGATCTGAAGAGGGATGACAACTTTGGTGAAAAAGTGGGTACTGAAGGAGGAGATTATGATAATGAAGGAAAGTCCTCAAGAGTTAAACTTCTCCTCAACACGTGCTTTAGCCAAAGAAAATGAAGTTAAACCGTGGCATCAAAAACTGGGACACTTGCATCTGAAAGGAATGAAAAGAATCATATCTATAGAAGCCCTGAGAGGGATTCCTAAGCTCAAGATAGAATAAGGGAGAATATACGGTGAATTCCATATTGGAAAGCAAACCAAGATGTTACATTAGAAGATCCGACATCTCACCACATTAAAAGTCTTGGAACTTATTCACGTGGACTTGATGGGACCTATGCAGGTTAAAAGTCTTGGTGGAAAGAAGTATGCCTATGTTGTTGTAGATGACTTCTCTAGGTACACATGGATAAGTTTTACCAGAGAAAAATCAGAAACTTTTGAAGTCTTTAAAGATTTCTGTCAAAAACTTCAAAGAGAAAAGGATAGTCATGTCATCAAAAATAGAAGTGATCATGGCAAGGAATTTGAGAACAGTAAATTTGATGATTTTTGTTCTTTTGAAGGAATCAATCATGAATTTTCCTCTCCCATTACTTCACAGTAAAATGGGATTGTGGAACGCAAAACAAAACTCTTCAAGAATCTGCCAGAGCTATGATTCATGATAAGAAGTTACCCTACCACTTTTGGGCTGAAGCTATGAATATTGCATGATATATCCATAACAGATCCACTCTAAGAAAAGGAACCTCAGCCACCTTGTATGAAATATGGAAGGGAAGAAAAGCTACTGCCAAATACTTTGATGTTTTTGGAAGTAAATGTTACATCTTAGCTGATCGTGAACAAAGAAGAAAGATGGATCCCAAGAGTGATGAGGGAATATTACTGGGTTATTCTACAAATAGAAGAGCTTACAGAATATTTAACTCCAGAACTAAGGTTATGATGGAATCCATAAATGTTATTATTGATGATAGAGGATGGAATATTGAAGGAAGTTCTGAAGCTGCTAGGTCTACCGGTCCTGAAGACAGTTAGAAACTATGCTGGTGTTTCCATTTTGGTTTTCTTTTGTGTTTTGATGTCTTCGTTTATGTTGGCACTTGAATGTGCTTGATACTTGGATATTTTGTACTCCTAATTTCTATTGTTTTTATTTGTTTGGAATATTATGTCTAAATAGGGGAGAATCTGACTTGTGAGGTTGAGGGAAAGCTTAATGTCCCAGAAGATGTTCTAATATCTTCTTTTTGGAGCTGATTTTTTCTGCAATTTTGTGTTGTGTGACACTAATTCTAAGTGAAAGGAATTCACTTGGAGAATTTAGATGAAGGAATTATGGTCATGCCTCTGACCACATGAAGAAGTCTGGGAAACATCCTTGACTAAATTACTAAAGGTTTGTTTTCTTGAGTTGGAGACAATGTCTGATAGGATGACTGAACATTGTTCAGAACATGTTTCTGTGAAGACCAACTAAAGAATATTCTAGATTGTGCATCCAGCCTCGTGTAAGAAGGAAGTCTAGAAATTGCTATTGACCACAAATGTGCATCTATTGGGACTGGTTATTTCAGAAGAAATTATCTAGAGCTATTAAAGGTGTTCAAAGTCAGGTTGGACAGTGCATTCGTGCAACAGTTTTTCCATCCTTAATTATCGCTTATTTGACTAAGAATTAAAGATTGTTGTTTTCTAAGAAACTGCTCTACTATTTATAGAGGCTTCTCATATCCTCGAAATACCAAGTGAGTGTTGTTCTCATCACCACAATGGGTTTTGTTCAGGTGTAGGTAAGTTATGCCTGGGTCTGGTTCTATGAAGGCCTCCTTTGTCAAGTTTTGTTCAAAAAGGGGGAGAAAGGTTTTTCTTAGATAGGAAATAGTGTCCAAACATGTCGAATCAAATGTTCTATCATGTATTTGTTTGGATTTGTCCTTTGTGACCTATGATCTTATTAAGAGTTCTCTTATTCCGCCATTGGTATTTTATGTTTAGAAGATGTTTCTGGATTGAGGGGGAGTACACGTTGTCTTATACTATCTTATTCCTCGTGTGCATCAACCAAACTTGGTGTTGCTGTTCGTTGGTGCTGATGCAATTGAGTTCTTCAGAGTGCTGCAAAGAAGATGTCGAACAAGATGTTGAGAAATTATTTTCAACTGAAGATCTATTGCTATGTGTAGTAGCTTCTGAACACTACTGCCGAGTGTTATATTTTTGTATTGCTGTAATCTCCTAGATGGCAATTGTTTTTAGATTATTTGTTTTAGCCAAAATTTGCCAAAGGGGAGATGGTTAGTTCTCTTGTTTTAGGATTGGCTTAATTTTTGTAAAACAAATAATAACAGCAATTATGCAATGTAGAATAGGATGTATAAACCAACTAAGAAGAACAGGTACAATAAGAAGTCCTATTACAATGTCAGAACATGTTGTGTTGAACTTTTTCAACAACTGGAATAACATGTCGAAAAAGATATCTTCGACGTCGTGCCTACTGAGTTGGATTAATGAGATTCAGTTTATTCTTAATAGAGGCAGAATATTCAGGAGAATATTGTGCATCCTATGTGGTGCATATTTAAAGGTCTAGAAAATCCAATCATAAATCAAGGAGAATGAAGACTTTCTAAATAAGGAGATTATTTATGAAACTAAGTATTGAAGACCTTTCTTGGGGAAGAAGTTTCTGCAGTTTGTTACAGCTGACTTACTGTGATTGAAAGCCCAAAACCAGTTGGGTAACAGGTTATAAATAGAAGGGTTTGTAACCTAGAAAACACATAGCTCAAGATGTAGAAGTCTAGGATTTTGTCAAGGTAAACCTCCTGGGTTGTGGGAAGGTTACCATGTTCAACTCGAAGTCTGTAGGTAAGAGGTGTATTATTCTTGGAGGAAGCTTTGAAGCAACTCCAGGATGTGTTAGGAGAAAAGCTAACAAACAGTGAAGTTTGGCTTGGAGATTTAGCTAGGTTGTCCTGGAAGTGTATCTTCCAAACTGTGTATCTGTGTGATCAGAATCTTGGTGAAGGGTCGTCGATGCAATGACTGAGGTGTTGACTGCTAGACATTGTTGCGATGATTAGAAGTGGGATGAGGATATTCCATATCTAGAGAGGACCTAGGTAAAAGGGTCATTGGGTAGTGATTAAGTGCATAGACCGTCAACGGGTGTGTTGGCTGTAGGGTCTGTAAATTGATACTACTGATAATGGACTTCATTCTTGGCTTAGTAGCCCCCAGATTAGGTGTTGTGTTACACCTAACTAGGTAAACAATTTTGGTGTTTTCTTTATATTTTAAGTACTTTTTTATCTTGCCTGTGTGTTTTTCTCAGATCAGATGTCTCAACATTCTTATAGGACATCTGAGTCTACTGTACCAGAATTTCACTTCACCAAGTTCAAATCTCGTTCCTTCAATTATAGATATATGCTTTTACTCTTCTTGTTTCTTCTTTACTTGAAATCATTGGGGAATTAGATGACATATATAAAGTGATAAAACCTTTGTATATAATAGAATGGTAAAAATATTGAATGCATTACATGAATAACACATAGTGGATGGATGGTTCAATCAATTATATGCTTCTAGAAATAAGCGTGTTTAGGAGTTAAGAGAACATTAATAGTTCTGTAAGTGACAATGACTCTCTTTCTTCCTGTTATTTCCTAAAAAAATCCAAGCAACTAATGATGGCCTTCGATCCTAAGTACACAAGCCTCGAGGATTTAATGACTGTTTACACTTGTGAGGAGAGGGTGGACTCCTTTCAGAGACATATCAGCCTCTCCGGCTCTGGAAACAAGAACTTCATTACTCTGTAGGCATTTTCTAAGAATGAGTGGGTCAAAATGGACACCCTCCTGGACTCGGCCGATCCTTTCTATTATCTACACCTTTTCCATTGTCCAAGATTTGAGGGTTTTGGTTCCATTTTCCTTATTAGAAACAGAGGTTTCAGCAACTGCAAATGTTTCTCCCTTCTAGATCTCTCTAAACAACCAAGGCTTCATTAGGCCTTTGATATCACGTTCCAGGGACTAGATGAAAAACCTATCCTAGGGGTTTTATTTTCCTTCTCTGGAATTAAAACCAGAGGGAAAAGAGGATATGTGATCTTGTGCATCATATCTCAGAGTAAAATATTCAATCCCCACTTCAACCATTAGACGAATTGGACGAATATGTTTGTTATAGGAAGGGGGAGATAAAGCCTCCATGATCACCACTAGGGAGAATGGTGCTCCTTGTTTTGCTCTGTCTTGGATAGAAAACCCGCCTGTAATCACTACATTTAACTTCGACTACCTAACCCCCTACTAAGAGGGAGGTGGCTCATTTTTTGGATGAATTTAAAGTTATGAGCTCTTGTAAAATCATTGTGTATTGGTCAAAAAGTACATGTGTGCATGTTCTTCCTACATTGGCAAGGAGACCCAAAGGTGTAACACCCTGATTTTTATATACTAGTTATATTATAAGTTATTTATTTTATTAATTATTATATGATGTAGCAATTAATTAATTGTATGATTTGATGAATATATGTGTTATATGTGTATTGGGTTATTGGGTGTGAGAATAACAAAACAATTAATTGGTCACTGGTATGATGGATTAGTATGAGAATGAGACATTAAGCCCATTAGTGAAACATATGTTTGATAAAATAAGGAAAAATAAAGTTAGTAAGAGGGAAGTTGTTAAAATAAGAGAAGAAAAGAAAGAGGAAAAGAGGAGAAAAGGGAGAAAAGATTAAAGAAGAAGATAGAATCCTAGAAAAGGATCTACATCCAAGGTAAGAGTGGGTTTTCATTTGATAATGGGAGTATATGATGTATGTAATGGCTAGTAAGCATGATTTTTAGGGATTTACATTTCAATTTATAGATTTTGACATGTTAGGGTTTGAATGAGAAATCATGAAATTGATGTTTGAAACATTTTTTGAAGTTTGTATTTGATGTTATGTGTTAGATATTGGTTATAATGTGTTTAATTAATGAATAATGGCTTTTGGAGTTAAAAACTAGGACTGGTGTGATGTTGTTTTCGCATAATTCGTTTTGCAGAATTTGCAGAGCACACTTAGCCCATATTTCCATGCTTAGCGCGAAAGCTACTGACTTGAGGGTGTTTAGCGCCAAAGAGCGCGCTTAGCGCTACCTGCAATGTGAAATTTTATAATTTTGCTAAATTGATTGGGGATCTTGTATGCTTATGATTCATAAGGGATTTCCATGAATTTTAATAATTTATTAAATGTATATTGGATAGGTTTTGGATGACTTTTTGATGAAACATAACACTTGAACTATGTGCATATGCATGTTGTGAATTGATGATGAATGAGAATAACATGTTTTGGTATTGTTTGCTATGTGTTATTATGGTGTGTTGATTTGATTAATGCTATGAGAATGCATTGTATGTGATTGATAACATGAAATATACATGTTTGTGCAATAGTGATGATAATTCAAATGTGATGAATTATGTGATGTATGCTTATATAATTAAGATTGAGTGATGGCCTTAACTGCATATGATTGTTGAGATTACACATGCATAATTTTTTGTAAAGAGGCAATGTTTTCTAGTTTCGTAGAAGCCTGACTTGTCCCAAACCTAGGGGATTGGTTTGAAGCTTAGGGGACAGGATTTTTGGTGGTTATCAGTCTGAGGGATGAACACGGTTTAAACGTAAAAACCGTTAAGGATAACAATTGGTACTACATGCATATTGCATTAAGTTGCATTTAAGTCACATGTGTCGATATGAATTGTTAAATTGTTGTGAAATATGTGATATTGATGTGAATGTTACAATTGTTGTAATTGTGATTGATTATATTTGAATCATGGAGTGTTGAGCAATTTTGTATAAGAAAACATGTGAATTAGATTGGAATATGTTGAATACGTGATTATGTGAAGTGTGATAAATTCAATTGATGTATGTATGTTATGCATTACTTATTATTATATATTTCTATAATGATGTGAATTCTCACCCTTCTGTTGAAATGATATTTTATACGACATCGCTCAGGTTTTGAAGATAGTGATGCTTCTTGTGAGGATTAGTCATAGGAACTAGTTCCTTGTTTATCCTTATTTAGGTAGTGAGTCAATGCTCTGGTTATGTAACACAGGGAAACGTTTGAACTAATGTTGTTTTTAAGAGATGTTTGATATTCTCTATTTTTGTTGATGTCGTATTGAGATTATGTGATGAGTGGCCTTTAGTGCCTAATGTTTTAATACATTAATTCCATTTATGAGATTCAATTACTGGTATCATTTTAAAAAGAGAATTATTCTGTTGCGATATGCATATGTGTTAGTATATGGAACATGATTTTAAATGCGTGTTATGAGCATGACCAGTGTATTTGTGTTGGTTTTGAAGTACATGTAACTCCCTCTTTTCATATGCGTGATAATATTTACTCTAGTTATGCCATATTATTGCATGGCCGTTTATGGGGTATTACTTTAGTGGTATCAAATAATGGTCAGCCAGTTCGCCAGGTTGTTAATGTGTTTATTTCCTTTTGTATTTGATATGTGTATATGATACAATCAGTATGATTTGTCTGATGAGAATGGTTGATTGATAATCTCAGGATGATGGTTGCAAGAAGGAATAACGATGCTATTGCCGAGGCATTGGCAATGTTGGCCAGTGCGATTGGGCAACATCCGCACGTCAATGCTAGCAACAAAGATCATGATGAATTTTGTGCTTTAGGGAATTTCCAGAGGAACAATCCGCCAATATTTGAAGGAGCACATGAACTTGACAAAGCACAAGTATGGATAAAAGTGATTGAGAAAAAATTTCGAGTCATGAATTGTTCGGATGCGCAGAAGGTGTAGTTTGGCACCCGTATGCTTGAGAAGGAAGCTGAGGATTGGTGGAGTAACACTGTTCAGTGGTTTGAAGAAGATGAGATTGAGGTTACTTGGGAACTTTTCAGAGATGCATTTCTGGAGAAGTATTTTACAGAGGATGTGCATGGGAAGAAGGAGAATGAGTTTCTTGACCTGAAGCATGGTAATGGAACTGTGGCTGAGTATGCTACAAGGTTCGGGGAATTGATTTAGTTTTGTACTCATTACAATACTGCTAATGCTAAAGATCTAAGTGTCTTAAGTTTGTGAATGAGTTGAGACCTAAGATCAAGAAGACTATGGGTTATAAGCAGATTACACGATTATCTGAGCTGGTTAACAAGAGTAGGATCTATGTTGAAGATAATAGAGATATTGCTGCTCACTATAAGGCTTTGAATGACAAGAATGGAATGGGGAAATTCAGAGGAAAGACATATGTGACTACTAATGATAAGGGGAAACAAAAATATGGTTATAACAGGAAGTCGAGTGGGGGAGGAGATCTTACTCCTATTAGGTGCTACAGGTGTGGTGTCAAAGGACATCATGCTCATGAGTTCACAAGTCCTGATGTGAAGTATTTCAAGTGTGGAAAGCTAGGTCACAAATCTTATGATTGCAGAGGAGGTGCGATTGTGACTTGCTACAACTGTGGTGAGCAAGGGCACATTAGTACCAATTGTGACAAGTCAAAGAAGAAACAAGCTAAAGGGAAAGTGTTTTCTCTATCTGGTTCTGAGATTGCTGCCGAGGATAGACTAATCTGAGGTGTGTGATTTATTAATGGTATACCTTTGATTGCTATTATTAATATTGGAGCGACATATTCAATAATTTCTTTGGATTATGTTAAGATATTAAATCTTCAGTTATCTAATATGAATGGAAGTATGGTTATTGACACTCCTGCTATGGGTTTAGTGACTACATCATATGTGTGTTTGAATTTTCTGTTGAGTATTTTTGGTAAAGACTTTGGAGTTGATTTAGTGTGTCTTCTGTTAGATCAATCTGATGTTATTCTTGGGATGAAATGGTTGGAATACAATTATGTTTACATCAACTGTTTTAATAAGACAATTATTTTTCTTGATTCTAGTTTTGAGAGATATTTGTTTATGTCTACCAAGAAAGTGAATGAGTCTGTATAGGATGATGTTCTGTTGTTGGCTTTGATATCAACATTGGATATTGGTGGGAAATTAATGATTGGTGAGCTAACATTATTTTATGATTTTCCTGAGGTATTTCCTGAAGATGTAAGTGATTTACTGCTAGAGCGTGAGGTGGAGTTTATGATCGACTTAGTTCTTGGAACTAGTCTAGTATCGATAGTTCCATATCAAATGTCAACATCTGAATTGAAAGAGTTGAAGAGTCAACTAGAGGATTTTCTTTGGAAGAGATTTATTCATCCTAGTGTGTCACTATGGGGTGCACCAGTTTTATTGGTTAAGAAGAAAGAAGTTACTATGAGGTTTTGTATGGATTATAGACAACTGAACAAGGTTACTATCAAGAATAAGTATCCACTTTCAAGGATTGATGATTTAATGGATCAATTGGTTGGTGCAAGTGTGTTCAGTAAGATATATTTGAGGTCTAGGTATCATCAAATTCGTGTGAAGGCTGAAGATATTCAGAAAACTGCTTTTAGAACAAGGTATGGTCATTATGAGTATTTCATGATGTCATTCGAAGTGATCAATGCACCTGGTGTATTTATGGAATACATGAACAAGATTTTCCATCAGTATTTGGATAAGTTTTTTGTTGTTTTCATAGATGATATTTTTGTTATATTTGAAGAGTGGAGAGGATCATGCTGAGCATCTGTAGATTGTGTTATCAGTGTTGAAAGAGAAGCAATTGCATGCTAAAATTTCTAAGTGTGAGTTTTGGTTGAAGGAAGTGAGTTTCCTTGGTCATGTGATATCAAGTGGTGGTATTTTGTTGATCCTTCAAAGATTGAGGTTGTGTCTCAATGGGAAGCTCCAAAATCTGTTTATGAGATTAAGTGTTTTCTTGGTTTAGCAGGTTATTATCAGAAGTTTATTGAAGGATTTTCCAAGTTAGCTTTTTCATTGACACAATTGACTAGGAAGGGTCAAGCTTTTATTTGGACTGCATAGTGTGAAGCTGGTTTTCAAGAGCTTAAGACAAGGTTGACAACCACTCTTATTTTGATTTTTCCTAATCTGGTACAACTGTTTGTTGTGTATTGTGACACTCCATTGATGGGTTTAAGAGGTGTGTTGATGCAGAATCGACAAGTTGTAGCTTATGCTTCAAGGCACCTTAAAGGTCATGAAAGGAATTATTTGACTCGTGATTTAGAGTTAGTTGTTATTGTGTTTGTATTGAAAATTTGGAGGCATTATTTGTTTGGATCAAGGATTAATGTGTTTAGTGATCATAAAAGTTTGAAATATCTGTTTGATCAGAAGGATTTGAATATGAGGCAGAGAATATGGTTGGAATTCTTGAAGGATTATGATTTTGGTTTGAATTATCATTTGGGTAAAACGAATGTTGTGGCTGATGCATTAAGTAGGAAATCGTTGTATATGTCGATGTTGATGGTGCGGTAGTTAGAATTACTTGAGAAATTTTGAGATATGACTTTGGTTTGTGATGAGACTTCTTCTGGAGTTAAGATTGGTATGTTAAATCTTACTAGTGGCATTCTTGATGAGATTCGGGAAGGTCGAATAATCTGATTTGAGTTTGGTGGATCGATTGATGTTGATCAATCAAGGTCGAGGTGGTGATTTTTAGATTGATGAGAATGGTATCATGAGATGTCGTGATAGAGTTTGTGATCCAGATATAGCTGATTTGAAGAAGAAGATTCTTGATAAAGGGCATCGTAGTGGATTGAGTATTCATCCTAGAGCTACTAAGATGTATCAAGATTTAAGGAAATTGTTTTGGTGTCCAGGTATGAAGAAAGAGATTGCAAAATTTGTGTATTCTTGTTTGATTTGTCAGAAGTTTAAGATTGAACATCAAAAATCGACTAGTTTAATGCAATTATTGTCTATTCCTGAATGGAAATGAAATAGTATTTCTATGGACTTTGTTTCTGGTTTACCTAGAAGACCGAGTAATTTTGAGGATATTTGGGTTATTGTGGACATGTTGACAAAGCTGCTCACTTTATTTTGATGAGAATGGATTATCTATTGGAGAATTTTACAAAGTTGTACATTAAGAAGATTGTCAGTTTTCATGGTATTCCATCTAGCATTGTGTCACATAGGGATACGAGATTTACTTCGAGATTTTAGGAAGGCTTGCAGAATATTTTGGGTATGAAGTTGCATTTGAGTTCTAATTATCATCCATAAATAGATGCTCAGACTGAGAGGACGATTCAGTCACTTGAGGATCTTTTGAGAGCTTGTGCATTGGAACAAGGAGGTACTTGGGATAACTACTTTCCTTTTATTGATTTTACTTATAACAATAGTTTCCATTCGAGTATTGGGATGACACCGTTTGAGGCTTTGTATGGTAGAAGGTGGGAAATATTTTAGCAACCGTTGGTGTACCTAGTGAGAGATTACCCATTACCTACAGGGCCTAGCTTATAAATTCTTATAAAGAGGGGTTCAACCTCCATTCTTTCACTTTTCAAATAATTTCTCCTCCAAACTCTCATTTGAATCTTCATCAAACTCATAACAAACATGCTTCAAAACATCACCAAGTTCAACTCTCTTTCGTTCAATTACACGTATAGGCTTTTACTCTTTTTTTTCTTCTTTACTGGCAATCATTGGGGATTTAGATGACATTAATAAAGTGATAAAGCCTTTGTATATAAGATAATGGTAAAAAACTTGAATGCATTACATGAATAACACATAGTGGATGGATGGTTCGATAAATTATAGGCTTATAGAAATAAGCGTGTTTAGGAGTTACAAGTGCATTTGTAGTTCTCCGAGTGATAGTGACTCTCTTTCTTTCTGTTATTTCCTAAGAAATTCCAAGCAACTAATGATGGTCGTCAATCCTAAGTACATAAGCCTCGAGGATTTAATGATCGTTTACACTTGTGAGGAGAGTGTGGATTCCTTTCGGAGACATATCATCCTCTTCGGCTCTGGCAACACGGATGTCATTACTCTACAAACGTATTCTAAGAAGGAGTGGGTCAACATAGACACCCTCCCTAACTCTCCCGATCCTTTCTAATATCTACACCTTTTCCATTGTACAAGATTTTAGGGTTTTGGTTCCATTTTCCTTATTCGAAACAGAGGTTTTAGCAACTACTAATGTTTCTCCCTTCTAGATCTCTCCATACGACCAAGGCTTCATTAGGGCTTTTGATATCATGTTCCAGAGACTAGATGAAAAACCTAACCTAGGGGTTTAATGTTCCTTCTATGGAACTAAAATCAGAGGGAACTGAGGATATGTGATCTTGTGCATCATATCTCGGAGGAAATTATTCAATCTTCACATCAACCATTAGACGAATTAGATGAATATGTTTGTTAGAGGAATGGGGAGATGAAGCCTCCATGATCGCCACTAGGAAGAATGGTGCTCCTCGTTTTCCTCTGTCTTAGACGAAAGACCCATTGATAATCACTAGATTTAACTTCAGCTGCCTTACCCATACTAAGAGGGAGGTGACTCATTTTTTGAATTAATTTAAAGTTACGAGCTCTTGTAAAATCATTGTGTATTGGTAAAAAAGTACAAGTGTGCATGTTCCTCCTACATTGGCAGGGAGACCCAGAGTTGTAACACCCCGATTTTTATTTAGTAGTTATTTTATTAGTTATTTATTTTATTTATTATTATATGATGTAGTAGTTAAATAATTGTGTGATTTGGTAAATATATGTGTTATATGTGTATTGGGTTATTGGGTGTGAGAATAACAAAAAAATTAATTGGGCCTTTGTATGAAGCATTAGTATGAGAATTAGACATTAAGCCCATTATTAAAACATAGGTTTGATAAAACAAGGAAAAATAGAGTTAGTAAGAGGGAAATTATCAAAACAAGAGAAGAGAATAAAGAGGAAAAGAAGAGAAAGGGAGAAAAGAGAAGAGAAGAAGATAGAACCCTAGAAAATGATCTACATCAAAGGTAAGAGTGGGTTTTCAATTGATTATGGGAGTATATGATGTATGTAATGGGTAGTAAGCACGATTTAGGGATTTATATTTCAATTTCTAGATTTTGAAATGTTAGGGTTTGAATGAGAAATCATGAAATTCATATTTGAATCATGTTTTGATGTTTGTATTTGATGCTATATGTTAGATATAGGTTATAATATGCTTAATTGATGAAAAATGGCTTTTTTGAGTTAAAAACTCAGACTGGTGTGATGATGTTTCCGCAGAATTTGTTTTGCAAAATTCACAGAACATGCTTAACGCGGATTTCCGTGCTTAACACAAAAGCTACTGACTTGAGGGAGCTTAGTGCCAAAGAGCGTGCTTTGCGTGACCTGCAATATGAAATTTTATAATTTTGTTTAATTTATTGGGGATCTGGTATGCTTATGATTTATAAGTGATTTCCATGAATTTTAATAATTTATTAAATGTGTATTGGGTAGGTTTTGGTTGAATTTTTGATGAAACATAACACATGAATTATGTGTATATGTATGTTGTGAATTGATGATGAATGAGAATAACATGTTTTGGCATTATTTGCTATGTGTTTTTGTGGTGTGTTGAGTTGATTAATGCTATGAGAATGCATTGTATGTGATTGATAACATGAGATATGTATGTTTGTGAAATGGTGGTGATAATTAAAATGTGATTAATTATGAGATTTATTGTTGTATAATTAAGATTGAGTGATGATCTTAATTGCATATGATTATTGAGATTTCACATGCATCTTGTGTTGTGAAGAGACAATGTTTGCTAGTTTCATGGAAGCTAGCGACTTGTCCCAAACCTAGGAGATTGGTTTGAGGCTTAGGGGACGAGCTTTTGGTGGTTATCTGTCTGAGGGATGTACACAGTTTAAATGTAAAAATAGTTAAGAATAACAATTAGTACCACATGCATATTGCATGTAGTTGCATTCAAGTCACATGTGTCGATGTAAAATGATTAATTGGTGTGAAATATGTGGTATTAATGTGAATGTTACAATTGTGGTATTTGTGATTGATTATCTTTGAATCATAGAATGTTGAGCAATGTTGTATAATAAAACATGTGAATTGGATTGGAATATGTTGAATACGTGATTATGTGAAGTGTGATGAATTCAATTGATGTATGTATTTTATGCATTACTTATTATTATATATTTCTATAATGATGTGAATTTTCACCCTTCTGTTGAAATGATGTTTTTTACGACATCACTCAGGTACCGAAGATAGTGGTGTTTCTTGCAAAGATTAGATAGATGAGCTAGTTCCTTGTTTATTCGTATTTAGGTAGTGAGCCATGCTCTGGTTTTGTAACATGGGTAAATGTTTGAACTCATGTTGTTTTTAAGATATGTTTAATATACTCTCTTTTATTTTATGTTGTATTGAGATTATTTGATAAGTGGCATTTAGTGCCTAATATTTTAATACATTAATTCCATTTATGAGATTCAATTAATGGTATCATTTTTAAAAAAGAATTATTTTGATATGATATGCATTTCTGTTAGTATATGAAACATGATTTTAAATGTGTGTTATAAGTATGAGTAGTGTATTTGTGTTGGTTTTGAAGTACATGTGACGCCCTCTTTTGATATGCATGATAATATTTACTCTGATAATTCCATTTTATTGTGCAGGGGTTTAGGGGGTGTTACAAGAGGCCTTAATATGTTTATACAATGACATGGTGGTTAGGGTTGCCACTGTTAGACAACTACGACTTATCTAAAGGGGGGGGGGTGAATAGATGTCCAAATTTAAAAGGGTTAAATATAAAAACACCCACTGTAACATTAGAGAATTCAGGTTTTAACCTCTCGTAAAGTTTTTCTTTAATTCCCCCCTGTGTTATATAGATTCCTTCAGATCACCCCCCACTGGCCAGATTTCATTGAATCTTGAGTGACATGTAGATTTATTTTCCATGTCCTGTTTCCAATTTAGACACATGACATTATTAATTAAATAATCATCTTGCCTAGTTGTTAATTACGTTTTATATTTGTTATACCCCCCTGCAATGTTAGGGTTTATGTGGGAAGTCTGTGCTACAAAGACGATTAGTCATTAGGGTTCATTTTCCGTTGAAGCTTCTCTCGTCTACAGGCGTCCGGTCGTCATGGGTGGAAGCAAGTGTTCTTCAACAAGTAGGGGTTTGCCAAGATATGACTGCAACGAAAACATGAAGTTATGGGTGTCTAACACCGTCGAAAATCCAAGCAGAAAATTATGGAAATGCAGAAATTCCATGGTGAGTTATTTATAAGGTTATAATTCTTCTTATATGATTCTTCTCATTTGTTTATGTTTTAATATTGGAAAAAATGAAGAATGGTTGCCGTTTGTTTCTCTGGGACGACATGGTTAGCGAGGTTGAAGTGAATTCATCTAGATGTTGCGAATGTGACATGAGAAAGGGTTATTTGCAAGAATTTGCGAAGGAAATCGTTGAGGAGAGATCAAACAAGGTGGAAAAACTGAAGAGAAAGGTTGCATTGGAGAAGACAAAGAATTTCTGGATGATGACTGCAATTGTTCTGTCTTGGATGTTTTTTGCAGTTGTGTATTTTAAGTAGTTGATTTGGCTTGTAATTGGATCTTGGTCTGTCATGGTACTTAAGACATACTAGTTTGTGTTAAATTAAACTCTAAGTTTTGGTGGCCAATGTAAGACAAATTATGTTTTGTTGAATGAAATTTTAAGTTTTGTGTAATTTAGTTAAAGTTATATTCGTTGACAGTGAATATGTCTATGGCACCAAAGTTACATTCATTGAAAGCAAAATTTTGATAACACAATATGTCTAAGACAATTGTTACAAAATTTTGATAGCATAGTTGAATAAAATTTTGACAGCAAAGTTACAAAAGCACACTTGGTGCATATGCCTGTTACAGCATTACCAAAAGGCACACTTGGTGCATACGTCTATTACAGCACTACCAAAAGGCACACTTGGTGCATATGTCAAACACAATAATAATACAAGCAAATAAAAGGCACACTTGGTGCATATGTCAAACACAATAATAATACAAGAAAATAAAAGGCACACTTGGTGCATATGTCAAACACAATAATAATACAAGAAAATAAAAGGCACACTTGGTGCATATGTCAAACACAATAATAATACAAGCAAATAAAAGGCACACTTGGTGCATATGTCAAACCCTTAGGTCTATTAAATATAACATAAAACTTAGTCTCAAATTTTTGTGGTCCCCCATGTCTTCATAAACCTTGTTTTCACTCCTAGTTTGGAGTCCTTAGAACTTGACTTCTCTCCAACTTCTGTTATGGTGATTGGCTGCTCACTAGATCCTGGGCCTATAATTGGTTTCTTAAATCAACTCAACTTGATCATTTCACTTTGCCTTCTTTTGGTAACTGGCTTCTTTACTTTCTGTTTCTTTGAGTTAGCCATAGCAGATACAATCTGAGAATCATTAAACATTGTACTATGTCCATCAGTTGGAACTGCATTTTGTACATCAGTTGGAACATACTTCTCCCTAGCACTCTGAGTTGCATTCTATACATCAGTTGGAACATAATTATCCCCATCATTTATTTTTGAATTCTTTACACAGTTGGAACATACTTCTCCCCTTCGGTTGGATCTGCATTCTATACATTAGTTGAAACATATTTCTCCCTAGCATTCTCATATGCACTCTGTGCATCAGTTGGAACTGTACTCTCGGCTTAACCAGAAATTTTAACTTTCCTCTGCATAATTAATAATATGTTAGATTAGTCACAAAAAAGTTTGTACAACAGAATGAATTTTTAGAAACAGTTATACCTTTCTTTTCAGGGCATTGGGATCTTGTGTCAATGACTTGCAAGTCAATGCATTGTGCCAAAACTTGTCACATCTTATGAACTTATATGCAACCCCATGTCTTCTTATTCTTGCACCTTCCTCTCCAACCTCTCTTATCCTTACCTTCTTAGGCCTTCATGGACCTCTCTCGTATGATGGTGGTAAAACTTGTTCCATTTCTACTTCTGGCCACATATCCTGACCATTGATAGGGCTTATTGAAAATCCATAACAAACCACAAATTTTTCTATGTGTAACACTCATCAACAAAGTCTTCTGGGTTTTGCTTCCTATAACTCAAAGCTGCCATGACATGCCTACAAGATATCCCCACTAACTCCCAAAAGTTGCAACTACATGACCTTTTAGCTATGTCAACTATAAACTCTTGGTGGTTGTAAGTATGGGTGACTTGGAATTGCTCTGTTATGGACCATGTTGGCAGCCAATGTCCACTATTGTATACTTCATTATCTAACCTTCTCCTAGGTATATGCATCACTTTATGTTGCCATTTTTCTAGTTTTGGTGGCAGATGTAGACAACCTATTCATAAGGTATTTCCTTATCCACTCACACATAGTCAGTATGGGTTTATCCCTAGCAGCTAGTATTGTAGCATTGAAGGATTCAGATATGTTATTCATCAAAACATCGCATTTAGGGTAAAAAGTGAAGGCATGCTTACACCAACTCTTAGTAGGGACTACCATCAACCTAGTCCAAGCATTTTGTTCCACTTTCTTCAATTCATTCATCTTCTGGGACCATGCTTGCTGGTATGTAGCTTTAGCAGCCCCATCATCAAATCCCTTATGAGGGATCCACCACCAATTTTTTTTTGAAATTCACATTTAAATGTCGGAGACATAGTCTGTGTTCTATCATGTCAAACATTTCCTCGAAGATAGCAAATAGTCCCTAAAGAAGAAACATTTGCATATTCAATACAGATCTAATAAGTTAATAATAGTTAACCAATACACTACTAACAATTAAGGATACATATACCTTCTGTTGATCAGATATGGATACATATCTTCTCTCTTGACCAATGTCTTCCATCAATAATTGTATGAACCACCTCCAGCTCTCCTTAGTTTTTGTGTCAACCACTCCAAATGCCAATGGAAAGTATTGATCATTAGAATCTCTCCCCACAACAATTAGTAGTTGTCTACCATACTTTGTCTTCAAATGACATCTATCAACCCCCACGAATGGTCTACAACCATTGACAAATCCTTTCTTGCAACGATAAAAAAAAAGGATCCAAACCTAGGCTGTATGGAAGGAGTAGGTCTTTCAACATTGATCTTGACAAGGTTACCAGGATTCACTCTTGTTAATTCAGAAGCATACCTCCATATGGATTCATATTGATTATCTGTATCACCTTAAATTATCTTCCTATCAATTAACTTATCCTTCCAGGCTTTTGCAACAGTAATCCGTACATAATTTTTTGCCTTATTTCTTGCATTATGTCTCTTATCCTAACATTATCAGAACTTTGTAGCCTCTTTACCACGTGCTTAGCCACCCACCTAGAGTTCGCAGATTTGTTTTCCAAAACCCTAGCACATGTGTGGGTATCCACAAGTGTTTTTATTGCAAAAGTGTGTTTGTGGGCCACTTTGGAGCATAAGACCAAAAAACCACATTTAGCCTTACATTGTACTCTAACCCTATAGCTTTCATTTTTAACAAAGGTAATTTCCCTCCAATTGAGGACTGACCACTCATGAATAACTTCCCTAAATTCCACAAGTGAATTAAATTCCATACCCATCTTAAACTTATAGTCCTTGTTGAGGTGATATTTTTTAAACCTTTCATACTTGGGCCTTTCATCATCACAAGATTCATCTGGGTCATCACTATTCAACTCATCACTAAGGTATTCATCCTCATCCGTGGTCTTCTTGGGCCTGCTGAAAAGCCCACTAAGACTTACATCTTCATTCAATGGCAATGTAACATCAATTCCTTCAAATCCATCAAGCAGAGAAGTAGCTCTCTCATCTTCATTGTCATCTAAACCTTCAACCATCTCCTCTTCCAACCCATCCATTTCATTCACCTCATTGACACAGTTAGGTTTCGTATCATTAGCATCAATCCTCCCTGAGAATGTTCCATAAATAAATATCCAACGATATTTATTGCACTAAATAATGATGCAAAATTGTATGCATCGTCATCCTTTTTTATCAAAATATATCTTTCTTGAATCTCTAAAACTTTCGTCCATAAACGAAAAGTCCCCTTCTTATACCCCCACCCACGTACCAACTTCATAATATGATCCATCGTCAACTTAGTAACTTCAAGCCCATTTACAGTAGAATCAACCCCCCACCCCCCCTCTGTAAATAGTTTCAGTCGTATTTATCCTAATAAATTCACCCTCATGGTGAAAAGTAACAGTAAAAGGTTGGAAATCCTTTGAATGCATCAAACTCAGTTATCATAAAATTCCCACCGTATTAGACTTTAACTGCATTGAAATTTCAAAATTAACATACCTTAGACATTGAAAGCTTCATCTTCGTCATCAACCTACGTCTACTACAGAATCGTCGTCTTGCTTCGTCTTGCTTTGTCGCCTACGGAATCATCGTCTTCACAGCTCAGTCTTCACATAAACCCTAATTTGGAAAGGGGGTATAACGAATAGGAAAAAATTACAAACCCTGATGCTTGAATGAAAATGCCATGTCACTGAATTAGAAACAGGACGTGGCAAACATTTCAACAAGTCACTCAAGATTCCATGACATTTGGCCAGTGGGGGTGATATGAGGGAATCTACATATTGCAGGGGGTGTTTTTATATTTAAACCAATTAAAAATGACATCTCAAAATGGTTACTTATAACTTATTTGAAAAATAATGTTGAGCGAAAGGTTTTTGGCCTAGATCAAGATAGTAGTCTAAAACGAACCTAGTTATTGGAAACTCGGATATGCACAAGTCATATGAAATTAAGATAATGAAAATCAATAAACATATTAATATCTCCATTAATAGTTAATATCAATCACAATGGTTTCCTATTTCCAATGAAATCATATTGAAACCATAACTTGACAATTTATCGAACATGTGACACGCAATCAATTTTTCAGAATTTTCTTTGAGCTTTGTTGCTATGCAAAAGCACTTACAATCAAAGTGATTATAAACTAATAAACAAATCAATTTAAACATTAATAATCAAAGATAAATTCTATACGAATCAATCGATCAAACAACACATTCAACAAATTTCATATAGAAAGTAAATGAGAGTAAGAGATAGAACATTGCAAATTTCCTTTGAAATAAACAAGCTAAACGATTTGTCAAACACTTCGTGTGCAATCAAATTTTGAGAATTTTACTTTGTATTGTGTTGATAGGAAAAAACACTTATAATAAAAAGTGATTATAAGCAATATCAACACTTGATGTAAATCAAATAACAGTTTAGAAAATTACTTACAATTCAATTGATAAGGCAATGCTATTTGTCAAATTTATTGAAGAATATTAAAGCAAATAAAAGCGATAAAAGAAAAGAGACACAAGGATTTTCCTACACAGTTCCCACTTTCGTCCTTGCATGTGGGTACACGTGCGCCCAATTCCAATATGGAATTAGGATACTTTCTTACTTTGAAAAAGTATGAATACAAGAGAAGTGTTCAAGAGCAACCCTACAAACCATAACTGTTTGATGTTGATTAAATCCCTCCTCTTCCTTTGATCTTCAACAAAACCAAGACACAGTAGCTACCAATTGATTATCCGGATATTGCTACTCCTTTGTGTACTTTACCTATAAAGCTTTCACGCACCATCAATTGTACCTATTGCACCCACAAGACTTTAATTATAACCCTCTGTTCTCTTGCAACTTTATTTGCATTCTTTATCTCTAAAGTATCCCTTGCATTCTTTATCTCCAAAGGACTTCACTTGGCTGCAATTACCTCTTGAACGTCTTGCACGAAAACCCCCAAATCAACCAATGATCTTGGAGGACAAACCCGTAGTTTTTCCGGACAAAGACCCCTACAAATATCAACCAAATATCTTCAGCCACACAAGAACCTAAGCGAATGCTATCAAATCTCGACTAGATGGCACCCAAATGGAACATCGTTACAATGTAATTCTAATATGTATGCATAGATTAGAGGTAGAAGATGAAGAGAAAATGTAGGATAATTTTATGGTATCATCAAGTTGAAATCATGCATGAATGATATATTTATAGTTGGGTTCTTTTTAGGTAAAAGAAGGAATTTACAGAATCAAAAAATTATGAAACAATGACCCACAAAATAGTATATGTTGACCTAAAAAAGTTATGTGACGACACATGCAAAACAATAGTTATAGCCTTTAAAGATATTATACATATGTAGACCTGAAAATCATATGTGTCGACATAAACTGAAGCTTTTAAGAAAATGCTGAATTTATGTGTCAACACATATAAATTTCAGGTCGGCACATAAATGTTAATTTTATGCAAAA
Organism: Vicia faba; assembly: GCA_948472305.1. Classification (NCBI taxonomy): domain Eukaryota; kingdom Viridiplantae; phylum Streptophyta; class Magnoliopsida; order Fabales; family Fabaceae; genus Vicia; species Vicia faba. The sequence continues at coordinate 1,273,402,761 of OX451738.1, forward strand.
ACTGATTTTTCATGATTGGGACCAATTTTAAAGTAGTTTTAAATGATTCCTAAGACCTCTAATGCATGGGAGTGCTGTAAGACATAATGATACCATCCACCATACTGAAATGCCAGCTTTGTGAGTTTTGACATCATGCAAAACATATAATAATGAAGTTGCACTCACAAACTCCGCCTTTTAGGTCGACACATAAATATTGATTTTATCCAAAAATTGATTTTTCATGATTGGGACCAATTTTAAAGCTGTTTTAAATGAGTTTTAAGATCTCTAATGTATTGGAGTGCCACAAGACATAAGGATATCGTCCACCATACTGACACGCTTGCTTTCCGAGTTTTGACATCATGCAAAACATCTAATAGTGAAGTTGCACTCACAAACTCCCCCTTTTTGATGATGGCAAAACTTGCGATGATGCATTTCATGTAGTTATGGAAGGCTCCCATTGACTTTGTGCTTCCCAACTTCATCTCGCATATGTTTCTCCCTATTTGACAAAATAAAAAAGAATGAAGGCAAATATTGAGAAGTATCATATTCTAATACCAATACTAATATATCACTCAGAGGCGTTTTTGCAAAGAAGAGCATACAATTACATATCCCCATATATATGTAATGATAAAAAATTAATAGATAACAAGCATAAAACATTACCAAACATGTCATGTAATTGCATGAATAGTAATGAATGCAATGCAAGAGCAAGCTAGTCAATTTGCTTCTATAGCTCACTATCACGTAACACATCAAAATGAAACTCCCGATGCCGCACACGCACGTGTGTAGAAAAGCGACAAAAACATGTCACTATTCAATACATAATGAAAATATTGTCATAAAATGTGACTCAACTACAACAAGAACTGTACATGCAATTAACATGCTTACATGTAACTCATGCACAAAAGCAGGAGATAATAATAAAAATACATACTTGTACATACAAGAACAAACTTATAAAAATGTGAAAAAATTAATACACCAAGTCATTAAAAGTGTATACATTGATAACACTCAATGGTTATCAATCCATATTTTTGGAAATGAACATTCATGCTTTTCATCATTTGAGAGCATAACAAGTATTTTTCATCAACTAAACATATACTAAGAAAAATCTTACTTTCAATAAGAAATTTGGAACAATATTAACTCACTCTTGATGGAATGGAAGTTGCACTCATATGATGTAAAAACTCAAACAAAGTGTTAGAGCAAAAGTATAAAAGTGCAAACATCATAATATAGACGGAAATATTGAAGAAATTAATAATCCTCAATTCCTTATGTTTGTTGAAAAACGGTTTGGTGGCAAACGTTTTGTTAAAATGCTAACAAGTTAATTTTCACTATCCAAGTGCTCCAACACAACATCCCTTTTTTTAACATGATCGTGAAGGTAATTATCCACGCATGTGTTACTTTCTTGAGTTACTTTATTTGTAGTCCAGGAGACTAATTCCTCCCCCATAAGACTCATTTCAAATATTCCATGCGTAAGCTTAGAAAACTCTTTGATAAATCACATGTTAGTAGAATCAAATATGATGTAATGTCAAATGTGTTATGCTTGATGTTTAATGAAGCTAAACATGCTTATGTACACATAAGTGTTTATAAAAAATACATGAAAATATAAAATGATGAGATCATTATAAGTATATAAATTGATAAGTCATCATGATTATCAATTAAGAATTATTTTGCAAATGAATACTCATAATATATATCATACACTAAGTATATCATGTACTTAGAGAAATAAACATGTAAAAGAGAGAACTTACTAACAAAGCAAAAGTTAAATTGATATTACCTCACCGTACAATATGACAGAGAATGTACTTGCATTTTCCAAGGACCTCTCGAAAGAATGTTGGACCAAATGCAAAGTATGCCACAGAGATTTTAAAACAACACAATCTTACTACTTTTTACTATGATAAAGTACCCAAAAGTATAACTTGTGATGACTCCGAGAAGTTCATTAATTTAATGATCATTTAGTTTGGCTGAACTCTTATATTTATCCTTTTCATGTTATTTATCTTTCTCCTCCCCATGTTTCATCGATTAGGGTTGATAACTTCCTTCTTAAGTAAGATACACCTACATCATGAAATGTAATACCTTTTCCAAGTGTTCTCAGATACAACATCAAAAGTAATTTGTGCATCTTTTACAAATAAAATAAAACTTGTTGTTGCTTTTTAGATCACATAATCCATTATCTTTCCCCATATACAATAGAATTAGAATATGTTCATATGCCTTGAGCCACTATAAATGAGAACCCATACTCTCTTCATAGAGTTAAGAAAAATGTTCCTACAAAGACAACAAGACAAGTTAGGTACCCAATCTTCATTAGGTCCTTGGGGGTTAGTGAAATAATTGGTTGTATTTGGGCAAGCCTTTCACACAACAATAGTGACAATTTAAATCTTCACCATCACTAAAATCACTATTGTATACGTGCTCACATTTAGAGGACCTTAAACTTGACTCCTTAAGATCTTTAGACTTTGTTCTTTCCTCCTTATATGTGTCTTTCTTCTTTTTCGTCTTATCAAGCTTTTTCTTATGCTTGTCTATTAAAGTAAGTTCTTTATCATGTTCTTCAAACTTATCAAAGAATGTAGTGAGATCAAGTGTTGTAAGATAATTAGCTTCCTTGATCGCGGTGACCTTCAGTTGCCAATTCCTAATAAGACGTCTCACAACTTTGTTAGTAGAAATTGCATTGGAAATGATATTACCAAGTGCGTTCAAACTATTAATGAGATTTAATGTATTTCTCTTATCATCATTATTCCATAGTGCTTCCGACTTAGATGTGAAAATGCTATTAGCATTGTTTTGAGTAATAGTGTTACACATATCCTTGTCATATGAATTAACATGAATGTGAATACAAGCTTTCCAATAACCATTGTTTTATTCTGAATAAAATTTGGGACTGTTTTGAAATCCCTTTTAGGTTCGTATGCCATTTTCTACTAAGAGTTTCGAAGCACAGAATAAACTGGAGCTCTGATACCACTTGTTAGACTACATCGACTTATCTAGAGGGGGTGAATAGATTCCAAAATTAAAAATGACATCTAAAAATGGTTACTTAAAACTTATTTGAAAAACAATGTTGAGCAGAAGGTTTTTGGCCTAGATCAAGATAGTAGTCGAAACGAACCTAGTTATTGGAAACTACGATATGCACAAGCCATATGGAATTAAGATAATGATAAAATCAATAAAAATAATAATGTATCCATTAATAGTTTAATGTCAATCAAAAAGGTTTCCTATTTTCAATGAAATCATATTAAAATCATAACTTGACAATTTGTCGAACATGTGACGCGCAATAAGTTTTTCAGAATTTTCTTTGAGTTTTGTTTCTATGCAAAAGCACTTACAATCAAAGTGATTATAAGCTAATAAATAAAGCAATTTAAAATTTAATAATCAAATAGAAATTTTGTACGAATCAATCGATCAAACAACACATCCAACAAATTTCATATAGAAAGTAAATGAGAGTAAGAGATAGAACATTGCAATTTTCCTTTGAATTAAATAAGCTAAACAATTTGTTAAACAATTGGTGTGCAGTTAAACTTTCAGAATTTTCCTTTGTGTTGTGTTGATATGAAAAAGCACTTATAATCAAAAGTGATTATAAGCAAGTTAACCAAAAATTCAAAACAAAAAGAGTTTCAGAAAATTCCCACGCGTCGATAGATTAATTAACCCTATTTGAAAAATTTATGTATGAAAGTTAAAGAAAGTAAATCAACTTGTCAAACCCAAAGGCAATATTCAAAATCACAAGCAAAATCAATTTGTCAAACACTTAGTGTGCAAGTGAATTTTCAGAATTTTCCTTTAAGTTGTGTTGATATACAAAAGCACTTATAATCAAAAGTGATTATAAGCAAATCAACACTTGATGTAAATAAAAAACAGTTCGGAAAACTACTTACAATTAAATTGATAACCCAATTCTATTTGAAAAATTTATTTAATAATATTAAAGCAAGTAAAATCGATAAAAGAAAAGAGACACAAGGATTTTTCTACACAGTTCCCCACTTTCACACTTGCATATGGGTACATCTGCACCCAATTATAATATGGAATTAGGATACTTTCTTACTTTGCAAAAGTATGAATACAAGAGAAGTGTTCAAGAGCAACACTACAAGCTATAACCGTTTGATGTTGGTTCAACCCTTTCTCTTCCTTTGATATTCAACAAGACCAAGACACAATAGCTACCAATTGATTATTCAAATCTTACTACTCCTTTGCATACTTTATCTCCAAAGCTTTTACGCATCATCTGTCATACCCCAAAATTTACCATACGGTTTTCTCATTTTTTTATCACTTATTAATTTCCAGAGTTATCATTTGCTTTATAAATTGTTATCAAATTCATATATATATATATATATATATATATATATATATATATATATATATATATATATATATATATATATATATATATATATATATATATATATATATATATATATATATATATATATATATATATATATATATATATATATATATATATATATATATATATATATATATATATATATATATATATATATATATATATATATATATATATATATATATATATATATATATATATATATATATATATATATATATATATATATATATATATATATATATATGAGGTTTAAGTTTATAAAGGGGGGTTTCACCTTATTAAGAATTAACGGGCCTTTCTAAATCAGAAAAGACCCATGTAAATTTTTAAAGCCCATTAAGGTTTCACTTGCTAAATGTATGGTGCATCTTAAGTTAGGGGCTTAGCATCCAATTTGCTAAGCCCATTGTGTTTTTTAGTAAAGTTTTAGTTTGTTCTCAGCCTAATTTAATTTTTAGAGGTTTTACATTGTTGAGAATTCTTGGGCCTTTCTAAATCATAAAGGTCCATGTAAAATTGAGGGCCTATTCGTTTTCTCTTACAAGAGTAATTTATTAGCCCATTTAGAATAATATGAATAAATAGAAGGGGGGGGGGTATGTTGATTATATGAGGGGCTTTATTGAGTAATCGGACCGGTCCATTAAAGTGTTGTGGCCTGTTTTAAATAGTTAGAGGGTGTATGTTTTAATTAGGAAGGCCCATAGCAATTCATTTTTAAGAAGGCACATAGTAATTCATTTTTAGGAAGGCCCATAGCAATTCATTTTTTTGAAGGGGCCAATAATTAAAACAATTTGGCCCATTTCAGGTTTTTTAGAAATTGTTTTGTTTTTACTTACTTATTATTAGTAACATTATTAAAACTATTATTATATTATGAACATATTTAACTCACAATTATATTTGTTTTATTATTTGAAAAAAAAACATTGACTAGAAAGTAAATATTGAAACCAAAGAGGCCTTTAAGTTGCTTGGTCAGTATGCCTGCTTTTCACTAACAAGTCCAAGGCCCATAGAACACTCCTTGTTCAAATTAGGAAAGAAAACATGCACTGTCCAGATTAAAGAAGAAAAAACGCATGTTTTAAAGCCAAAAAACAATTACTGTTCAAATCAAATCAAATCAAATCTTTACACATTTGAATTGTCCGAAATTTTACAAGCAGAATAAAAATCAAATCATAATCTAATCAAATCTTAACTAAATCAGAACTTATCATACAAAATCAAACCAAATTACAAAACAAATCTCTAAAAAACCTAATCTAATTTAATTCTAAGCGTAATCTTCTATGTAACGACAACTACAAAAATTTCCCTAATCTGTCTAAATCTAAACACTATAAAAGCCTAAGAACTCTAAAAGAAAGGGAAAGGAAATTTTACAGAGATTAAAAAATAGAGAAGAGAAAGCCTGAGAGAGGAAGGAGATCCAAACATCCCCGCTGCTCCGTGTAAGCTTAGGGTTTCAAATTCTAAAACCCTAGCGCTTCTCTGTCGTGCCACTGCTACCTCCATCACCACCTTCTAGTACCTGTCGAATGCAAAAGAAAAAGAAATCAGAAAGAGAGTTACACACAACAAGCTCAAAGAATAGTCACGTAGAGGTAACTTAGATTTTGCATTTTCTTTGATTGCCGTCAAGATTCGGGATTTGTTGGGGGTAAAATGAGGTTGGTTAGGATTTAATTTTGGGAAAGAGGGATGATCGCCGCCGATTAGGGTTGTGAGGAACGGTGGCGATTAGGGATATGTGTTGGTGCTGTGTTGTTAGAAGAGAGAAGTGAGAGATGGATCAGAGAGAGAAAATAAAATGACGAGAATGATTTGTAAAACAAAATATAATGTTTTCAACAATCGAGTATGCACAATTCCATGGCTCTTAATTTTCCTCCTCCGTCATGACCGCATGATCCACATCAAGCGTCCCAGAAATGTGCTTCTATTGTATTACAGTGCATCCGTCCGCATGGAGTCCAAGTGGACTCCTCAACACCCTTTAGGCCAGGCCTAGTCGCTAAACCCACTCCCTGGCGTTTGGGCCTGAATTCAACATATGAGTTCAGGGCCCTAATACCTATACCCCCTGTTTTACTAGCCCAACATAATATACACCCCCTGCATTTTTTATTTTAATTCCTTTTATTATATATAATTTTTATTTTTTATATTTTATATATTTATAAATTTTAATATTATTTTATTATTATTATAAAGTCAAATATTTATTTTCTAACTCATCCAAATATTAATTTATTACATTAAAACCATTTTTAATCATGCATTAATAAGGTAATTTTATATATTAATAAATTATAAAATACTTAACCAACACTAAAATCTTGTCATACCCCAAACTTGCCCTACTGAGAAGAAGGAGAAGGATCACAAAATAGAGAGAGCCTAAGAGAAGAAGGACATCTGAGCCCCGCCGCCGTAAACTTTTGCATTGCTGCTCCATAAGCTTATGGTTTCAACATTTGAAACCCTAGCTCTTCTTCATTGCACTGCCGCTGCTTCCATCATCACCACCGGCCATAACCTGTCAAACGCAAAAGGAAAACAGATCAGAAGGAGTTACACAGAGGAGGATTGAAGAACAATCACGATCGAAGGTAACGAAAACTCAGCTCTTATTTTTTCCTGCAATTTCGTGATTTAGGTTGTGGGATAAAGATTTGGGGGTAAGGGAATAATCACCACCGATTAGGGTTTGGGAGTAACAACGACGATTAGGGTTTTGTATTAGGGTTTATGTGTTGTTGGTTAGAAGAGAGAGATGGGAGAATAAGGCAGAGGGGGAGAATAAAAATGACGAATTGATTTGTAAAAAACAAATATAATGTGTTCAATATATCCGTAAGCGTAAGTCCATGGTCATCACCATACGCCTTCCGTCATAATCATATGATCCTCATCATGTGTTACAGGAACACACGCCTATTGTATTACCATACGCCCGTCTGCATGGAGTCCAAACAAACTCCTAAATAGCCTTTGGGCCAAGCCCTATTTCTTAAAGATCTCATTTTTAAACCCTAGTGTCCTTGTGAACAAGGTAGATGAGGGGTGCCTAACACATTCCCTTCGTCTAAGAACGAGTCCGACAAACCTAGAATCTTTGACCTATTTAGGGTTAACCTTTATATTCTCTTCCTTAGGATAAAAATTAAGGGTGGCGACTCTCAATTTAAAACCGGTTACAATAGCTGACAACTCTATTGGGGACCAACCCTAGGGTTTAGAAGCCTTTTCTTTTGGTTTTAGGGTTTTTTAGGTTTTCTTGTTTTTTGGGTTTTTTTTAATTGCTTCTTTAATTATTTATTTATTTTTTGCTTATTATATTTTTTATTATATTTATTCTTCTGTGGTGGGATTTTATTATTTCAAAAAGTTATTTTCAAAAACCCTTAGAAGGAAGGTTCGTCTATTAGCCTAGGGGATACATCAGCCCAATGAGTTTATGTGACGACTTTGCCTAGAGTCCGTAGAATTCTGCGAAAGGAATACATCTCAAGAGATATCCTCTTGGGAAGTAGGACTTTGGAATGAAACATATGACTCTTTCTACAACCCTTAAACCAAAATCTCATGATGAGACCTTTTATGACCAAGAGACAAATGTTTCGGTCTTCAAAGAGGCTCCAGTTAAGGGAGACCCTTGTGCATTTCCCTCTAGTATTATTCATGACACCATTAAGGAAACAACATTATGGGGAGGGTAGAATATCCGTAGGCCAAAACTAGGAGCATACCTTCTAAGGGTACCATTCATAAAATCCCGTTACTATGCCCCACAATTATGCATTCATACATTTTGCATTACATATATTCATTACCCTCCATTTTCTTTCTTTTTGTTTGTCTTACTCATAGGATTAAAAAAGATAAGTCAAAGGTTTTGGTGAGTGTCTTAAAAATGAATTCCAGAGGGAAACAACTTGTCTGTGTTAGTGTTGTTAAGCCAGATATGACAAAGATAATAATTATGATGCGGTGGGAGAACTGACTTGAAGTTTTGCGTTTGTGTTCGCAAATGTTGCGGTTAGCAAGAGTCGCCACCAACTTTTCTTTTATCCAAGAGGAAAGGTAAAAAAGCACAGAAAAGACCTTTGAGATGTTTTCTTGAGTTCGGGGGGTAGATTATGAAAAGGGAAGGTGCTAGCACCCTTTTCATCCATGGTTTTCCAAGGGCTCTTAGTTACTTATTTAGATCACTTTCTTTGCTTTGTTTTGTTTGAAATGGTGATTGGTGTGGTTTTGAAATTTTTTTGAAAAGAGGCCACCGTTTAGGCAATCTTTGTAATGATTCTCATTCGTAAGAATGTATACAAAGATGTTTGTCTTTTAAAACATGTTTTCAATGTTTTGAAAGATATTTTGAAATGCGTGTGTGTTTGTTTTTGAAAATAGCAAGGATTGTTTTGAGATTGATCAAGTAACTAGAAGCTATCTATCTACTCAAATGTCTTTCTTGTGCATTTTTATTCCTTTGACATTGTTGACTTACCATTAATTTGGTAAGCAACCATATCTTTGGATGTAAACGGGACGGGCGTGGGTCATCGTATGACCATGATAGCAATATTGCCAAGTATCTTAGCATGTTTGAGGGACCAAGATCATTTTGTTTTAGGCAACCAATAATAGCATCATCGAGGGACTATGATCTTATGTTTGTTTTGTTTTGCCAAGATACTTCGCGTGCGTAACATGGCCATTTTAATTTAAGCAACCAAGTGGGAGAAACCTTAAGGGTGCTTGTGTGCAAAGTGTGTCATTTTCATGATTTTGTCTTGCAATTAGGTTTTTTCTATTTGTTTGGTTTTTGTTCTTGTCATGCAAACCCTAGTTTACTAAACATGGTATATGAAAGCAATAAATTGCGTAAAATAAGCTAAGCTATTACAACAATTATTATGGGAGGGGGGATACAAGTTTTGAATGGGGATTTTGCATAAATATAAACCTAAATATATTATTACAACCCAATCGAATATTGCGCGAATTAAATAAATGTACAAATATTTAAAATGCAATGCAATGTATTTATGTAAAAAAAAGGTTTTGGTATTTGTTTTTTGTATGAGAAAATAAATTAATTAAACCCTAGAAAAATAGAAAAATATCATTTATTTTTTGAAGGGATGAAACCCTAATTTTTTTAATTAAAAGAAAATAAAGTTTAACATTAATATTTTGTCCATTTTTGTACAAGAAAATTAAAAATAATATAATATATAAATATTAAAAATTAAGTATGTGTAGAAAATAATATTTTATGTGTATAAATAATGTAATAAAAATGTTAAGTATTATTAATTGTATTTACAAATTTATTTAAGAAAATAAAATCTAATATCCTAATAAACTATTTTTTCATGCAAAAAATAATAGAAAAAAATAAAATAAAAATGCAAAAAATAAAGAAATTATTTTTTTTAATGATTTTTATGATTCAGAAAAATAAATAAAAGTAATAAATATGAAAATATAAAAAGAAATATGAAAAATAAAACATATAAGCCAGGGAGTGCAAAAAATAAGTCAGGGGGTGTAAATGTTAAAAGCAAAAAAGGCCAAAACTGCCAAAAAGCCCAGAACAATGCTTCGTCCCTGTCCTTCAGCTTCTGCGCGCGTTCTTTGTTCAAACCTGCAACTTGCTAATGCTTGCACAAAAACAAAAACCCATAACATGAAACATGTGGCATTTGAGCTCGCGATTCCAAAAATATAAATTTTGTAATCTAACTCTCAAAGACCAGAGAGAATTTTGACATTCCCAATTCGTGACCTAAAAATATTATGAACTTCAAGCTTCAAATTCTTACAGCACAGTTAATATAAATGAAAAGTATGCATATGTACAGCTTCAACATGATAAGGGCTACATTTTTTCTTCAAAAATCGTGGCTTGAGGATGCCTAAATACAAAGATAGAGTTTGAGAAAAATACCTCCTTCAGCTGGATTTGGATAGAGCAATGTAGGGACTTTAATGGAGGCATGAGGATTGTGTGAGCTTCCTTGAGCTTCCCTGAAGCTATTCCAATGCTTAGCTTGCCCTGAGGATGGATGAAACTCTTTGCACAAGTCAAGTTACAAGCTTCCAAAGTGAAAATGCCAATGGCAGAAACATGGGTTACAGACACAGGATCCAAGTCCACTCTTCACTAGCTGTGCAAGCTTTTCACCTTTTGGCAACTTTTCTTGTATTTGAAGAAAAGTGAAGTGAACATACTAACAGGCTTGTCCTTGCTTGCTTGATAGCTGAAACGCACTTGTAAAATATGCTTGAGACCTGTAGAAATTGTTTGTACCAAAGGCACAAGTCCAAGGCTCAAGATTTGTAAAGTTTCAAAAGCTCGCCTTTATAAAAATGGCAATGTGAACTTTTGGCCAAAAATGGAAATGTCTCTTGTACAATGCTTCAAAAGTGAAAATAAAGCCTTTAACTTCTGAGTTTGCATTTAATTATGGAGTGTAGAGTGAGTTTAGGACCTTTAAAGCAAGATACAACCATCATGGATCTGATTAGAACTTGATACTTTGTGAAAATGGCATGAACAAAAGTGATAAAATGATAACTTCTCATCATCGATTCTCCCTAACCAAAAATGATCTTGGAGAGTTCTTTGATATTTTAGAAAGCTTGTCAAGTTCTCTATAATACATCTTTGAAATGAATTTTGAGATACCTCTTGGAACTAGGTGAAAAATGTCCATGAAGTTGGGTCAAAAACCTGCCTAAATTAGGGCAAAATTTCACTAAGTTAAGAAGTTCGTGGACCTATATTCACAAATTCATAACTTGAGATCCAAGCATCTTTTGGGAAAAGTTTGTGCAGCAAAGTTGTAGATTTCATGGAGGACTACAACTTTCATGTTGGAAGTTCCCTTTGAACCAAATTGCATCATGATGAAAAAGTGGTGGAAAGTTGGGAAAAAATAAGAAAATTTCCATACTTAGAAAAATTCTAAGTTATGAAAATTTTCAAATTCAAAACCCTAATTTTCAAAATTGGTTTTCTTGGTGAACAAGTTTCATATTTTGACATATCTTGATGAATTATGACCCTTGGCACTTGATTTTGACCAAAAAGTCAAAGTTTGATTTTTCAGTATACAATTGACTTTTGATCAGTTGACTGCAAAATTCTTCTGTCAATCCAATGAACTTGAGATTTTTTTTAACCATATAATTAGGTCAAGATGATTCCATTGAACTCTTGAAATCATGCTCGAACTTAATTGGTCATTGGCTAGGTTAAAAAAAAATCAGAAATTGCCCTTTCTCAATCAAAACCCTAATTTTGACCATTTTGCCCTTTTGATGATTTGATCAAATTTCTTGAGGAGTTATGATCCAAACTTAATCAAATGGTACATATGAGTCTAAAATGTTGTTGTGGATCAAAAATCATGAAGTTTGACTGTAAATTGACCATAGTTGACTTTTCCCCCAATACAGCTGATTTTTAGGTCAACTGTCCAATTGACTAATAAAAAATATGGTTCAAGGCTTGAAACTTAACATGAGCAATCTTAGGGGTCCAACATGATGTATGAAAGTCACATGAAGCATTGGTGGTCCAAAAATCCTTTTGCAAACTCAAACCTTAATTTTGGGGTATCAGTGCAAGATGAGATGTCTTGAGCTGACCAAACCCTAATTCTGTCTTGAGTCCAAGAGGCCTTGTGAGAAAAGTCTTGATAAATGAGACGGAAAATTTTGGGGTACAACAACTGCCCCTGTTCAATCTTCTTGAACCTGAAGAGTTAGATTGGCGAGTTTTGCCATTCGTGACTCGAAGGTAAAAGATGATTGGACACTATAGTGCCCGTAAATTTGCTCTCGACAAAAATCTGATTGAGGGAATGGGCTTAAAGATGCCATTTGGAGAGATGATAGAATCTTGCTGGAGATGGGCTTATAGATGCCATCCAAGAATGTTTGCTGAATTGTAAGTTGTAAGTCAGAAGAATAAGTATCAGAATGGTGTCCGCGTCTGGAACGTATCTGAGCTGTATCTAGAGACTTGAAATCTGAACGAGAAACAGAATAGCATCCATGTCTAGAGCGTATCCGTACTGTATCAAGAGTATGAAATCTGAATTTAAATAAGTATCGGAATGGCATTCGTATCTGGCGCGTATCTGAACTGTATCTGGGTGTTGAGGTCTGAATGAGTAATAGAATAGCATCCACGTCTGGAGCGTATTTAAACTGTATCTGAGATCTGAATCTGAATGAGTAACAGAATGACTTCCGTGTCTGGAGTTTATCTGGACTGTATCTTGAAGTTGAGGTTTGAATGAGTAATAGAATAGCTTCTGTGTCTGAAGCGTATCTGAACTATATCTGATTGCATAATCTGAATGAGTAACAGAATGACTTCTGTGTCTGGAGTGTATCTGAACTGTATCTGAAAGTTGAACCTGAATAAGTGACAAAATGGCAACCGTGTCTAGAGCGTACCTGGACTGTATCTTGAAAGCTGAATTTGAATGAGTAACAGAATGATTTCTGTGTCTGGAATGTATCTGAATTGTATCATGATTGCATATTGTTAAACGGTAGTTGTTAATCTTATCCTGAAAAGGGTAAAATGTTAGCTGAAACACAAAGTTATATTGCATGAAATGTATGATGCAATATATGTGTTTTATCAATGTTTATGATATGTGGATGTAATGTATGCGCATGTAAGCTGATTTGTGGTATTGCTGAGGAAAATAAATCCTTGACTGCTATCGGGGACAATAAATCCTTGACTGCTGAGGGTAAGAAATCCTTGGCGACTTCTCTGGGGATATAGAGATCCTTCATGTCTTGAAGTTGGAGTATTGACAAAAAATATGTTGCGAGCAATGCCATGCTGCTTGAGTAATCCGCTTGGGGAATCCAGAGAATTTGATGACTTCTACTGGGGATTACACAAAGGAAATCCTTAATCTGCTGGGGAATAAAGAAAACTCTGATGACTTATGCGGGGAATTAATAAAGAGAATCTTTATTCTGTTGGGGAGCAATGAAAACTTTGCGGGGAAGAAAACTTATTCCTGTTTGGAAAAAGTTCAGGAGTTTTTGTCATCTGCCACTTTACTGGGGAGTTATCCTAGGTTGGGGAGAGACAAAAGTTAATTGTTATCTAGTTGCTTTTCAGTCTTCAAGATGACTTGCTGGGGAATTTGGAGAAACTGAATGGTTTCCGCTGGGGATTGATAGTTTGAAACCTTGGCTCCACTGGGGATTGATAGTTTGAAGTTTTGGCTCTGTTGGGGATCTAGATAATGTATTGTAGGGATTGCTCATGGAATAGCCTAAAGACGTTTTCCTATCCTTTCAACCTGTCAGTAATTGTTCTTTTCCATTCTTTTTATTTGTAAACAGTAATTATGTTCAAATGCATATGTTCATCAATGAATCATTGGACGTTTTTGCAAATAAAAACACAAGTGTAAAGAAAAAGGCAAATAATTTTCTGTACTTTGAAAGACATATCTTTGTATTTACTTTGAATAAGTATTTTGTACAAAGGAGACAGACATCCTAGTAAGAGGATGGTGTCATAAAAGTAAGAAAATTTTATACAAATAAAGATAGCTATGTGTAATAATCCCATGGGGTTCCCATTCTGCTATAGCCTTTGTATCTCCGAATATCTTGTCCATCCGTTGCTTCGTCCGAATATGATTGAATTGATCAGAAGCTCAGGGTTTGTCAGTGAAGAGATTGTCTTCAAAGTGATCCGACGAGACATAGTCATACGCTTTAATTCCCTAAATTTTGCCTGGACCGCTCTTTCGGGTTTTCAGTCCACCGGGAAACCCTTTTTTGCCCAAGTCGCCCTTTCGAGTTTTCAACTTGCCGGGTGTACAGATTTTTTTATTTTATCCCTAATTTTTTCCTGAACCTTTTTGGTTCGCCGGGATGCCCTTGTTTTTCCTAGGTGTGTCAACCTAGCGGGTCTCTTATGCGTAGTATCTTTTGACTATGTTTGCGTTCGTAGGGTGCGGCAGATCGTCGCCGTCCATGGTGGTTAAGATCATTGCCCCACCAGAAAAGATGTTCTTGATTACAAATTGTCCTTCGTAGGTAGGAGTCCATTTGCCCCTGGGATCACTTTGTGGCAAGATGATGCGCTTGATCACTAGGTCTCCAACTTGATATACTTGGTGTCTAAATTTCTTGTTGAAAGCCTTGATCATCCATTTTTGATACGCCTGACCATGGCAAACAACAGTAAGCCTCTTTTCATCAATGAAGTTCAACTGATCAAGTCGGGTTTGGATCCAGTCGTCTTCACTCAAACCTACATCTTTCATGATTCTCAAAGAGGGAATATGAACCTCGATAGGTAAAACAGCCTCCATGCCATAAACCAAAGAATAGGGTGTTTCCCTAGTTGACGCGCGAGCCGTGGTACGGTACCCGTGGAGAGAAAACGGTAGCATCTCATGCCAGTCCTTGTAGGTGACTGTCATCTTCTGTATGATCTTTTTAATATTTTTGTTAGCAGCTTCGACTACACCATTCATCTTTGTCCGATAGGGGGATGCATTGTGATGTTGAATCTTGAACTGCTCGCACAAGGAGGTGGTCATAGTATTGTTAAGGCTCATACCGTTGTCAGTGATGATCCTCTCGGGGATACCGTACCGGCAGTTGAGATTCTGCTTGATGAAGCGGGCAACAACATTCTTAGTAACGGATGCGAAGGAAGCTGCTTCGACCCACTTAGTGAAATAGTCAATGGCCACCAGAATGAAACGATATCCATTGGAGGCTGTAGGCTTGATCTCCCCAATCATGTCGATTCCCCACATAGCGAAGGGCCAAGGAGCTGTTAATAAATTTAGAGGAACCAGAGGCACGTGGACCTTGTCTGCATAGATTTGACACTTATGACAAGTCCGGGCGTGTTGATAGCAGTCAGCTTCCATGGTAGACCAATAATAGCCTGCCCGTAGAATCTTCTTCACCATCGTATGCCCGCTAGAGTGAGTGCCAAAGGTACCTTCATGCAATTCAGCCATGATCTTTTCAGCTTCAATCTTGTCCACACAATGAAGCAGAATAGAATCATGATTACGCTTGTACAGGATGCCATTACTTAGGAAGAACTTAGCTGAGAATCTCCTTAAGAACTTTTTGTCATTGACCGAAACTCCTTCTGGATATTCTTGAGCCTCGAGATACCTTTTGACTTCATTAAACCACAGCTGGTCCACTACTTCTTCGGTATTAATCTCGTGACAGTGTGTTGGTTCTTCCATCCGTTCAATGGTGATTTGGGGAGCCTCGTTGTCCCAATTAAGTTTAAACATAGATGACATTGTAGCTAGATCATCTGTTAGCTGATTTTCTTCTCGCGGGAAGTGCTCGAAGGTAATCTGCTCGAAATGTGGTAACAATGTCAAAACATGTTCTTTGTAAGGGATGAGGTTTGGATGCTTAGTGTCCCACTCTCCTTTGATATGACTGATGACCAAAGCTGAGTCCCCAAACACATATAAAGATTTGATTCCCAAGTCTTGGCGGCCTTGAGTCCAAAGATGCATGCTTCATATTCTGCCATGTTGTTCGTATAGTTGAAGCAAAGTCTGGCCGTGAAAGGAGTATGGCATCCTTCTGGAGATATGAGCACATCGCCGATACCGTTACCAAGTGCATTGGATGCCCCATCAAAGTACAGGGTCCATCGGGATCCTTGTTCAGGTCCGTCATATGGCCTGATTTCTTCACTGTTTTCCAATGTCATGATGTCTTCGTCATGGAAGTCAAACATCATGGATTGATAATCTTCTACAGCTTGATGGGCCAGATGATCAGCTAGCACACTGCCCTTTATAGATATTTGGGTAGTGTACTGTATGTCGTATTCCATTAGGATCATCTGCCATCTAGCTATCCTCCCAGACAGAGCAGGCTTCGCAAAGATGTACTTTATCGGATCCATCTTAGATATCAGCAAAGTGGTATGAGTCAACATATACTGCCTTAGCCGGTGAGCAACCCATACCAAAGCGCATCAAGTTTTCTCGAGCAGTGAATATCTGGTTTCACAGTCGGTAAACTTTTTGCTTAGGTAATAAATAGTGTGCTCTTTTCGGCCAGACTCTTCATGCTTCCCTAGTACGTACCCCATTGAATTCTCTAAGACGGCCAGATACATGATTAGCGGTCTTCCCTCGACGGGTGGCATCAAGAGAGGAGGCTCTAGTAAATACTCCTTGATTTTATCGAAAGCAATTTGACATTCATCATTCCATCTGACTACTTGATCTTTCTTCAACAGCTTAAAGATTGATTCACAAATAGACGTTAGGTGAGAAATGAATCTAGCAATATAGTTTAGGCGTCCCAAAAAACCTCTGACTTCCTTCTCAGTGCGAGGAGCAGGCATTTCTTGTATCGCTTTGACTTTGGAAGGATCAACCTCGATGCCTTTTTTCGCTGACAATGAAACCTAAGAGTTTATCGGACCGGACTCCGAATGTACACTTGTTCGGGTTCAATCTTAGCTTGTACTCCTTTAATCTGACAAACAACTTTTGCAAGTGATCGAGGTGTTCTTCTTCAGTCTGTGATTGGGCTATCATGTCATCTACGTAGACCTCTATCTCATGATGTATCATATCATGAAACAAAGCTACCATGGCGCGTTGATAGGTTTCCCCGGCATTCTTCAGTCCGAATGGCATCACTTTGTAGCAGAACGTACCCCACTGTGTGACAAAATTAGTTTTCTCCATGTCCTCAGGTGCCATTTTGATCTGGTTATAGCCTGAGAATCCGTCTATGAAAGAAAATACTTTGTGTTGAGCTGTATTGTCAACCAGGATGTCGATGTGTGGCAGTGGAAAATCACCTTTAGGGCTGACCCTGTTTAAATCTCTATAATCCATGCACATTCTCACTTTTCCGTCCTTTTTAGGCACGGGAACAATGCTGGCCACCCATTGAGGATAAGAAGTAACAGCAAGAAATCCAACATTGAACTGTTTCATAACTTCTGCTTTGATCTTTTTTGACATGTCAAGTCTCATGCGGCAGACCTTCTGTTTCACTGGTGGACAGTCTTCTCTTGTGGGTAGACGGTGTACCATAATGTCTGTATCGAGTCCCGGCATGTCTTCGTATGACCAGGAAAAGATCTCAGCATAATCATGCAATAGCTGAATTAGGCGCTCCTTGACACTCGGATATAGATTGGCACCCACTTTGATTTCCTTTTTGTCTTCCTAGGTTCCCAAGTTGATTGTATCTAACAACTCCTCATGAGGCTGAATTGCTCTTTCCTCTTGTTGTAATAGTCTGGCCAATTCCCCTGGCACCTCACAATCTTCCTCACCTTCGTATTCGGCTTGGTAGATCAGATCTTCAGAGTCACTGAAGGCTATAGCAATATCGTTACCCATGGGATCCGGAATGGAAGGGTACCTACATTTGTAAGTGTGGGTGTGTGTAAGGGTATAGCCATCTTAAAACAATATAATGTAAAAGAAAGACAATGAGCATAAAAAGTTTATATGTGAAAAAGCGTCCATGATTCATTGAATGACATATGAAAATGAAATAAAAACCCTTACAAATGGACCATTGTGCCTCGGGTAAGACACAAGGTTTTTAAAGTGCGAATTGTTTGTGAATTATTACAAGTACAATAGAAATATAAAAGATAAATTACTGAGATATGAAAGTTATCGGAACAAAGTCTTTGGCTTCCCAGTTGCAAAGTCCTCCGCTGACAGTGGGAAATATCCAATCTTCCAAGCTGCCCTCCTCTTCACTGTCTTCTACTGCATTGGCGCTTTGGTTTCTAATCTTTACAAGTGACCCCCCAGCACGGGCACGACGCACAACCTTCTGACCAGTCGAAGTAAACCCCAAGCCGAACTTGTCTGATTTGTACGGAATATCTGGAAGCTTCCCCCATATTGTGCACCCCCCCTTCTTCTACTACTTCCCCTGCATCCTTGAGAGATGACATTCGAGGTGGAGGTCTTGTGATCTTAGTAATCGAGGATACCTCCTTGGTCGCTGCTACTTCCGGAGAGACTTCTTCAAAATGTTGGAAAGGGGTCTCTATGAATTCGCCATCTAACTCTACATAACGGAAAGAATTCAGATGACTAATCATATACTCCTCCTCCCCATGGACAGTTATGATCTTTCCTTGGACCGGGTATTTTCGCATCTGATGCAAGGTGGAGGTGACAACACCGGCGTTGTGGATCCAGGGGCGTCCCAACAGACACGAATAAAAAGGACGGATGTCCATCACATAGAATGTTGAATTGAAGATCTGAGTTCCCACCTTGATTGGAATGTCCACCTCCCCATGGACCATCCTTTTAGAACCATTAAAAGCTCACACCACTATATTGTTGGGTTTTAGAGTCAGCCCATTGCAATCCAACCTATCAAGGGCTTTCTTCAGCAAGACATTTAAAGATGACCCAGTATCAACCAAGACATGAGCTAGGGTTGTTCCTCTGCACTCCACTGATACATGTAGTGCATTGTTGTGTTTTCTCCCTCTGGGTGTCAAGTCAGCATCGGAGAAGCCCAGGCCATTATCAGCTGTCAAACTGGCCACACAGTCCTAGAACTGGTCAGCAGACGTCTCTTGTGGCACATGAGCTGTCTTCAAAAATTTTACCAGACCTTTGGCGTGTGCGTTAGAGCACAACAACAGGGCTAACAAAGAGATCTTGGAAGGGGTCTTCCCCAATTGTTCAACCTTATCATAATCACTTTTCTTAATGATTCTCGGGATTTCTTCCATCTTCTTCTTAGATGTTTCAGGAATAGCTAGTGATTGAGCCTTCGTCTTGACAGGCTCCTCTTGAACATTCTATCATTTATTCTCAGTAGTGGAAACAGGGATAGGAATTGTATTGTCTTTGTCGGTAGGTACGCTTGCAGGTACAATCACTGGTACAGAGGTAATCTTCGGAATGGCCACGGGTCCAAAGACTGCTGTTGGAGGAGAAATCTCTGGAGAGAAGATCCTACCACTTCGGGTGATCTTGCTAGTTCCAGCAATATTACTAATGTCAGAATTGTCCTCTTCGGAGCTTTCTTCTTCAGCAGTCAGTTCATCCTATTTAATACCATGGTAGTAGATTTCTCCACCATAATTCCATGGTACTGATTTATCTGATTTGTATGGGGCAGGCCCGGACATTGTAATCTTAAGCGGAGTAGTATTTGGAGCAGGTGTAATCCTAACGGGTCTTTTAGGGGCCTGGGATGGATTGGCATAGATGGTTATTATTGAAACTTCTTCCACTAGAACGGGTGAAACAGGAGCATTCTCAAACAAAATTTCTTGGTTATCCATCAGTCGTTGGATACCTTTTTTCAACAGAGGGCAGTCAAATGGGGAGGATAGGAAAGCATGGAAGTCTTTGTCACAACCTGGGAAGATGCCAACTTTTAAAAAATTCAACTTAATGGTCGGGAGAGGAGTTAACAGTTCATCCATGGTGGCAACAAACAGATCTACTTCAATAGCGTTGGCATTGTGACCATGCCTCAGCATTGGGGCGGAAATAACATTTGGTTTCTCAGGAGCTTCAAACTCAACTTCCTTCGTGTCTATCAGATCTTGAATCTTATTCTTCAGAGCCCAACAGTTATTGGTGTCGTGCCCTGGACTTTCAGAACGGTACGCGCATCTGGCGTTAGGATGGTAATGTGGAGAAGCAGTATTGGGATTTTTTGGGGCCTCTTTTAGAGTGGCCAGATTCAACTTCAAGAGATGTGGTAGAACTAGAGCTGGAGTCATGTTAATCTTGGTAAATTGCCAAACTGGCCTTTCTACCCTTTGCTGGTTAGTTCTTGGTTGGTCTGATGCAGGCTTCAGAATCATAACGGCACCCACTGTTGGTCGGTGCTCAGTCCTTCCCTGATTCCTCTATGAATAGACAGCAGATACTTCCTTTCTTCCATTAAAGGGCTTTTTTACAGTTGTTGAGGCAGACACATCCTTTTGAATCTTCCCATTTCTTATACCAACCTCCACCCTTTCGCTGGTTAAAATCAATTCAGTAAACCCTGCAGAGGAGCTCCCAATCAGATGATTAAAGAAAGGACCTGATAGAGTTCCCAAGAACATGTCCACCAACTCCCTCTCAGATAGAGGGGGTTTCACCCTTCCGACTAGGTCTCTCCACTTTTGCGCATAATCTTTAAAGCCCTCATTGGAAGCCATAACCATACTTTGTAGCTGAGTACGGGTCGGTGCTAAGTCGACGTTGTATTGATAATCTTTATAGAAAGCTGCTGCCAAGTCTTCCCAATTATGGACATCAGCCCTCTCCAACTGGTAGAACCAATCAAGTTGCGTTCCTGATAAACTGTCTTGGAAAAAGTGGACCCACAGGTCTTTGTCAGCAGAGTGTGGTTGAATCTTCCTGACATAGGATCTGAGGTGCATTTTAGGGCAATACACCCCATCATACTTAACAAATAGTGGAACTTTAAACTTTGGCGGGATTACAATTCCTGACACCAGCCCTAACTCCTCAAAATCTAGCCCTAGTACTCTATGGATTTCCATAGCGCTTAGTCGCTCTTCAAGGTGTTTGTACTTGTCATTAGCCGGAGGGTATTGTTGTTCATAGTAGTCCTCCTCTTCCTCTTCTTCTTCTTCAGAATCTGATGGCACTGCCGTTCCTTTTCCTTTTCTCTCCCCCTCTTCAGATGTTGTTGGAAATTCTAAGGTCCGTCTGGCTTGTCCCTGAAATCTTCTTCCCATGATAACCACACCAGCTGGCTTTTTCTTCTTTTTCTCTTTTTATTTTTCTAGCAGAGTCTTCAGTTCCTCCTGCCCCTTGGCTAAGGTCATGAGCAACTGTTGAAATTGTGAATTCTGAGCTTGCAGATCTTTGACTGTTTGTTCGATATCCATTGTACTGAAATAAACAGTAGAGAGATGAGGAAACTTGTTGCAAAGACCTGTTTATGCTTATGATGAATGATATGTATTCATGCAATGTTTTCAAGGATTTAGAAATTCAAGTTTGTTTTAAACAAAAAAGAAACATACGTCATATTAATAAGATAGAATTTGTGAGTACATCAATGCTCCTTGGGTAAAATAATACAAAATTCTAAGGTAAAAAGATGTTGTGCATCCTCTTTGGTGCAATGTAGGTGTTGAGAGTCTTCTCATCATGAAGTAGCCGAGTGAGTTCCAAAACCTTCTTCTCGCTTGCGTAGAATTGGGCTTCGAAAGTATCGCACTCTCCTTTGAGCTGTATCCAACTCCTTTGTAGGTCTTCGAGTGATGTCGGCATGTCAGGATGTAGGATGGTGTATGGAACCTCTCATTCCTTAACAGGATCTATAATCACTGGGATAATGGAGGGATAAGGCATCATAAGACTTTGGGCGCGGGTTCGTACCCACTTGAGGTAAGGCTCAAGAGGGATGGAATTCTTGTGTCCCAGAGTCTTGCTATCCACCTTGTTGGGCATCCTTCAAGCTCGGATGAATCTCTGGCGGAGTCCTTGGTCATCGTTGTCGTAGTTGAAAACCAATCCTTGAATCAGCATATCATGTGGGCCATCCCTTCGGGCATAACCAAACTGTCTCAGAGCTAATCAGGGGTTGTAGGTGATGCCTCCCCTAATGCCAAGTAGAGGGACATTAGGGAATTCCCCACAACGGTCAACAATGATAACATTCTCTTTGGATCGAGAACACCAATGGATATCTGAATGTGTAAGTGTCATCAACCTTTGTGACCCCCTCAAACCTTGCCCATTCTTCAAGATTGATTGGGGAAGATGAGAAATAAACCATCTTTCCAGGAGAGGAGTGCAACACATAAGAACACCTATTTTCCTCATTGTACGAGTGTGAAAAGAGTAAAGGATATCCCCAAGCAATGTAGGCACCGGGTTGCGAGTCATGAAGATTTTGACAACACTTACATCTATGAGTTGGTCAGGATTAGGGAACAAGACCATCCCATAGATGAGAAGAGCTACAATCTCCTCAAAAGCTTGCAAGTCTAGGGAATTCCAACAGCTTTGGGCCTTCTCAACCAGAAACTTTGCTAAGAAGCCTTTGACACCACTTCTGGTTTCCCAATGAGTTATGACATCAGATGAGTGCAAGTGTAGGTCTTGAGCAATCTCTTCTGGCTTTGGATCTCTTTCCGTACTGTTGAAGGGTAGTTGATTGAGAATAGGAATTCTCATAAGTTGAGAGAATTCTTCCAAAGTGGGCACAAGTTGATAGTCAGGAAATGTGAAGCAGTGATGCAAAGGGTCAAAGAACTGGAAGAGAACCTTCATCATATCCTCCTCTGTGTTGGAAGTGACCAAGTTGAGTAGACGACCATGTCTCTCGGTGAATGGAGAATTCTCAGGAATCCTTGAAGCTAGCTCCTTTAGTTGTGGAGGAATTCTTACAAGGTTGATCTAGAGAGCTTTCCTGCGAAGTGAATCCATAACCTACAAAACAAGAACAAAGATGAATCTCCAAAATCCTTGAAATGGTTAGTGAATGCATATGATGTTCATGATGTCCATGATGTTATGCAAAAGTATATATGTACAAGCAAATCATACAAGTTCCTAGTTTAGGCTTGCATGGGGTTTCATAGGTA
Organism: Vicia faba; assembly: GCA_948472305.1. Taxonomy (NCBI): domain Eukaryota; kingdom Viridiplantae; phylum Streptophyta; class Magnoliopsida; order Fabales; family Fabaceae; genus Vicia; species Vicia faba. The sequence continues at coordinate 1,273,425,878 of OX451738.1, forward strand.
AGTACCCTCTTGAAGTTTAGTTGGCTCAACCTGTCCTAGTAAAAGTAACCGGGTTCTAAGGAGCTCAATATCACTGGATTGTTTCCTTGTTCATTGTTTCAATTCAAGCCTCTTTACTGGCGACCGAAATATTCCAAGGAGCCAACCCTCAATAAGTGTAGTATCGAGTATCTACCAACTTTGGACTGCACCAAAGCCGGTCATCTCACTACATCCTAAAAGGCCAAGTTGGTCAAGTAAAGGTTCTAGAAGTTCATTAGTGCTTCATGACATCACTCAGCAGCCCCATATTCTCTTTGATTGACTCAAAGGCTACCGGTACCCACAAATATGTCGCACTAATATAGCTATTGCTTAGACCATGTCGGTATACCCCGCACAGTTTCCACAACGTATTTCTATTTACCTATAATGTTTCCTAAATCCGGGTGGAGGATTCAAACCCAAACAATAGAACCAAGATATAAAGCAAACAAGTCAAAAAATTGCAAGGAAATAAAGTGATCTAAACCCTAAGGTAACCCTACTTTTAGAATTGTCCCCAGCAGAGTCGCCAGTTCTGTGATGTGGTGGGAGAACTGACTTGAGGTTTTGCGTTTGTGTTTGCAAATGTTGCGGTTAGCAAGAGTCGCCACCGACTTTTGTTTTATCCAAAAGGAAAGGTAAAAAAGCACAGGAAAGACCTTTGAGATGTTTTCTTGAGTTCGAGGGGTAGATTATGAAAAGGGAAGGTGCTAGCACCCTTTTCATCCATGGTTTTCCATGGGATCTTAGTTACTTGTTTAGATCACTTGCTTTGCTTTGTTTTGTTTGAAATGGTGCTTGGTGTGGTTTTGAAAGTATTTTGAAAAAAGGCCATCGTTTAGGCAATCTTTGTAATGATTCTCGTTCGTAAGAATGTATACAATGATGTTTATCTTGTAAAAAATGTTTTCAATATTTTGTAAGATGTTTTGAAATGTGTGTGTGTTTGTTTTGAAAATAGCAAGGATTGTTTTGAGATTGATCAAGTAACTAGAAGCTATCTACCTACTCAAATGTCTTTCTTGTGCATTTTTAATCCTTTGACATTGTTGACTTACCATTGATTTGGTAAGCAACCCTATCTTTGGATGTAAACGGGACGGGCGTCGGTCATTGTATAACCATGATAGCAATATTCCCAAGTATCTTAGCATGTTTGAGGGACCAATATCATTTTTTTTAGGCAACCAAGAATAGCGTCATTGAGGGACTATGATCTTATGTTTGTTTTGTTTTGCCGAGATAATTCGCGTGCGTAACATGGCCATTTTAATTTAAGCAACCAAGTGGGAGAAACCCTAAGGGTGCTTGTGTGCAAAGTGTGTCATTTTCATGCTTTTGTCTTGCAATTAGGTTTTTTCTATTTGTTTGGTTTTTGTTCTTGTCATGCAAACCCTAGTTTACTAAACATGGTATATGAAAGCAATAAATTGCGTAAAATAAGCTAAGCTATTACAACAATTATTATGGGAGGGGGGATACAAGTTTTGAATGGGGATTTTGCATAAATATAAACCTAAATATATTATTACAATCCAATCGAATATTGCGCGAATTAAATAAATGTACAAATATTTAAAATGCAATGCAATGTATTTATGTAAAAATAAGGTTTTGGTATTTGTTTTTTGTATGAGAAAATAAATTAATTAAACGCTAGAAAAAGAGAAAAATATTATTTATTTTTTGAAGGGATGAAACCCTAATTTTTTTAATTAAAAGAAAATAAAGTTTCACATTAATATTTTGTCCATTTTTGTACAAGAAAATAAAAAATAATATAATATATAAATATTAAAAATTAAGTATGTGTAGAAAATAATATTTTATGTGTATAAATAATGTAATACAAATATTAAGTATTATTAATTGTATTTACAAATTTATTTAAGAAAATAAAATCTATTATCCTAATAAACTATTTTTTCATGCAAACAATAATAGAAAAAAATAAAATAAAAATGTAAAAAATAAAGAAATTATTTTTTTATGATTTTTATGATTCAGAAAAATAAATAAAAGTAATAAATATGAAAATATAAAAAGAAATATGAAAAATAAAACATATAAGTTAGGGGGTGCAAAAAATAATTCAGGGGGTGTGATTGGTAAAAGCAAAAAAGGCCAAAACTGCCAAAAAGCCTAGAACAATGCTTCGTCCCTGTCCTTCAGCTTCTGCGCGCGTTCTTTGTTCAAACCAGCAACTTGCTAATGCTTGCACAAAAACAAAAACCCATAACATGAAACATGTGGCATTTGAGCTCACGATTCCAACAATATAAATTTTATAATCTAACTCTCAAAGATCAGAGAGAATTTTGACATTCCCAATTCGTGACCTAAAAATTTTATGAACTTCAAGCTTCAAATTCTCACAGCACAATTAATATAAATGAAAAGTATGCATATGTACAACTTCAACATGATAAGGGCTACATTTTTTCTTCACAAATCGTGGCTTGAGGAAGCCTAAATATAGATATAGAGTTTGAGAAAAATACCTCCTTCAGCTGGATTTGGATAGAGTAATGTAGGGACTTTAATGGAGGCCTGAGGATTGTGTGAGCTTCCTTGAGCTTCCCTGAAACTATTCCAATGCTTAGCTTGCCCTGAGGATGGCTGAAACTCTTTGCACAAGTCAAGTTGCAAGCTTCCAAAGTGAAAATGGCAATGGAAGAAATAGGGGTTACAGACATAGGATGAATGCTTGGACTGCTTTGGTATGATGTGTATGAAGTGTTTCAAATGTTAAAATGCAAAACGCACGAGCCAAAAATTAGTTGGCTTTGGTTTTGCAGAACTACTATGTTTGGATAGAAAAAATGGAGTTTTTGAGTTTGAGAGTGTTTCAGTTGTCAAGCAATCATGTTCTAGTTTGTAACAAGTTTGTAAATATGTATAGAAAGGATCCAATTCCACTCTTCACTAGCTGTGCAAGCTTTTCACCTTTTGGCAACTTTTCTTGTATTTGAAGAAAAGTGAAATGACCATACTAACAGGCCTGTCCTTGCTTGCTTGATAGATGAAATGCACTTGTACAATATGATTGAGACCTGTAGAAATTTCTTGTACCAAAGGGACAAGTCCAAGGCTCAAGATTTGTAAAGTTGCAAAAGCTCACCTTTATGAAAGGCAATGTGAACTTTTGGCCAAAAATGGAAATGTCTTTTGTACAATGCTTCAAAAGTGAAAATAAAGCCTTTAACTTCTGAGTTTGCATTTAATTATGGAGTGTAGAGTGATTTTAGGACCTTTAAAGCAAGATACAACCATCATGGATCTGATTTGCAACTTGATACTTTATGAAAATGGCATGAACAAAAGTGATAAAATGATAACTTCTCATCTTCGATTCTCCCTAACCAAAAATGATCTTCGAGAGTTCTTTGACATTTTGGAAAGCTTATCAAGTGATTTATAATCCATATTTGAAATGAATTTTGAGATACCTCTTGGAACTAGGTGAAAAATGTCCATGAAGTTGGGTCAAAAACCTGCCTAAATTAGGGCAAAATTTCACTAAGTGAAGAAGTTCATGGACCTATATTCACAAATTCACAACTTGAGATCCAAGCATATTTTGGGAAAAGTTTGTGCAGCAAAGTTGTAGATTTCATGGAGGACTATAACTTTCATGTTGGAAGTTCCCTTTGAACCAAATTTCATCATGATGAAAAAGTGGTGGAAAATTGGGAAAAAATAAGAAAATTTCCATACTTAGAAAAATTCTAAGTTATGAAAATTTTCAAATTCAAAACCCTAATTTTCAAAATTGGTTTTCTTGGTGAACAAGTTTCATATTTTGACATATCTTGATGAATTATGACCCTTGGCACTTGATTTTGACCAAAAAGTCAAAGTTTGACTTTTCAGTGTACATTTCACTGCAAAATTCATCTGTCAATCCAATGAACTTGAGATTTTTTTTGAACCATTTAATTAGGTCAAGATGATGCCATTGAACTCTTGAAATCATGCTTGAACTTAATTGGTCATTGGCTAGGTTAAAAAATCAGAAATTGCCCTTTCTCAGTCCAAAACCCTAATTTTGACCATTTTGCCCTTTTGATGATTTGATCAAATTTCTTTAGGAGTTATGATCCAAACTTGATCAAATGGTACATATGAGTCTAAAATGCAGATGTGGATCAAAAATCATGAAGTTTGACTGTAAATTGACCATAGTTAACTTTTTCCCCAATACAATTGATTTTTAGGTCAATGTCCAATTGACTGATCAAAAATGTGGTTCAAGGCTTGAAACTTAACATGAGCAATCTTAGGGGTCCAACATGATGTATGAAAGTCACATGAAGCATTGGTGGTCCAAAAATTCTTGTGCAAACTCAAACCCTAATTTTGGGGTATCAGTGCAAGATGAGATGTCTTGAGCTAACCAAACCCTAATTCTGTCTTGAGTCCAAGTGGTCTTGTGAGAAAAGTCTTGATAAATGAGAGGGAAAATTTTGGGGTACAACAATAATCATCAAGGAGAAACGGCCTAAAGAGCCATGAAGATGTTAGTGCTTCCAATAGTTGCTTTTTTGGTTCGAATATTTTTCAATATCTGAGTTGTACTCCATTTTGAGGATGATTATTAATGAAAGTACTTTTGTTTCCATATTCGAACTGGGTATTCATTTCAAGATACTCAACAATAAAAAGTAAAACCTAGAAAAAAATATATAAATGAATCCAACGTGAATAAGAAAAAGGTCTAAAACTCTTAGCATACTCATAAGCATTCATGCATTCATAAACATTTTCATCTCATAAACTCATAAAACAAAAACTTATCATTTTTTAAAACATCCTCCAGTTAAACCATTGGTAGAAGAAAAGCGCCGCCTCTCCGACCACCATATCAGACAAGAGCCAATCAACAAAAAGTGATGGAACAAATTGAGGAGAACCAAGCTGCATTCAAGGAAGATATTCAGTAAGTCAAAGGTAACGTCGACTCAATGAGAGGAGATATGAGTCAAGTTCTTCTAGACTTGAAGAACATCATCGAAAGACGAGAGAAATTCCCTAGGAAAGCCTTTAAATAAGTAGCCTAAACTATTGGTGCATCAAGCGGACACCAACCGAGGAGAGAACCAGAGTCTGGACCTTAAAAGTCATCTATGGCTCAACAATAAGCAAGACAAGATGATACTGAGTGGTTCATTCCACCTCCACCAAAGGTAGGGGCATATCATACCCTACTGATTCCTATTAACAACATGGACAACTACTTGGACTTGCAATACAGAGACGACAACTTAGAGGATGTCAATCAAGCACATCAAAGAACAACCCATACTCATGCTACTGAGAATCCATTGGTGCTTAACCAGTACAAAGCTCTTGAAGAAAGGTTAAAAGTTGTGGAGAGTTACGATGCTTTCGATGCCGATGATCTCGAAATGGGTCAAGTTCCTGATGTGGTGATCCTGCCAAAATTCAAAGTACCTGACTTTGGAAAATACAAGGAGCTCACATGTCCAAGGAACCATCTGCGCATGTATTGCAGGAAGATGCATGCTTATGTTCAAGACCAGAAGCTGATGATTCATTGTTTCCAAGACAGTTTAAGTGGGGCATCCCTATATTGGTACATGCAGTTGGAACGGGTTCATATTCAAACATGGGCAGATCTTGCTAACTCTTTACCGAAACAGTACAAATATAACTTGGACATGGCACCTACCTACATACAACTCCAAAACTTATCTCAGAAGAAAGAGGAGTCTTTCAAGGAATATGCCCAAAGGTGCTGAGAAATGGCAGCCCGTGTATAACCATCACTTTTGGAGAAAGAATTAGTCAATATGTTCATGGGAACTTTGAAAGGATTATATCATGAAAAGGTGGTTGGAAGCAGAAAGATATAAGGGGGGGAGGGGTCATCTAGTACCCCTTACAATGCAAAAAGACATGTTCCTAACTTCACGAAAAGGAAGGTGGGAAAAATTAATGTTGTGGCCTCACAACCAAGGGCACAACAACCATTAATAATTCCGCGAGAGTAGCAGCAAAATAAATTTGAAAGTCCGCTGAGAAAAATTGACTTGATCCCTAAGTCACCCAGTCAATTATTACAACACTTGGTCCATGCATCTTTGGTAGAGCTAAGGCCTCTAGGTCCTCAAATCTGGGAACCCCCACCAAGGCATGATGCCAATTCCAGATGTGAGTATCATCCAAATTCTCTCGGGCATACAATAGAAAAATGTTGGGCCTTAAAACACAAAGTTCAAGATCTGTTGGATTCTCGGGACATCACTTTTTATAAACCAAATATCAAGTCAAACCCCATGCATCCACATGGTGGACAAGCAATAAATTCAATTGAAGTATTAATTGACTTTGGGGAGGCCAGACGAGTAAAGGTCCCAATAAATTTGTTGAAAGAATATTTGTTAGAGTGTGGGTTCCTTTTGGAACATAATGAAGCTTTTGAGAAAACATTACAAAAATTGGTGGACCAGGGGATAGTCCAATTTGGATCATACCTCGAAGAAGAATATGTAGTCGCGATCGAGGGAAGTACAAAGAAGCCATTGGTAATTCCTTTCCAAGGGTCGAACCTTAATAAGAAGACTCTTGTGATTCCGTGGGGAGAATCAACAAAAACACTTGTGATAACACCAAGAAAAACACTGAGGATACCAGTAGTTCCTAAGACTATAATGGTAATTAGGGGGCCATCTCCTACCTCTTACAAAAGTGACAAAGTAGTGCCATGGAGTTATTATTTGACTATATACGTCAACGAATTAAGATAAGAATGTGAGCCATCGTCAAGTCAAGGACCTGCAATCTCAAATATAGTAGGAACAGGGGGCATAACCCGCAGTGGTCGAATCTTTGGCTCCAAACCGCAAAAGAAGAACGATATTATGGTAAAAAATAGGTATTATACATTGTTGAAAGATAAAGTAAAAGATGTTGTGGCAGAAAATCAAGAACAAGAGCCTTCAAGCAAGAACTTTACTGATCAAGAGGAAGATGAATTCCTGAAGATAATCAAGAGGAGTGATTACAGGATGGTGGATCAGCATCACCAAACCCCAAACAAAATTTCTATACTCTCGTTGCTCATCAATTCAGAAGCGCATCGAGACTCACTAATGAAGGTTCTGAGTTCTGCTCATGTCGCATTGGAAATTACTGTAAATCAATTTAACAATGTTGTAGAAAATCTGACGTCTGGATCATTTCTAGGTTTTAATGACAGTGAGTTACCTCTATAAGGCCGAGCTCACAACAAGGCATTGCACATCTCCATTCAGATAGCTACTACAAGCCTATCCAGGGTACTTACCGATACTAGTTATGATAAGACCAAGTTAACACTAGTTAATGTTGTGATAAGACCAAGTTCTACGATAGTTAAAGCTTTTGACGATTCTCAAATTTCAGTATTTGGAGAAGTGGACCTTCTAGCCAAGATCGGCCCACATATGTTCTATATCACTTTTGAAGTCATGGATATAGAACCAGCAAATACATGTTTACTCGGGCGACCTTAGATTCATGCAGCAGGGGCGGACACTTGGCTTTACATCAGAAATAGAAGTTCTTCATTGAAGGAAGATTGGTCATAATTGATGGCGAAGAGGACATCTTTATAAGTCACATATAATCCTAAAAGTATATCAGTGTTGACGAAGACTGTATAGCCACACCATTCAAGTCTTAGAGGTTGCCTCAATGGTAACCTTACCAATGGAAAAAATCAAGAAACCTATTGTGACATCATGGAGAGATTTAAAAATAGCGGTGGAAAGTTGTGCCTTAAAGGGTTGGGGAAAGCTCCCAGAAATACCTGAGAAGAAGAATCTCTTTGGTTTAGGTTATGAATTATCAAAGGCTTCTCTGAAAGGAAAATCACGGTTTCCTCCAATCCAGGAGACATTCATCAACAAAGGAGTACATCATGGCTGACAAGTGGCAATGATATCTAACAAGAGCAACATCAAAAGGGCGTCTGATTTCATCCATGAATGTGCCCAGGAGAAGAACTCAAGAATTGGACAGTTGTGGAGATTCCTGAGATCTTTTTATCTCCAAAGTAATTTTTCTTGTTTTTGAAAGAACCTATGTTAAGCCCGAGGCATAGGTTTTTTTTTAAGGATTCCCCAATTTGTTTCAGACAGTATTCCTGATTAATAAAAGTTATATTTCACATTTAATTTAGATCCCTGTCTTTATCTTTCATTTATCTCTTACATTTAAAAAATGGCAATACTTTTCTTCATATGAATTTTTCAAATTCACATACTAAAAATTGTACCAAAACATGATAAATATGCAGATCCATGCCTAAAATCACCATAATGTTATTGCTGCTATCTGATATAATTTTGATGCACCCATCAACCAAGCTGAATTAGAAGATAATGAAGATCTTGAACTTTCTAGAGAATTGGAGAGGGATATAAAGCAAAAAGCTGACAGTATACAACCATACCAGGAATCTATTGAGACCATTAACCTTGGCGTAGAGGAAGATCCAAAAGATATCAAGCTAGGGGCAACATTGGAGAAAGGCGTCAAAGAAAGGCTGATTAAGTTGTTACAAGAGTATGTGGATATATTCGCCTGGTCTTGCAGAGATATGCCAGGATTAGATATAAACATTGTGGTGCACAAACTACCTCTTAAGGAAGGATGCTCTCCGGTTAGGCAGAAGCTCAGAAGAACTCGTTCAGACATGTCCAACAATATTCGAGAAGAGGTCCTTAAACAATTTGACACATGGTTCTTAGCAGTGGTAGATTATCCACCTTGGATAGCTAACATCGTCCCAGTATCCAAAAAGGATGGAAAAGTACGCATGTGTGTAAATTATCGTGATCTGAACAAAGCAAGTCCCAAAGACGACTTCCTATTACCTTACATAGATGTTTTGGTGGATAATATAACTCAATCTTCGGTATTCTCATTCATGCACGACTTCTGGGATTATAATCAAATCAAAATGGCACCCTCAGATATGGAAAAGACCACTTTCATGACGCCTTGGGGAACTTTCTGTTATAGGTAATGCCGTTCGATCTGAAGAACGCAGGGGCAACTTATCAACGGTCTATGGTCACATTATTCCATGATATGATTCACAAAGAGGTTGAGGTGTATGTAGATGATATGATTGCTAAATCCCACACAGAGGAGGATCACATCATACATTTATAAAATCTATTCGAGCGTCTGCGAAAGTTTAAACTAAGGTTGAATCCAAACAAGTGTACATTTGGTGTCAGGTCAGGAAAGTTACTGGGTTTCATTGTAAGTAAGCATGGTATTAAGGTAGACCTTGACAAGGTAAAATCCAAATAAGAAATGCCAGCTCTGAGGACAGAGAAAGAGGTTCATGGTTTTTTAGGATGATTGAATTACATTTCAAGGGTCATATCGCACCTAACTGCTACGTGCGAACCTATATTCAAGTTACTGCGAAAAGATCAGACAGTGGTATGGAATAATGATTGCCAGACAACTTTTGAGACAATAAAGCAATATTTACAAGAGCCACTGATCTTAACGCCACCAACTTCCTGGATACCCCTCATCATGTATCTGATAGTGCTTGAAGGATCAATGGGATGTGTATTGGGACAACATGATGAAACAAGCAGAAAGGAGCATGCAATCTACCACCTCAGCAAGAAATTCAATGACTGCGAAACCAGGTACTTACTTCTTGAGAAAACTTGTTATGCATTGGCTTGGGCTACTAATATATTGAGGCAATACATGTTAACTTACACCACGTGCTTAATAGCAAGAATGGATCCTTTAAAGTATGTGTTCGAAAAACCATCTCTCATAGGAAGGATTTCCCGATGGTAGACGTTACTATCAAAGTACGACATCCAATACGTTACTAAAAAGGCCATCAAGGGTAGTGTACTAGCTGACCATCTAGCTCATCAGCCATTACCAGAATATCAATCGATGAAGTTCTACTTTCCAGACAAATATGTCATGGTTATAGGTGACTACGAAATACCAGGGTCCGACAAAGGACCCGAATCAGGGGCACGTTGGAAACTCATATTCGAAGGAGCTTCAAATGCACCAGCACGACATCGGGGTAGTTTTGACTTCTCCAAAGAATTATCACAAACCTTACACTGCAAGGATATGTTTCGACTGCACCAACAACATTTTCGAATACGAAGCTTGTATCCTTGGTCTAGAAGCTGCTATCATTCTAAGAATCAAACATCTCGAAGTATTTGGAGACTCTGCGTATGTCATATACCAAGTCAACGGAGAATGGGACACTAAGCATCCCAAATTGATTCCATATCAGAATCACGCTATGAAATTCACTGAGATCACTTTCAGTCATATCCCACGAGAAGAAAATCATATGGAAGATGCCCTAGCAACTCTATAAGCCATGTTTAAAGTAACTTGGCCAAACCACAAACCACACTTTACAATCAGACATTTTGAAGAGCATGCACATTGCCTTTCTATTAAAGAGGGACCGAATAACAAGCATTAGTTCTATGACATCAAGAGGTACCTTGAAAAATAAGAATATCTAGAAAATGCCTCTATCATTAGCAAGCGAACCCTACGAAAGCTAGCCTCGAAATTATTTGAGTAGTGATGTGTTATACAAAAGAAACTATGATATGGTGCTACTCAGGTCTGTGGAGAAACAAGAAGTAGATACACTTACGAGAGAAATCCATGAAGGTACTTTTGGAACTCATACAATTGGGCATGCCATGGCTAGAAAAATCCTGTAAGCGGGTTATTATTGGTTAATGATGGAAGTCGACTGCTACCATTAAACAAAGACATGTCACAAATTCCAAATCTATGCCGACAAAATGAATGTACCTCCAACTCCTTTGAATGTCATGAGCTCTCCTTGGACATTTTCGATGTTGGGAAATCGATATGATAGGCATGATCGAATCGAAAGCATTTAATGGACTTCGATTCATACTGGTTGCCATTGATTACTACACCAAATGGGTATAAGCGACATTCTACGCGAATGTGACAAGTCAAGTGGTTACTTGATTCATCAAACAAAATCTCATATGCAGATATGGGGTTCCAAGGAGAATCATTACAGACAACAGGTCCAATATGAACAACAAAATGATGAAGGAGTTATGCGATAATTTCAAGATCGAGCATCATAATTCCTTACCATATCGACCCAAGATGAACGGGGCCGTTGAAGCTGCCAATTAGAACATCAAGAAAATCATTCAAAAAATGGTGAAGACATATAAAGATTGGCATGAAATTCTTCCCTTTTCTCTACATGGCTACCGTACAAACATCAATAGGTGAGACTCCTTTTTCTCTGGTATATGGAATGGAGGCAGTAATTCCATTTGAAATAGAAATTTCATCACTTCGGTTCTAATGGAAACAAAGCTTGAAGAAGCAGAGTGGGTTCAGACGCGACTTGATCAGCTCAACCTCATCGAAGAGAAACGCTTGACAGCTTTGTGCCACAGCCAATTATATCAAAAACAGATGAAGAAAGCATTTGACAAGAAAGTCATCCCTCCAGTATTTAAAGAAGGGGATTTGGTACTCAAGAAGATTCAGCTACCTCGCCTTGATTCACGTGGTAAATGGACACCCAACTACGAAGATCCATATGTGGTAAAAACATCATTCTTCGATGGTGGTCTCATCCTCACCACAATGGATGGGGAAGAGCTACCATATCCGGCAAATTCAGACGCAGACAAAAAATACTATGTATAAAAGGCTCGCTAAGTTCGAACCCTAAACAAGTGACTTAGGAAAAAAGGAGCGTCTCGGTGGATCAAAAACCCTAAATGGAGATCTAGGAAAGAATTAGGGACATACAAAAAAAAATTATCCCGGTGGATTGAAAACTCGAAAGGGAGATCCAGGCAGAAATTGGGGATTCTATTAAAAAATAAAGAACAAAAAGACTGCGGTCTCAGAACTACAACTGCATACCACAAAGGAAGGGGTTGATCCAAATCATTTAATTCAGAAGCAAAGGAAATTGGAGCTATCAAAAGTACATTGGGGAAACAACAGTAGCAATTATCATTTTCATTGCATTTTTAGTTTAAAACTTTCTGTAATTACCTATTTCAAGGAATTGCATATTTTACTCTCTTCTATTTCAGAGGCATATTTAATCAGTAAAACATTTACTTTTTCAATCTTTTAATTGTACTTTTCCTTTTCAGACTTGTTTGCAAAATACTACGATTATTTTTGTGAATAATACGTTGAAATCATTTTGGGGATTTGACAAATAAAAGCATTTGATGAAATATTAAAAATCATTTTTGTAGAAAAAACATCAAAAGAAAATACACGCCTACGTCTACATCCACGCCTACACCTACGTCCACGTTTATGTCTACATCCACGTCTGCATCCACGTCTACGTCCACATCCACGCCTACTTCTACACCTACGCCTACGTCCACGTCTATGTCCATGCCTACATCCACGTCTACGTCCACACCTATGCTTGCACCTACGATACAAATATCAAGATCCTGCGGACACTTTTCACCAAGTTCAAATCAATTTAAAATACCATGACGATGCAACATACAACATCGGAGAGAGTTGGTGATACAAAACAAATGGTTTAAAAAGGGAGTTGTATCCAAATTCACAACAAGCATTTGAGGCATACACAAACATTTTGGGCATACATAAACATTTGGTACATATGTAAATATTTGGGGCATACACAGACACTTAGTGCATATACACTCTCGTTTCAATATCAATCTGGGACATTATGCATATACATCATACATGGAATTTTTTCCAAACATACTTTGGGAGAAACCAATATCTAGGGGACCTTTGTCAAGTTTAACAAAGCAAGCATTTACCTTGGTTGAGAATAGACACAACCGATAAAAATCCAATCTAACCTTTGATCTAGTTATCTAAGTTTTGATCATCAAAACACACTTTTTCAATCATCTACCCCCTAGGTTGTGGTAGGTGTGCGAATTACCGGATTAACATTATTCATTCCCTAGGTTGAAATGAATACATGAATTCATCTTTGTGTCGTTTTCCACCTAGGTTATGGTATACGCACAAATTCTTCAAATATCTACCCCCTAGTATGTGATAGATACGCGAATTTTCAGGGTTATATTATTCATCCCCTAGGTTGTGATGAATAACGTAAGCCCACCCCCATTGTCTTTTATACCCTAGGTTGTGATAAAATAAAAATGTTCATCCTCGTATTGTTTACTCCTTAGGTTGTAGTAAACATGACAAAATCTGCAATATAACTCATTGTGTCAATCTCCATGCATCAATGTGTTATCAAGCTTTCTCAATCATCTACCCCCTAGGTTGTGATATGTGAGAGAATTACCAGATTCATATTATTCATTCCCTAGGTTACAATGAATAAGTGAAATCACCTTTGTGCCGTTTATCCCCTGGGTAGTGATAAACACACAAACTCTTCAAATATTTATCCCTTAGTTTGTGATAGATATGCGAATTTTTCAAAGTTATAATATTCATCCCCTAGGTTGTGATGAATAACATAATCTCACCCCTGTTGTATTTTATCCTCTAGGTTATGATAAATACACAAGTTTATCCTCGTAGCTATTTACTCCTTAGGTTGTAGTAAACATAACGAAATCTGCATAGTCCATTGCATCAGTCTCCATGTAGCAATGTGTTATCAAACTCTGTTGCGATGAATAGACAAAATATGCGTCATAAACTTACTATATTAGTCTCCAAGCATTAGTGATTCATATTTTTAAAACTTGTATTATTTTACCTCCTATGTTATGGTAAATATAAAAGAATCTCTGATCTCTTTTAGATACAGATGAGTTATTCGCGTCGTCATATCTAAGTCAAAACAAAACTTTGGTTCAAACGCTTGTAAGATGATACATCATCATTTATGCCTACTTTTCATACCCATGGGAACAGTGTATAACATATCCTTATAATATTTCGGACAAATTTTGGGGTCTTCCATTATTTAATAAACCTCCGATCAGAGTGTGTGAGACCTGCGTATTCTCACACTATTCAATCAAAAGGTAATTAAATAGGGGCAGTTGTCATACCCTAAATATGCCCTACTGATTCCTAATCTTTCATCCCTTATTAATTTCCAGAATTATCATTTGCTTTATAATGTATTCATATATATTCATGGGGATTTATATTTATAAAAAGGGGTTTCATCCTATTAGAGAATTAATGGGTTTTTTTCTAAATCAGGAAAGCCCATGAAATATTGATGTTCCATTAGGTTTTTAGAGAGGAGGTGTATGGATTTCTTAGCTCATTTTGATTTTTTCTTAAGCCAATTAAAAGCTTCACTTAATAAAGGGTACGCCTTAGGTTAGGGGGGTTAGCATTCAATTTGCTAAGCCCATTTCATTTTTGGGTCAAAGCTGTTGGTTTCATTCCATTTATGAATAAATAGACAGAGGGGTATACCGATTGCAAGAAGGGTGTATTTTTTAAGCCCATATAAATCACTTAGAATAAATAGAAGGGGGTAAGTTTTACATTTTTTCGAGAAGGCCCAATAATTGAACAAATTAGGCCCGTTTCTGTTTTTTGTTTTGTTGAGAAATTGTTTTGTTTTTTATAGTAACGCTATTAAAGTCATATTATTATGAGTTTAATTAAAATTTTGATTATTTTATTAATCAAGAAAAAAACATTGACTGAAAGTCAAAATTGAAATCAAAAGGCCTTCTAAACCGTCGGGTTCAGCCCTTCACCATTTCAAGCACAAGCCCAATCGAGAACATACACTGTGCAAATCCAAGAAAAGAAACGTTTGTTTTAGGGTTATAACTATTACTATTCGAATCAAATAAAATCAAAATCTTCCATATTAAAGTGTTTGGAGGTTTACAAATGTAACCCAATCAAATTAGAATCAAAGTCTTACAAAACATTTACAAATCATAATTTACAAACGTATCAAATCAAAACTGAATCAAGATTATTATACAGATTACATACAAAATTAAAAACTAATCTTCAAATCCCTAATTCTTCTATCAATCTTAAAGTAACGACTATTATAAAAAAAATTCCTAATATACCAAAATCTAAACGCTATGAAAACCTAAGACTCTAAGACAAAAAGGGGGAGAAAAATTTGACAGAAGGGAGAAAGATCACAGAACAGAGAGAGCCTGGGAGAAGAAGGAGATTCGAGCCCCGCCGCTGTAAACTTTTGCATCGCCGCTCCATAAGCTTAGGGTTTCAACATCTAAAACCCTAGCTCTTCTTTGTTGCGCTGCCACTGCTTCCATCATCACCACCGACCAGTACCTATCAAACGCAAAAGGAAAAGAGATCATAAGGAGTTACACATAGGAGGCTCGAAGAAAATTCACGATTGGAGGTAACGAAAATTCAGCTCTTGTTTTTTTCCTGTTGTTTCGCGATTTGGGTTGTGGGAAAGATTTGAAGGTAAGAGAATGATCACCGCCGATTAGGGTTTGGGAGTAACGGTAAAGATTAGGGTTCTGTATTAGGGTTTCTGCATTGTTGTTTAGAAGAGAGAGATGGGAGAATAGGGAAGATGGAGAGAAGAAAAATGACGAATTGATTTGTAAAAAACAAATATAATGTGTTCAACAATCCCGTATGCATAAGTCCATGGTCATCATCATACAACCTCCGTCATAACTTTATGATCCCCATCATGCGTTACAGAAACGTGTGCATATTGTATTAACATATGCCCGTTTGCATGGAGTCCAAATGGATTCTCAAATAGCCTTTGGGCCAATAAAAACACCCCCAAGAAGTTCTGTTTACTAACCATGCAAATACTCACCCCCCTAACGCTAATGGGCCAAGTCCAATATCTGGACTTGGACCCTTACTCCCTACACCCCTAGCTTTTGCTACATAGTTCAAATTCAACCCTCCTGTCGTTTGGGCCTGAATTCAACATCTAAATTCAGGACACTTCTACCTATACCCCCCATGCGTTTTTTAATTTAATTTTTTTTATTATAATTATTTTTTATATTTTTATATATTTTTAAATTTTAACATTAATTATTATTATTATTATTATTATTATTATTATAAATAAAATATTTATTCCAACTCATCCAAATATTTATTTTATTGCATTAAAATTATTTTTTAATCATGCATTAATAAGATATTTTTATAGTTAATACATTAAAAATATTTAACCAACACTAAACTCTTTTTATTAAATCAAATTAACTCAACAGTCAATTTCCAAAAAGGATTATGAATATATTTTAATCGACTGTGCACTTTGTCTAAAAACTCCGCTATTCACACACCCAGCCTAAGTACAAGGGAAATTCAAATATCTTCGTAATCTATAAAAAACACCAACCTACTGCGAACTACGAATTGAGACTCTGATTCCTCCTAAGAGGATATGTAGGCATACAACTAAAATCACGATGATTTCCCTTAATAAAAACCTAAAATCTTATTTCTTAAAGATCGCGTTTCTAAACCCTAGTACACTTGTGAACAAGGTAGATGAGGGGTGCCTAACGCCTTCCCTTCCTCTAAGAACGAGTCCAACAAACCTAGAATCTCTGACTTATTTAGGGCTAACATTTATATTCCCTTCCTTAGGATAAAAATTAAGGGTGATGACTCTCAATTTTAAACTGGTTATAACTGCTGGCGAATCTGCTGGAGACTCAACCCTAGGTTTTAGAATCCTTTCCTTTGGATTTAGGGTTTTGACAGGGTTTTATTTTTTTTGTGTTTTCTATATTTGCTTATTTATTTGGTTTATTTATTTAATATTATTTTGTCATTGTTATATTATCATTTTGTGGCGGGATTTTAATTTTTTTTTAAATTATTTTTCAAAACCCTTAGAAAGAAGGTTCGTCTATTAGCCAAGGGGATAGATCTGCCCTATGAGTTTATGTGACGACTTCGCCTAGAGTCGGTGGAATTCTGCGAAAGGAATACGTCTCAATAGACATCCTCTTGGGGGTAGTACTTTGGAATGAAACCTATGACTCTTTGTACAACCCTTAAACCAAAATCTCATGATGAGACCTCTCATGACCTAGAGACAAAAGTTTTGGTCTGTAAAGATGCTCCACTTAAGGGAGGCCCTTGTGCCTTTCCCTCTAGTGTTATTCATGATACCCTTAAGGAAACCACCTTATGGGGAGGGTAGAATATCCGTAGGCCAAAAATAGGAGCCTTCCTTCTAAGGGTACCATTCATAAAATCCTGCTATTAAAGCCCACAATCATGCATTTATACATTTTTTCACTTCATATATTCATTACCCTCTATTTCTTTTTGTTTGTATTATTCACAGAGTCAAAAAATAATAACTAAAGGTTTTTTGAAGGAGTGTCTTAAAAATGAATACCAAAGGGAAACAACTTGTACGTATCAATATCGTCAAGCTAGATATGACAAAAATCAAGGCTATAAAACGGAAACTGTCTGAAAGAGTTTTGAAGATGTTCACTTGTTACTATGGGAATACCTTTTACTTAACAAAAGTAAAGGTACATTTAGTTGTTGTTTCTGCCCTAATTCAGTTTTATGACCCTCCATTGAGATGCTTCACCTTTCAAGACTTTCAGCTAGCACCGACTCTGGAAGAATTCGATAGACTTTTGAACTTTTCTAAAGAAAAAGCTTATGTGAGTATCAGGAAGACTATTGACGTCAAAATCTTGGCAGAAGGTTTAGGGATCCCTTATCCCTAATTGTCACTTAATTAAAAAAAAGAAGGTGACGTAAGAGGGACTAAGAGGTGCTATTTGGAGACTAAGGCTTTTGATTTTTCCAATAACAAAGAATGGGAGTCTTGTATTGATTGTTTAGGACTGCTTGTGCTTGGTGTAATCTTATTTCCACGGACTTTGGACTATATTGACCCTACGGTCATTAGCGTATTTTGGGGGCGAAAATGTTTTCAATATGAATCCAACTCCCGCTTTACTTATTGATATTTATTACACACTTCATACACAGTACGGAAAAAGAAGGGGTACTCTAAATTGTTGTATCCCACTCTTATATTCTTGGTTTATGACTCACCTCTACAAGGAAGAATACATGATTCCAAATCTAAAAAGATATGAGTGGCCTCAAAAATTAAGGTCCCTTACTGCTAATTGAGTATTATGGTATGTGAGGAAGCTAGACATTAGAGACATCATCTATAGTTGCAGAGACTTTCCTAATGTTCCATGGATCGGATCACGAGGTGGCATCAACTACAACCCTGCCTTGGCCCTACGACAACTAGGGTATTCTTTGGAGGATAAACTCTGAGATGAACAACTCCAACATTTGATCATTGATGACATGGGCAAAAACAACCAAGAGTGGCTCAATAAGATCATCCAGGCTTGGAATAGGGTTAATAAAAGAAAGGCTGAAAGGAAGAATGTTGTGGCGAAGGAACCTTACACTCGATGGGTTTTGGATAGGGTACGAGTTGTTAAGTTACCATTTGACCTAGATCCTGAGTACAAGCCAGAGGTCCCAGAGTCTCCGACTATGTCCTTACAAGAAATAGAAAATTTGAAGAATTCTTTAAAACAAGCTCAAAGGGAGAAGGAAGAATTGGAGCTTAACCTCCATAACTTAACTAAGGAGAAAAGACAAATGCAAAACATACTTTAATAAAAGGACCAACAAATTCAGAGATGTCGTGAGGAATTTGAGAAGGAGAATTTTTAGCGGAAGCGTTCGACTGAATGGTTGTTAAGTGATACTTTCAATTTGGATTCCCACAACCAAAGGTTGGAAGATGCTGCTAGTGAAATTGGGAGATTAAATGGATGGTATGAAAAGGCAATGAAGGATAAAAAGGTGATGAAAGAAGATCTAAGGGCTCAAATCCAACGTCTAGCGCAAGCTTCTTTAGATCAAGAAGAACAAATAAAGTATCTTACCACCAGAATCTGGGATAGCCAAGAATCAGAGATAGGAGAATTCCTCAAAAGGATAAAGGCAGGAAGATTTCTCGCCCAGAAAATTTAAGAATACGAGAAAGTATGCCTTGAGTTAGAAAGCCTTCGAAAGGATTTCCTAATACAATAAAAACTTGATACGGAGATGAGGGCTGAAAAGTTGTATTGGGAAGAGCAGTATGTGAAGATCGCCAAAGCGAGGAAATATAATCATAAGATAATTCATGACCTTTACTGAGAATACCGATTCTACAAAGACAAGCATGCAAGACTCGCTTTCTTAGCTAATAATCTCATTGAAGACATCCCTAGGAGTTTGAGAGATGCAGAAAATGTGATGGTTCCTCTCCCAAAAGATGTTGAAGACTTCCTTAAGCTTTGTAGGACAATGGTCGATGGTTTCAGAGCACACATCCGCAGACGCACTTAGAAGACTTTTTCCCTTTGTTTATTTATTTCAACAAATTTTATTGTTTTAACTTTTGAATATTTTTCAATATCTGAATTGTATTCTTTTTTAAAGACAATTACTATTTATCAAAGGCGTTTTGTTTTCGTATCTCATTTGTGTATTTATTTTTAGATACTCACCAATAAAAACCAAAACCTGAAAAAATATTTCATATATATATATATATATATATATATATATATATATATATATATATATATATATATATATATATATATATATATATATATATATATATATATATATATATATATATATATATATATATATATATATATATATATATATCCAACTGAATAAGACAATCGAAATGAACCCCTCAGCATATTCATATGCATTCACAAACATTTGCATCTCATGTACTCATAACACAAAAACTCATCATTTTTCAAAAAAAAATCTCTAGTTAAACCATTGGTAGATGAAAAGCGCAGTCTCTCCGACCACCATATCAGACAAGAGCCAATCAACAAAAACTGATGGAACAAATTGAAGAGAACCAAACTGCATTCAAGGAAGATCTTGAGCAAGTCAAAGGTAACGTCAACTCAATGGGAAGAGATATAAGTCAATTTCTTTTATCCTTGAATAACATCATTGAAATACAAGAGCAAATCCCTAGGGTAGCTTTTGAAGAAGTAGCCTAGACTATTGGTGCATGAAATGGTCACCAACCGAGGAGAGAATCAGAGTCAGGATCCTAAAAGTACGCCATGGCTCAACAAGAAACAAGACAAGCTGATAATGAAGGGTTTGTCCCACCTCCACCAAAGGTAGATGCATCTCATACCTTGACGATTATGATTAACAATGCAAACAACTACTTAGACTTGCAATATGGAGACCACGACTTAGAGGATGTCAATCAGGCACCTCAAAGAACAACCCATACTCAGGAAATTGAAAATCCATCAACGATCAATCAGTACAAAGCTCTTGAGGAAAGATTAAAAGCTGTGGAGGGTTACAATGCTTTTGATGTAGATGCTCTCGAAATGGGTCTAGTTCCAGATGTGGTGATCCCACCAAAATTCAAAGTACCTGAATTTGGAAAATACAAGCGGCTCACATGTCCAAGGAACCATCTACGCATGTATTGCAGGAAGATGCATGCCGATTCTAAAGACCAGAAGTTGATGATTCATTGTTTCCAAGATAGTTTAAGTGGGGAATCCCTAGATTGGTACATGTAGTTGGAACGGGTTCATGTTCATACATAGGCAGATCTTGCTAACGCTTTCCTGAAACAGTCCAAATATAACTTGGACATGGCGCCTAGCCGCATGCAACTCCAAAACTTGTCTCAGAAAAAGGAGGAGTCTTTCAAGGAATATGCCCAAAGGTGGAGAGAAATGGCAGCCCGTGTACAACCACTACTTCTGGAGAAATAACTAGTCGATATGTTCAGGGGAACTTTGTAAGGATTGTATTATGAAATGATGGTAGGAAGCGTCTCCTCCGGGTTTTTGGAATTGGTAACTATTGGAGAAAGGATTGAAGCTGGAATAAAAATCCGAAAGATACAATGGGGATCATCTAGTACCCCTTACAATACAAAAAGACATGTTCCTAACTTCACAAAAAGGGAGGAGGGGGAAAATTAATTTTGTAGCAGCACATCCAAGGGCATAACAACCACTGATAATTCCACGAGAACAACAACATAACATGTTTGAAAGACCTCCAAGAAAGTTTGACATGATCCCTATGTCACCCAATCAATTATTGCAACACTTGGTCAATGCATCTTTTGTAGAGTTAAGACCTCTAGCTCCTCCAATCGGGGCACCACCACCAAGATACGACGCCAATGCCAGATGTGAGTATCATGCCAATTCTCCCGGGAATACTGTAGAAAAATGTTGGGCCTTCAAACATAAAGTTCAAGATTTGTTGGATTCTTAGGATATCACCTTTGATAAGCCGAATATCAAGTCAAACCTCATGCCT
The DNA here is from genome assembly GCA_948472305.1 of Vicia faba. Classification (NCBI taxonomy): domain Eukaryota; kingdom Viridiplantae; phylum Streptophyta; class Magnoliopsida; order Fabales; family Fabaceae; genus Vicia; species Vicia faba. The sequence continues at coordinate 1,273,447,274 of OX451738.1, forward strand.
CCGCATGGTGGACCAGTAATAAATTCAATTGAAGTAGTCACTGACTTTGGGGCGGCCGGATGAGTAAAGGCCCCAATAAGTTTATTGAAAGAATATATGTTAGAGTTTGGGTTCCTTTTGGAATATAATGAATCTTTTGAAAAGACATTACAAAAGTTGGTGGACCAGGGGATAGTCCAATTCGGATCATACCCTGAAGAAGAATATGCAGTTGCGATCAAAGGAAGTACAAATAAGTCATTGGTAATTCCTTGCCAAGGGCCGAACCTTAATAAGAAGACTCTTGTAATTCCATGGGGAGAATCAATAGAAACACCAATAACACCAAGACAAACTCTGAGGATACCAGTAGTTCCAAAGACTACGATGGTAATTAGGGGGCCATCTCCTACCCCTTACGAAAGTGACAAAGAAGTGTCATGGATTTATGATTCAATTGTATACGTCAATGGCTTAAAATAGGAATGTGAGTCATCATCAAGTCAAGGACCTGTAATCTCAAATATAGCAGGAACATGAGGCATAACCCACAGTGGTCGAATCTTTGGCTCAAAACCGCAAAATAAGAATGATGTAGTGGTGAAAAATGAAAATGATACGTTAGCATAAGACAAAGGAAAAGAAGTGGTAGAAATAAGTCAAGAAGAAGATCCTCCGAGCAAGAACTTTACTGATCAAGAGGTAGAAGAATTTTTGACGATAATCAAGAGGAGTGATTATATGGTGGTGGATAAGCTTCACTAAACCCCATCCAAAATTTATATACTCTCGTTGCTCATTATTTCCGAAGCGCATTGAGACTCACTAATGAAGGTCCTGAGTTCTGGTTATGTCGCAGAAGAAATTATTGTAAACTAATTTGACAATGTTGTAGCAAATCTGACGTCTGGATCATATCAGGGTTTTAATGACAATGAGTTACCTCCACATGGACGAGCTTACAACAAGGAATTTCACATCTCCATTCAGATAAGTACTACAAGCCTATCCAGGGTACTCACTGATATCAGTTCTACCCTCATTGTACTAGCAAAATTTAGCTTGATGAAGTTAACACTAGATGGTGTTATAATAGGACTAAGTTCTATGATAGTTAAAGCTTTTGACAATTCTCAAAGCTCAGTATTTGGAACAGTGAACCTTCCTGTCAAGATCGGCCCACATATTTTCTATATCACTTTTCAAGTCATGGATATAGAACCAGCATATACGTGTTTACTTGGACGACCCTTGATTCACGCAGCAGGGGAAGTCACTTCGACTTTACATTAGAAACTGAAGTTCTTCGTTGAAGGAATATTGGTAATAATCGATGGTGAAGAGGATATCTTTGTAAGTCATATAGAATCCTACAGGTATATTAGTGTTGATAAAGACTGTATAGACATACTATTTCAAGTCTTAGAGGTTTCCTCAATGGTAACGCTACCGGTCGAAAAAATTAAGAAACTTATTGTGACTTCGTGAAGAGATTTACAAATAGCGGTGGAAAGTGGTGCCTCAAAGGGTTGGGGAAAGCTCCCAGAAATACCTCAGAAGAAGAACCTCTTTGGTTTGGGTTATAAATTATCAAAGGTTGCTCTGAAAGGAAAAACACGATTTCCTCCAATCCATGAGACCTTTGTCAACAAAGGAGTAGAGCATGGTGGACATGTCGCAATGATATCTAACAAGAGAAACATCAAAAAGGCATCTTACTTCATCCATGAATGCGCCCCAGGCGAAGAACTCAAGAATTGGACAACTGTAGAGATTCCCGAGATCTTTTTCTTTCCAAAGAAAATTTTCTTGTTTTTGAAAGAACCTATGTCAAGCCCAAGGCACGGGGGTTGCTTGTAAGGGTCCCCCAATTTGTTTCAAACAGTATTCATGACTAATAAAAGTTATATTTCGCATTCAATTAAGATCCTTGTTTTTTGCTGGCATTTATCTCTTATATTTAAAAATGGAAATACTTTTCTTCATATGCATTTTCAAATCCACATACTAAAAACTGAACCAAAACATGATAAATGTGTATATCGATACCCAAAATCACTGATAATGTTATTGCTGCTATCCGATATAACTTTGATGCACCCATCAACCAAGCTGAAGAGGAATATGATGAAGATGTTGAACTTTCTAAAGATTTGGCGAGGGAAATAGAGAAAAAAGCTGACAATATACAACCATACCAGGAATCTATTGAGACCATTAACCTTGGCACAAAAGAAGATCCGAAAGAGATCAAGCTAGGGGAAATATTGGAGAAAAGCATCAAAGAAAGATTGATCAAGTTATTACATGAATATGTGGATCTATTTGTCTGGTCTTACAGAGATATTCCAGGATTGGATATAGATATCATAGTCCACAGACTACCTCTTAAGGAAGGTTTCTCTCCAGTTAAGCAAAAGCTCAGAAGAACTCGTCTAGACAAGTCCAATAAGATTCGAGAAGAGGTCCTTAAACAGTTTGACTCAAGGTTCTTAGAAGTGGTAGATTATCCACATTGGATAGCTAACATCATTCCAGTACCCAAGAAGGATGGAAAAGTACGCATGTGTGTAGATTATCGAGATCTAAACAAAGCAAGTCCTAAAGATAATTTCCCGTTACCTCACATAGATGTTTTGGTGGACAATACAACTCAAGCTTCGGTATTCTCGTTCATGGACGGTTTCTCAGGCTATAATCAAATCAAAATGGCACCTGAAGATATGGAAAATACTACTTTCATGACGCCTTTGGGAACTTTCTACTATAAAGTAACGTCGTTCGGCCTGTAGAACATGGGGGAAACTTATACACGTGTTATGGTCACATTATTCCATGATATGATTCACAAAGAGATTAAGGTGTATGTAGATGATATGATTGCCAAATCCCATACAGAGGAGGATCACACCATACATTTACAAAAGTTATTCGAGAGTTTACAAAGGTTCAAACTAAGGTTGAATCTGAACAAGTGTACATTTGGTTCCAGGCCAGGCAAGTTACTGGGTTTTATTGTAAGTCAGCATGGTATTGAGGTAGACCCCGACAAGGTATGATCCATACAAGAAATTCCAGCTCCGAGCATAGAGAAAGAGGTTCATGTTTTCTTAGGACCATTGTATTACATTTCAAGGTTCATATCGTACCTAACTGCTACATGCGAGCCTATATTAAAATTACTGCAAAAAGATTAGACAATGGTATGGAATAATGATTGTCAAACAACCTTTGAAACAATAAAGAAATATTTATAAGAACCACCAATCTTAATGCCACCAGTTCCTGGAAGAACGCTCATCGTATATCTGACAATGCTTGAAGGATCAATGGGATGTGTATTGGGACAACATGACGAAATAGGTAGAAAAGAGCATGCAATCTACTACCTCAGCAAGAAATTTACTGACTGCAAAAACAGGTACTCACTTCTCAAGAAAAATTGTTGTGCATTGGCTTGGGCTACTAAAAGATTGAGGCAATATATGTTAACTCATACCACGTGGTTAATAGAAAGAATGGATCCTTTAAAGTATGTGTTCAAAAAACTAGCTCTCACGGGAAGGATTGCCCGATGGCAGATGCTACTATCAGAGTACGACATCCAATACGTTACACCAAAGGCCATTAAGGATAGTGTACTAGCCTCCCATCTAATTCATCTAATTTTTTTAAATCAAGAACTTTATTACATATGACATTGAATAATAAGTACAATCTCATTATAGTTACTCTCACATTCTTTGGTAAGATCCCACAGATAGCCAGTAGTAGAAGTTATTGCATCAATACATGACAATCATGAGATTTTAAACCAATTAACTTGGGATCTTTCATTGATAAAAGTTTCTTGATGTTTGATAAGTAACCTTGTGGAACTTTAATACCTTGCAAACACTCGCAAAAAATTTTCTTTTCCTTTTTAGATAGAGTGTGACATGCTGGAGGCAGATAAGTTCTTTTTCCTTTCTCTATTGGAGCCAACTATTTTCATATACCCATCGTCTCCATATCAAGACGGGAAACCTTACTATCTTTAGTCTTTCCTGGAATATTTAGAAGTGTTCCAATCAAACTATCACACATATTTTTGTCCATGTGCATCACATCAAGATAATGTCTAACATTAAGACTTGACCAATATGGAAGATCAAACAAGATAGACCTCTTTTTCCATATATATTTTGCAACTTATCCTTTTTCTTTTTCTCTCTTCTCGAAGACAACATTAATGTGTTCCAGCTATTGATAAACTTCATCCCCGGTTAAAGGCTCAGGAGCCTCATCAAACTCTTGCTTTCCATTAAAAGCCTTCCGCAATCTAAGATAAGGATGACCGGGTTTTAGAAATTTCCGATGCCCAAGGTAAACGGTCTTTTTTCCAAACTCAATTTGGTGATAACAATTATTATCTTCACAAATAGGACACCCTTTATGTCCTTTGACACTATATCCATCCAAGTTACCGTAAGCAGGAAAGTCATTGATTGTCCAAAATAACATTCACGCATCTTAAACTTTTCCCCAGAATATGCATCATCAACCTCAACACCTTCATTCCATAAGAGTTATAAATCATCACTTAATAGACTTAGATAAACATCTATGTCATTACCAGGCTGTCGTGGTCCAGAAATCATCATACTTAAAAGTATATACTTGCGCTTCATGCACAACCAAGGAGATATGTTGTAAATAGTCAGAAGAAGAGGCCACAAAGAATTATTAGTGCTCAAATTATCAAAGGGGTTCATTCCATTGGTGGCAAGCCCAAGTATAAGGTTTCTTGGCTCAACTCCAAAACCTGGAAACAACGAATCAATTTTCTTCCATTGCAACGAATCAGCTATATGGTGAATGTTTATGTAATAACCAGTTGAAAATATAGAGTCTCCACCATTAATTTTTATCCTAGGGAAGGTAATATAACAGATAACCTTAATTAGGTCAGAGATTCTAAGTTGTTGACTCGTTTTAGACAAAGGCAAGGTGTTAGGCACCCCTCATCTACCTTGTTTACAAGGATACTAGGGTTTAGGTTTACGGTTTAGGAATAGGGTTTTAATTTTAATTAGGGGAACTCTCCACGGTTTGTAAGTTGTATGCCTATGTATCCTCTTATGATAAACAAATTCCAAATTCATAGTTCGCAGTTGTTTGGTTAGTTTTTTTATGGACTATGGAAACATCTTGAATTCTCCTTGAACCAAATCTAGGTATGTGAATAGTGGAATCTGTTGACAAAGTTCGCAGTCAATAGAAGATATTTCCATAATCCTTTTTTTAAAATACATATAATGTTGTACCCCAAAATTTTCCCTCCCATTTTACTCAACATATGTTCATTAAGATACTCAACTTGCTCAAGGATGCCCAATAGTTGACTAGACAAACTCTCTCCTAAAGCAATGAACCTCCAACTAGGGTTTCCATTTTCATCAATATGGGTGAGTCCAAAAGGACTCGTATGCTCTCCACATTCATAATATGTTCTCAATACCATTCATGTCAAGTTTCATTCCTTGCACAAGAAGTTTGCCCAGTCAACTGCTCAAATGCCTGAAAATTAACTATATTAGGTCAAAAGTCAAATGGGGCCCATATACAGTCAAACTTCAAGATTTTTGGTCAATATCAACATTTTTAAGTGATATCCATCATTTGATCAAGGGTTGATCATGATTCCCCAAGGAAGGCTCTTAATTCATCAAAACTCAAAAGTTGCTAAATTAAGGTTTCTTAGGAAAAGTCAACCAAACTTTGACCAGGCATAACTTTCTCATACTTTATCTGAAATTTCTCATCCAAGGCTCATTTTGAAGAGAATTCAATTCCTTACAACTCATCTTCAGTCCTCAAGTTCAAGAGATGCACTCATGAAAATATATAAATTCAGACATTATAGTTCATTCCAAAAAGTCAACAAAAACATCTTTTGGGTCAAAGCTTCTTACATGAGCATGGAAGACTCAATTGAAATGAAACCAAAATGGGTGTTTAGGGGACACCCTGAGATTTCTAAAAAATCCAAGAACACCCTCTTAGGGTCAAAATTGAAGGAGATATGCATTGTCAAAGTTGGCCATTTTTGGAGAATTGTCAAAAGTCAACAATACCCAAAATTTCATTTTTTGGAAAATGGGCCTAACTTTTTATGCTTGCATCTTACTTTTAACAATGTCCACGACCCAAACACTCTTCCATATTTTATTGACTTTATTTATTTAATTTATTTTGATTTTAATCATTTAAAAATCAAATTAAGTCAAATAAATGATATAAAATATGAAAGATTTGTTTTTGATCTGATTTTGAATGAAATGCAATCCATTTATGCTGCCAAAACAGAATCAAATCATGCCAAGGTTGATTGGAGTGAGAATGGAATGATTTAGCTTGATTTGGAAATAAATAATGCAAGTTTGGAATGGAATCAAATCTTAATAATTGGCAAGGATTTTTTAAGCTTTTTTTTAACCTAATTCAAAGAGATTCATATACATAACAAATCCCAAGCACAAGGAGGCAGAAAAGTCGTGTGAAATGGCCAAGAACAAATTGCACTTTTGTTAAAAAATCTCAATTGGAATCCCAGATTACAGCCATTCTCAAGGAGGTTTAAAGCTTGCAACACATTTTTGGACGCCTCTACAAGCTTTTCCAACACTTGCCAAGCTCTGAACCATCAAGAATCACGCTCCATACACATCACGGTTTGACATATTTTTTTATTTTGATTACGTGCATACAGGCTTTTCTATGACATTTAATCATGTATTCTGGTTTGTCACAAAGGTTCGATGCTTGTTGAATGCTTTAATTGAGTTTTGAGTGCAGAGAGGGAAGATTTCCATTCTTAGGGTTTCCAAGTTTTGCTTTGGGGCTTCCCTATATAGGCAAAATTAGATCAAATCATGGGCACCATTAAACCCAAGGTGTGATTTCTGACTGTCATATACCTCTGGTTTAAATTTATTTGGCTTGTGTTGTATTTTCAATTATTGCAGGTTTGTAGCCATGGACGAAAACTGTCACTATAACCTTCAGTGTCAGTTTTTTCTGTAGGTAAAAAAAGATGGGCATCTAAAACAACAGTCCTGAGGAAAGAGACGATTTCGTGGCTGACTTCTATTGGTCCATTTAAATTCATGTGCGTGTTTTGGGCATGAAGCATTGTTTCCATTATATTATTATTTTTCCATGTATATCAATGAATGACAAGTTGGCCTAGTGGTAAGGATGAACATAAGGGAGGCGAGAGTCTTGGGTTCGAGACTCAGGTTTGGCATTTTTATTTTTTAACAATTTGATTGCAGATCCGATGTGTCTCACCTTCCAAACACTTGGTACGCGCCCCAGATCCTTCCCTTGGATTATCACCATCACAGATCCAACGCCCAGCATATGCAGGTCCACCATGAACCCTCAGAAGATGGTCTCAACAGATCAGGCACCAGACTCTGGGCCATCATTCTGGGCCCATTACAAATTTGGAAATGCACCCCCTGGAATGCTAACTGCATCAGGCCCATTTCTTTTTCTTTCTATTCTTTTTTATTTGCTTTTTTCTTTTAATTTATTATTTTAATTATTTTCACAATAAAAATCTTTATTTTAATAAAATCAGAAAATCAGAAAAATCATTAAAAATTAGATTTAGTTTTTTTCATAAAAATATTTAATTGCAATTAATTAATTAATTTCATTAGATTAATTCAAATTCTTTTTTTTTGTAATTCAAATTCAATAGAAAATTAGGTTAATTTAAAAACTTTTTTACATAATTAAAAACAAATAGAAATTAGGTGAATTTGCAAGATTAATTGCTTTTTCTCAAAAAAATATCTTTTTGTCATTCTCGTCTCAATTCTTCGTGTGCGTTTTTATTTATTTTCAGATTATTGTAACTGTTCTGAGTTTGTAATAGATTAATTAGGATTTTAAATTTCTGCATCTTTATTTTTCAGTCAAATATTTGTGTATCTGTCCAAAAACCCTGTAATAGCGTATATTTTTTCTTTTCCGCTTTTAATTTTCGCAACTATTAAAATGCTAGATGTATGGATAATAGGATTGAATGGCAAGACAAATAATTTTAAAATGGTAGACAACCCTAATTGTGCAAAGATAATTAACTAGAGAAAAGCACACCTGCACATACTCACTCCTAGGGTTTTCCCCACTTGGTTGCCTCGGAAATAATGGTTGTGTCCCTCGAACGTATGAATACTTTAACAATGACCCGTGATCCAAAATCGTCATAAAGATCATAGTCCCTACTTGTCCTTTGAGTTGCCTACAAATTGATCTTATGACGATAGTCCCTTCGAAATGCTAAGGTATCCTTACTTGTTGCCTTTAGAGACCATTTCGTCCCTTCGAACGTCCCTTTAAAATTCCAACGCTGGGGCTACCTACTTCTTAATAGTAGGATAGCGTTGTCTAAAGGAAACGAAATGAACAGACTTTTTTCGAGTAGGTAGAAATCTTAAGTACTTGCTCAAAATAAAAACTTTTTACACAAACACTTTTCAAAGACAGTTTTCAAAACAACTTCGTCACACTCTTGAGGACCGATACAAGGGTTATCACGAAGTAAACAAAACTTTTCAAAATAAGCACACACAAGCAATTTTCAAAAATGAGCAAGTACCTAAGAGCCCGTGGAAAACCACAGATAGAAAGGGTGATAACACCTTCTCTTTCTATAATCTACCCCCGTACTCAAAAATATCTCGAAAAAAGGTTTTTCCTGTTCTTTTTACTTTTCCTTTGTTGGATGAAATAAAAGTCGGTGGCGACTCTTGCTTACCACAATATTTGCAAACAAAAGACACAAACTAGTATAACAGTCGGTTCTGCCACCGTATCACATATAAGTTTGTTAAGTTAGTGAAATGGGGTTAGTATTTTATTGGTTAGATATTTTCGAGTACATGATGCAATTTTAAATGAAAAATATTTGATGCAAATATATAAAAACAGTTAGTGTTTTAAAGAGATTTTAGTTAGCTACTTTATGATTTATAAAAAATATGTTAAATATTTTTATAAAAAAATAAATATTACGAATATTTACTAATTATGCAAAAATAATTTAATGCAACATATGATATGTATAATAAAATAGAAAATGGAAAATAAGTAAATTAAAATAAATTAAATGAATTATAAAAAATTAATTAATTTAAGCTATGGGGGGTGTAAAACTTAAGTCTGGGGGTGTACTAGAAATATATGCAGGCCGAAAAGAAAATCTGAGCCCAAATAGCAGGGGGTGCAAATTGACGTTGGATAGTAAATGTTGGGAATGTGAATAGTAGGGCCTTAAATCGAGATATTGGAATTAGGCCCAAACGCAGGGGGAGGTGTAGTTTGTTGTTTAAAAATAATAAGAGAAGAGAGTTGGGGTGCGGGTAGCGATGTGCCTAAGCCCAAATGGAATTTGTATGATCCACTTGGATAAAGTATATGTGAGTCTATGGCGTTAACGTAGGCTGCAAGGAAACACACGTTGGATTATGATCATGTGGTCCCCTGTGTTTAACTCAGGGGCTTTGGATCGAAGTAATTCGAATAGACAGTCGTGATGCAAAGCTGACTAAGGGTGCACGAGATGGTGCACTTACAGAAAATGGTCAACATATTCCCATCATGTGGCTGGAGAGCAGCCACATTTGACACATCTATGAGACTGAGAGAGAGTATATTTTTCTTTTTATCACCTTTTCATTTCATTTTTTTCTTCACTCTCTCTCTTTACCTTCCTCTCTCTTCGCCTCCCACTTCTCTCAGAAATTCATCTTTCTTCAACATACAACAACAACAATGAACGCCCTAAAACCCAGAACACCACCACTCCTAACCCTAACTGGTGGCTGTAACACCCCAATTCTACCCGAAAATTATCATAAAAATCAGAGTTATAAAAATTCAACGACTAAATCAGGATGCTACAATCTCAACTTAAAACAACGAAATCATTACAGATACATAACACATTAAACTTGGATGAACCAACAACAACATAAATTAATCTTTTAAAATCAATGACTTTCATAACTAAGCAGCATAATCATAATATTCGACTATAAAGAACATAACATCTTTGTCCAAACTAAAACAACTTTAAAAACGACATAGTACTTAGTAAATCAATTTAAAATTCATCAACTGAGTAAAATCAACAATAAAGCAACAAGCGTTCATCCCCCGAGTGTTACGTATCAGAGCAATGACAACAACTTGAACTACTGAAGGTAAACCGCCTTCACTCTGGATTACCTGCACATTACCAACATAGGGGTAACCTTCAAACAGAAGGGGTGAGATATCAAACAATATAATTGAAGGTATGATAAACTTTATATTAGAATCAGTTCATGCAAAATTACCACTTCACAACTTATAAGCAATATCAATCACGACAACATATCAACAAAATATAACAATTAATTCATCAACACAATAACTCAAATATGCAACGTTAAATGTAACTTGTTACTATGTAGCATGTGGTACCAATGGAACAGAACTCCCAACTTAATAACTTGCCAATTAATAGAGGAAGCAACAAGGCATAAGCCATCAACTTTATATTTGCCAATCCAGGCCAACTTACCGAGCATCAGCTCCAACTTGATATGTTATGTATGAGACACAATATGAATATCAAAATGACAACAACAAAATTCCATAGCAACACAACAACAAACCAACATTGGCAATAAGCCTACAACTTAATATTTTGCCCATAAAGAGAGGCAATTCAACAAGATACAACATCACCTGAAACTTAACATTTTTCAACAAGAAACACAATACAACGAGTCAACCAAAATTTACTACAAATAAACCGCGTAATTATTTGGACTATTACAACTATTTCTGGTTAATTAATTTTCTGCTAAAATACTAATGTTTTCAGTTCTGTACTCCTATTTCCAATTCCATACAATTTACTGTTAGTCACTTATTAATTATTTCACCTCTGCTACTAGCTACTAATTTATTCTCCTATTAATTTATCACCAATACTGATACTGAAAATTCTACTAAATTACTTCTCCTGGTAACCTTATTAATGGTTTTATGCTATCCATAATTCATTAACTATGTCATGACAATTAGTAATCAATTAAATAAGTAGCATACACACGAAACAGATAAAAACAAAGTAGACGACACAAGATGTGCCCCTCAACAGATAGTTTGTGCCACTCGGCACATACCTCTCTTTCACCTGGTGCTGATCACCACCCCTCCCTTCTGTCGGCACACTCTCCTTATGCCTATGTACCATTCGGCACACACGCCTTTCCTCTTGGATAAACGGCTTCTCCAACCCTAGATTTCAGTCTGTTACTGATACGAACACAAAATTATCCAAAATTTCCTCCGATTACAGGTCTCATACCAAAGCAATATATATTTGCATCAACATCAATTTTCACCGAAATAACAACTTTACAGAGACAATAATTTTTCACAATTAACCATATATATTAATCATATACCCTCCATTAATCATATTAATGAAAGCTATTACACAACTTTATAGAAAAATTCCCATATAATATTAATCATTTACCCAATTTTAGAGTCAGAACCCCACCCTTACCTTGGATTGAAGGTCGCTCTAAATTTTTTGATCGAACCTAGCTTTGCCTCTTTTCCTTTTCCTCTTCTCTTTACTTCTCACATACTGCTCTAATACTTCTTCTTTTTCTCTTAACCCTTTTTAATTAACCTAATTTCTATTATTTAACTTAACGTAATAATATTATTGTTTCTATTGGCCTAATTTTCGCACCCCCTTATTACTACGTCTATCACCAAAACAAGCCCAACAACTAATATTATTACTATTCTACAATTATAATATTATTACTAATATTATTAATCAACTAATTTAACCGACTAATAACAACACTGTAACTTACATCAACAACTCATAACATAACACAACATGTCAACAATTTAAACAAATAATTCGCAATTAATCGAAAATACTTAATTAAATAATTAATTAAATTAACGGGCGTTATAACTCTCCCCCACTTAGAATATTTCCGTCCTCGAAAATTTACCTTATTCGAACAACTCAGGATAGGAGTCCTGCATCTTTCTTTCCAACTCCCACGTCATGCTTTCTCCAGCAGCTCCTAGCCAGACTACTTTCACCAAAGCAATCTCCTTTCCTCTTAGAGTCTTCCTTTCATGATCCACGATCCGTACAGGCATCGTCTCCACAATAAAATTATCCTGTACTTGCACATCATCCATATGAATCACATGAGATGGATCTGAAATATACTTCCAGAGTTGTGACACATGAAACACATCATGCAAATTAGAACGATTAGGCGGTAAAGCCACTGTATAAGTAATGTTCCCAACTCTGTCCAAAAATCAGAAGTAAACCTCGGATCTCTATCCGACACAATAAATAAAGGAACACCATGCAGCTTTATAATTACGCTAGTATAAGTCTCCGCCAACTTTGATACTGGAAAACTGATGTTAATAGGAATAAAATGAGCGGACTTCATAAGCCTATCAACAATCACCCAAATCGAATCATGTCCTCTTGAAGTATTAGGTAATCCCGTCACAAAGTCCATCGAAATGCTATCTCATTTCAATTCTGGAACTTCTAACGGTTGCATCAACCCTGCAGGCTTCTGATGTTTAACTTTTGACTTCTGACAAGTTAAACATGCATACACAAACCGAGCCACATCACTCTTCATTCCAGGCCACCAAAACAAATTCTTCAAATCTTGATATATCTTCGTAGCTCCCAAATGAAAACTCAACTTGCTTCTATGAATTTCCTCGAGAATCACTTTCTTCATCTCCGCATCATCAGGAATAAAAATTCTATTACGAAATCTCAACACACCTTGCACATCTAACTTGAAATCACTATTATCATACTGATCGAGCCCAACCATTAAATCTACCAACTTCGCATCCAACTTCTGAGCGTCTCTGATATTATCTAGAAAATCATTGTTAATCTTCAACATCCCTAACATAACACTATGCGGTGTCACCTAGAAAACTAAGCTCATATATCTGAACTATTCAATTAGTTCCAACTCTTTAACCATCATTTCTGACATATATAAATTCTTTCGACTTAACACATCAGCCACCACATTTGCTTTTCATGGATGATAATTCAAACAGAAATCGTAATCCTTTAACAACTCCAACCATCTTTGTTGTCTCATGTTCAATTTCTTCTGATCGAACATGTGTTTTAAACTCTTGTGCTCACTAAATACTTAAAATCTAGAACCATAAAGATAATTCCTCCAAATCTTCAACACAAAAACAACTGCAGCAAGCTCTAAATCATGCGTAGAATAATTCTTTTCATGAGTCTTCAACTTCCTTGACACATACGCAACTACCTTTTCATTCTACATAAGCACACCTCCTAAACCCATCTTAGAAGCATCAGAATATACCACAAAAAGTTCTCCTGGATTAGGTAATGTCAAAATCAGAGTCGACGTCAATCTCTTCTTCAATTTTGTAAAACTTTCTTCACACTGAATATCCCACACAAAAGCTCTACCTTTACAAGTAAACTTAGTTAATGGAAGTTCCAACTTAGAAAAACATTCTATAAACCTTCTATAATAACCAGCTAATCCAAAAAAGATTCTAATCTCGGTAGCCGACTTTGGAGTTCCCACTGAAACACAACATCTGCTTTAGATGGATCTATAGTAATACCACTACCTGAGATAACATGACCAAGAAAACTAACCTCCTTTAACCAAAATTCACACTGGGACAGCTTCGCATACAACTTCTTCTCTTTCAAAACTTGCAATACTATCCTTAAGTGTTATGCATGCTCTTCCTCCGATTTAGAATAAATCAAAATGTCGTCAATGAAAACCACTACAAATCGATCTAAAGAAGTATGAAAGATACGATTCATGTACTCCATGAATACTCTCGGCGCATTAGTAACACCAAAAGGCATCACCAAATACTCATAATATCCATAATGCATTCTAAAAGCCGTCTTCTGGATATCTTCATCCTTCACTTTAATATGATGATAACCCGACCTCAAATAAATCTTACTAAACACACGAGCATCCACCAATTAATCCATCAAGTCGTCTATTCTTGGAAGCGGATACTTATTCTTAATCTTCACTTTATTCAATTGTCTATAATCAACACAAAGTCTCATACTTCCATCTTTCTTCTTTTCTAACAACACTGGAGATCCCCACGGTGATACACTTGGTCTCACAAACTTCTTTTCAAGTAACTCTTCCAATTGCTTCTTTAATTCTGACAATTCAGATGCAGACATCCTCTATGGTGCCATAGAAACAGGTCTGGTACCAAGTATAAGATCAATAGAAAATTCAACTTCTCTCTCTGGCGGTACATCAGGAATTTCATCAGGGAAAACTTCAGGAAATTCATGCACCACTTGCAATTCCTCAATTATAGCTTGATTCTCGACAAATAGCAATGCCATTAATGAGAACATTTGAGCCTCTTCTTGCATCGACTGCTTCAACTGTCTAGCAGACAAAAGACAAGCTTCCTCTTCTTCAGAAGTAGAAAACCTCACAAGCTTGTTATAATAGTTAATAGGAACATAGTTATGCTCTAACAAATTCATACCTAAGATCATATCTAACCCACTTAAAGGAAAACAAACCAAATCAACAGCAAAGTCTCTATCGAAGACCGACAAAGGACACTTTAAACACACAAAAGAAATAGTCACCGATCCCTTAGCTAGAATAATGACGACCATCTCTCTATTCAAAGAAGGCAACATAAGACCCAATCTTTCAACACAATCAGCAATAAAAAAGCAATGAGTAGCACCAGTATTAGTAATAGTAATTAAAGGAGTACTATTAATAAAACATGTACCTCTGATGAGTATGTCCTCATTAGTCGTCTTATTCTCAGCCAAAGCGAACACATTTCCACCTCTTCTTTAGTTTCTGACACTGGCTACCAATGTGTCCTTCTTCACCATAATTGAAGCAAATCATATCCTTATGCTTACACTCAGATATAGCATGTCTCGTCTTACCATAACGGAAACACCTCTTCACCTCAGCAATACACACATTGCTCTTATGCATAGGTTTTCCATATTTGAAACAAACCACACGAGCAGGAGCATCTCCCCCACTAGTTCTCAGACCCTGAGCAAATTTCTGTTTACCTTTACCAGTTGAGACATTGTAAGGCTTACCACGGTTCTGTTAGTGCTTATCCCTCTTCTCATTAATAATCTTATAGTAAGCATTATTGTCCTCTTCATAGATCCTACAACTATAAATTAAATCAGCAAGGACATGAATCTTCTGGTATCCAACTGCCTTCTTGATTTCTGGGTGTAACTCGTTCTCAAACTTTATACAATTTGAACACTCAGCATTTGCCCCACTATAGTGCGGATAAAACTTATTCAACTCAGCAAACTTTGTAAAATACTCAACAACCGACATACTCCCCTGCTTCAGCTCAAGAAATTCAATCTCCTTCTTACCACGAACATCTTCAGGGAAATACTTCCTCAAAAATTCCCTACGAAACACAGCCCAAGTGACATTTTCACCGGCAGCTTCCAATTTCTGACAAGTCTCTAGCCACCAGTCACCAGCCTCGACTGCTAGCATATGAGTACCATATCAAACCTTCTGTGCTGGAGTGCAGTCTATAACACAAAATATTCTCTCAATGCTTCATTGGGATCATACTTACCATTGAAGGTAGGCAGATTCTCCCTTTGGAAAGCCACCAAGCTACGAGATCCATCATTCTCGTTAGCATTCAACTGATTCTCCTTAGTGTGCGCCATTGCTTCTAAAGAAGCAACAAGTGCAGCATCGTTCCTTCCAGCCATCTCAACTTATCCCTACAACATAAACAACAGTTAGAACTCAAGTTAACAATACTCGATTGTTAGACAAAACTACAACTCGACAACTTGGTCGGACGGACCGACTTGCTCTAATACCAACTTGTAACACCCCAGTTCTAACCGACAATTATCATAAAAATCAGAGTTATAAAAATTCAACGACTAAATCAGGATGCTACAATCTCAACTTAAAACAACGACATCATTACAGATCCATAACACAATAAACTTGGATGAACCAACAACAACATAAATTAATCTTTTAAAATCAACGAATTTCATAACTATGCAACAAAATCATAATATTCGACTATAAAGAACATAACATCTTTGTCCAATTGAAACAACTTTAAAAACGACATAGTACTTGGTGTAGCGGTAGAAATGTTGAGACTAAGTCATTAGATTCACTTGACTCACATAGATCAAATAAAAAAATCTCCACCGCGCTTTATTGTTTCCAAAGGAATGTGAAAAGAGAAAATAACCCAAAAACAAGGGGAGAGAATCTAAGTTCGGGGGTTGGTTATGCAAAGGGAAGGTATTAGCACCCTAAACATCTACGGTACTGTTGTACCCCAAAATTTGCCCTCCCATATTCTTCAAAGATTTGCCAAGTCAAGCTTCAAATCTCCCCAAGGGTTGCACAGTTCAAGGGCCTCCTAAGCAGTCAAAATTAGGGTTTTGGTTTTGATCAAGAAAATGAAGTTTCCAAAGGTCCAACCAAGTCCCATATGCCTACAAATATGGTCAAGCATCCTCACATCAAGTTTCAAGACTTTCAGCACAAAATTGCACAGTCAAAAACCCTAATTGCACTACAGTCAACTGTAGGGGAAAAATGGTCATTTGACAGTCAAAAGTTCAAATTTTTGGTCAACATCTCATTTTGAAGTCACAGACATCATTTGATCAATGCTTGATCATGATTCTCAAAGTTTGGCTCAAAAATCATCAAGATGCAAAAGTTTCCTTATTTGGACAGCTGGAAAAGTCAACTGTAAATTGACCAGGGCATAACTTTCACATGGATTATCAGAAAAATTCCATCCAAAGCTCATTTTGAAGAGAAAGACATTTCCTACAACTCATCTTCATACTTCAAGTACAAGAAATGCTCTCACAAAAAGTTATCAATTTCAACATTATAGGTCATTTTCAAAAGTCAACAAAAAGGGACTTTAAGTCAAAGGCCATAACTTGAGATTGGTAAATCAAAATGACATGGGACCAAAGGCATTGGTTAGAGGACTCAAAGACCTTTCCAAAATGTCCAAGAACATGATCAAAGCTTAAAAATTGAGCAAGTTATGCCTTGTGGAAGTTGGGAAATTTTTGAATATTTTGAAAAGTCAACATTGGTTCAAATGACCTAAAATTGCTAATGGGCCCATTTTTCTTTCACAATTCATCATCCCAAGCATGTGCACGACCACTTGGCCCAAAGGGAAGTATTTCTTCATTTTTTATTTATTTATTTGAATTTTTATTAATAATAATTCATTTAAATCAAATTAAATACATGAAAAATATTTAACCTAAGCTTTACAATCTTTTGGTGCATGAAATCTACTCAATAATTCGTGCATGATTCAATATGGAAAGATTTGGAGAGAATTGATCATGATTTGTACAAAAACACATGAAAAAAGATTGAAAAAGATCTTTGAAAATCAAATTTCAAAAACCATCATTGCAAGAGATTTTGATCAGAATTGTTGACCTAATTTATTCATACATAAGCATAGAACGAAAACCTAATAAAAGAGACCATTGAGCTGCGCTAGAAACCATTCATCAAACTTGGAATTTTTGCAAATAAATTCAAAACTGAAAAACACTTTTGCGGGGGATTCAAGGCCTAATAGCTGTTCAAACATCTTCCTGGAGGTTCACTGAACGATTTCCAATCAAAATCATCCATCAAATCTCAAAGAATTGGTAACACGAATAGGCCCTGTACAGAGAAAATCTCATAGTCGTGCATCTCAATCCATGCATTCTTTGTGAATTTTAAAGCTTGATTCATGTTTGTCATTTGATTCTGATGCTAACCCAATGATTCAATTAAATTTTTATGCATTATACGCGATTATGCCATTATCGTTTTCTAGGGTTTACAGGACTTGGAATTAGGGGTTTTGAAACAAGAAAAAATTGGAGCACAAGGCCCAGACTATCCTAATCAGGACCTCCATACGAACTCATTGATAGGGTCGCGCTCAATTTATGAGCGTCCAGTGGCTAATCGCTATTTTCTTGTATGGTGTCTACAGCAACGTTCCAAAACCGTTGCTTAATATATTCTTGTTTCAGGAAAATAAAATCCCACGAAGAAGATGACCTCGTGGCATAAGTTGGTTGGTTAGTTTAAATTTCGCGCGTTGATTTCCACTAACCATCATTTTCTCATTATATTATTCTTCAGTTATTTAATATACAAAAGCGTGTTGGTGGTTTAGTGGCAAGTGCATGCGTTGGTAATCCTTATGACCTGGGTTCGAGACCCAGGTCCTCACCCTCTTTCATATTTTTCTTCATATAATACTTCTATGCAGCTTCAACGTTGAAGACCATTGTACGCCCTCAAGATCAAACCATCCACGTGCCTATCAGGGTCAATCCAAAGGCGTAGATTGGAGGAACACCATAAGCTTGAGTCAGCGCACATGCACGTGTCCTGCAAAAGTCCAAACAGGCCAAAGTTAATGGGCCAGATTTCTCAAGATTAACCTCCACTTTGGGGACTGATACCCCCCTAGGTTTGCCATTTTAAATATTTTCTTTTGCATTATTTCTATTTTATTTTAATTATTGTATTTAATTAATTTATTCTTTCATAAAAATATAAAAAACACATAAAAAAAATCAGAAAGAAGAAAAAAATATAATAAATATTTTTTGTTTTAATATTTTTTATAATTAAATTGTATATAATTAAACTTAGTTAAATTAGGTTTTAATTTTAATTTTCATAATAAAAATCTAAAAAACATAGAATTAGGGTTTAATTAGTTTTCATCTTTTTTTCTTTTCTTTTATTCCATAATAATTAAATAATTAAATATTTATTTTTATAATTAAATTTGTATATAAAAATTAGGGTTAATTTAGGTTAAAATTCAATGTTTTCTTAATAAATTAAAAGCCATTAGAATTAGGGTTAGTATTTATTTTAATTAATTCTTTTTTTCATTAAAATCCTAAAATACTAAAAAATACCAAAAAACAAGTTCTTTCTTTCTTTTAATTTTAATTAATTCCTCATTAGTTTAATTTTGCAAAAAGGGTCCAACGCCCTCGTTTCGATTTAATTCTTATTCGCATATTAATTTTATTTCGTTTAAATATTTATGTATCTCTCCCGAAGCCATGTAATTAATTTTCTCGCACTTTTCTTTACTTTCTTTTTCTGTCAAAATCGGGTCCTGGTTTAATTTTGGCGATGTGGACCCGCGCCTTTTGTAATAGCTTAGACTTTTACTTTCCCACAATATTTTTAACTGTTAACAAATGGCATGAAAGAATGTATGGACAAAAATAAAAACAAGCGTAGAACACCAATAACATGACAAGACAAAATAAATGAAAACGACACACAAATCGCACACACCACCCCTAGGGTACGCCTCACTGTTGCCTTGCTTCGAAAGGTGATCGTCGAGTAGAGGATGTCTTAGTAAGTCCTCATGATCCGGGAACCTGGCATGAGGGTAGCTTCTAAGGTGTCTTCCCATTGCTCTGGTGATCACCATGTCCCGAACTTCGAATTGACCCGAACACCTCCAACGGTGGTGCTACTACCTCTCAATGGTGGGATGGCACTACTTTAAAGGACATTTACGCAGACGAATTCCTTAGGGTAGGTAGGTTCTCGTAGATACTTGCTCTAATTTCAAAACAAATCAAAAAATAATTTTCACACCAACACATTTTCAAAAAGCTTTCGAAAGCAATTTTTCAAACACTCTTGAGGACTGATACAAGAGTCGAACTGGAATTTTCAAAGAAACTTTTTAAAACCCACAGTTGAAAAGCAAACAAACCATTTTTGAAAACACAAGTGAGCAAGTATCTAAGAGCCCATGGATAACCATGGATAGAAAGGGTGCTAACACCTTCCCTTTCTATAATCTACCTCCCGAACCGAGAGCAATCTCTATAAGGAATTTTTCTGTGCTTTTGTCCTTTCCATTTGGAGAAAATAAAAGACGGTGGCGACTCTTGCTTACCGCGACATTTCGCGAACCAGCGTTAAACAGTCAGTTCCAGATCCACCGATCACAGGTACTATGCAGGAACCTCTTTGATAACTTGTGGATTTTGGTTATAAATTGTTTGTATAAAAATAGATTATTGAGATGAGAAAAGAAGTATATTTTACAATTTTTTTGCACCCGTCGCGGTTGTGAACCTTTAGTGACTACGTACCACCTTCCGTGTAATAGGGGATCAGGGTACCCGTAGTTCACCTCAATTATGAAACAAAAGTGCGTTGGTCAATTTTAAGAGATAAGACATCATCTCTGTTTTACCCCAAAATTTTCCCTCCCATATTTCTCAAAACTTTGCAAGAAAGATCCTTAAGTTGCTCAAGGGTTGGCCAGGCAAGCTCTCTCCTAAGGCAGTCTACCTCAAACTAGGTTTTCATGTTGCATCAATATACTTGAGTCCAAGTGATCCCAAGTGCTCACCAATGTCTTAATATGTTCCCAAGATCATCTGTGTCAAGTTTCAAGCCTTGCAGATGAAGTTTGCTCAGTCAATTGCTCAAAAGGTCCAAAAATCGACTGTGCTAGGGAAAAAGTCAACTGTGACCTACATACAGTCAAACTTCAAGATTTTTGGTCAACATCCTCATTTTGAAGTATATTTCATCATTTTATCAAGGGTTGATCATGATTCATCAAGGATTGCTCATAATTCATCAAGACTCAAAAGTTGCTAAATTAGGGTTTTGCAGGAAAAGTTAACTCAACTTTGACCAAGCATAACTTTCTCATAATTTATGAGAAATGACCCATCCAAAGCTCATTTTGAATAGGATGCAATTCCCTACAATCCATATTCATCTCCCAAGTTCAAAATATTGACTCACAAGAAGTTATGAATTTGGACATTATAGGTCATGTTGAAAAGTCAACAAAAACACCTTTTTTGTCAAATCTTCATACATGAGCATGGAATGTAAAACTGAGATGAGACCAAAAGGTTTGATTATAGGAAATCTCAAGATTTCTAAAAAGTCCAAGAAAACCTCCAAAGGTTCAAAATTGAGGAAGTTATGCATTGGTGAAGTTGACCTTTTTTGCAAAATTGCCAAAAGTCAACTATACCCAAAATTTCAAATTTTGCCAAATGGGCCCATTCTTTTTCGCTTGTTTTGAGTTGGAAACATAGCCCACGTGATCTATCCTTTTCCACTTGTCCATATTTTATTTTTATTATTTATTTTGGTTTTTATTTGAATTAATTCAATTTAGATCAAAACAAATCATATAAAATGAAAAATATTGAAAACCAAGGATTTTGTGATTATTTCAGGTCTTAAATTACAGATTGCAAGCATTCAAACTCGTGTAAAGGCATATGTTCACAAAAAGATTGAAAAAAGCCATGTTTGGAAAGATCTTCAAAGTGAATCAAATCAAATATCAAAAGCATTTAAGGAGGAAGATTTGGATACAATTATCAACCCTAATGCATTGCTTGGTACATATAGACTGCGTGCAGACCTAAAAACGAGTTAGAAACAGGCGTGAGAAGGAGAACCAAATCTGAAAAATCAAGGAAAAAGGGTGAGATCGAAATCCCATTTAGAGGCATCTTTAAGGCTCGTTACCTATCCCAATCCCTTCCCGGGACTCTCTAGAAGCTAAAGCCATCAAGAACCAGTCCATTCCAGTCCCAAAACACACTGTAAGTCGTTCACAACTTCGCCCTGTTCTTGAATTTGCATCTTGTAATTTAAGCATTGTTAACATGAATTAATGGTATATTGTTGATCTATGAGATAATTGCAAGCGTTCTGCATCATTCAATTGCATTTATATGGCCTGTACCGTAAATCACCATTGCTAGGTTTTTGAGCTTGGTTTTAGGGTTTTTGAATGCAGGGAAAATTGGCCTTCGTGAGTGATACCATTGTGATCAGGAGGACAAGACGAGTCTAACCATGGTGTTAGATGTTATTTACATGGCCCATGGAAGATTTTGGAAACGTACAAACCTGTAGCAACATACTTTGTTTGTAGGTATAGGTGTTTCAGCTTTTAGCCACGGTGCAGGGAAGAAGACGAATACGTGGCCAACCTCCATTCGTTCGTTTGAATTTCGCGCGGAAAATCCCATTATTTTATTTGTTTCATATATTATTATTATTTTGTAATATGATAACAATCAAAACCAAGTGGCGTAGTGGTGGCCACATGAGTACTTAAGGCGTTAGAGGCTGGAGGTCTGGGGTTCGATCCCTGCCTCCAGCATTTGCCATTTTCTTATTTTCTTTCAGGAGTCCAATGCGCGCATGAGCAAGGAGACCACCATATGCCTTCATCATCAAGCGTGCCAGATGGCCAGATGGCCAAATCTGATGGCCACCACTGAGGGTGCAACATAGGCCAAGTCAAACGCCTACGTACTGGATCCAAAAATTCAAAATGGATCATCATTAATGGGCCCAAATTCCTGCTATTGGCACCCCCTTTAAATCAGGCCCATCTCTATCCTTTTATATTTTTTTTATTCTATTTAATTTATTTACTATTTATTTTATTGACCAAAAATTATTTTCTTTTTATCAAAAAATCACAAAAAATATTTTTATGTCCAATTAAAATTAGAATATTATTTTTAGCAATAAATTAATTAATTCAATTAGGTTGATTAATTAGATAACTTTAATTTATTTTTGTAAATAATTAAAATGAATTAGAATAATAAGGTTTTATCACTAACTTAATTATTTTATTTCTTTCCTAAAATAACAAAAATCCAAAAATATGTCCTTTAATCATTTTTCATTAATTAATTTAATTAACTAATTAATTGCATTTTTAATTTAGAAAACTTATTTCTTTTTAATAAAAACAAAAAAAAACAATTTTCTCTTTTAAATAGGATAGAAGGGTCAAAACCCTAATTTCGCATTCGATCTAATTTTCTCGCGCGCTTTATTATTTTGTCCAATTATTGTATCTGCTCCCGGTTTGTAATAATTTAATTAGGACATTTCTTGATTTTTATCGCTTTTAATTTCAAAGGGCTTGTTTTTGGCTATGTAAATACCCGAAGCCTTGTAATAGCTTAGTTTAAATTCTGCAAATTATTAACTGTTAGATGTTTGATAATAGGGTTTGCATGACAAGAATGTATGTCTAATTTTAAAACAGTTAGATCACCCTAAATGTACAAAGATAAAATAATCTGAAACTGAAACACTCACACATGCGCACTCCTAGGGTACACTCCCACTTGGTTGCCTTCGTTAAAACGGTCATTGAGTATAGGTTGTTTTAGAGGTCGTCCTCTTGTCTAAAAGATCAAAGTTTCCTCAGAAAGGTTGCCTCGGATATTATTGCCTCGACTAATTGATCTAAGACATTAGGGTTACTACTAAGACATCCTAACATTGCTTTAGTGACTGTACGTCCCTCTCGAATTGACCCTCAAAACTCCAACGATGGTGCTACCTACTCACTAATAGTGGGATATCATTGTCTAAAGGAAACAAGCATATAACGATTCTTTTTTCGAGTAGGTAGATTAGTTCTTAAGTACTTGCTCATTCTAAACAAATTTTTCACACTTACACTCCTTTATAAACAAAGTTTTCAAAAACACTTCATTACACTCTTGAAGACAGAAGCAAGAGTTAAATGGAAGTTAAAACAAAAACTTTTCAAAGTGCAAAAACACAAAGAAAACAATTTTGAAAATGATTAGTAAGTACCTAAGAGCCCGTAGATAACTACAGATAGAAAGGGTGCTAATACCTTCCCTTTCTATAAATCTACCCCCCGTACTCAGAAATATCTCGAAAAAGGAATTTTTCGGTGCTTTTTTCCTTTCCTTGTTGGATAAAATAAAAGACGGTGGCGACTCTTGCTTACCGCGACATTTTGTGAACACAAACGCAAAACGCAAACCAGATAAATTTCCTTAACAAAATAAGGGAAACCACGTCCCGGTTCTGGCCACCGTATCACAATCTCCGTATCTGAGTAGAAAACATACTTACTACCCACGATTATGAGAAAGGAGAATTTATGTCATCTCAAAGTGGAGGATATGGCTTGGATTTTAAAATCAACAAAAGCCTCGCTCAACACCCAAGTGGAAAATATCTCACTTCACTACATATCGTAGAAGTATAGTAGCTCGCATCACTACAAAGATTGACAAGATTCTAATCTTTTGAGAAATTTTTTAAGGTAAAAGACCAAAGTGGCAAAATGGTTTGAATGAGATTGATTGACTTTTAGTCTTCTCATAAAAATCTCAAAGTATTACTGAATTGTTTAAAGTTTGATTAAGAAAATATTTTGAAAATGCATGTACCTAAGACCAAAGCCTCCTAACAATGAATCTCAAGGTTATTGGATCAAAGGATTCAAATTAACATACTTGGACTTACAAACATGGGTTTGGGTTACAAATGATCATTTCTCGAATCGGGACAAAATTTAGTGCTATGTTAAGCAATCATAAGTGGACTTATATAGAAGTTGCACCTATTTTGAGGTCGGTCAATAGTAATCTATGTATCATATGTTTAGAGAAATGACATGTAAATCATTCTCCAATAATATTTAGTACAAGTAAAAATAAGATAAGATGAAGAGGGATGGGGTAAGAATCAAACCACATTTGAATAAAAATTTAAAAAAGCTATTATTAAAATCATTCATCCATTTTTTGTGGAGTTAAACTCAACACCATGGATTCAATGATGTTAATAAAGCTCATGATCAAAATCTCATAGTCCAAGATCAACCGGAATATATACAAAATAAAATTGTATAAAAAATAAAGAAAAAGATGTTTAAAATGGTTTTTTAAAATGAAAATAAAAGCGTAAAATAACAACTATATTCAAAACATCCAAGAAAAATCCAATGAGACCATAGAAAAATCAGAAATGAGCTGAAATATTTTTATAAATTTTTTGGTAATTTTTTAAAGTCAGAAACTATTTTTAAACTAATTAAAATTACTCACATAAGTGGAAAAAATATAAAAAATCGTAGAAGTTAGAATAAAATCCTAAAAACAATTCAGAAGGTCAGAAATAAGAGAAATCATATTGACGAATTTTTTCAGAATTTAAAAATGTTCAAAAGTATTTTTAAACATTTAAAACAACTCAAATAAAGTGAAAAATTATAAAAAAAATATCAAAAACACAATAATATTTTGAAAAAATAATAATCAGAAAGAGAAAAATCAAAAGTATTTTTAAGAATATTTTTGGATTTTTTGAAGTTAAAATGAATTTTTTATGAATTTTTGAAGTTTAAAACAAATCAATTATAAAATCAGGAAAAAAAATAAAGTCAAAAAAATATAGACTAAGGGATGAGAGGTAAAACACGTCAGTAAGCTAATCCAATGGATCAGACGCGTTGTGCATATCATGGTCCTTAGTGAATAAAAGATTGAGTCCTTAATTAAATCAGATTTAAAAAAATTGTGTGGCACGCTATCATTGATTGAGAGATGACACGTTGGTCATCTTCAACCTCCACCCACGTGAATTGTAGGTCCCTGAAATGGTAAAATTAGAGCTCGAGACTAGTACCATTCGCTTCGTCTCTTTAAGACTATTCCAATGGTACCCTCGCGAAAAATTTATGTAAGGTATAACTCAGTCGTTTTGGATGGAAAGATTTGAAAAGGGATTTGAAATTTCATGGTCAAAACTCACTTCTAGTTGAAAATAAATGTTGCTACTAGAATTAGTATGATGAGAGCTTCATAATAGTATCAAAATTTGAGAGAATTGGTGAAGGAATCTACCTATTGAAGTTCAAATGAAGAGCTCTGAAACTTGACTTAGCTAGCTTGATTTAGGAAGTCTTATAGTTTGGTTCTTCTTCTGTTAGCTTCAGTGAGGTTCAAGGATGATGAATTGACAAATAAAATGGATTAAGGAGAGTTGCAAAAGAAAATTCGAAGTTACAGAAAAGTGGGTTCAAGAGGAAGTTTGACAGGGTGATTCTGGCTCTCTAAGCTTGAGAAAATGAATGAGGTATGATCCTCTATTTATAGGGAAACAAGTAGGATGCTCAAGCGTGTGAAATGATGAGATTTAGAGGAAATTCATGTGAACCTGATACACGAGGAATGTGTGATTTGTTTAGCATCACAACTCACTTAATTCTTGCGTTTCAAGGCTCTAATCTACTTTGGCAAGTTGGTTAAACATGTTTATACCAAAAACGCGTGCTAATTTGATGTTTAGGAGCCACAACATGAATTTCAAATTATGTTTTGAAGTGAAACTTCAGTTTCAAGGTACCATTTTTGAATCAATGGCATTCAAACCTCAAGGAGTCTTCGGGAATAATTCTTGAAGCTTTAGAAGGATGAGATCACAAGCTTTGAAATGTGAAAAGAATGGTAATTAATGGATGTTTGAGCTAAGAGTTGTGATGATTCAAATTTGACAAAAAGATGCTGACTTTTATACTTAGAAAAAATTCAGGTTTTCTCTTCAAAAATGACTTGTAATGTTTTGAGCTCAAACAAGACTTTTCTCCAAAATGGAGCTTTGATCATTGATTATAGATTTAAATAGACTTCCTAAAGAGAATTTTCAAAATTGAATCACTCAGAAATACCAAGTATTGAAAAAGTTATGGTCTTGCAAAATTTGTGAAAATTCATGAGATGACCTATAATCTTTTGCATCCTTAGGACATCTTCCATCCATTTTCAAGCTTTGCACATAAAATAAGAGTTGAAGTTCACATCCTTAGGATTATTATGGAAAAATAATGGGCTCAAGGAAATAAAAATTGACCAAGTTATGATCTTTTGAAGTCACATAAGGGAATTTGATGGCTTATCTAGAGGACTTGTAATCTTTCTTCATCATTAAGTATCTTCCACACAAAAGTTTCTTGAATCTTTTGAAGTGATTTTCCGATAACCCTTTAAAGAGAAGAATTTCTTTGTAATCACTTAAAAAAACCAAAATATTAGCAAGATATAGCCCTTAGAAGTTCAAAACCCTAGCTCTTAGAGCACCAAAATGCCTTGGAAACCCTTTTGGATTTTGACAAACTTTCCTGCACAAATACTTTTATCATGTAAATAGAATTTGTTGAGGATCATAATGAGAAACCATAGAAACCATAACCACTTCCAAATATTTAGGATTGAGGGATATGTACACTTGTGATCAAGAAATCAAGGACTTATCCAATTAGGTTAAACTTCTTCCGTCAACCCTTACATATTTGGACTATCTTTGACAACTTGAGGCATGATGGATCATAATAAACTTTGTCAATGATATTAATTCAAAACATCTTCAATGATGAAGCTTGAATCTCAATGAAGCTTTGTTTAAGAAGGCATGAGAATAAACTCATGAACCTGTAGATTAACTTGATGGAATGTGTTGTGCTTTCACCTATAATATCAAAAATTAGGGCAAACATTCATTGTATTTATTAGTTAAAAATTAATCAATATAAAACATTGGTGATCACAAAATACAATTCAAGGTGCTTGGTGATTCCCCATGAGCAAAGCTAAAGGTAAGGAGAAAAACCAAACCCTAGTGTGATCTTGTTATGATTGAGTTGATATGATATGATAGAGGGATCTTAGGGGGAAAATTAGGATACAATAGCTACCCTTATTTAAGTGTCTTCTATCTGGAGATGTGAAGGTAAAAATCTTCGTGTCGACGTGATTAAAGATACTTAAATATAAAACAAGCCATATTTTTGGCCCTAAGATGCCATGCAATACTTATGATTATGAATGCAAATGAACAAATACAAAAAGAGACACAAGACACCATTGAGGATGTAGAAAATAAAAACGGTGATCAAAAAGAAAAACCCAACCAGGAAATTAAATCACTGGTGAACAAGAGACCTAAATCCATTGGGATAAAGCCCAAATATGAGATATTGTGTCATCAAGTCAAAGATTAAGGAGAGAAAGTAAAGGATAACTATGATCGACAGATGACTGCAAACTATCCACTTGCTGAGGAGATAGCAAAAAAGTAACGTCGATCCACCGGGGAAATAAATGGTAAGATAATACCGGTAATACCAATATTAGGTTAAGTAATAAATGATGATTAGCACCAATATTCACAACTGGGAACAAAAGAACTTCTTCAGAGTAATGCAAATCTCAATGACGAACTATCTCCCATAATGACGAGACTACCATACATTAGAAAAAGATATCAACAATGAACTACCTTCCATAGTGAGAAGGCTACCATTCATTGGAGTAAAAAATCTCAATAACGAACTACCTTCCATAATGACAAGGCTACCATTCATTGGAGTAACAAATCTCAACAACGAACTACCTTCCATGATGACAAGGCTACCATTCATTGGAGTAACAAATATCAACAATGAACTACCTTCCATAATGACAAGGCTACCATTCATTTCAGTAACAAATCTCAACAACAAACTACCTTCCATAATGACAAGGCTACCATTCATTGGAGTAAAAAATCTCAACAACAAACTACCTTCCATAATGACAAGGCTACCATTCACTGGAGCAAAATCTCAACAATGAACTACCTCTCATAATGACGAGGCTACCATTCATTGGAGTAACAAATATCAACAATGAACTACCTTTCATAATGACAAGGCTACCATTCATTAGAGTAACAAATCTTAACAATGAACTACCTTCCATAATGACAAGGCTACCATTCATTGGAGCAAAATCTCAGCAACGAACTACCTCTCATGATAACGAGGCTACCATGAATTGGAGTAACAAATCTCAAAAAATAACTACCTTCCATAATGACAAGGCTATAATTCATTGGAGAAAAATCTCAGCAACGAACTACCTCCCATAATGACGAGGCTACCATTCATTGGAGTAACAAATCTGAATCTTCTCTGGGAACTGACAGATTTATTGGGGAAGTACAGGTTGCTCAAATAAAGAGACCTTCCACTTGTTGTTATGATAAGTAAATGCAATAATTATTTCCTGGGGAAAGAAATAGGACTTCCTGGGGAAATTCCAATATATTTCTGCTGAGGAAGTAAAGTCTTTACGTGCCAAAATAAATGCACATTCTCAAACCAGGGCTCAAAGCTTGCAGAAACCAAAATAATAAAATTACTGGGACCATAGATTCAATCTAGAAATAAAATGGAATGAATCAGTCAATCAAAATAACACCCCATGAGAAATAAACTCAAGAGGGAACCACTTTCTATTCAGACAAAGAGTTGTACATGAAGGCTAAAGCAAAAAAAACTTCCACGAGGGATAACTCAGTGGGGAAATTGAAAGAATATACACTTCCTGCTTAAGGTTGACATTCTATTGGAGAGATGATAACATAACTCTACAAATAGGGTAATATGCCAACAAAATAATAATGAATGTAAATGAGCAATGAATTTCTAAATTCAAATATGCATGATGTATGTATGAATTTATAAATGTTATCATGTATATGCTGACAAAACATACATATAACAGCGGGATAACCAGACAAAACCAACTAGGGTAAATTCAATACTCGGCTAAATCACATCCAAGATGAAAATTTCTCAAGAAAGTATGCACCAACCAAGGAAACAAATTCCTATGTCACAGCTTAACCCCACTAGGAAGGAACATAATCCGAAAATAATCAAATCATAATAATAAATCAGTATAGATACAAGGATATAACATCTTCCTCCAGGCTTCACCAGGGAATATCACACAGAATTCAATGGGGAAAACAAATGTTTCTAGGTCTGTATTTCTACTGGGGATTTTAATACTGATTTCAATAGGGTAGATGATATCCACATCGTTGAGATATCAACTGAAGATTTTGTACTGACTTCTTCGAGGAGGGAAACACCACATCATCAAGGGGAAACCAAGATACATTCTTCAATATTGAGAGTGATTATTGCACCAACTTCTCTAGGAAGAAATTATGAAACCTTATAGGGATAACGATTTTTAGAGAGACACGTTATCTCATCCATTCTTTGGGATTTAAGAAGTCAAACCTTATAGAAAGAACTCAAAATTATTGGGATTTTAAATAAAACCCAACACTTGGCGGGAGAAAACCCAAAAAGTTGACAACTGCTTCAACACTTCTTAGAAAAGACATTGCCCTTGTCTAGTTTCCTGGGAAACAAACAACAACAAAAAAGCTAGCACTACAAAGGGCGATGTTTTGCAAATGATTCATACTCAGCACATAAAAGGCAAGAGACTTCCGTCATGTGAGAGAAGACCTTACTGGAGAATCTGGGACAAAGACTTCATACCATGAAAACCTGAAATCAAAATGAACCAAGACCTGACTGGGGAAAACAGGATCACAAACCCAACACTGCACTTATACATCAATTGGTAACATCTTCAGCTATCTGAGAAGCACAAGTAGATCATACTCCTACCAGCAAAAGTGACCTGGGAGCCTTCCTGGGGAATTCTTTCTTCAAAAATTTCAGAGTTTGTCCATCCTTGGAGTTTCTATTTTTGTTCTCCTTGAGTCACAAAATCTAAAGCAAGAAATAATTTGTAAATTCTTTTCAAAAGAATAATTGGTGTTATTTAATCTTTTTTTTGCTTTGAAAATTACTATCAATAATAAATTAAGTCTTTGTAAGATGAATAAAATAGAATTACAAAGAATTGGATAAAAGCTCAAACTTTATTAATAGAATGATAGTCTGCAAATGGCGAGATTCCATATATGATTACAAAGTTTGGAAAATAGTAATATATTGGAAAAAATACATTGAAATACAATGACCACTATTCTCCCTAAAAACTTTGAATTTCTGAGCAGCGGCTTCAATTGAAGAGTGATGAGGATCCAAGAAGATTGTTGCTTAAATGATCAAGTCTTGTCTGATGTAGTTACATGCCAAGAAATCCCTAACTTTTTCCTAGATTTCCCATGTGGGTTTTCAACCTACCAGGAAAATTTATTCTGTTTATGTCTCTAATTTTTTCCTAGGCCGCCCTTTCGGGTTTTCAGCCTACCGAGACACTCCTTTTTTGCCTAAGCTTCCCTTTCAGGTTTTCAACTTAGAGAGTTGTTCTTTTATTTCTTTAGGCGACGTATTTCTTGACTGCATCAGCATTCACAGGACGTGGGAACTCCTCGCTATCCATAGTTTCAAGAATCAATGCCCCGCTAGGGAAGGCTTTCTTGACAACATATGGTCCTTCAAAATTGGGAGTCCATTTTCCCCTTTAATCAGTGTTAAAAGACATGATCTTCCTGAACACGAGGTCGCCTTCTCTGAATTCACGAGGTATGACCTTCTTATCAAAAGATTTCTTCATTCTCTTCTGGTATAACTGGCCCTGACTCAAGGCCTTCATTCTGTTTTCTTCAATCAAATTCAACTGGTCAAACTTGTTTTGGACCCATTCAGGCTCTACCAACTTGGTTTCCATTATCACGCGTAAAGACGGAATCTCAACCTCAACGGGGAGCACTGCTTCCATGCTATATACAAGATAGAATGGGGTTGCCCCTGTTGAAGTACTGACATATGTTTGATACCCATGCATAGCAAAAGGGAGCATCTCATGCCAATCTTTATAAGTAACAACCATTTTCTGGATAATCTTCTTGATGTTATTATTAACAGCTTCAACAACACCATTCATCTTTGGCCTATAGGGAGATGAATTGTGGTGGACAATCTTGAATTCTTTACAAAGTTCTGTCATCATCATGTTATTCATATTTGAGCCGTTGTCGGTGATAATCCTGCTCGACACACCATACCGACATATGATATTGTTCTTGATAAAGCGCACTACCACCTGCTTAGTGACATTGGCATATGAAGCTGCTTCCACCCATTTAGTGACGTAGTCGATTGCCACTAAAATGAAACGATGTCCATTCGACTCCTTTGGTTCAATCATTTCGATCATGTCAATACCCCTACATAGATAAAGGCCATGGGGAAGAAATAACATTGAGAAGCATCAGAGGCACATGAATTTTGTCGACGTAGATCTGGCATTTATGGCACTTCTTTGAAAATTTATAACAGTCAGATTCCATTGTAAGCCAATAATAACTTGTCCTAAGCATCTTCTTTTCCATCGAATGTCTATTGGCATGAGTACCAAAGGAACCTTCATGGATCTCATGCATCAACATGTCTGCTTCGTGTCTATCCACGCATCTGAACAAGACCATGTCATGATTTCTTTTGTATAGTACATCTTCATTGAGGAAAAAGATAGATTCTGACCTTCTCAATGTCTTTCTATCTTTATTTGATGCACCGACTAGGTATTCTTGAGTCTCGAGAAAATGCTTGATATCATAATACCAAGGTTTCTCATCTGATGTTTCCAATGCTGCAAACACATGAGTCGGTCTATCCAAACGTCGCACCATGATACGAGGCACATCATTCCAAGTATTCACTTGATACATAAAAGTCAGAGTTACCAAAGCATCCACCATTTGATTTTCATCTATAGGAATATGATGGAATTCAATTTTATTAAAGAAGGGTAATAATCTTCTAGCATAGTCTTTGTAAGGGATCAATCCAGGATGACGAGTATCCCATTCTCCTTTAATGTGATTTACTACCAAAGCTGAATCGCCGTATACATCTAGAACTTTGATTTTGAGATCAATGGCTTCCTCGAGACCCATGATACAAGCCTCATACTCTGCCATATTATTGGTACAATCAAATGTCATTATTTTTGTAAAAGGAATGTTTGATCCATGAGGAGTGATAATCACAACACTAATTCCTTTCCCATAAGCATTCACGGCTCCATCAAATATCATACCCCACCGAGATTCAGGATTAGGACCTTCCCCAGGCAAAGGTTCATCACAATCTTTCCTTTTCAGAAACATAACATCTTCATCAAGGAAATCATATTTAACAGGCTGATAATCATCCACCAGTTGGTGAGCAAGATAATCTGCCAACACACTTCTTTTTATAGCCTTATGAGTACGGTATTCAATATCATATTCAGACAACAACATCTTCCAGCGGGCAATTCTTCTAGTAAGAGCAGGTTTTTCAAAGATATACTTAATTGAATCCATATTTGGAAATCAACCATGTAGTATGATTCAACATATATTGCCGCAACCGCTTTTCCACCCAGGCCAGAGCACAACATGTTTTTTCCAGCATAGAATATCGCGACTCCCAGTCAGTAAACTTCTTGGTGAGATGATAAATGGCATATTCTTTCTTCCCTGTTTCATCTTGTTGTCCCAAAATACAACCCATAGAATCATCTAACATTGTTAGATAAATGACCAATGGTCTTCCATCAATAGGAGGGAGCAAGATAGGAGGTTTAAGCAGATACTCTTTAATACTTTCGAGTGCCCTTTGACAATCATTTGTCCACACACAACCCTGGTCTTTTTTTAACAACTTAAATATTGGGTCACACGTTGCAGCCATATGGGAAATGAATCTGGAAATGTAATTCAATCGCCCAAGGAAGCCTCTAACTTTCTTCTTAGTCCTTGGTGCAAGCATTTCATGAATTTCTTTGACTTTATCAGGGTCAAATTCAATTCCTTTTTGGCTGACAATGAAACCTAACAATTTCCCTTATCGGACACCGAAGGTGCATTTATTTGGATTCAAGTGGAGACGATACTTCCTCAAACGCTGAAACAATTTAAGCAAATCTTCTATATGCCCTTCTTCATTATGGTATTTAGCAATCATATCATCAACATACACCTCAATTTCCTTGTGCATCAGATCATGG
Organism: Vicia faba; assembly: GCA_948472305.1. Taxonomy (NCBI): domain Eukaryota; kingdom Viridiplantae; phylum Streptophyta; class Magnoliopsida; order Fabales; family Fabaceae; genus Vicia; species Vicia faba. The sequence continues at coordinate 1,273,481,163 of OX451738.1, forward strand.
AATAGGGTTATCATAGCCCTCTGGTACATTGCACCGGCGTTCTTCAACCAGAAGGGCATCACTCTGTAATAGAATGTTCCCCAGGGTGTGATAAACATTGTTTTTCCATGTCCTTAGAAGCCATTCTGATTTGATTATATCTGAAAATCCATCCATGAACAAGAATACTTTGAATTTTGCTGTACTATCAACCAACATATCAATATGAGGCAATGGAAAATCATCTTATGAACTAACTTTATTTAAATATCTATAATCAACGCACATGCGAACTTTTCCATCTTTATTTGGTACTGGGAAAATATTGGAAATCCACTGAGGGTACACTGATGTCACAAGAAAACCGACATTAATCTGTTTTAAAACTTCTTCTTTAATTTTCATTGCCATATCGGGGTGAGTTATTCAGAATTTATGCTTGACTGAAGGGCACTCTGGCTTTAGTGGCAAATGATGCTCCACAATATCAGTATCCAAACCAGGCATGTCTTGGTATGGCCGAGAAAATATGTCCACATACTCCTTCAAAAATTCAATCAACATGCTCTTTACATTGGGATGCAGCAATGCTCCAATCTTGACTTCCTTCAGATCTTCTTCTAAACCCAAATTTACTATCTCCAACGACTCTTTATACGGCTGAATGACATTTTTCTCACGCTCGAGAAACTGTGAAACCTCTTCTAGAATTTCATCATATTATTCTTCTTCGGCCATATACAAATATATTCAAAGTTAGGAGAGGGTGCAGGGTCATTGTATTCAATAGGTTTTTAATTAATTTGCACATATAATTTATGATTGCTTTTAGAAACTGACGCATATATAAAGTGATTATGAAAATTTATTTACAGCCATTACATGATGTAATATTTCCTACCACACTTCTGAATTGGTCCAACGACATATCACTTTCCACAAAAGTTTAATCCAATACCCTCATCAAGGATTCTCTATGGGCAGAAGAATTCATCAGCAAGGCCATAATAGATATCTTTGAAGGAGTCTGCAACAAATGATCTACTATCCTGTTGTCTCTCATTTTGATAATCTTCAATATATCATCCACATCTTTTTTCTAGAGTAGCAACACTGGACTCCCCTATTGCTTTCTTAGCTTCAACACTTTCAGCAACCTTCTTATCGGCACTAACATTCCCTCGAATAACCAGTGCGAATGCATGACCGCTGCAGGTCACTCTACTGGGTTCAACAATATTCTAGACATTAGACAAAGGCTGGTTGGATAATTCCACACCATTCTCTAGAATTGTAGCATTGTACTTGTACGGTATGGCTTTGTCTCATTCGTAAGGAATATGGTCTGATAAGAAAATCACTACTGGAGCAATAACTGGCTTTCTATAGTATTCAATCTCGACAAGGGTGGAATCATTGAAATAAGGCATAATTACGTTCGCTCCTCCTTCATAATATTTGGTCATCGCAGAATCATTACTGGAGAACATATCTTGGTCTGAGGAAAAGAATTCATCCACAGAAGCATATTTATCATACGAATCAATCTCAACCAAGCAATCTTCAATCACATTAATCACATTGTAATCATCTCTATGGCCTGAAACCTTGATGGTACCATTATCTAATAACAACTGAATACTTTTTTTCACAAGGGAACAACCTCGAGAATCTCTGCAGCAAACCCGACAAGATCCATAATGGTGTTCTACTTAACCATCCATGTGGCAGAAGGTAGCATGCAACTTCACCAAATCATCATTCACATGGTTCACGTAAAAAATTCGGAATTCTCCAGGACATCCGAAGACCATGTTCACTTCTGCCTCGTATTATTCCATATGCCTGATTATATGAATGAGGCCTTCATCCATCATTTCCTGTAAATCAGCCTTTATCTTATCACACCCTTGTATATCAATACTATAGATACCACAACCAACATGGTCATGTGTATAGTAAATAAACTTGCAAAGGTCGGCATGCATCTTTACCAAATCTCCTCTGACCAAGTTGACATCATAAATGCGGAAGTCCCCTGGACAACCAGCAACCATATTGACAACATTCATTCCTCTATGCTTTGGAAAAGGATTATCTTTTACGTTAGGGATGACATCTTTAAAGGATAAAAGGCCAGATCTCACCATTTTTTGTACCTTCGATTTTAGAGGATAACATTTTTCCACATTGTGCCCTGGTGCACCCTGATGAAAAGCGCACGTCTGATCTGCCTTATAATACCAAGGCAAATGTGATGGTATAGTGGGGGGTGGACTGGTCTGGACCAACTTTTCCTAAATCAATGTTGGGAGTAGCTATGCATAGCTCATGGGGATAGAGTCAAAAAGCTCTCTCCTCTGATTTTGCCTTTGATTTCCTTGAGGGGATGGTCTTTGATAAACCACTATGATCGGAGCCTTATTAACAACTGGAGACACCGAAGAAACCTATTAGTGGCGCTGATGATTTCTTCTAGGAGGATTAACCCTCCTCTCTTGAATAACAACATTTTTCTCTCCTTATTTCTTTTTAGCAAATTCGCATGATGGTTTCTTCATACTACCGGAATTTTCACTCCTTGTCAAGCGACCCTCTCTTACAGCTTCTTCCAAACGGACACCCATGCCCACCATCTCGGTAAAATCACTTGGAGCACTCGCCACCATTCTTTCATAATAGAAAGCACCCAGAGTCTTCGGAAAAATATTTGTCATCTCTTTTTCTTCCATTGGAGGGATCACTTGGGCGGCAACTTCACACCATCTCTGAGCATATTCCTTAAATTATTCTTTGTCCTTCTGGACCATTGCCCTGAGTTGATCATGGTCACGTGCCATGTCCATATTATATTTGTATTGTCTAATAAACTCTTCACCCAGGTCGTTGAAAGTGTGAATATTGGCACTATCCAAGCTCATGTCCCATTTCAATGCTGCACCAGTCAAACTATCTTGGAAAAAGTGAATCAACAAGCGTTGATCATCGGTGTGAGTAGACCTCCTTCTCACATACATGACTAGGTTAGCACGAGGACAAGTATTGCCCTTGTACTTCTCGAATTCCGGTACTTTGAACTTTGCAGGTATTTTCACATTTGGAACCAAACACAGATCATTCACATTCTTCCCAAACAACTCTTTTCCTCTGAGGGCCTTCAACTCTTTCTGCATCTTATCAAACTGATCCTGAAAATCGTCCATTTGATCATAGACACCAAAGATTTCACTTGGTGGAGGAATAGGTGATAAACTTCATCATTAGAAAATGGCACATCATTCACCGAAGGAGGTGCAGTATAGTGAATCTCATTTCTCACAGCAAGAGTAATATGCACCACAGGAGGTGCAAGAGTAACAATAACTTTCACAACTGGAGCAGTTTAAGTGTTAAGATTATAACCTTCTGGCATGAAGTTCTCTGGCATTCCCCACGGATAACCCTGAGGCATATGATTCTGAATAACAGTAACTGGAGTAATAGAAACAGGAACTGTCAGAGCTTCGGAAGTAACCGTTGTCTGTTGAGGTTGAGAAAGTGGTGGTTGATTCTGAGTAGCCACCAACGATTCCATCAAAGCAGTGAGATTGGTCATACCAAACTTCAGATCAGTAACTTCTTTGCGCAACTTGTGATTCTATTTTTCTAGATTATCCATCTTCCTTCTGAAATTAGCCCGAGTATTGTATTGGTGAGACAACTTGCTGATTAAAGTAAAGAAGCACAATAAGACACATGGGTATGAACATAAATTCAAGAAATATGTACAATATAATACATGATATGCAATGCACATGATTTATTTTATTATTAATATTTCAAGGAACTCAAAGATTTATAGATAATTTGAAAATATTAAAGTACTAACACATTTGAAATACTGAAAATCTCATTATAATAACTTCAAAAAGGATTACAACTTTTAGTACAAGTTCCAATAATCCCAAGTACAAGATAAGATAAAAATATAAGATCCTAAGAAAGAAACAATGATAAAGATCACTCCACACACTGACGTTTCCCAGTGAGTCTTGTAATCTGATCCTTCAACCGCTTGTTCTCTTATGCATACCTGTCGGTGACCTCTTTCCAATTACCAGAGTTAGGAAGTGAGCAACTAGGTCATGACTGGGCTTTAGAGGAAAATAAATCCTCTTGCCTCTCCATCATCTCTACAACACAACTCTCGAGAATATCAATCAGATCATCCTTCTCCTTTAAGTCTGCTCAGTAGGACACCTCTAAAGTTTGACACTTATTCTTCCAAGCGTCCTTCTCCTGCTACATCCTAACTAGGGAAAGCTGAATCTCTTCCACGTCATCCAAAATGGGAGGAGTGGTCATCACAAACATATTAGGCATAGGTGCTTCACGAGAATATGGCATCTTCAACTGAATAGCTCTTACTTGTACCCACTAAAGATAAGCCTCCAAATAAACAACTCCTCTAGGTCCCAAGTCCTTTCTACTTTTCCTGTGAATATGACGCCAAGCCTTTGCAATCTGCTCCTTAGCTTCCTTATGATTCTCTCCCTCTTTAAGGAAGAAACCACTCAGATGAATACTATTTGGCTTATCCCTCATTGGATATCCAGATTGTTGTCGTGCGAGAACAGGATTGTAGTTAACTCCTCCCTTTGTACCAAGAAGAGGTACATTGGGGAAACTACTACAACTGTCAACAATCTCTACATCATGGTAAGCCTAATGGTACCAAATGATACCTGAATGAGTGAGGTCCATAATATTTGGAGCCCAACAAGGTTCCTTCCTGACATCCCAGAAAGCATCAGACCTAAGTAAGTGAGAAATAAACCACTGATAAAACAAAGGCATGCAACAAATGATCATCCCTCCATGGTAAGAATCCCGAATATGAATAGAGTAATAGGAATCACCTAATAATGTAGGGACTGGGTTCCCAATTATAAAGATCTTGATGGCATTGATATCCACAAACTTGTCGGCATTGGGAAATAAGAACAACCCATAAGCAAGTAGAGCAAAGATGGCCTCAAAAGCAACCATGTTATTCATCATAGCAAAGTAGCGAGCTTTGTCTAACAAGAACTGGGAAGGTAATCCTCTAATCCCTCCTTTGGTAGTCATGTGGGCTTCAACTCAGACTTCCCCAAATGGATCAAAGCAACAATCTTATGAGATTTTGGCTCCCCCTTCAAACCAGTAAAAGGAACACGGTCGGTGATATGTAAACCCAATAGATAAGAATACTCTTCCATTATAGGCATCAATTGATAATAAGGGAAAGTAAAGGATTGATACATCGGATCATAGAACTGGACCAAAGTCAAGAGGATACCCTCCTTCATCCTGAGCTTCATAATAGAAATGATGGACCCATACTTTCTCCGAAAATCTGTAGAACTCTCAATCTCAGGAATCAGACTCATCAACTCATCTATCTTGGGATCTTTGAAATTGTACTTCTTAGTCTATCTTTTTCCAGAATCCATAGTAAAAAATTACCTGAGATATTCGAAAAGATTTAACTTTTAAGTCCCTTCAAACAAAATGTTTTAAAGGATGCTCGTGGGTGCATGAATGCATGATGCAACAATAACACACAAGATCACAAACATAGGGTTCATATGTTCAATGTCATGAGCATGAGGTTAAAGGTACTACCCACAGGGAATGATCTAAAAGTTTATCACCTGCCGAACAAGGTTCTAAGAGGTTTCTAGAGGCTACATTCTTCCTTCGGATATTACCAACGTCTCGATTGACTCAGTGATTAGTAATATTCTCAGGAAAAACTCGTCCGAGCATAGTATCACGTGACAACCATTTCCGGATTACTCCGTTATAGCTTCTCCACTACATCTAAAAGGCCAAGATGGGTTAAAGGTTCTAAGGTTCTCAGTTTCAGCAGGCTCCCAGGTCAAAAGCAGCACATCTTCCCGATTACTCGATAAACGACACTACAGCCAAAGGGGCCTCCACTGAGTAGGGGATCACATGTCTCCTTTTTTAAGATTACTCCCTCAAAGTTAACATAACTATACCTATAGTCCTATCTTAAGTTTGTCCAAGTCCAGGTAGAGGACTTATGAGAAATCACCAAGCACCCTGAAAACCAGGAAAATCCAGACAAACATATATACAGTACATAATATACAACAAATAATAACACATACACAAATAAACAAAGATAGGCTTAACCCACTTAGGGATGGACCAAAAATAGGTCGATCTGTCCCCAGTGAAGTCACCATTTTTCTGTAGTGGTAGATATATTGAGACTAAGCCATAATATTCACTTGACTCACACATATCAAATAAAAATATCGCCACCGCACTTTATTGTTTCCAAAGGAATGGGAAAAGAGCGAATAACTCAAAAAGAGGGGAGAAAATCTAAGTTCGGGGGTTGGGTCGCAAAGGGAAGGTGTTGTACCCAAAAATTTTCCCTCTCATTTCTCAAGAAGTCTCTCATAAGATCTCCTTTGATTCAAGACTACACAAGGTTTGATCAGCTCCAAACACCTCCTCAACACTGACAACTAAAAATTAGGATTTGAGTTTTCACAAGGACAATTGGAATTTCAAGGCCTCAATTTAATTTCATGTATCATTAGGAACCCTCAAGATTTCTCATATCAAGTTTCAAGCTTTGGATCACATTTTTGCTAAATCAATTGATCAGTTGACCTAAAATCAGCTGTATTGGGGAAAAAGTCAATTGTCGTCAATTTACAGTCAAACATTATAATTTTTGGTCCATATCAACATTACGAACTCATATATGTCATTTGATCAAATTTGGATCACAATTCCTCAAGAAATTTGATCAGATCATCAAAAGGGCAAAATGGTCACAATTAGGATTTTGACTGAGGAGGTTCAATTTTTGACTTTTGACCTAACAAATGACTTATTGGTTTAAGACATGATCTCAAGGATTCAAATACATCATTTTGACCTAATGGCATGACTCAAAACATGTCTCAAGATCAATTGATTGACATATGAATTCCAGTCAACTGATGAAAAGTCAACTGTATACTGAAAAGTCAAACTTTGACTTTTTGATCAAAATCAAGTTTCAAAGATTACAATTCATCAAGACATTTCAAAATATGAAAAAAATTTATCAAGTAATTGAAAAGTCAAAATTCATCTTTGAAAAGTCAAAATTCCAAGACTTAGAAATTTTTCTAAGTGTTGGAAAGTTCACATTTTTTTCCATAACTTTGTGCCAAATATACACCATGATGCAAAATGATTCAAAGGAAACTTCCAACATGAAAGTTGTAAATCTCAATGAGATCTAAAAAATTGAGGTAAGATCTTTTCCTAGAAATTCTTGGATTTCATGTTATGAATTTATGAAGACATGTTCATGAAACTAAAAATACTTAGTGAGATTTTGCCCCAGTTAGGCAGGATTTTGACCTAACTTCATGGAAAATTTTCACCTAGTTCCAAATTGAATTTTAAAAAATGTCCAACATAAAGGTTGTATAGGATGTTACAAGCTTTCCAAAATGTCCAAGAACTCATTGAGGTCATACTCGAGCTAAGAGAATTGAAGGAAAGAAGTTTGGGTTTCAAACTTGTTTTTCAAGTCATTTTCATGATGAACATTTGATCAAATCCATAGCCATGCTGTATAATCCTCACTTTGCAGGCCTCAAACTTGTTTGTCACTCCTTGATTTAATGTTTACACAACTGATTGATCAATTGTCCAATTGATTTAAGCATTGTCCAAAGCATTTTGCCATTTTGTGGAGAAAGTCACCATTTCCATTCTTGTAAAGCAAGCTTTATGCACAAAGTCAGCTTCTTGAGCTCATAACTTGTTCTCTTCAAGTACACTCCATCCACAAAGTCAGAAGCAATCTTGTTTAAAGTGTAACCACTCTGCAATAGCAGTACAAAGGCATGGAAACTTGTTTTGTCAAAAAATCACATGTTGAGCTTAAACATGTGAATTCAAATTTTGAATTGTTTCAAGTCTCAAAACCATTTTCTTATAAATAGAGACACTTTTTGCAAACACTCACAAACCAGAATTTGCTGAAAAAACTCCATTGATACACAGTTCTGACCTTGAACTTGTATCTCTCATTTCCCTCATGCGTTTTCCCTCAAATTCATTTGCAAACCTTCTATGCCTCAAATATAGTCCATCTCTGTCCTTGTTTTGGAACTGTAACACCATTTTCAATAACCTCCATAACCAAAAAACAAAGTCTGCAAGTTAACTTATGCAGACCATTCCAGCCATCCATAACTCAAGCTAGGCATTGCATTAGCTTCCTGGGAACTTGAGGAAGCTAACCTGATCATCACAACTCCTTGAAAGCAGCTCAAACTCATTTCACAATTTCCAGTTTTAGGGTATTTTTTTTGAACGTCTATCTCTTCATACAAGCATCATTTGATTCTGATTTGTGAAGATAAAATGTAGATATCATTGCCCTGAAGTTGTACATGTCCATAGTTTTCATTTATATTGCCCGGGCTTAGAGAATTTTAGGTTTGAATCTCTGAAAAAAGTTAGGTCAGGATTTGGTACTTTTAGAAATTCATGCTCATCTTTGAGAATTAGTTTAAGTTATTTACATATTCAGAATCGTGGTGAAATTTCTAACAAGTTTGATGTTGGAAGTTCTGTGAATGGATGAGAAATGAGTGAGTTGCAGGAACCATGGTTGAAAGTTGAAGATGAAGTCATTTCTAGGACTTGATTTATGTTATATATTTATGGTTTCAGTTAAGTTAACGTATGTACAGCCACCCCAGTGGTAAAGGCAGCGCACATTTATGATCAAGGTCATGGGTTCGAGTCCCAGCGCTGCCTTTTGCTATATTTTACAACATTTTCTTTCTTTTTTTGTTATAAACAACCAGCGCACTGGGCCTCCAGTACTGGGCCCTTATCATTTTTGTTGAAACTCACCCCCCTGCCTGCTTGCCACAACGCAGGCCAAATCCTTATTTTATTTTATTTTTCTGATTACAAATCATCATTGGGCCAGGCTTCAGAAATTGTTTTTCTAAAAACTCCCAAAATCCATTTCAAACCCCCCTGACTTTTATTTTTATATCTTACTTTATTTTATTTTCTTTATTATTTTTATTATTATTATCATTATTATTTTTTTTATAAATAAAAATCCAAAAAAATAGTTTATTTATTTATATATCTAATATATTCATATTCACTTATTTTATTCCTTTAAAAAACAAAAGACAAAAATATTTTTCTTAAACAAATTTAATTCTTTTTCTTAATAAATTAATAATTAGATTTAGGTTTAGTTATTTTCTTTTCTAATTAAAATCAACTTAGAATTTATATTTTCTTTTAATTAATTAATTTCCATACTATTTTTATTAAACTTAAAACCTTTTCTAAAAACCCTAAAAAATGCTTTCTAACTTATTTTATTTTAATTAGTTTAGGTTATATTTAATTAATCTTTTTCTTTTAGATAATTAGGTTAAAACCCTTCCTTCAAAAAACCAAACAAAATCCTTTTCCTTTTCATTTATATCTTTGTATATTATATTTTCATTTCTTGTATATTATTAAATATTCAATATGGTTGTAATAGATAATTAGGTTTAATTTCTTGCAATCCCCATTTGTAAATTTGTATACCCCATCCCCTTAATGATGTAATAGCGTAGTAATTTTACTTTCTGCAATTTATCGCTTTCATATAAATATTAATAATTAGGGTTTGTATGGAAAGATAAAATCAACAAGTAGATAACCCTAATCAAAGATTAAATGCATGAAAATCAAACACACTATTCAAACATGAACCCTTAAGGTTAATTCCACTTATTACCTTACAAAAATGGTCATGTTATGCATGTGGGATGTCTTAGTAAAAAATACAAGATCATAGTCCCTCGATGACGCTTTAAATGTTTCCTTTCAAATGATCTTAGTCTCTTAAAGAGAAATGCTAAGATATCTTACAACATTGATATCATGACTATACGATGACCCATGCCCGTCCCTTTTACATCCAAAGATAATGCTTTTTACCAATCAATGGTGAGATAACAATATCAAAGGAAAGGAAGAAATGAACAAGAGACTTTTGAGTAGGTAGATTATTCCTAGTTGCTTGCTCACTTTCAAAACAAACATCCTTGCTCATTTTCAAAATAAACACTAAACACTTTCCATGAAATATTTTCAAAAAGTCCAACACTTTGTATACGTTCTTACGAACGAGAACCATTACAAAGTTTTCCTAAACGAAGGCGCCTTTTCAAAATACTTTCAAAAACCACCAAGCACATTTTCAAACAAAGCACATTTTCAAACAAAGCAAGTGATCTAGCAAGCAACTAAGAGCCCATAGATAACTATGGATGAAAAGGGTACTAACATCTTTCCTTTTCATAATCTACCCCCTAACTCAAGAAATAATCTCAAAGGTCTTTCTTGTTATTTTCCACCTTTCCTTTTGGATAAAATAATAGTCGGTGGCGACTCTTGCTAACCGCAACATTTGCAATTAAATGCAAAACATCCCAAGTCAGTTCTCCCACAGCATTACAGAACTGGCGACTCTGCTTGGGATATTCTTAAAAGTTGGGTTAACTTAGGGCTATATCACCTTTACTTTCTTTCATTGTTTGACTTTCTTGCTTTACATTTTGGTTCCTTGTTTGGGCTTGTTTTGATCATCTACCCGGATTTGGGATACCTTATAGGTAAGTAGTAATACATTGTGGAAACTGTGTGGGGTATACCGACATGGTCTAATCAATAGCTACGATTAGTGTGACACATTTGTGGGTACCAGTAGCCCTTGAGTAGTCAAGGAGAATACGGGGCCGCTGTGTGGTGTCATGAAGCACTAGCTGACTTTAGAACCTTTACTTGACCAACTTGGCCATTAGGGAGTAGTGAGATAGCCGGCTTTGGTGTAGTCCGAAGTTGGTTGATACTCGATACTACGCTCATTGAGATCATACTTCTCGGGATATTTCAGTCGCCATCAAAGAGGCTTGCGCTGAAACAATGCCCGATAAGAAAGATCAGTGATATTGAGATCCTTTAGAACCCAGTTACTATTTCTATAACTGGTTTGAGCCAACTAAACTTCAAGAGGGTACTTACCTATAAGAATCCATGCAATCCTAAACCTAAGGACGTGTTTGCCTTGTTTGTATATGCTTACTTGTACATAGCATCATAAAAATCATAACATCATAAGCATTCTCACTAACCATCTCAAAGATTATTGGGATTTATCTTTGTTCTGTTTTGTAGGACATGGATTCTATCCGCAAGAATACTATCCAAGTCAATATCGTAAGAATTCCTTCTCAACTCAAAGAGTTAGCATCAAGGGTCCCTGAGAATTCTTCATTCACCGAAAAACATGGTCACCTCCTAAACTTGGTTACCTCTAGCACTAATGAAGATATGATAAAGGTGCTTTTCCAGTTCTTTGATCCTCTGCACCATTGCTTCACCTTTCCCGATTATCAGCTTGTACCTACTCTGGAAGAATTCTCTCAACTCTTGAGGATTCCCATTCTAAATCAACTACCCTTCAAAGGTAAGGAAAGATATCCAAGACCTGAAGAGATTGCCTGAGCATTACACTTGCAACAATCTGATGTCACGACTAATTGGGAAATAAGGAGTGGTGTCAAAGGGTTCTTAGCCAAGTTCTTGTTTAAGAAATATCAAGATTGTTGGAACTCTTTGGATTTACAAGCTTTTTAAGAAATCTTGGCCCTTCTCATCTATGGAATGGTTTTGTTTCCAAATCCTGACCAACTTATAGATATAAATGCTATCAAAATCTTCATGTCTCGCAATCCGGTGCCTACTTTATTGGGAGATATCCTACATTCTTTTCACTCTCGCGCCATGAGGAAGAGATGGATCCTCATGTGTTGCACTCCTCTCTTGGCTAGATGGTTTATTTCACATCTTCCCCAGTCTGTGTTGAAGAACGAGCAAGGTTTGAGGTGTTCCCATAGGTTGATGACGCTCAAACATTCGGATATTAATTGGTGTTCTCGATCCTTAGAGAATGTTACTATCATCGACCGTTATGGGGAATTCCCTAATGTCCCTTTGCTTGGCATTAGGGGAGGTATCACTTACAACCCTTGCTTATCCTTACGACAATTTAGATACGCCTGAAGAGATGGTCCTCATGATATGCTCATCCAAGGAGTGGTATTCGACTACGAGAGTGATGATCAAAGTTACCGTCAGAAGTTTATACAAGCTTGGAGGATGGTAAGCAAAGTGGACAGTAAAACTCTAGGACACAATAATTCTATTCCACTTGAACCTTATCTTAGGTGGGTACGAACTCGTGCTCAGAAGCTCGTGATGCCTTACCCCTCCATCCTACCAGTTATCATGGAACCTGTGGTTGAAGGAGATGTCCCATACACTGTCCTCCATCCCGACATGCCTACTTCTCTTGAAGACTTGCAAAAGGGTTGGATTCAGCTAAAGGAAGAACGAGATACGTTCGAAGCTCAATTTTACACTAGTGAGAAAAGGGTCTTAGATCTTACAAAGAAACTACATGAAGAGCAAAGCGTGAACGCCTACCTTGTGCCGAAGAGGATGCGTTCGACCTTTTTATCTTAGAGATTTATTTTGTAAGCCCAATATGCATGTTGTAGTAATTTTTAACTAATTAATGAAATTTTACATTTGCTCATGCTTTGTCTATACGAATTTAAATTTTAGAAATCCTTGAAATCATTTTCATACACATCTTCCATGCATCATAACATAACAGGTTTTCTATGACAGGTTTCCTTATCTTTCTGCTGATTATTTCAGCAAGATGGATATCGAGAAAACAATGAAGGACCTACAAGCACAAAACTCTCAGTTTCAAGAGACTCTGCTGACCCTAGCCAAGGGAAAACAAGATTTGATGGCATTGCTGGCAGCCAAAAAGAAAAGCCCTAGTCAACATGGGTAGAAGATTCAAAGAGCCGTTCCGTCAGATCCCAGTAGTGGAAGACTCATCTAAGGAAGACGAGAATCAGATTGGAGAAGCTAGGAGTACCCAGGCTAGGTGTATCAATGATCAAGCGTCTGATGATGAAGATTATTTTGATGAGCAGTATCCTCCTACTGATGTCAAGTACAAGCAGTTAGAAGACAGATTGAAGGCCGTTGAGATTCAAGCCGTCCCCGATTTGGATTTTGATGATTTGGGTTTAATATCTAGGGTTGTCATTCCCCACAAATTCAATATACCAGTCTTTTCTAAATTTGATGGGGTTTCCTGTCCAAAACTTCACCTAATGTTTTATGTGCGTAAAATTCAACCGCACACCGCTGACAAGAAACTCTGGGTTCACTTTTTTCAAGAAAGCTTGGCTGGGACACAACTAGAGTGGTTTTTCTAATTGGATGGTTTCTGTATTCATACATGGGAGGACTTAACCACCACTTTCTACCACCAATACCAGTATAATGCCGACTTGGCACCGACAAGAGTTCTGTTGCAAGACACGACAATGGGAAAGAATGAAGGGTTCAAAGAGTACGCCCAAAAGTGGAGAGACCTTGCCAATAGGGTTCAACAACCTTTGATTGATAGGGAGCACATTGATATGTTTATGGGAACTTTATTTGGTCCATTTTTCAACTTGTTGGTTGGTTGTTCTTCATCCAGTTTCACCGAACTAATCTTAACCAGTGAAAGAGTTGAAAGCGGTATCAAAAGCGGGAAGATTCCCATAGCATCTGCCTCCACCTCCAATCCTGTAAAGAAACCTTTTACCATGAAGAATAAATAAATTATGTGTATGGGGCAAGGGCCCGTACCAAGAAGGATGACCGCCAGTCCGTTAATGTTGTCTGGATTTCGAACCCAACTCCTGCTCAAAGACCATCTTTAAATCATTAAGGATTTCAGGCTCCACCAAGACAATTCACAAGGATAGGCATGTCACTATCCCAAGCCTTACAACACTTGTTAAAGGCTAATTTGATGACACTGCGTGATCCTCTGGCCAATCCAGATACCTCTTCACCAAAGTACAATCCGAACACCAAATATGCATATCACTCGAATAATCCCAGGCATGAGACTGACCAATGTTGGGCATTGAAGAATAAAATTCAAGACTTAATAGACAACAAGACCATTAAATTTGATCCTCCTCTAACTCTGAATGTAATCACCGCGCCTATGCCAAATCATGGCAAGGATGTCAATGTTGTTGAAGATACCATCTTTGTTTCCACCATCGAAGACTTGACTACTCCGTTAACCATTATCAAAGAGAATCTGTTGAAAGCCGGGATTTTCCCTGGCTGTTTGAAGGATTGTGTTTGCTATACCAAACAACTCAATGGATGTGAATGGCTGAAGGAAGGCATTCAACGCCTGATGAATAGCCATGAGATCCTATTTGAGAAGACTCCGTCCACCAAAAGTTTGACCAATAAGTGTGAAGATATCTCCATCATAACCATCTCAAACAAGCCTCTTAGGATCTCCTCCAATGGTCTTATCAGGATTTCAAATGAACCAATTGTTTCTCCTCTAATAATTACTGCCCCCGGGCCAATTCCATACTCTTCCAACAAAGCGGTGCCATGGAACTATGGTGCTGAGGTGTTTTACCATGGGATAAAGCAAGACGCTTGGATTGAAGAAAGAAAAGCTGATGACATTGGTAACATTAATGGCTCTAGTAAGGTGACCCAAACTGGAAGAATATTTTCACCCAACATCTCACTACCAATTGTTACAAAGGCACCTGTCCGCATCACCGCTGCTAAGCCTAGTACCGATACAATGGGAAAAGAGAAGGTAGTTGAGCATGTTGAGACAGAGATACCCGCAAAAGACATTGCTGATGGAGAACCTTCCACTCGGGAAATGGATGAGATGTTGAAAATTATAAAAAGGAGTGATTTCAGGATTGTGGAGCAGTTGGGGAAAATCCCTTCCAAGATTTCCATGTTATCTTTGCTACTTTGTTTCGATGCTCATGATCGGGCGTTAATCAAATTCATGAAGAAGGCTCATGTCCCTCATGAGACCACGACTGACCAGTTTGAAAATTGTGTGGCAAGCTTGACGGCCACAATGGTTTGGGGTTCTCGGATGCTAATCTGACACCACTTAGGAAAAACCATAACAAAGCTCTACACGTTTCTGTTGAATGTAAGGGGACAACCCCAACACATGTTCTGGCTGACACTGGCTTTTCTTTAAACGTGCTACCCAAGGGGGCTTTGGACCGTTTAGACTGTGAAGGACTAGTTTTAAAACCAAGTGATATTATTGTGAGGGCTTTCGATGGGTCAAAAAGGACAATTCATGGAGAGGTGGATCTCCCGATCAAGGTGGGCTCATAGATTTTCGACTCTACTTTGTACATCATAGATATCCGTCCTGCCTACTCCTGTTTGTAGGGTCGCCCTTGGATCCATGGAGCAGGGGCAGTAACGTCAACTCTTCATCAAAAGCTCAAGTGTTCGGTCAAAGGAAGAATTGTCACTGTCTGTGGTGAGGAGGAGTTCATGGTAAGCCACCTCAACTCTTTCAAATATGTAGAGATGGATGGAGAATTTATAAATACCCTGTGTCAAGCTTTTGAAGTTGTGCCACCAATGATTGCTACTGCCAAATGTTCCTCTAATGTGTCCAAAGCTGGTAAGGTTGTACCAAAGATGGTTTCATTCAAAGATGCTCGTGCTGCAGTCAAAGAAGGAAGTTGTGATACTTGGGGGAAACTCCTCGAGATACCATTCAAAGCAGACAAATATGGTTTGGGCTTCACTATCAAGGCTCAGAAGTAAGTGAGGCACGCTCATGCAGGGAATCCCCCTCTCCGTATTGGAAGTCATGAAGTCAATGTTGTGGGTGATTCTCATGATGAGATTGCTTTTGAAGATTGGGTATATCCTACTACAATGGAGCTCAACAATTGGCACGCAAAGGACTTCGTTCCCATCTCCTTCATTGAGGAGTAATCACTTGTTTATTGATTTCTTTTAATTCAAGAACATTTGTTTGTAATATTAAACAATGACTTTTAAGCCATGTGTCTGGCCCGGGGCACTATGGTCAATTTGTCAAGGGTTTTTATTTATGTTCATCTTATCATATGATCATTCAATACAAATCATTGGACTCTTTTGCATTCAAATCTTTGTGCTCATTGTCTTTCTTTTTCTTCAAATACGTTTTTTAAAATAGCCATGTATCTCACATGCACACACACACACACACACACACACACACTCTTGTAGGTCCTCATCCACTCTGGATCTTATTGCCAATAATTCTATTATTGCTGACTATGACTTCGAACGTCCAATTAACCAAGCCGAAGATGAAGGCGAGGAAGATTGTGAAATACCATGAGAACTAGCCAGACTTCTATTACAATAGGAAAAAGCTATTCAGCAGCACGAAGAGTCAGTTGAAGTTACAAATCTAGGTACCGAGACAGACAAGAAAGAAGTTAAGATCGACACTAACCTAGAAAGCAGTGTCAAAAGCAGGTTGGTTCAGATGTTGCATGACTATGTGGAAGTTTTTTCTTGGTCATTTGAAGATATGCTAGGGTTGGATACTGATATTGTAGTTCATCGTCTTCCGACAAAGGAAGATTATCCTCCTGTCAAACAAAAAGTTTGTCGCATGAGGCCTAACATGTCTGAAAATATAAAAGCTAAGGTGATGAAACAATTTGATGCAGGATTCCTAGCATTGACATCTTATCCCCAATGGGTTGCAAATGTGGTTCCAGTATCGAAGTAAGACGAAAAAGTTCGCATGTGCGTAGATTATAGGGATCTGAATAGGGCAAGCCCCAAGGATGATTTCCCTCTACCTCATATTGATGTCTTGGTCGATAACACTGCTCAGCATAAAATCTTCTCTTTCATGGATGGTTTCTCCGGATATAATCAAATTAGGATGGCTCCCGAAGACATGGAGAAGACCACTTTCGTTACGCAATGGGGTACCTTTTGCTACAAGGTCATGTCGTTCGGGTTGAAGAATGCAGGGGAAACATATCAGAGGGCTATGGTAGCTTTGTTTCATGACATGATTCATCATGAAATAGAGGTATATGTGGATGATATGATTTCCAGGTCACAAACTGATGAAGAACATCTCAATCACCTATACAAGCTATTCGAGAGGCTGAAAAAGTATAAGTTGAGGTTGAACCCTAACAAGTGCACATTCGGAGTACGATACGGAAAGCTTCTAGGTTTTGTTGTCAGCAGTAAAGGCATTAAAGTTGATCCTGCTAAGGTAAAGGCCATCCAAGAAATGACAGGCCCCCACTCTGAAAAGGAAGTTAGAGGATTCTTGGGTCGTCATAATTACACCGCCCGCTTCATATCTCACTTAACTGCTACTTGTGAGCCAATCTTCAAACTCTTTAAGAAAGATCAAGTAGTCAGATGGAATGATGAATGCCAAGTTGCCTTCGACAAAATTAAGGAATATCTGCAAGAACCCCCTATCCTCATGTCTCCAATTGAAGGAAGATCATTGATCATGTACTTGACGATGCTAGAGAATTCTATGGGGTGTGTTTTAGGCCAACATGACGAGTCTGGCCGAAAAGAGCATGCTATTTACTACCTGAGCAAAAAGTTTACTGACTGTGAAACCAGATATTCACTGCTCGAGAAAACTTGCTGCGCTCTGGCATGGGCTGCTCGCCGGCTAAGGCAGTATATGTTGACTCATACCACTCTGTTGATTCCTAAGATGGACCCTATCAAGAACATCTTCGAGAAACCTGCTCTTTCCGGACGGATAGCTAGATGGAAAATGATCTTGGCTGAGTACGACATTCAATACACAATGCAAAAGGCCATCAAAGGAAGTGTATTAACAGATCATTTAGCCCATCGAGATGTCAATGATTATTAGTCTATGAACTTTGACTTCCCAGATGAGAACATCATGCTAGTGACTGACTGCGCAAAACATGGACCATATGATGGACCTGAACAAGGATCCCGATGGACTATGGTCTTCGATGGGGCTTCCAACGCCTTGGGCAACAGAATTGGTGTTGTGATCATCTCCCCTGAAGGTTGCCACACTCCTTTCACTTCCAGACTATGCTTAGATTGTACGAACAATATGGCTGAGTACGAAGCATGCATTTTGGGTCTGAAGGGTGCCATTGATTTGAGGATTAAGCATTTGAATGTGTTTGGGGATTCTGCTCTAGTGATTATCCAAGTAAAAGGATATTGGGACACTAACCACCCTAATCTAATTCCTTACAAGGAGCTTGTGCTATCTCATATTCCTTACTTTGAAGAGATCACATTTGAACACTTCCCTAGGGAAGAAAATCAGTTAGCCGAAGCTTTGGCCACAATGTCTTCTATGTTCAAGGTTAGATGGGTCAACGAATCTCCTTTGATTACCATTGAGAGATTCGACGAACCTGCACACTGCTATGAGCTCGAGACTGATACAGAAAAGCCATGGTATCATGAGGTGAAGAGATAACTTGACGCACAAGAATAACCTGAAGCAGCATTCATCAATGACAGAAAGTTCTTACGAAGATTTTCAGCCAAATTCTTCCTAAGTAACAAAATATTGTACAAGCACATCCATGATTCTACTCTACTCCGATGTGTGGACAAGAAGTAGGCAGAGGAAATTATGGAAGACATGCATGATGGTCTCTTTGGGACTCACTCTAGCGGACATACCATGGCCAAGAAGATCCTGAGAGCTGGTTACTATTGGTCAATGATGGAGACTGATTTCCATCAAAACTCAAAAACTTGCCATAAATGCCAAATCTATGCTGACAAGGTCCATATGCCTCATATCCCTCTGAACGTCATGACTACTCCATGGCCATTTGCAATGTGGGGCATTGATATGATTGGATAAATCAAACCCACTGCTTCCAATGGACATCACTTCATTCTTGTCGCTATCGATTATTTCACCAAATGGGTCGAAGCTCCCTCATTTGCCTCAGTCACCAAGAACGTGGTAGCCAAATTCATCAAACATAACCCTATCTGGCTCTATGGTATCCCCGAAAGGAACATTACCGAAAATGGGACTAACCTCAACAATGCTATGATTACAGGACTTTGCACTCAGTTCAAAATCAAGCATCACAATTCTTCTCCTTATAGACCTAAAATCAATGGCACGTTGGAAGCGGCCAACAAAAACATTAAGAAGATTGTGCAGAAGAAGGTAGTAACCTACAAGGATTGGCATGAGATATTACCTTTTTCTCTTCATGGCTATCTTACTTCAGCTAGAACATCAACTGGGGAAACTCCCTTTTTTTTATTCTATGGCATGGAAGCTGTTTTTCCAGTGGATGTTCAGATTCCATGACTAAGGATTATGAATGAGGCATTCCTAGGAGAAGACGAGTGGATTCAAACAAGATTGGATCAGTTGAACTTGATCGATGAGAAGTGACAGGCTGTTGTTTGTCATGGTCAGATGTACCAAAAATGTATGATCAAGGCTTTCAACAAAAAGATTGAGCCCCGAGTATATCAAGCTGGTGACTTGATATTAAAGCGCATCATTCTTCCACAAGGCGACCCCATGGGAAAATGGACTCCCACCTACGAAGGGCCATTTGTTGTCAAGAGAGTTCTCTCTGGTGGTGCCATGATGCTACCTACCATGGACGGTGAAGACTTCCCACATGCTGTGAACATGGACACAGTTAAAAAATACTACGCATAAAGGACCTGCTAGGTTGAAACACCTAGGAAAGATAAGGGCATCCCGGAAAACTAAAACGTTTGAGCAAAAATTAGGGATATATGCAAAATATTATACACCCGGCAAGTTGAAAACCCGAAAGGGCGACATGGGAAAAAAATGGGTAACTTGGTGGGCTGAAAACCCAAAAGGGTGGTCCAGGCAAAAGTTAAGGATTTAAAGTGTATGACTATGTCCCGTGGAATCACCACAATCAACTTTATCACCAAGGTCCGAGTTCAAACAGTCCAAGACCAATCCAATCAACTTCTGTCAACAACAAGAGGCATTCGAAGACATTGGGGCAATAATAGAGTTGGAATGTAATGAGATCGTTTCCACATGGCTATTTGTTTTTGTTTTCCTTTAGACGATTTTATCTTACTAGGATCTCCGTCTCTTTGTACAAAAAATTCCCATTCATGGGGAAAATATCAATACAAATATACTTTAAAGTGCAAATTTCTGTTTTTTTTTGTTTTGAATGCAAAAATGTCCAATGACTAAAATTGAACGAACATATGCATGTGAACATAATTAAAACTATTTGGCGCATGTGTCCTGCTAAGCAGCAGCAAGCATCTCTTTAATGTATATGGAATATCCCCCACAGAGTTAGTTCATTAGAATTATCCCCATAAGACCGGCTACAATAAACCTTTCCCCAGAGTTACCCACAAAGTCCCTTTGCATAGGTTGATCTCCAACCAGAGTCTCAATCTCTTGACAACTCTCTCCCCAACCAAGTTGGTCCTAAAAGAAGAAACCTTATGGATCTCTTCCTAAAAGAACTCACCTCGTCAGCAAGTTCATCAAGTATTCATCAACAGGGTTCATTTCCCCAACAGGGTTTATTTCCCCAACAAATAACAAACAACAAAATTCCCCGATATAGTCTATCCTCTCCAGCTTGAGTTTGTCTTTCAGACTATTACAAATCAGAGGGACATAACCCCTAATCCCCAGTGAAGTCTCCAATAAAGCCTTTTCTATCTCCAAAAGTTGCTGGGAAGCATAGATCCGACCAGATAATAGTTAACTTCATTCGTTCAAGATACTATGAAGCCTGGATCCAACCAGATAATAGTACAACTTTCAGTAACTATGAAGCCTGGACCCGACCAGATAATAGTTAACTTTTCAGTAACTATGAAACCTGGACTCGACTAGATAATAGTTAACTTCTCAAGATACTATGAAACTTGGACCCGACCAGATAGTAGTTTAACTCTTCGAGATATTGAAGAGCCTGGACTCAACCAGACAAGGGTTTAACTCCTTTTCCCCGGTAGAGTTTTGCTCTACTCCAGCAAGTTATTGTGAAGCCTGGATCCGACCAGATAGCAATGCCCCTCAGAAGTTTGTTGTGAAGCCTGGAATCCGATCAGATAGAAACTAGTTTCAAGCAAGTTACTGTGAAGCATAGATCCGACCAGATATCAATTCAACTTTATCTCTTCAGACAATTTTATTGTGAATCCTGGACCCGACCAGATAGCAATTAACTTCATCCACCTTAGAAATATGCAAAGCATGGAATCCGACCAGATAGGGGTTTAATGTTATTAAGTTATTGTGAAGCCTGGATCCGACCAGATATCAGTTCAACTTCGTCTATTCAAGCAAGTTATTATGAAGCCTGGAGTTTGACTAGATAACAACTAGCTACAATCCCCAGTGAGTCCCTATGAAGCTTGGACCTGACCAGATAATAGTAAAACTTTTCAAAGAAAAAACTATGAAACTTGGACCCAACCAGATAGTAGTTACCACTTCAAGTTACTATGAAGCCTGGATCCTACCAGATAACAGTTCAACTTCAAGAAATTTTCCGTGAAGCCTGGAATCCGACCAGATAACAATTAATTTATTCTTCCCTAATAGGTTATTATGAAATCTGGAATCCGACCAGATAGCAGTTGACTTCCTCATCCTCAGCAAGTTGTTGTGAAGCCTGGACCCGACCATAAAATAGCTAAACATTCAAGAGATAATTCCCAGCAGAAGCATTCTGTCAACAAAGTTTGAAGATATGTATATTCTTCATCTACAACAGCAATCCGGGATTCAGCTTCCCAAAAATCCTTAGCATTAGTCATGGATTTATTTTGCCGGACAAATATGCATCCCACATTCATACATCATAGCATATACATACGAAATGCATTTAGCACAATCTCATTAATCTTCTGAACATCATGCATACATCTACATTTAACTAACCCTTTTTTCCCACAGGTAAAACATCAAGTTTTAGTATTAATCGACCAAAGATTTGTGCTGATACTTCTTCCAGTATTTACCATCATTCCTCCAAATGGATTCTATAAGCCCATTCCCAATACATCTTCGAGTGCAAATTTCTGGGCACTCTAGTGTTCAATCATCTTCCACCTTCAAGTCACGAATGGCGGATCCGCCAATCTAACTCTTCAGGTTTAAGAAGATTGAACAGGGGAAGTTGTTGTACCCAAAAATTTTCCCTTTCATTTCTCAATAAATCTCTTATAATATCTCCTTTGATTCAAGACTACACAAGGTTTGATCAGCACAAGATACCTCGTCAACACTGACAACTGAAAATTAGGGTTTGAATTTTCACAAGGACAATTGGACTTTCAAGGTCTCAAATGACTTTCGTGGATCATTAGGAACCATCAAGATTGCTCATATCAAGTTTCAAGCTTTGGATCACATTTTTGCTCAGTCAATTGATCAGTTGACCTAAAATCAACTGTATTGGCTCAAAGTCAAATGTGGTCAATTTATAGTCATACTTCATAACTTTTGGTCCATATCAACATTATGAACTCATATATGTCATTTGGTCAAGTTTGGATCATAATTCCTCAATAAATTTGATTAGATCATCAAAAGGGCAAAATGGTCAAAATTAGGATTTTGACTGAGGAGGTTCAGTTTTTGACTTTTGACCTAACAAATGACTTATTGGTATAAGACATGATCTCCAAGATTCAAATACACAATTTTTACCTAATGGTATGAATCAAACCATGTCTCAAGATCAATTGATTGACAGATGAATTCCAGTTGACTGATGAAAAGTCAACTGTACACTAAAAAGTCAAACTTTGACTTTTTGATCAAAATCAAGTTTCAAAGATTACAATTCATCAAGACATGTCAAAATCAAGTTTCTAAGTGTTGGAAAGTTCACATTTTTTTCATAACTTTGTGCCAAATTTCCACCATGATGCAAGATGATTCAAAGGAAACTTCCAACATGAAAGTTGTAGAACTCAATGAGATCTAAAACATTGTAGGGCATAACTTTTCCTAGAAATGCTTGGATTTCAAGTTATGAATTTATGAAGACATGTTCATGAAACTAAAAAGACTTAGTGAAATTTTGCCCTAGTTAGGCAGGATTTTGACCTAACTTCATCGCAACTTTTCACCTAGTTCCAAATTGAATTTTCAAAAATGTACAACATAAAGGTTTTAGAGGATGTTACAAGCTTTCCAAAATGTCAAGTAACTCATTGAGATCATACTTGAGCTAAGATGATCGAAGGCAAGAAATTAGGGTTTCAAACTTGTTTTTCAAGTCATTTTCATGATGAACATTTGATCAAATCCATAGCCATGCTGCATAATACTCACTTTGCAGGCCTCAAACTTGTTTGTAACTCCTTAATTTAATTTTTACACAACTGATTGATCAATTGTCCAATTGATTCAAGCATTGTCCAAAGCATTTTTCCATTTTAGGGAGAAAGCCACCATTTCCATTCTTGTAAAGCAAGCTTTATGCACAAAGTCAACTTCTTGAGCTCCTAACTTCTTCTCTTCAAGTACACCCCATCCACAAAGTTAAAAGCAAGTTTATTTAAAGTGTAACCACTCTACAATAGCAAGTACAAAGGCATGGAAACTTGTTTTGTCAAAAAATCACATGTTGAGCTTAAACATGTGAATTCAAATTCTGAATTGTTTGAAGTCTCAAAACCATTTGCTTATAAATAGAGACACTATTTGCAAGCTAACACGAATCCTAAAGCGCTGAAAATCTCTCAAACACTCACAAACCATAATTTGCTCAAAAAAACTCCATCGATACATAGTTCTGACCTTGAAGTTGTATCTCTCATTTCCCTCGTGCGTTTTCCGTCAAATTCATTTGCAAAGTTTCTATACCTCAAATATAGTCCATCTTTGTCCTTGTTTTGGAACTGTAACACCATTTTCATCAACCTCCATAACCAAAAAATAGAGTCTGCAAGTTGACTTCTCCAGACCATTCCAGCCATCCATAGCTTAAGCTAGGCATTTCATTAGCTTCCTGGGAACTTGAGGAAGCTAACCTAATCATCACAACTCCTTGAAAGCAGCTCAAACTCATTTCACAATTTCTAGTTTTGAGGTATTTTTTCTGAACTTCTATCTCTTCATACAAGCATTATTTAATTCTGATTTGTGAAGATAAAATGTAGATATCATTTCCCTGAAGTTGTACATGTACATAGTTTTCATTTATATTGTCTGAGCTTAGAAATTTTAGGTTTAAATCTCTGAAAAAAGTTAGGTCAAGATTTGGTACTTTTAGAAATTCATGCTCATCTTTGAGAATTAGTGTAAGTTATTTACATATTCAGAATCATGGTGAAATTTCTAACAAGTTTGATGTTGGATGTTTTGTGAATGGATGAGAAATGAGTGAGTTACAGGAACCATGGTTGGAGGTTGAAGATGAAGTCATTTCTAGGACTTGATTTATGTTATATATTTATGTTTTCAGTTAAGTTAACGGATGTACAACTACCCAAGTGGTAAAGGCAGCGCGCGTTTATGGTCAAGGTCATGGGTTCAAGTCTCAGTGCCACCTTTTGCTATATTTTCCAACATTTTCTTTCTTTTTTTTTGTTACAAACAACCAGCGCGCTGGGCCTCTAGTACCGGGCCCTTATCATTTTTGCTGAAACTTACCCCCTGCCTTCTTGCCACAACGCAGGCCCAACCCTTTTTTTATTTTATTTTTCTGATTACAAAACATCATTGGGCCAGGCTTCAAAAATTGTTTTGCTAACAAACTCCCAAATTCCATTTCAAACCCCCCTGACTTTTATTTTAATATTTTATTTTATTTTATTTTCTTTATTATTTTTATTATTATTATTATTGTTATTATTTTTTTTATTAATAAAAATCTAAAAAAATAGTTTATTTATTTATATATCTAATATATTCATATTCACTTATTTTATTCCTTTAAAAAAACAAAAGACAAAAATATTTTTCTTAAACAAATTTAATTATTTTTCTTAATAAATTAATAATTAGATTTAGGTTTAGTTATTTTCTTTTCTAATTAAAATCAACTTAGAATTTATGTTTTCTTTTAATTAATTAATTTCCATACTATTTTTATTAAACTTAAAACCTTTTCTAAAAACCCTAAAAAATGCTTTCTAACTTATTTTATTTTAATTAGTTTAGGTTAAATTTAATTAATCTTTTTCTTTTATATAATTAGGTTAAAACCCTTCCTTCAAAAAACCAAACAAAATCCTTTTCCTTTTCATTTATATCCTTGTATATTATATTTTTTTCTTGTACATTATTCAATATTCAATATGGTTATAATAGATAATTAGGTTTAATTTCTTGCAATCCCCATTTGTAAATTTGTATACCCCATCCCCCTAATGATGTAATAGCGTAGTAATTTTACTTTCCGCAATTTATCGCTTTCATATAAATGTTAATAATTAGGGTTTGTATGGAAAGATAAAATCAACAAGTAGATAATCCTAATCAAATATTAAATACATGCAAATCAAACACATTATTCACACATGTACCCTTAAGGTTAATTCCACTTGTTGCCTTACAAAAATGGTCATGTTATGCATGTGGAATGTTTTAGCAAAAACAAATCAAAAATACAAGATCATAGTCCCTCGATGATGCTTCAAATGTTTCCTTTTAAATGATCTTAGTCTCTCAAAGAGAAATGCTAAGATATCTCACAAAATTGCTATCATGACTATACAATGACCCATGTCCATCCCTTTTACATCCAAAGATAAGGCTTCTTACCAATCAATGGTTAGATAGCAATATCAAAGGAAAGGAAGAAATGAACAAAAGACTTTTGAGTAGATAGATTATTCCTTGTTGCTTTCTCACTTTAAAAACAAACATCCTTGCTCATTTTCAAAACAAACACCAAAAACTTTCCATGAAATATTTTCAAAAAGTTCAACACTTTGTATACGTTCTTACGAACGAGAACCATTACAAAGTTTGCCTAAACGAAGGCGCCTTTTCAAAATACTTTCAAAAACAACCAAGCACATTTTAAAACAAAGCATATTTTCAAACAAAGCAAGTGATCTAGCAAGCAACTAAGAGCCCATAGATAATTATGGATGAAAAGGGTGCTAACACCTTCCCTTTTCATAATCTACCCCCTAAACTCAAGAAATAATCTCAAAGGTCTTTCCTGTTCTTTTCCACCTTTCCTTTTGGATAAAATAAAAGTCAGTGGCGACTTTTGCTAACCGCAACATTTGCAATCAAACGCAAAACATCCAAAGCCAGTTCTCCACCGCATTACAGAAGGTATTAGCACCCTAAACATCTACAGTACTCCATGGGAACCTCTTTGAAAATTTATGTATTTTGGTTATAAATTGTTTGTATAAAAATAGATTGTGGAGATGAGAAAAGAAGTATATTTTACAATTTTTTTGCATCTGTCGCGGTTGCGAACCTTTAGTGCCTACGTATCACCTTCCGTGCAATAGGGGATCAGGGTACCCATAGTTCGCCTTTAAAAATTTTGAAACACAAGTGTGTTGGTAAATTTTAAGAGATAAGACATTATCATTATATCTAAGTGGAAAACATACTTACTACCCACGATTATGAGAAATGAGAATTTACGTCATCTCAAAGTGGAGTATATGGCTTGGATTTTAAAATTAACAAAAGCCTCGCTCAACACCCAAGTCGAAAATATCTCACTTCACTATGTATCATAGAAGTATATTAGATCGCATCACTATAAATATTAACAAGAGTGTAATATTTTGAGAAAAGTTTTAAGGTAAAAGGCCAAAGTGGCAAAATGGTTTGAATGGGATTGATTGACTTTTAGTCTTCTCACAAAAATGTCAAAGTATTATTAAATTTTTTAAAGTTTGATTAAGAAAATATTTTGAAAATGCATTGACCTAAGTCCAAGTTTATTGCGAAAGTGGTTCATGTTTAAAAACAAGAAGGTTTTTCAAAACGAGGGAAAAGATTTTTGAAATTAAAGAAGATGAGAGGAGATAAAGGGACTATTCTAAAGCATAAGGTAAAAGCTAGGGAAAAGAACCATCTAACCAACAAGAATTCAACACTTGACACAATGAGTCAATGTAGAATTCCCATCCTTTGGATTTGAAACCAAACAAGCAAAGATAATAAACCTATTAAGAAAACCAAGCTTCAATTGCATTAAGTCTTCATAAAAATTGGGTAGAGTAACGACTTTATACAAATGAATTCCTGATCACAGACAAAACATGTAATCACAGTAACCTACACACAAAGCAAACAAACAACCCAATGTCTTGGGGTAAATCCCAAGAGCTCCAGACAAAATAATAGTTGAGGTCACAAGGTCTCAAGGTAATTCAAGGTCTCTAATCCTAAGTCCAAGAAGTCCATCACTCCATAATGCCAAGGATAGTAACCAAGTAGTCTAAGTAGCATTAAAGCTTTGTATGGTTCAATTTGATTATTAAGTATCTTCAAAAAGAAATAAAACAACTCAATTGAGCAAAAATAAAAATGACACAAAAGTAAATGCTCAAGTGAGCAAAGATGAAAATAACATGAAATGTAAATGCTAAAATAAACGTGCTTAAAGTAAAGAGCATAAAGTAAAGGCACAACAACAAGATTGATAAAATCAAAGCCTCTCAATAACAAGTTTCATTTTCTTTTTGTCAAGTATATCATTTACTTAAAATTCTCAAGGAAACCATAAGTAATCACGATGTTTAAGTGATTCACTTTGACCAAAGCTTATGAAGATTCATTAGAGGATTGATAAGACCAATGCCTCCTAACAATGAATCTCAAAGTTATTGGATTAAAGGATTCAAATTAACATACTTGAGCTTACAAACATGGGTTTGGGCCAAGAATGATCATTTCTCGAATCAGGACAAAATTTAGCGCTATGTTAAGCAATCGTAAGTGGACCTATATAGAAGTCGCACCTATTTTGAGGCCGATCAATAGCAATCTATGTATCATATGTTTAGAGAAATGAAATGTAAGTTATTCTCCAATAATATTTAGTACAAGTAAGAATGGGATAAGATGAAGAAGGATGGGGTAAAAATCAAACCACATTTGAACCAAAAATTTAACCAAGCTATTATTAAAATCATTCATCCATTTTTTGTGGAGTTAAAGTCAACACCATGGATCCAGTGATGTTAATAAAGCTCATGATCAAAATCTCATAGTCCAAGATCAACCAGAATATATACAAAATATAATTGTATAAAAAATAAAGAAAAAGATTTTTAAAATGGTTTTTTGAAATGAAAATAAAAGGGTAAAATAATAACTATATTCAAAACATCCAAGAAAAATTCAATGAGACCATAGAAAAATCAGAAATGATCTAAAATATTTTTATAAATTTTTTGGTAATTTTTTAAAGTCAGAAACTATTTTTAAACTAATTAAAATTACTCACATAAGTGGAAAAAAGATCAAAAATAGAAGAAGTTAGAATAAAATTCTAAAAAAAATTCAGAAGGTCAAAAATAAGAGATATGATATTGATGAATTTTCAGAATTTAAAAACGTTCAAAAGCATTTTTAAACATTTAAAACAACTCAAATAAAGTGAAAAATTATAAAAAATATCAAAACACAAAATAAAATTGTGAAAAAAGAATAATCAGAAAGAGAAAAATCAAAAGTATTTTTAAGATTTTTTTTTGGATTTTTTGAATTTAAAATGATTTTTTAATGAATTTTTCAAGTTTAAAACAAATAAAATATAAAATCAGAAATAAAGAAATAAAGTCAAAAAAATATAGACCAATGGATGAGAGTCAAAACATGTTAGTAAGTTAATCCAATGGGTTAGACACGATGTGCATATCATGGTCATTAGTGAATAAAACACTGAATCCTTAATTAAATCAGATTTGAAAGAAAAAAGTGTGGCACGCTATCATTGGTTGAGATATGACATGTTGGCCATCTTCAACCTCCAGGCATGTCAATTGTAGGTCCTTGAAATGGTAAAATTAGAGCTCGAGGCCGGTACCATTCGCTTCGTCTCTTCAAGACGATTCCAATGGTACCCTCGTGAAAAATTAATGTAAGGTGTAGCTTAGTCGTTTTAGAGGGAAAGATTTGAAAATGGATTTGAAATTTCATGGTCAAAACTCACTTCCAGTTGAAAATAAATGTTGCGACTAGAATCAGTATGATGAGAGCTTCATAACAGTATCAAAGTTTGAGAGAATTGGTGAAGGAATCTACCTATTGAAGTTCAAATGCAGAGCTCTGATACTTGACTTAGCTAGCACGATTTAGGAAGTCTTAGAGCTTGGCTCTTATTCAGTTAGCTTCAGTGAGGTTCAAGGATGATGAATTGACAAAGAACATGGATTGATGAGAGTTGTAAAAGCAAATTCAAAGTTGCAGAAAAGTGGGTTCAAGAGGAAGTTTGACAGGATGATTTTGGCTCTCTAATCCTGAGAAAATGAATGAGGTAAGATCCTCTATTTATAGGGAAATAAGTGGAATGCTCAAGCATGTGAAATGATGGGATTTAGAGGGAATTCGTGTGAACCTAATACATGAGGAATGTGTGATCTGTTCAGCATCAAAACTCATTCAATCCTTGCATTTCAAGGCTCTAATCCACTTTATAAAGTTGGTTAAACATGTTTTGACCAAAAACGCGTGCTAATTTGATGTTTAGAAGCTACAACATGAATTTCAAATTCTGTCTTGAAGTGAAACTTCAGTTTCAAGGTACCATTTTTGAATCGATGGCATTCACAGCTCAAGGAGTCTTGGGGCATAATTCTTAAAGCTTTAGAAAGATGAGATCACAAGTTTGCAATATTAAAAGAATGGGAATTAATGGATGTTTGAGCTAAGAGTTATGATGAGTCAAAGTTGAGAAAAAGATGCTGACTTTTATACTTAGAAAAAATTCAAGTTTTCTCTTCAAAAATGAATTGTAATGTTTTGAGCTCAAACAAGAATTTACTCTGAAATTGAGCTTTGATAATTGATGCTAGCTTATACTTCCTAAAGAGCATTGTGAAACTTGAATCACTCAAAAATACCTAGTATTGAAAAAGTCATGGTCTTGCAAAATTGGTGAAAATTCATGAGATGACCTATAATCTTTTGCATCCTTAGGACATTTTACATCCATTTTTAAGCTTTTCACATAAAATAAGAGTTGAAGTTCACATCTTTAGGATTATTGTGGAAAAATAATGGGCTCAAGGAGATAAAAAATTACCAAATTATGATCTTTTAAAGTCACATAAGTGAATTTGATGGCTTATCTAGAGGACTTGTAATCTTTCTTCATCATTAAGTATCTTCCACACAAAAGTTTCTTGAAACTTTTGAAGTTATTTGTTGATAACCCTTTAAAGATAAGCATGTATTTGGAATCACTCAAAAATACCAAAAGATGAGCAAGATATAACCCTTAAAAGTTCAAAACCCTGGCTCTTAGAGCACCAAAATGCCTTGGAAACCCTTTTCAATTTTGACAAACTTTCTTGCCCAAATAATTTTTTCATGTGAATAGAAGTTGTTGAGGATGATAATGATAAAACATAGAAACCATAAACACTTCCAAATATTGAGGATTGAAGGAGATGTGCACTTGTGATTAAGAAATCAAGGACTTATCCAATTAGGTCAAACTTCTTCCATCAACCCTTACGTATTTGGACTATCTTTGACAACTTGAGGCATGATGGATCATAATAGACTTTTTAAATGATATTACTTAAAAACATCTTCAATGATGAAGCTTAATTCTAAATGAAGCTTTGTTTAAGAAGGCATGGGAATAAACTCATGAACCTGTAGATCAACTTGATGGAATGTGTTGTGCTCTAACCTATAATATCAACAATTAGGGCAAACATTCATTGTATTTATTAGTTAAATAATCAATATAAAACATAGATGATAAAAAAATATAAGTAAAGGTGCTTGGTAATTCCCCATGAGCAAAGCTAAAGATAAAGAGAAAAACTAAACCCTAGTGTGATCTTGTTATGTTTGAGTTGATATGATATGATAGAGAGATCTTAGGGGGAAAATTGGGGTACAAAACTTAGTAAATCAACTTAAAATTTAACAATTGAGTAAAATCAACAATAAATCAACAGGCGTTCATCCCCTCGAGTATTATGTATCAGAGCAATGACACTGACTCAAACCACTAAAGGTAAACCACCTTCACTCTGGATTACCTGCACGTTACTGACATAGGGGTAACATTCAAACATAAGGGGTGAGATATCTAACTATATAATTGAATGTATTATAAACTTTATATTAGAATAAGTTCATGCAAAATCACTGCTTCACAACTTATAAGCAACAACAATCACGACAACATATCAACAAAATATAACGATTAATTCATCAACACAACAACTCAAATATGCAACGTGGAATGCAACTTGTTACTATGTGTGATACATTGGGAGAACTAACTTGGGTGTTTTGTGTTTGATCGCAAATGTTGCGGTTAGCAAGAGTAGCCACCAAGTTTTCTTTTATCCAAAAGGAAAGGTGAAAAAGCACAAGAAAGACCTTTGAGATTATTTCTTAAGTTCGGGGGGTAGATTATGAAAACGGAAGGTATTAGCACCCTTTTCATCCATGGTTTTCCATGGGCTCTTAGTTACTTTCTAGATCACTTGCTTTTGTTTGAAAATGTTCTTTGTGTGGTTTTTTTTAAAGTATTTTGTAAATAGGCCATTGTCTAGGCAAACTTTTGTAATGATTCTCGTTCGTAAGAATGTACACAAAGGTGTTGATCTTTTGAAAATGTTTTCATGTTTGAAAGGTGTTTTGAAAGTGTAGGTGTTTGTTTTTGAAAATAGCAGGGATGTTTTGTTTTGAAATTGAGCAAGTAACTAGGAGCTTTCTACCTACTCAAAAGTCTTTGATGTTCATTTCCTTTTTCCTTTTACATTGTTATCTTACCATTGATTTGGTAAGTAACCCTATCTTTGGATGTAAAAGGGACAGGTGTGGGTCATCATACAACCATGATTAGCAATGTTGTAAGATATCTTATCATTTTCTTTAGGGACTAAGATCATTTTGAAAGGCAACATGGATAGCGTCATCGAGGGACTATGATCTCGTATTCTGCTTGTTTTTGCTAAGATATCTCACATGCATAATATGGCTATTTTTGTAAGGCAACCAAGTGGATTTACCCTAGGGGTGCTTGTGTGCAAATGGATTGATTTTCATGATTGATTTGTCTTTGATTAGGGTTTTCTATTGATTGGTTTTAGTCTTTCCATACAAAACCCTAATCACTAGCATTTTGTATATAAAGCGATAAATTGCGGAATTTAAAATTACTACGCTATTACATCGTTTAGGGGAGGGGGTATACAAATTTACAAATGGGGATTTGCAAGAAAATTAAAACTAATTAATTATTACAACCATATTGAATAATATACAAGAATTGAAAAAATAATGTACAAGGATATATATGGAAAAAGAAAATGATTTTTATTTGGTTTTTAATGAAAGGATTTGGTCTTGACTTAATTAAGAACATGATTAGTTAAAAATAAATAAAATTTAATTTTAACTAAATAATAAAGAAATTAAGTTTAAAAAGGATTTTTTAGGGCTTTTGTGAAAGGTTTTAACTTAATAATAATATGATTGAAATTAATTAATTAAAATAAACCTAATTTCTAAATTAATTTTAAATAAAAATAAAATAATAATCAAGCCTAAGTCTAAATATTAATTATTTAAGAAAAAGAAATTCATTATTAAGAAAAATGTTTTTAATCTTTTTTTTTTGTTTTATAAAAAAATAAAAATGTATAAGTATTTTTTAAACATGCAAATAAATAAATAAAATATTTTTGGATTTTCTTTTATTAATAAAAATAGTAATAATAATAATAATATTAATAATAATATTAATAATAAATAAATGAAAAATAAAAAAGTAAAATAAAATAAAAATAATAAAAAAAGTCATGGGGTTAAAAAATAGTTAGGGAGTATTGTAAGAAGAAAAAAAGTAAGGCCCAAACTGAACTTGCCCAAGCGCTGCAAAATAGAAAAATGTCAAAAAAGTTGGAAAAAATGGAAAAAAGGTCTCGTTGGGGCTTGAGCCCAAGACCTCATGGTGATAGGAGTGCGCTTTAACCACGGGGATGGCGATACATCCATTTGCAAAAATGTAAACATGAAAGTTGCTCCATTTTTTCATACGAATCCAACCATATAAATATCATGAACTATAAATCAAAGATGAGTGAGAATTTTTGAAAGTACCAAATTCTGACCTAATTATTTTCAGATATTCAATCCTAAAATTCTCCTAGCTCAATCAACATAAATGGAATCTATGGATATGTACAGCTTCAGGGCAATGATGTTTACATTTTATCTTCACAAATGCAAGCCTAACAATGTGTAAGTAATGAGATAGAAGTTCAAGAAAAATACCTCAAAATTGGAAATCGTGAAATGAAAATGAGCTTGATTCAAGGTGCTTCAATGATCAGGTTAGCTTCCTCAAGTTCCCAGGAAGCTAATGCAATGGTTTGCTTGAGCAATGGATGGCTGGAATGGCTGAGAGAAGTCAATGTGCAATGCTCTGTTTTTGGTTATGGAGGATATGGTAAATGATGTTACAGTAATGAAACAGGGACAGGGATAGGTTAAACTTGATGTAAGGAAGCTTTAGAAACTAAAAGGCAAAGAAACACACAAGGGAAATATGAGTTTAATGTTTAAGGTCAGAAACTGTGCAACAATGGTGTTTTTGGGAAATTTCTGATTTGAGAGAGTTTTGATGTGTTTCAGGGTGCTTCAACTCGTCCCTTAGCTCACAAATAGTTCCTTTATTTATAAGCAACAAGTATGGAGGCTTGTATCTGATCAAAATTCAAAATCACATGTTTAAGCTCAACATGTGATTTTTTGAGAAATCAAGTTTCAATGCCTTGTGTACTGGCTAAAATAGAGTGGTTATGCTTTAAACAAAATTTCTTCTGACTTCGTAGATGGAGTTTGATCAGAGGGAACAAATTAGAGGCTCAAGAATTGACTTTGCACAAAAAGCTTGCTTTTCTAAAATGGAAGTGTTCACTTTGTGCCATTAAGGGAAATGTTGATTGGATAAAGCTTAAACCCCTTGGATTAAAGCTTAAAAGTTTGTGTAATCCATTAACGATGGATAGATACACAAGTTAGAAGGTCTGCAAAGCAAGATTATGAAGCCTAACATTGAAATTGCATTTTTGTTCATCATGAAAATGGCCTATAATTTTAGTTTGAAACCCTAACTTCCTCTCTTCGATTATCCTTGCTCAAGAATGATATCAGGAAGTTCTTGGAAATTTTAGAAAGCTTGTAATGTGCTCTACAACCCCTCTTTGAATCACTTATGAAAATTTCCCTTGGAACTATATGAAAAAGTGCCATGAAGTTATGCCAAAATTCTGCCTAAACTAGGGCAAAATTTCACTAAGTGTTTACTTTCAAGACCATGACTTCATGAATTAATAACTTGATATCCAAGAATTTTTAGGAGAAGTTGTGTAAAGCAATGTTGCAGATATCACGGAGATCTACAACTTTCATGTTGAAAGTTTCTTTTGAATCATCTTGCATCATGGTGAAAAATTTGCTCAAAGTTGTGAAAAAACATGAAGTTTTCAACACTTAGAAAATTTTCTAAGTTTGAAAACTTTGACTTTTCAAAATGAAATCTCGACTTTTTGATTTCTTGATGAATAAGTTTCATATTTTTACATGTTTTGATGAACTGTGATCTTTGACACTTGATTTTGACCAAAAATTCAAAGTTTGACTTTTCAGTGTACATTTGACTTTTGATCAGTTGACTGAAAATTCACTATCAATCCAATTGATTTTGAGCAATGTTTTGAGTCATGCCATTAGGTAAAAATGAAGCAATTGAACTCTTGAGATTATGCCTGAACCCAATTAACCATTTTTTAGGTCAAAAATCATAAATTGCCCCTTCTCAATCAAAACCCTAATTTTG
The DNA here is from genome assembly GCA_948472305.1 of Vicia faba. Classification (NCBI taxonomy): domain Eukaryota; kingdom Viridiplantae; phylum Streptophyta; class Magnoliopsida; order Fabales; family Fabaceae; genus Vicia; species Vicia faba. The sequence goes on from OX451738.1 coordinate 1,273,516,196, forward strand.
ACCATTTTGCCCTTTTGATGATTTAATCAAATTTCTTGAGGAATTATGGTCCAAACTTGATCAAATGATACATATGAGTTTATAATGTTGATGTGGATAAAAAATTATGAAGTTTGACTCTAAATTGGCCATAATTGACTTTTCCCCCAATACAACTGATTTTTAGGTCAACTGCTCAATTGACTGAGCAAAAATGTGATCCAAGGCTTGAAACTTGACATGAGTAATCTTGGGGGTCCATAATGATCCATGAAAGTCATATGAGGCATTGAAAGTTCAATTATCCTTGTGCAATCTCAAACCCTAATTTCAGTCATCAGTGCTTAAGGAGATGTCTTGAGTTGATCAACCCTAGTGTAGTCTTGAACCAAAGGAGTTGATACGCGAGAGGGAAAATTTTTGGGTACAACAGCTGCCCGTGTTCAATCTTCTTAAACCTGAAGAGTTAGATTGCCAGATCCGACATTCATGACTTGAAGGTGAAAGATGATTGGACACTAGAGTGCCCAAAAATTTGCACTCGATGATGTGGTGGTTGATGGTGTAGGGAATGGGCTTAAAAGATGCCATTTGGAGAGATGATGGAAAGTTGTTGGAGATAGGATTACAGATGCCATCCAAAAATGATTGTTGGTGGGAATGGAAGAAGTGTCAGAATAAATCTTTGGGGTATTTATATTGAAATGATGGATGTGTTAGGTTGAGTACCAGAATAATATTCATAAATGGATTGTATTTGACTCGTATTAGAAAGTTGAAACTTGAATGAGTATTAGAATAGCATCAGTATCTGGAGCGTATCTAAATTATATCTGAAAGATGAATCTGAATGAGTATCAGAATGGCATCTGTGTCTGGAGCGTATCTGAACTGTATCTGAAAGTTGAATCTGAATGAGTATCGGAATGACATCTGTATCTAGAGTGTATCTGAACTGTATCTAAAAGCTGAATCTGAATGAGTATCAAAGTGGCATCCGTATCTGGAGCGTATCTGAATTGTATCTGAAAGCTGAATCTGAATGAGTATCAGAATGGCATCCATGTCTGGAGCGTATCTGAACTGTATCTGAAGGTGAATATGAATGAGTATCAGGATGGCATCCATATCTGGAGCGTATCTAAACTGTATCTGAAAGCTGAATCTGAATGTGTATCAGAATGGTATCCGTGTCTTGAGTGTATCTGAATTGTATCTGAGAGCTGAATCTGAATGAGTATTAGGATGGCATCCGTGTTTGGAGCGTATTTGAACTATATCTGAAAGTTGAATCTGAATGAGTATTAGAATGGTATCCATGTTTGGAGCGTATCTGAACTGTATCTGAAAGCTGAATGAGAAGAAACCCGTGTAGGATTGCTTCAGCTAGTCGTGTAGATAATTGTCCTGGCTTGTTTTTAGGTATCAAACTCTGACCTTTTGCAAATTGTTGATGATAGCCATCTGTTGACTGATCTTTCTTGAATAGATGAAAGATTAGTTGTATGCAATGTCATGATGTATGAAATGCTTTGTACAATGATGTTCTTAATAGAGAGAATGAGATAATGTTGTATGCCTTTGTATTGTTAATGACGTATGGATGCATTGTATGGGGATGTAAGTTATGCTGCTGTAATATTGTTGGATTAGGGAAAATAAATCTCTGACTGCTGTTGGGGACGTGGAGTATATGTCTTCATGTTTTGAAGTGCTGATGAGTTGATGAGCTTCTATTTGTTATAGAAATAACTGTGTTGTAAGGGAAACTCCATGTATGGCTTGTGAAATCTTGTTGGAGAATCCTGAGAAATAGGGCGACCTTTACTGGGGAGTGATAAACTGGAATTTTTGTTCCGTCGGGGATGTAAAAGAACTTGACATCATTAAGTTGCACAATGTGGGGAATTTTATAGTCTAAAGATATTATCCTATTTCTTAAAGCCATTAGTGATTGTCTTTCTATTTTTGTTCATTTGTAAACAGTAGTTACGTTCAAATGCATATGTTCAAAAATAAATCATTGGACGTTTTTGTAAACAAAACACAAATAAAGAAAAACAGATAGTTTTTCACTTTAAAAGGGGTATCTTTGTATTAGCTTGAATAAGTCTTTTTTGTACAATGAGACGAACATTCTAGTAAGGGAATGTCGTCGTAAAAAATGAAAATTTGATACAAAGAAAAGATAGCTATGTGCAATAATCCCGTCGGGTTCTCATTCTACTATAGCCTTTGTGTCTCTGAGCGTCTTGTCCACTTTCTTCCTTGTCCGAAGTTGATTGGATTGATTAGACCCATTGAGTTTGTCAGTCGAAGCCAAAGGTTGTTTGCAAGGTGATCCAACGGGACATAGTCATACGCTTTAATTCCGTAACTTTTGCCTGAACCGCCCTTTCGGGTTTTCAATCCACCGGGATACCCTTTTTTGCCCAAGTCTCCCTTTCAGGCTTTCAACTTGCCGGGTGTACAATTTTTTTTTTTGTTTTATCCATAATTTTTGCCCGAACCTTTTTTGGTTCACCGGGATGCCATTGTTTTGCCTAGGCGTGTCAACCTAGCGGGTCTCTTATGCGTAGTATCTTTTGACTATGTCTGTGTTCACAGGGTGAGGCAAGTCGTCACCATCCATGGTGGTTATGATCATTTCTCCACCAGAGAATATGCTTTTGATCAAAAATGGTCCTTCGTATGTAGGAGTCCATTTTCCCCTGGGATCACCCTGCGAAAGTATGATGCGTTTGATCACCAGATCCCTGACTTGATACACTAGGCGTCTGACCTTTTTGTTGAAAGCCTTGATCATCCGTTTTTGATACATTTGACCATGACAGACAATAGTAAGCCTTTTCTCATCAATCGAGTTCAGTTGATCAAGTTGACTTTGGATCCAATCTTCTTCATTCAGCCCTGCATCCTTCATAATTCTCAGAGAGGGGATCTAGACCTCAATAGGCAAGACAACTTCCATGCCGTATACCAGAGAGTAAGGTGTTGCCCCGTTTGATGTGCGTGTCGTGGTACGGTAACCGTGGAGGGCGAACGATAGCATCTCATGCCAGTCTTTGTATGTGATTGTCATTTTCTGTATGATCTTCTTAATATTCTTATTTGCAGCTTCGACAGCACCATTCATCTTTGGCCGGTAAGGAGAAGAATTATGGTGCTGGATCTTGAATTACACGCACAGTGCAGTGATCATAGTATGGTCGAGATTCGTACCATTGTCTTTGATGATCCTCTCCAGGGTACCGTACCGACAAATAAGATTCTGTTTGATGAACCGGGCCACAACATTCTTGGTAACGGAAGCGAAAGAAGCCGCCTCAACCCACTTTGTGAAATATTCAATGGCAACCAAGATGAAGCGATGTCCATTAGAGGCTATAGGTTTGATTTCTCCAATCATGTCGATTCCCCACATAGCAAAGGGCCAAGGAGCCGTCAAGACATTCAAAGGAACCAGAGGCACGTGCACCTTGTCAACATAGATCTGACACTTATGACAGGTTCGTGAATGTTGATAGCAATATGCTTCCATGGTAGACCAGTAATAACCTGCCCGTAGGATCTTCTTTGCCATCGTATGCTCTCTGGAATGGGTGCCAAAAGTGCCTTCATCTAGATCAGCCATGATCTTTTCTGCCTCAACCTTGTCTATGCAACGAAGTAATACAAAGTCGTGGTTGCGTTTGTAGAGAATGCCATTACTAAGGAAGAACTTAGCAGAGAACCTCCTTAAGAACTTCTTATCATTGACTGAAGCTTCTTTCAGATATTCTTGAGCCTCGAGATACCTCTTAACTTCATGGAACCAAGGTCAGTCCACTACTTCTTCAGTATTGATCTTGTGATAGTGAGCTGGTTCATCCATTCGTTCAATGGTGATCTGGGGAGCCTCGTCATCCCATTTGAGTTTAAACGTGGATGACATTATGGCTAGCGCATCCGCTAGTTGATTTTCTTCTCGCGGAAAATGCTCAAAGGTAATCTTCTCAAAATATGGGATTAATGTCAACATATGTTCTTTGTATGGGATAAGGTTAGGGTGCTTCGTGTCCCATTCTCCTTTGATTTGGCTGATGACCAAGGCTGAATCTCTGAATACACTTAAGGACTTGATCCCTAAATCTATGGCAGCTTTGAGACCAAAAATGCATGCTTCGTATTATGCCATGTTATTCGTACAGTTGAAGTAGAGTCTTGCAGTAAAGGGAGTATGACATCCTTCCGGGGAAATAAGTAAAGCACCAATGCCATTGTCGAGAGCGTTGTACGCCCCATCAAAAACCAGGGTCCATCAGGATCCTTATCCAGGTCCGTCATATGGTCTGAATTCTTCACAGTGTTTACCATCATGATGTCTTCATTTGGGAATTCGAACTTCATGGACTGGTAGTCATCCACAGCTTGATGAGCAAGGTGATCGGCTAGTACACTGCCCTTTATTGCTTTTTGGGTAGTATATTGAATGTCATATTCCGTTAGGACCATCTTCCATGTTGCTATTCTCCCAGAGAGGGCAGGTTTCTCGAATATGTATTTTATTGGATCCATCTTGGATATCAATAAGGTAGTATGGGTCAGCATATACTGTCTTAGCCAGTGAGCAGCCCATGCCAGAGTGCAGCAAGTTTTCTCGAGCAGTAAATATCTTGTTTCACAGTCAGTAAACTTTTTGCTCAGGTAGTAAATATCATGCTCTTTTCGGTCAGACTCGTCATGCTGCCCCATCACACACCCCATTGAATTTTCTAAAACAGTTAGATACTTGATCAAGGGTCTTCCCTCGACTGGTGGTATTAAAATAGGAGGCTCTTGCAGGTACTCTTTGATCATGTCGAAGGCAGTTTGTCATTCGTTATTCCATTTGACTACTTGATCTTTCTTCAGTAATTTGAAGATTGGTTCCCAAGTAAATGTCAAGTGAGAAATGAATCTGGAAATGTAGTTTAGTCATCCTAAGAATCCACTGACTTCCTTCTCAATATGAGGAGCAGGCATTTCTTGTATAGCTTTCACTTTGGCAGGACCCACTTGAATACCTTTACCCCTGACGACAAAGCCTAGGAGTTTACCGGACCTCACCCCAAATGTGCATTTATTCGGGTTTAACCTCAACTTGTATTTCTTTAACCTCTCAAACAGTTTATGTAAATGGTCAAGATGTTCCTCTTCAGTTTGAGATCTGGCTATCATGTCGTCCACATAGACCTCTATTTCGTGATGTATCATGTCGTGAAATAGAGCTACCATGGCACACTGATAGGTTGCCCCAGCATTCTTCAACCCGAATGGCATAACCTTGTAACAGAACGTTCCCCATTGTGTGACAAAGGTTGTTTTCTCCATGTCCTCAGATGCCATTTTGATTTGGTTGTAGCCTGAGAAACCGTCCATAAATGAGAACACTTTATGTTGTACAATGTTGTCAACTAAAATATCGATATGAGGAAGTGGGAAATCGTCCTTAGGGCTTGCCCTATTCAAATCTCGGTAGTCCATGCACATTCGCACTTTGCCGTCCTTTTTAGGCACGGGAACAACATTGGCGACCCATTATGGATAGGAGGTGACAGCCAAGAATCCGACGTTAAATTGTTGCATGACTTCAACCTTAATCTTCTCTTACGTATCTGGTCGCATGCGACGGACCTTTTGTTTTACCGGAGGGAAGTCTTCTTTTGTTGGTAGAAGATGTACCACGATATCAGCATCAAGTCCTGGCATGTCTTCATACGACCAGGCAAAGACCTCAACATAATCATGTAGAAACTGAATCAGACACTTCTTGACACTGGGTTCTAGATTGGCACCCACCTTGACTTCTTTCTTGTCCTCTTCGGTACCTAGGTTAACTGTGTCCACTGGTTCTTCGTGGGACTGTATGGTCCTCTCTTCTTGTTGTAGCAGCCTGGCAAGTTCCCCTGGTACTTCACAATCTTCCTCACCTTCGTCTTCGGCTTGGTAGATTAGATTTTCAGAGTCATAGAAGGCCATAGCAGAATCGTTACCCATGGGATCCCAAATGGATGTAGATCTGCATTTTGAATGTGAGTGTGTGTAAGAGTATAACTATCTTTGAAAGAAATAAAAATGTAAAAAGAAAGACAAAGAGCACAAATTTTGTATTCAAAAACGTCCATGATTCATTGATGACATATGAAAATGAGGTAACAACCCTTACAAATGGACCGTTGTGCCTCAGGTAAGACACAAGGTTTAAAAAGTCTGAATTGTTTAATTATTACAGGTCCAACAAATTTTAAACACAATTACTGTTGGATAAAAGTAATTGGGACAAAATCTTTAGCTTCCCAGTTGCTGAGTCCTCCATTGACAGTTGGGAAAACCCAATCCTCCAGGTTGTAGTTATCCTCATCATCATCCACTCCGTTGACTCCGTGGTTGCTGATCTTCAAAGGTGGTCCCCCGGCACGAGCATGGCGTACCGCTTTCTGGGCTCCTGAAGTGAAACCCAAACCAAATTTGTCAGATTTGTATGGAATATCCGGGAGCTGACCCCAAATAGTACACCCACCTTCTTCGCTCACTGCCTTGGCATCTTTTAAAGATGATGTCTTTTGCGGAGGCCTTGTAATCTTCGGGACTTGGGGAACAAGCTTGGTTACTACTACGGTTTGTGAGACTTCCTCAAAATGCTGAAACGGAGTTTCAATGAATTCACCATCCAATTCCACGTATCTGAAGGAGTTTAAGTGACTGACCATATATTCCTCTTCTCCATGGACAATAATGATTTTCCCCTCGGTTGGATATTTCAGCATTTGATGTAATGTAGAGGTAATGGCACCAGCATTGTGAATCCATGGTCGGCCCAATAAGCAGGAATAGGAAGGGCGAATGTCCATCACGTAAAAAGTTGAATCAAAGGTTTGAGTTCCAACTTTTATGGGGATGTCCACCTCCCCATGCACCATTCTCTTTGAACCGTCGAATTCCCTTACCACTATATTGCTGGGTTTCAAGGTCAAACCTTCACAGTCGAGTCTATCAAGAGTCTTCTTAGGAAGCACATTCAAAGACGAACCGGTATCAACCAAGACATGGGCCAAAGTTGTGCATCGACATTCGATAGAGACATGCAATGCCTCGTTGTGCTTCCTCCCTTTAGGTGTCAAGTCAGCATCAGAAAAGCCTAAACCATTATCCACGGTCAAGCTGGACACACAGTCTTGGAACTGATCAACAGAGGTTTCTTGTGGTACATGGGAATTTTTAAGAAATTTCACCAAGGCCTTCGCATGAGCTTCGGAGCATAACAATAAAGCCATCATGGAAATATTTGACGGAGTCTACCGTAGCTGTTCGACTACTTTGTAGTCGCTTCTCTTTATAATTTTCAGAATTTCTTCCATCTCCTTTTGAGAAGCCTCAGGGATAGATACTGATTGCGCCTTCATCCGGACAGGCTCAACCAGAATGCCTTTGTCCAGAGTCTCGGTCGACTTAGTGGTAGGAGTGTCAGCAGGTGTAACTATATGGATTATAGTAGTAGTAGTGTCAACAGGAATAGGAACAGGGATGATCACAGGACCGATAATAGTCTTTGGAGGAGCAATCTCCGGGGATAATATTCTGCCACTTCGGGTTATCTTGCCGGTTCCCATAATGTTGCTGATGTCTGGGTCAGCCTTCTCAAAAATTGAGTCTTCAACAGCCGGCCAATCCTGCTTGACGCCGTGATAGTAGACGTCGCCCTCATAGTTCCAGGGGGCAGTTTTATCTGAGGAGTACGGGATTGGTCCATGCATAGTAATTATTAGTGGAGCCACTTTAGGAACTGAGGTAATCCTAACGGGTCTTTTGGTGGAGACCCTGGAAGGATTGGCGGAAATGGCTACTATTGAAACATCATTGTAAGAAATGGTTGGAACGGGAGTCTTCTCAAACAAAATCTCTTTGTCGTCCATTAGGTGTTGAACACCTACTTTTAATAAATGACAGCCAGTTGGTAGGGATAAACAGAGATGGCAGCTTCCGTCACAGCCCGAAAATAAACTGGCTTTCAACAGGTTCCTCTTGATAGTTAGGAGAGGAGTAACAAGTTCATTGACAACAGTAACAAACATATCATCTTCAACAGTGTTGACATCACGACCATGTTTGGGCATAATAACGGTGATAACATTCGGGATTTCAGGAGCATCAACTTCAATTTCTTTGGCTTCAAGAAGGTCTTGCACCTTGTTTTTAAAAGCCTAACAGTTGTTAGTGTCATGGCCTGGACTTTCTGAATGGTATGCACAGCGAGCATTAGGATGGTAATGAGGAGAGGTTGTGTTCGGATTCTTTGGAGCTTCTTTCAAAGTTACCAGATTAGATCTCAACAAATGTGGCAGGACTTGAGATAGTGTCATATTAATCCGGGTAAGTTGTCTTACTGGTCTTTCTGTTCTAGGTTGGTTTCTTCTTTGTTGAGTAGGTGCAGGCTTTGGGATCATGACAACCCCCACCATTGGACTGTGTTCAGTTCTATCTTAATTTCTTTGACGATACACAACACCAACTTCTTTCTTCCCAATAAATGGATTTATTACAGCAGTGGAGGATGCGTCTTTTTGAATCTTCCCACTCTTAATCCCATCTTCCACTCTTTCTCCAGTCAAGATTAATTCAGTAAAGCCTGCTGAGGAGCTCCCAATTAGATGATTGAAGAAAGGATCGGACAGGGTACCCAAAAACATGTCTACTAGTTCTCTTTCAGAAAAAGGAGGCTGGACTCTTCCTGTTAAGTCCCTCCATTTTTGTGTGTAGTCTTTGAAACCTTCACTTGAAACCATATCCATAATCTAGAGTTAAGTATGAGTAGGAGCAAGGTCTGCATTATACTGATACTATTTATAAAAAGCAGCGGCAAGGTCTTCCCAATTATTGATATTGGCCCTTTCCAGTTGATAGAACCAATCAAGCTGAGTTCCAGATAGACTGTCTTTAAAGAAATGTACCCACAAATCTCTATCAGCAGTGTCCAGCTGTATCTTCCTTACATAGGATCAGAGATACATCTTGGGACACGAGACCCCGCCGTATTTAGCAAACATTGGTGCCTTGAATTTTGGTGGAATAACAATCCCAGACACTAAACCCAACTCCTCAAAGTCCAGACCGGGCACTTTCTATATTTCCATTGCACTTAGACGTTCTTCCAGATGTTTGTATTTGTCGTCGGCCGGAGGATATTTCTCTTCTGTGTAATCTTCGTCTTCTTCCTCTTCAGATTCTGGCTGGACAACTGCTTCCTTGCCCTTCACTTCTTGATTATCCTTTTCACCAGATGACGTTGCAAAGTATAGAGTCCGTCTGGCTTGTCCTTGGAACCTTCTTCCTATATTCAGAACTCCGGTTATTTTCTTTGGTTTCTTCTTCTTTTCTTCAACCAACAAAGTTTTCAAATCCACTTGTCCTTTGGCTAGAGTCAAGAACATCTGTTGAAACTTAGCATTCTGCGCCTGGAGGTCTTTTACTGTCTGCTCGAGATCCATCTTACTGAAAATAAATAGTATAAAGATGAGGAGACTTGTTGTAAGAAACCTGCTTATGTTATGATGAATGGTAAATGCATATGCAATGATTTCAAGGAAATTAAAGATTTAAATTTGCTTTAGACCAAAAAGGAACACACGTTATACTAATAAATCAAAGCTTTGAGTACATCACACCTCTTTTGGGCTTACAAAGAAATACAAAAACTCTAAGATAAAAAAGTTGTACGCATCCTCTTTGGTGCGATGTAGGTGTTCAGGCTCCGCTCCTCATGAAGTTGCTTAGTGAGTTCCAAAACCTTCTTCTCGCTGGAATATAATTGGGCCTCGAAAGTGTCTCGCTCCCCCTTAAGCTGTATCCAATCCCTTTGTAAGTCTTAAAGAGAGATTGGCATGTCAGGATGCAGGATAGTGTATGGAACATCTCCTTCCACAACAGGCTCTATGATTACTGGGAGGATGGAGGGGTAAGGAATTATAAGACTTTGAGCACGAGCTCGTACCCATTTGAGACAAGGCTCAAAAGGGATGTAATTATTATGCCCCAATATCTTGCTATCCACCTTGTTCAACATCCTCCAAGCTCAGATAAATCTCTGGCGGTGACCTTGATCGTCGTTCTCGTAGTCAAATGCCAAACCTTGAATGAGCATCTCATGTGGGCCATCCCTTCGGGCGTAACCAAATTGTCTTAAGGCTAAGTAGGGGTTGTAGGTGATACCTCCTCTAATGCCAAGTAAAGGGACATTAAGTAATTCTCCATAACGGTCGACAATACTAACATTCTCTATAGATCAGGAACACCAATGAATGTCTGAATGTTTAAGTGTCATCAACCTATGTGACCACCTTGAACCTTTCTCGTTCTTCAATATAGATTGGGGAAGATGCAAAATAAACCATCTTGCCAAGAGAGGAGTATAACACATAAGGATACCTATTTTCCTCATAGTGCGAGTGTGAAAAGAATGTAGGATGTCTCCTAGCAAAGTAGGCACAGGGTTACGAGACATGAATATTTTGACGGCGTTCACATCTATGAGTTGGTCAGGATTTGGAAACAAAACCACCCCATAGATCAGGAGAGCCACAATTTCCTCAAAAGATTGCAAATCCAAAGAGTTCCAACAGTTTTGGGCTTTCTCAAACAATAACTTTGCTAGGAAACCCTTGACACCACTCCTTGTTTCCTAATTAGTTGTGATATAAGATGGTTGCAAGTGTAGAGCTTGAGAAATCTATTATGGATTTGGATCTCTTTCCGTACCGTTGAAAGGTAGTTGATTGAGGATGGGAATCCTTAAGAGTTGGGAGAATTCTTCCAAAGTTGGCACAAGTTGATAATCGGGAAATGTGAAGCAATGATGTAGAGGATCAAAGAACTGGAAGAGCACCTTCATCATGTCCTCATCAGTGTTGGAGGTGACAAAGTTTAATAGGCGACCATGTCTTTTGGTAAATGGTGAGTTTTCAGGAATTCTTGATGCTAGCTCTTTAAGTTGAGGAGGGATCCTTACAAGATTGACTTAAATAGTTTTCCAGCGAATAGAATCCATGTCCTACAAAACAGAACAAAGATAAATCCCAAGATCCTTGAAATGGTTAGTGAATATGAGTATGATGTTATGATGTTTATGATGTTATGATGTTTATGATGTTATGTACAAGTATATATATACAAATAAAGCAAACAAGTTCTTAGGTTTAGGCTTGCATGGAGTCTTATAGGTAATTACCCTCTTGAAGTTTAGTTGGCTCAAACTTGTCCTAGCAATAGTAACCGGGTTCAAAGGAGCTCAATATCACTAGTTTGTTCCCTTAGGCATTGTTTCAACGCAAGCCTCTTTAATGGCGACTGAAATATCCCAAAAAACCAAACCTCAATGAGTGTAGTATCGAGTATCTACCAACTTCGGACTGTACCAAAGCCGATTATCTCACTACGTCGTAATGGCCAAGTTGGTCAAGTAAAGGTTCTAAAAGTTCATTAGTGCTTCATGACATCACTCAGCGGCCCTGTATTCTCCTTGACTACTCAAGGGCTACCGATACCCACAAATATGTCGCACTAGCATAACTATTGCTTAGACCTTGTCGGTATACCCCACACAGTTTCCACAATGTATTGCTACTTACCTATAAGGTATCCCAAATCCGGGTAGAGGATTCAAACCCAAATAAAGAACCCATAATGTAAAGCATACAAGTCAAACAATGAAAACAAGTAAATGTGATCTAACCCTAAGGTAACCTCACTTTAAGAATATTCCCTAGCAGAGTCTCCAGTTCTGTGATACGGTGGGAGAAATAACTTGGGTGTTTTTCGTTTGATTGCAAATGTTGCGGTTAGCAAGAGTCGCCACCAACTTTTCTTTTATCCAAAAGGAAAGGTGAAAAAGCACAGGAAATACCTTTGAGATTATTTCTTGAGTTCGGGGGGTAGATTATGAAAAGGGAAGGTATTAGCACCCTTTTCATCCATGGTTTTCCATGGGATCTTAGTTACTTGCTATATCACTTGCTTTTGTTTGAAATTGTGCTTTATGTGGTTTTATTGAAAGTATTTTGTAAAGAGGCCATTGTCTAGGCAAACTTTTGTAATGATTCTCGTTCGTAAGAATGTATACAAAGGTGTTGATATTTTGAAAAAAAATTTCCAAGTTGAAAGGTGTTTTGAAAGTGTAGGTGTTTGTTTTTGAAAATAGCAAGGATGTTTTGTTTTGAATTTGAGCAAGTAACTAGGAGCTTTCTACCTACTCAAAAGTCTTTCATGTTAATTTCCTTTTTCCTTTGATATTGTTATCTTACTATTGATTTGGTAAGTAACCCTATCTTTGGATGTAAAAGGGACGGGCGTGGGTCATCATACAACTATGATTAGCAATGTTATAAGATATCTTAGCATTTTCTTTAGGGACTAAGATCATTTTGAAATGCAACATAGATAGCGGCATCGAGGGACTATGATCTTGTATTGTGCTTGTTTTTGCTAAGATATCTCACATGCATAATATGGCCATTTTTGTAAGGCAACCAAGTGGATTTACCCTAGGGGTGCTTGTGTGCAAATGGATTGATTTTCATGCTTGATTTGTCTTTGATTAGGGTTTTCTATTGATTGGTTTTAGTCTTTCCATACAAAACCCTAATCACTAGCATTTTGTATATAAAGCGATAAATTGCGGAATTTAAAATTACTACGCTATTACATCATTTAGGGGAGGGGGTATACAAATTTACAAATGGGGATTTACAAGAAAATTAAAAATAATTAATTATTACAACCATATTGAATAATATACAAGAATTGAATAAATAATGTACAAAGATATATATGGAAAAAGAAAATGATTTTTATTTGGTTTTTAATGAAAGGTTTTGGTCTTGACTTTATTAAGAACATGATTAGTTAATATTAAATAAAATTTAATTTAAACTAAATAAGAAAGAAATTAAGTTTAAAAAGGATTTTTTAGGGCTTTTGTGAAAGGTTTTAACTTAATAATAATATGATGGAAATTAATTAATTAAAAGAAACCTAAGTTCTAAATTAATTTTAAATAAAAATAAAATAATAATCAAGCCTAAGTCTAAATATTAATTATTTAAGAAAAAGAAATTCATCGTTAAGAAAAATGTTTTTAATCTTTTTTTTTTGTTTTATAAAGAAAAATAAAAATGTATATTTATTTTTTAAACATGCAAATAAATAAATAAAATATTTTTGGATTTTTTTATTAATATAAATAGTAATAATAATAATAATATTAATAATAATATTAATAATAATATTAATAATAAATAAATGAAAAATAAAAAAGTAAAATAAAATTAAAATAATAAAAAAAGTCAGGGGGTTAAAAATAGTCAGGGAGTATTGTAAGAAGAAAAAAAGTAAGGCCCAAACTGAACTGGCCCAAGCGCTGCAAAATAGAAAAATGTCAAAAAAGGTGAAAAAAAATGGAAAAAAGGTCTCACTGGGGCTTGAACCCAGGACTTCATGGTGATAGGCGCGCGCTTTAACCACTGGGGTGGTGATACATCCGTTAACTTATGTCAAACCATAAATATATAACATAAATCTTGCCCTAAATATACTTCATCTTCAACCTCCAGTCAGAAGCCCTGCAACTTATTTATTTCTCAACCATTTGCAAAAATGTAAACATGAAAGTTACTCCATTTTTTCATACGAATCCAACCATATAAATATCATGAACTATAAATCATAGATGAATGAGAATTTTTGAAAGTACCAAATTATGACCTAATTATTTTCAGATACTTAATCCTAAAATTCTCCTAGCTCAATCAATATAAATGGAATTTAAGGGCATGTACAACTTCAGGACAATGATGTCTACATTTTATCTTCACAAATGCAAGCCTAACAATGCCTAAGTAATGAGATAGAAGTTCAAGAAAAATACCTCAAAACTGGAAATCGTGAAATGCAAATGAGCTTGATTCAAGATGCTGCAATGATCAGGTTAGCTTCCTCAAGTTCCCAGGAAGCTAATGCAATGGTTTCCTTGAGCAATAGATGGCTGGAATGGCTTAGAGAAGTCAATATGAAATGCTCTGTTTTTGGTTATGGAGGATATGGTAAATGATGTTACAGTAATGAAACAGGACAGGGATAGGTTACACTTGATGTAAGGAAGCTTTAGAAACTAAAAGGCCAAGAAACGCACGAGGGAAATATGAGTTTGATGTTCAAGGTCAGAAACTACGCAACAATGGTGTTTTTGGGAAATTTCTGATTTAATAGAGTTTTGGTGTGTTTTAGGGTGCTTCAAATCGTCCCTTAGCACACAAATAGTTCCTTTATTTATAAGAAACAAGTATGGAGGCTTGTATCTAATCAGAATTCAAAATCACATGTTTAAGCTCAACATGTGATTTTTTGAGAAATCAAGTTTCAATGCCTTGTGTACAGGCTAAGATATAGTGGTTATGCTTTAAACACACTTGCTTCTGACTTTGTAGGTGGAGTGTGATCAGAGGGAACAAGTTAGAGGCTCAAGAATTGACTTTGCACAAAAAGCTTGCTTTTCTAAAATTGAAGTGTTCACTTTGTGCCATTAAGGGAAATATGGATTGGATAAAGCTTAAACCACTTGGATTAACGCTAAAAAGTTTGTGTAATCCATTAATGATGGATAGATACATAAGTTATAAGGCCTGCAAAGCAAGATTATGCAGCCTAACATTGAAATTGCATTTTTGTTCATCATGAAAATGGCCTATAATTTTCGTTTGAAACCGTAACTTCCTCTTTTCGATTCTCCTCGCTCAAGAATGATCTCAAGGAGTCATTTGACATTTGTGAAAGCTTGTAATGTGCTCTAAAAACCCTCTTTAAATCACTTTTGAAAATTTCCCTTGGAACTATATGAAAAAGTTCCTTGAAGTTAGGCCAAAATCCTGCCTAAACTAGGGCAAAATTTCACTAAGTGTTTAATTTCAAGACCATGACTTCATGAATAAATAACTTGAGATCCAAAGATTTTTAGGAGAAGTTTTGTAAAGTAATGTTGTATATATTATGGAGATATACAACTTTCATGTTGAAAGTTTCTTTTGAATCATCTTGCATCATGGTGAAAAATTCGCTCAAAGTTGTGAAAAAACATGAAGTTTTCAACTCTTAGAAAAATTTCTAAGTTTGAAAACTTTGACTTCTCAAAATGAAATCTTGAATTTTTGATTTCTTGATGAATAAGTTTCATATTTTGACATGTTTTGATGAATTGTGATCTTTGACACTTGATTTTAACCAAAAAGTCAAAGTTTGACTTTTCAATGTATAGTTGACTTTTGATTAGTTGACTGAAAATTCACTATCAATCCAATTGATTTTTGAGCAATGTTTTGAGTCATGCCATTAGGTCAAAATTCTGCAAATTAACTCTTAGGATTATGCCTCAACCCAATTAACCATTTGTTAGGTAAAAAATTAGAAATTGCCCCTTCTCAGTCAAAACCCTAATTTTGACAATTTTGCCATTTTGATGATTTGATCAAATTTCTTGAGGAATTATGGTCCAAACTTGATCAAATGATACATATGAGTTTTTAATGTTTACGTGGATAAAAAATTATGAAGTTTGACTCTAAATTGTCCATAGTTGACTTTTCCCCCAATACAACTGATTTTTAGGTCAACTGCTCAATTGACTGAGCAAAAATGTGATCCAAGGCTTGAAACTTGACATGAGTAATCTTGGGGGTCCATAATGATCCATGAAAATCATATGAGGCATTAAAAGTTCAATTATCCTTGTGCAATCGCAAACCCTAATTTCAGTCATCAGTGCTTAAGGAGATGTCTTGAGTTGATCAACCCTAGTGCAGTTTTAAACCAAAGGAGGTCTTGTGGGAAAATAATTGATAAGGGAGGGGGAAAAGTTTGGGGTACAACACTATGCACATGCATATGGGACCAATGTAGAAGAACTCCAAACTTAATAACTTGCCAATTAATAGAGGCAACAACAAAGCATAAGCCTTCAACTTTATATTTACCAATCAAGGCCAACTTACCGAGCATTAGCTCAAACTTAATATGCTATGTATGCGACACAATATGAATGTCAGAATGACAACAACAAAATTCCTTAGCAACGCAACAACAAACCAACCTTGGCAATAAGCCTACAACTTAATATTTTCCCATAAATATAGGCAATTTAACAAGATACAACATCACCTTCAAATTTGCATTTTTCAACAAGGAACACAATACAATGAGTCAACCAAAATTTACTACAAATAAACTGCGTAATTATTCGGACTATTACGACTATTTCTGGTTAATTAATTTTCTGATAAAATCATAATGTTTTCGGTTCTGTACTCCTATTTCCAATTCCATACAGTTTACTGTTAGTCAGTTATAAATTATTTCACCTATGCTACTAGCTACTAATTTATTCTCCTATTAATTTATCACCAATATTGCTACTGAGAATTCAACTAAATTACTTCTCCTGGTAACCTTATTAATGGTTCTCTGCTATCCATAATTTATTAACTCTGTGATTACAATTAGTAATCAATTAAATAAGTAGCAGACACACGAAACAGACAAAATAAAGTAGAAGACACACAATGTGCCCCTCAGCGCACAGGTTGTGCCACTCGGCACATACCTCTCTTTCACCTAGTGTCGATCGGCACCCCTCCCTTCCGACCGACACACTCTCCTTATGCCTCTGTGTTATTAGGCACACATGACGTGCCCCTCGACACAACGGGTTCTCCAACCCTAGATTTCAGTCTGTTATTGATACAAAATTATCCAAATTTTCCTCTGATTACAGGTCTCATACCAAAGCAATATATATTTGCAACAACATCAATTTCACCAAAAAAACAACTTATAGAGACTACAATTTTTCACAATTAACCATATATATTAATCATATACCCTCCATTAATCATATTAATCAAAGATATTGCATAACTTTACAGAAAAACTCTGACATAATATTAATCATATACCTAATTATAGAGTCAGAACCTCACCCTTACCTTGGATTGAAGGTCACTCTAAAATTTTCGGTCGAACCTAACTTTGCCTCTTTTCCTTTTCCTCTTCTCTGTACTTCTCATGTACTACTCTAAGACTTCTTATTTTTCTCTTAACCCTTTTTAAGTAACCTAATTTCTATTATTTAACTTAACATAATAATATTATTATTTCTATTGAGCCTAATTTTCACACCCCCTTAATACTACGTCTATCACCAAAACAAGCCCAACAACTAATATTATTACTATTCTACAATTTTAATATTATTATTAATATTATTAATCAACTAATTTAACCGACTAATAACAACACCACAACTTACGTCAACAACTCACAACATGTCAACGATTTCAACAAATAATTCGCAATAAATCGAAAATACTTAATTAAATAATTAATTAAATTAACGAGCGTTACAGCGGCAACTTCAAACGGCAGCAACCCTAAGTCCTAACCCCAGAAGAGCAACCAAAATCAAGGCGAAAAACCCTTAATCTAAGTGTTCACTAGATTACCTTTATCGTCCTTTATCTTCGATCTGATTTCCTCGATCATGTCTCTGATCTCCTCCTTCCTTGTTTTGCAGGTACCGAAAGTAGCAAGGACGGATACACGGCAGCAATTTGAAGATCTTAGGGTTTCTGTTCAGAAATCATAGATCTGTACACAAAGGGGATGCTCTGAGGAACGTTTTGGAGCTTACGGGGGCACGATCTTCCTCTTCTCCTTCTTCTCTTGCAATTTTCCCCCTCAATTCTAAGAAAATAGGGTTTATACAGTTTTTTTAGATTAGATGAATTAGGAAATTTTGTATATAACTTCCGTTAGAAATTGTGATTTATAGAAGATTTGGGAATTGTAAGATTAATACAATTTTGTTTTGTTAATATCTGATTTTTGATTAATTTGATATTATACAATTTTGGACAAATTTAGATTGGATTTGATTTGTAATTTGGACGATCTTGTATAGAATTCAGATTGATTTGTATAACTGATTGAGTATGATTTGGTAAAGATTTGATTTTGTTTTGTGTTTCTGGATTTGTGTTTAGATACCTTAGCAAGGAAAAGAGCTTGAAAAGGAAGAACACGTCGCCGCCAATTGCATTAGCGTAAAAAAAATTTAAAGTTGACTCGGTCAACAAGTCTCAATAAAAAACAATTATAGTTTTAACAATAATTTTAATAGTTGCAAATAATAACAATAATTTCAATTTGCAGTAAAATAATATAGTAATAATATAATAATTAATAACAAAGGAATAATAAAAAAAGGTCAGAAAGTTGACCTTGGTAAACTTAAAATATAGTAATTATATATATATATATATATATATATATATATATATATATATATATATATATATATATATATATATATATATATATATATATATATATATATATATATATATATATATATATATATATATATATATATATATATATATATATATATATATATATATATATATATATATATATATATATATATATATATATATATATATATATATATATATATATATATATATATATATATCTTCTTATTTGTAAAAAAACATGCTAAGGTGCATACCCTGGTCAACTTTAGATATCAAAGATGTTTCAAAACTGCACCCCCTCTCTAAAAATTCTTATGGGCTTCTACAAATCTTAATGGGCCTTTAGACCTATATTTAGAATACAAAATCTCTTTTGACAAAAAGATATATACACCCCCTCTTTGATAATTTTAAACCACTTCACCAAATATATATCAAACTAAGTTAGTAACAAAACTATTAGAGTTCAATCAAAATGACTAAGAAAAAGAAAATTTGACTATTGATACCCTAGGTCAAATTTTAGGTATAACAGTTGCCCCTATTTAATCGATCTTTGATTGAGGGTGCGATATTATGAAGGTCTCGCACATTTGAATCAGAGGGTTATTAAATAATGAAAGACCCCAAAATTTGACCAAAAGATTATAAGGATACATCGTATAACATTCCCAAGAGTGCTGAGAAATATAGGCAAATATGATGATGTATCATGTCACCAAAGTCTGAACAGAAAGTTTTGATTGACTTAGATATGTCGGCGCGAATAACTTGTTAATATCTAAAAGCGATCGTAGATTTTTCGCGTATTTAGCATAACCTAGGAGGTACATAACACAAGTTTAAAAATTGATTTAATAATGCTTCAAGACTAACATAGTAAGCTTAAGATGAAACTTTTTTCTATTCATCACAACCTAGGGGATGAATAAATAGAGCTTGATAATACATTACCACATGGAGACTAACACAATGAATTATAGTGCAAATTTCGTATGTTTACTATATGTGCATTCAATGAACATATATGTTTATTATATGTTTACTATATGTTTACTATATGTTCATCTGTAGATTTCGCATGGAGAATAAACAATATGAGGATGAACATGTGCATTCATCACGACCTAGAGGATAAATGGCACAAGAGTGGGCTTATGTATTCATCATGACCTAGAGGATGAATAGTATGACCAACCACTACTAAGAACCCTACATCAAATTGTTTAAGGACCTCTTATCAAATCTTGCTAGACATGTCTGGACGAGTTCTTCTGAGCTTTTGTCTAACTGGATAACAACCTTCCTTGAGAGGTAGTATATGCACCACAATATCTGTATCCAATCTCGGCATGTCTCTATAAGACCAGGAAAATATATCTACATATTCATGTAACAACTTGATCAGTCTTTCTTTGACGCTTTCCTCCAATGGTGCCCTCAGCTTGATCTCTTTTGGATCCTCTTATGTGCCAAGGTTGATGTTCTCAATGGTCTCTTGGTATGGTTGTACATTGTCAGCCTTTTGCTCTAATTCCCTTGCTAATTCTTTGGAGAGTTCAAGATCTTCATCACCTTCCTCTTCTGCTTGGTTGATGGGTGCATCAAAATTATACCGGATAACAGCAGTAACATTATCGGTGGTTTTAGGCATGGATTTGAATATTTATCATGTTTTGGTGCAGTTTTTAGTATGTGAATTTGAAAATACATAAGAAGAAAAGTATTTCCATTTTTAAATATAAGAGATAAATGCAATATAAAGTCATGGATCTTAATTGAATGTGAAATATAACTTTTATTAATTGCGAATACTATTTGAATCAAATTTGGGATCCTTACAAGCTACCCCTATGCCTCGGGTTTGGCATAGGTTCTTTTTTAAAACAAGAAAAATTACTTTGGAGTAGAAATTATCTTTGGAATTACACGGCTGTCTAATTCTTGAGTTCTTCGCCTGGAGCACACTCATAGATGAAGTCAAGTGCTCTTTTGGTGCTACTCTTACTAGATATCATTGCCACTTGTCTACCATGCTCTACCCCTTTGTTGATGAAGGTTTCCTGGATGGGAGGAAATTACTCCTTGCATTTCAGAGTAGCCTTTGATGATTCGTAGCCCAAACTAAAACGATTTTCCTTCTCGTGTATTTTCACAAGTTTCCCCCAACCTTTTGAGGTTCCATTTTCCACAATTATTTGCAAATCTTTCCACCAAGTTATAGTGGGTTTCTTAATTTTCTCCACCGGTAGAGTTACCATTGAAGCAACCTCTAAGACTTAAAATGGTGTTGCTATGTAGTCCTCATCCGCACTGATATATCTGTAGGACTCTATGTAACTTACAAAGATGTCCTCTTCGCCGTCGGTTATAACCAATCTTCCTTCAACGAAGAACTTCAATTTCTGGTGTAGAGTTGAAGTAACGGCCCCAGCTGCATGAATCCAAGGTCGTAAAAGTAAACATGTATATGTTGGTTCTATATCTATTACTTGAAAAGTGATATAAAATATATGTGGGCCGATCTTGATAGGAAGATCCACTTCTCCAAACAATGTACTTTGAGAACCATCGAAAGCTTTAACTATCGTAAAACATGGACTTATAAAAACTCCATCTAGTGTTAACTTCATCAAGCTAGATTTTGGTAGTACATTGAGGGCAGAACCAATATTGGTGAGTACCCTGGATAAGTTAGTTGTACCTATCTGAATGGAAACATGAAACACCTTGTTGTAAGCTCTACCTTTTAGTGGCAACTCACTGTTATTGAAGCCTAGGTACGATCCAGATGTTAAGTTTGTTATGACAATATCAAACTGATTCACCGTAATCTCTTATGCAACATGAGCAGAACACAAAACTTTCATTAGAGAGTCTCGACGTGCTTCTGAATTAAGGAGAAATGAGAGTATTGAAATCTTTCCCGAGTTTTTGTGTAGCTGATCCACCACCCTATAATAACTCCTCTTGATTATTTTCAGGAATTCTTCCGCCTCTTGGTCAGTAAAATTCTTTCCCAGAGGCTCTTGTTCTTTCCTTGCCTCTATCATAAATTTCCCCTTATCTTTAACTATAGCATCATTAATTTTTTGCATTTCGGGACCATAGATTTGATCACTGCGAGTCATGCCCCCAGTTTCTGCTATATTTGTGATTGCGGGTCCTTGACTTGTCGATGGCTTACATTCTTGCTTTAATCCATTGGCATAGACAGTAGAATCATAACTCCATGGAACGACTTTGTCACTTTCATACAGAGTGGGAGATGACCCCCTAATCACCATTGTAGTCTTTGGAACTACTGGAATTCTCATAGTCTAGTGTGGTATCATCACTGGTGCTTCTATTGACTCTCCCCATGGAATAACAAGAGTCTTCGTATTACAATTTTGCCATTGGCAATGAATTACCAATGGATTCTTTATTCTTCCATCAATTGCAGCTACGTATTCTTTTTAGGGTATTGCCCAAATTAGATTATCCCCTAATCAACCAATTTCTATAACAATTTTTCAAAACCTTCATTATGCTCCAAGACGAACCCCCATTCAAACAAATATTCTTTCAAAAGGTTTATTGGAGCCTTTGCTCGTCTGGCTGCCCCAAAGTCAGTGACCACCTTAATTGCATTCACAGCTGGTTCATCATGCGGAGGCATGGTGTTTGTTTTGGTGTTTCTTTTAGCAAAAGTGATATCTTGAGAATCCAACAAATCTTGAACCTTGTGTCTAAAGGCCCAACATTTTTCTATAGTATGCCCTAGAGAATTGGCATGATACTCGCACCTGGAATTTGCATCATACTTTGGCGGGAGCTCCCTAATTGGAGGAGCTAGGGGCTTCTGCTCTACCAAAGATACTTTGAGTAAGTGTTGTAGTAATTGACTGTGAGGCTTGGGGAGAGGATCAAATATTCTTGGAGTCCTTTCAAACATGTTCTGTTGTTGTTATTGTTCTCGTGGAATTACCAATGGATGTTGTGCCCATGGATGTGATGCGACATCATTAATTTCTCTTTCCTTCTTTTTCGAGAAGTTAGGAACGTGTCTTTTTGAACTATAAGGGGTACTAGATGATCCCCCTTATATCTTACCACTCTTTATAACTGCTTCAATCCTTTCACCAATAGTTACCAAATCATAAAATTCAGAAGAGACGCTTCCTACCATCTTATCATAATACAACCCTTGTAAAGTTCCCATGAACAGATCAACCAATTCTTTTTCCAAGAGTGGTGGTTGTACACGGGTTTCCATTTCTCTCCACCTCTGAGCATATTCTTTGAAGGACTCATCCTTTTTCTGAGATAAATCTTGGAGCTGCATGCGGTTAGGCGCCATGTCCAAATTGTACTTTTATTGTTTCAGGAAAGCATTGGCAAGATCTGCCCATGTTTGGATATGAACTTGCTCCAATTGCATGTACCAATCTAAGGATTCCCCACTCAAAATGTCTTGGAAGCAATGGATCATCAGCTTCTGATCTTGTGCATAGGTGTAACGCAGTGAGAGAACTAACTTTACTAGTTTGCATTTTATTGCAAATGTTGTGATTAGCAAGAGTCTCCACCGAATTTTCTTTTATCCAACAAAGGAAAGGGTGAAAAGAACAGGAAAGACCTTTTTAAAGATTTTGAGTTCAGGGGGTAGGTTATGGAAATGGAAGGTGTTATCAACCTTTCCATCCTTAGTTATCTACGGGCTCTTAGTTTCTAGCTCACTTTTGAAAACGCTTTGTTTTTATGTGTTTTGAAAATATTTTTGAAAAGATGCCTTAGTGCGGCGAACTTTGTAATGTTTCTCATTTCTTTAAGAATGTATAAAAAGTGTTTTTGTCTTTAAAAATCATTTAGAAAAGAGTTTGTGTATGTGTGAAAATTTTTTTTATTTGTTTTATGTGCGAACATTCATTGTTATTTTCCTTTTTTTCCATTAGACAGTGCTATCCTGCTATTAGTTAGTAGGTAGCCCTATCGTTGGATGTTTTGAGGGACAAGCGGGAGTCATTGTACAGTCACGAAAGAAACTCGTAAGATACTTTAGCAATTACCCTAAGGTTTTAAGATCATTTATCGAGGCAACATCGAAAGGGTCATCGAGGGACTTATGATCTTTAAACCAAAGGGTCTTTTCTAAAATCTCTCACGTTCGAGAGATGTGACTGTTTATTCTGAAGGCAACAAGTGGAAGTACCTTAGAGGTGCGCGTGCGTGAGTGCGTTGTGTTTCAGTTATTTATCTTTAAAAATTTAGGCTTTCTACCATTTGTTTTCAGATCTTATCATGCAATTCTATTAACATCCATCTAGCAGTTAATATGTATAAAAACCGAAAATAAAGATGCAGAAATTTGAATCTACGCTATTACAATGCTTCAGGACGGGGGGAATTACAAACCAAAAAATGGGGGAAAGAAAAAGTAAAAGGTCCTAAATTAAGCTATTACAATCCATATGCAATTACATAATATTTTAAAATAAAAATACGAATAAAATAAGTTACTACGAGGAGAAGAGAAAGCCCTAAAAATTTCTAACTGACAAAAGAAAGAAATATTTTTTGTTGTTTTTGCATTTTTTGTTGAGAAAAATAGTTAAATTAAATTAATAAAACCTAAGTCTAATTGATTATTTAATTAAGAAAAGTGATTAAAAATAATTAATTAAAAAATAATATAACTAACAAAACTTAATTCTAATACTTTTTGGTGATTTTGATTTTACAATTAAGAAATTGATTAATTTAAAAAAAAAATTTAAACAAAGCAACTTAGAAAAGATATTGGGCCTGTAGTGAGAAAAATGAAATTGGGGGGTGCAAAGGACAAAATCATTAGGCCCAATCCAATCAGTCCTGAACATTTATGCTGGATCTGGTGTAGGCGGTTCAATGGAGAGCACCATAGAGAATTCATCCACAGCCTCATATCTGGGTTGATTGAGATCCAATAATTATGAGTTAAATCTTATTCTGCGCGTGATGGGCCTGTGCTACAAGGGATCTACAAGAATAAAATATGAAAAAACAAAATGCAGAACCTGCGGATCAAACCCATGCTCTTAGACTCTCCAACACATATGCTTTACCACTAGGCCAGTTAACTCATTCGTTATATACAATAAACAATAATAATGTAATATGAAGGCATGCCAAATCTGAGTCAGCAAACAAGCGTGCACATATTGGTTTGAATGGGCCAATTGGAATATGGCTTTTTTCCATGCAAGCGCTGATCAAAGTCAATGTTTTCCAGGGATGCTGGAGTCAAACTCCAGTCACCCTCTCCGGTTGCACGAAATTCCCAAACCTGCAAAAAAGGAAAATTCGAGGCTCAAGATTTAGGCTACCCCCCCCCCCCCCCCCCCTTAAATCGAGGTCCGCCAATCCAACCATGGTACTGGTTTGGTCTAATACGGCCTGCGTCATTAAAAATAAATCTTGACTTAAGTTTTTCCCTAACAATGGCAAAACTTCATCCTCACGCCAAACCTCACATGTAATGGTTCTAAACAGTCACAAACATTAGTATGAACCCATGTATGTATATATAATCCATTTATATTGCATGAGTAATGAATTTGGTTCACGAAAGTCTTACCAACCGACGCACTTGGAGATGAGGGTTTTGGGCACGATTTAGCTTGAGGGATGATTGGAAACGAATCTTGGGAATCTCGGGATGATGATAGGATCCCTAGAATGGATTGAATATGGCTGGAATTTGACTTTTGAATTTTGATAATTTTGATATTTTTTGTGAAATTCTTATAACTTTGTTGTACAGTAGTATGCACCCCTTATCTTGCTTGTAATGTTATGTATATATAGGAGTGAGTGAGGGTGGAAATATATGGAAAGAATCAAGTCTTAAACATGGCCTTTAAAACAAAAATCAAGAATTTGAAAATTGTCCATTTATGTTGTATTCTTTCCATTTCTGTTTGGAGCATGAACTTGGACATATTCCATGTGTTTTGCATGGATTTTGGGATTCATAGACTCATCCCATAAGCCTTGCATGCTTAGCCCATTAGTTTTTTCTCTTTATGTGATTTAATTCATATTTAAATGAATAAAAATTAAAATAAATAGAAATAAAAATCACAATAGTGCATGGTTAGGTTTAGAGGTCCTTGGGTATGTCATAAACATATTTGAACCCTAAAAGTTAGGTCCATTAACCTAAAAATGCAATTTTTCTCAAAGTTGACTTCATGCATTTTCACAAATTTGCCTAACTTGTGCAAACCATAACTTTGTGATGTAAGACTTGAAACTTGACATCAGCCTTATTGAGGACCTATGAAAAACCATGGAAACCATTTGGGACCTCTGCAGGCCCTATTTCCTTGAGAAACTTCAAACCCTATTTGTAGGCCTTTTGGTTTAGTAGGTTGGTCTTGACTAGTCAACCCTTGAGTGTCTTGACTGCTTCAAAAGCCTTGAGAGAATGTCTTAAAGAAAAATTGGAGGGAAAATTTTGGGGTACAACAGCTGCTCCAGTTTAATCTTCTTAAACCTGAAGAGTTAGATTGGCTTGTCTTCCATCCGTGACTTGAAGGTAGAAGATGATTGAACACTCAAGTGCCTAGAAATATGCACCCGCATGTGAAGGATGGTGATGTTGTTGGTTGATTGCATCAAGAATGGGCTTATAGATACCGTTTGGAGAAGTGATGGAGAGTCACCGGAGATGGGCTTATAGATTCCATCTAAAATAATTGTTGACTTCAAATGGAAGAAGTACCAGAATAAATCTTCAGGTTGATTTAAACTGAACCAGCAGAGGTCTTTTACCTGTTTTTGAATTGGGAAGGGTGTTGGGATGAGTCTTCAAAGGAAATTTCCTTTTAGAGTTTAGTCTCTGAAGGGGATATTTGTTAGATCTCTAAGGGAAAAGCTTTTCAGAGTAAGCTTTTGAGATAAAATGTTGGTCGAAATTCGGTCTCCGAAGAAATTCTTGTCGGAATTCAGTCTCCAAAGAAATGCTTTGTCGAAATTCAGCCTTCAAAGAAATGCTTTGTTGGAGTTCAGTCTCTGAGGAAATGCTTTGTCGCAATTCAGTCTCCGAGGAAATGCTTTGTCGCAATTCAGTATTTGAGGAAATGCTTTGTTGGAATTCAGTCTCCGAGGAAATGCTTTGTCGGAATTCAGTATTTGAGGAAATGCTTTGTCAGAATTAAATCTTTGAGGAAATGATTTATCAGAATTCAGTCTCCGAGGAAATGCTTTTTCGGAATTCAGTCTCCGAGGAAATGCTTAGTCAGAATTCAGTCTCCGAGGAAATGCTTTGTTGGAATTCTGTCTCTGAGGAAATGCTTTGTCGGAATACAGTCTCCGAGGAAATGCTTTGTCGGAATTTAGTCTCTGAGGAAATGCTTTATCGGAATTCAGTCTCCGAGGAAATGATTTGTCAGAATTCAGTCTCCGAGGAAATGATTTTTTGGAATTCAGTCTTCGAGGAAATGCTTTGTCAGAATTCAGTATCTGAGGAAATGCTTTGTCGAAATTCAGTCTTCGAGGAAATGCTTTGTCTAAATTCAGTCTCCGAGGAAATGCTTTGTCAGAATTCAGTCTACGAGGAAATTCTTTTTTGGAATTTAGTCTCCAAGGAAGTGTTGTCTGGTCATGTAGATAATTGATGACATTTATCTGTCTGCAAACTTTACCTGAAAAGCTAAATAATTAACCATATGCAATGTCATGATGTATGAAATGCATTGCGTAATGATGTCCTCAAAGTAAATGAGACTGTGTTGTTTATGTTTCGCATGCATATGCTATGATATTTTATGAATGATGTATGAATGTGCAATGTTTTTGAGGTGCATTTGCAAACTTGGGCTGCATTTTTGTCTGGGAAAGTAAATCCCTGACTGTCGTTGGGGATGAAAAGTATGTGTTATCTTAAATCTTATTGGAATTGTTTTCACTGGGGGTTCCTGCTTGCTATTTGAGGAAACTTCGCTGGGGAACATTGAATACTGCTTTCTGAGGGAACTCGGCTGGGAGTGTTAACTCCTTCTTGGGGAAGAAGAGTTCAAATTTTTTGTTATTATGTGCTCTACTAGGGAGTTATAATTCGTTGTATACCCTGACTGAGGATAACTTTGATGGATAACTTTCTGGCTCGTCTGAGGAGGATAAAGGTGACTGACATCTGATCCGACTTATAGATTCAATAGCAACTCTCTGGGGATAATGATGATTTCACTGGGGAAGGAAATTTTACCGGTGACTCATGGCCATCTGAGGAACAGACTCAAGCTGGGGAGATTGGACCTCACTAGGGAAATAAACCCTGCTGAGGAAATAAACCATGTTGACAGAAGTCTGAACTCCGCTAGGAAGTAAGCCATGTTGATGGAGGGATATCCTGCTTAGGGAAGCTCTTTGTTTAGGAGAATGAGCTCTGCTGGAGAGAAGTAATTTGTAGGGGCTTTTACAGTTTTGAAAACTCAGTTGGGGAGAAGAA
This sequence comes from Vicia faba, assembly GCA_948472305.1. NCBI lineage: Eukaryota > Viridiplantae > Streptophyta > Magnoliopsida > Fabales > Fabaceae > Vicia > Vicia faba. Next base: position 1,273,544,021 of record OX451738.1, read on the forward strand.
TTCCCATAAACTATAATTATTGGGATCATGTAGATAAGAAATATTACTGGGAGGAAACCTGAACTCTTTTATCTGCCAGAGTGATATACTGGGAAGATTGTGGGGAATGTATGAACTTGTGAAGATTAGCATGTAAGGATAACCTCATGGAAGTTGTTCTGTGGGGATTAATGAGTGGCTTGGATGTCATCCCAACTCCTACAGTATTGAGTAAACACTTATTCTTGTTTTTATGCATTTGTTAATAATCAATTGTATTCATATGCATATGCTCGTTCAATTTTAGTTATTGGACATTTTGCAAACAAAACATAAAAAGTAAAAACAAAGTTTGGCTTTGAAATTGTTTTTGTATTGATGATTTTGCCCATAAACAGGCAATTTTGTACAATGAGACGGAAATCCTAGTAAGAGGAAGTCGTCAAAAAAGATTACAAAGTGAAAATAAAACATATAGCTATGCAGAAATAATCTCGTTGAATTCCAACTCTGCTATTGCCCCTATGTCTTCAAACATCTCATGCCTTGCTATCAGAAGAAGGTGATTGAACTGATCTGTATCGTTTGAACTTTGACTTCAGTAATAAAGCTCTTTGTAGGCGTTCCAATAAGGACATAGTCATATACTTTGATCCCTAACTTTTTCCTGGACTTCCCTTTCGGGTTTTCAGTCCAACTGGATACCCTTTTTGCCCAAGCCGCCTTTTCAGGTTTTCGACTTGTCAGGTGTACAATATTTTAATATATATCCCTGATTTTTTCCCGAACCCTTTTGGTTCGCCGGGATGCCCTTATTTTTGCCTAGGCCAGTCAACCTAGCGGGTCATTTTTACGCGTAGTATCTTTTGACTATGTTCGTATTCACTGGGTGCGGGAAATATTCACCATCCATGATGGTCAATATCATAGCACCTCCAGAGAATATTTTCTTGATTACAAATGGTCCCTCGTAAGTGGGAGTCCATTTGCCACTGGGGTCACCTTGTGGTAGAATGATGCGCTTTATTACCAAGTCACCAGCCTGATATACCTGATGCTTGATCTTTTTGTTGAATGCCTTAATCATGTGTTTCTGATACATCTGGCCATGAATGACAGTCGCAAGCCTTTTCTCGTCAATTAGGTTTAGCTGATCCAATCTGGTCTGAATCCACTCGTCTTCGTCCAAGACTGCATCTTTCATGATTCTCAAAGAAGGAATCTGAACTTCGACACATAGGACAACTTCCATACCGTAGACCAGAAAGAAAGGGGTTGCGCCGGTTGATGTTCTAGCTGAAGTACGCTAACCGTGAAGAGAAAACTGTAACATCATGTTCCAATATTTATATGTCATAACCATCTTATGTATGATCTTCTTTATATTCTTATTGGCGGCTTCCACTGTGCCATTCATTTTAGGTCGATATGGAGAAGAGTTCTGATACTTGATCTTGAACTACGTGCAGAGCTCGGTGATCATTATATTTTTGAGATTGGTATCATTTTCTATGATGATCCTTTCAGGGATGCCATACCGATAGATCAAGTTGTGTTTGATGAACAGGGCAACCACATTTTTGGTGACAGAGGCGAACGCGCCTGCTTCAACCCACTTTGTAAAGTAATCAATGGTGACGAGGATAAAGAAATGTCCATTAGAGGCTGTAGGCTTGATTTCTCCAATCATGTCAATGCCCCACATTGCAAATGGCCAAGGCGCAGTCATGACATTCAATGGTGCGGGAGGTACATGAACTTTATCGGCGTTGATTTGGCACTTATGACAAGTTCTTGAGTGGTGGTGACAATCAGTTTCAATAGTCGACCAATAGTAACCAACTCTTAAAATATTTTTAGCCTTAGTGTGCCCACTAGAGTGAGTACCAAAGACACCCTCGTGCATGTCTTGCATAAATTCTTCTGCTTCTTTCTTGTCCACACAATGAAGTCGGGTTGAATCATGATTGTACTTGTATAGAATTCCATTTCTCAAGAATAATTTGTCTGAGAACCTTCATAGGAACTTCTTGTCCTTGTTGGACACCCCTTCAGGGTACTCTTGATCCTTAAGGTACCTTTTCACCTCGTGAAACCAAGGTTTTTCACCTACTCTATCAGTATTAATTCCATAGTAGTGCCCAGGTTCGTCGAATCTTTCAACGATAATTCTGGGAGCCTCATTGTCCCATCTGACCTTAAACATGGATGATATGGTACCCAAAGCATCCACCAGCTGATTCTCTCCTCTTGGTATGTGCTCGAAGGTAATCTCCTCAAAATATGGTATCAGGGTTAGTACATGCTCTTTATGAGGAATGAGATTCGAGTGCTTCGTATCCCAATCTCCCTTAACCTGACTAATTACTAAAGCTGAACCCACGTGCATGCTTAAGAACTTGATTCTTAGGTCAATAGCAGCCCTAAGACCCATGATGCAAGCTTCATATTCGGCCATGTTATTGGTATAGTCAAAGCACAGTCTGGAAGTAAAAGGTGTATGGAAACCTTCGGAGGAAATGATCACAACACCAACTCCATTTCCAAGAGCGTTGAAAGCTCCATCAAAAACCATAGTCCATAGGGATCCTTGTTCAGGTCCTTCATACGGTCCAGGTTCCTCACAATCTGTTACTAGCATGATATTTTCATCTGGGAATTCAAAGTTCATGGACTGATAGTCGTCTACAACCTGATGTGCCATATGGTCTTCTAATACGCTTCCTTTGATTTCCTTTTGAGTGATGTACTAGATATCATATTCTATCAAGTCCATCTGCCATCGGGCTATTCTTTCGGAGAGAGATGGCTTTTGAAATATGTACTTGATGGGATCTATGTTAGAGATCAACAAAGTAGTATGGGTCAACGTATATTGTCTTAGTCGGCGAGTAGCTCATGCCAAAGTGTAGTAAGTTTTTTCGAGCAATAAATATCTTGTTTCACAGTAAGTAAACTTTTTGCTAAGGTAGTATATTGCATGCTCTTTTCGACCAGACTCGTCATGCTGCCCCAGTACACACCTCATTAAGTTCTCTAGCACTGTTAAGTACATGATTAGTGGTATTCCTTCGACTGGTGGCATCAGAATGGGAGTTTCCTGTAGGTACTCCTTAATTTTATCAAAGGTTGTTTGACAATCGTCGTTCCCTTTTACTACTTGATATTTTTTCAGCAACTTGAAGATTGGCTCACAAGTAGTAGTTAGATGAGAAATGAAACGAGCAATGTAATTCAGGCATCCCAAGAAACCTCTGACTTCCTTCTCGGTACAAGGAGTTAGCATCTCCTGAATGGCTTTAACTTTTGCAGGATCAATATCAATACCCTTACCACTGACGAAGAATCCCAAGAGTTTACCTGATCTCAACCCAAAAGTGTACTTGTTCGGATTTAGCCTCAGTTTATACTTACTCAACCTTTCAAACAGTTTATGCAGATGATTGAGATGATCTTCTTCAGTTTGCGACCTGGCTATCATGTCGTTAACGTAGACCTCTATCTCATGGTGAATCATATCATGAAATAAGTCTACTATGGTGTGCTGATAGGTTGCCCTGGCGTTCTTCAACCCAAAAGGCATAACCTTATAATAGAAAGTGCCCCACTGTGTGACGAAGGTAGTTTTCTCCATGTCTTCAGGCGCCATTTTGATCTGGTTGTAACCTGAGAAGCCATCCATGATAGAGAGTACTTTATGCTGAGCAGTGTTATCAACTAAAACATCAATATGTGGTAGTGGGAAGTCATCTTTTGGGCTTGCCCTATTCAGATCCCTGTAATCTACACACATACGTACCTTGCCGTCTTTCTTTGGTACCAGAACAACATTAGCCACCCATTGAGGATATGACGTCACTTCCAAGAACCCTGCGTTGAATTGTTTCATAACCTCAGCCTTGATCTTTTATGACATTTCAGGATGCGTGCGACGAACTTTCTGTTTTATCGGAGCACAACCCTCTTTAATTTCAAGACAGTGAACCACAATATTGGTGTCGAGCCCTGGTATGTCTTCGTACGACCAGGATAAGATTTTAACATATTTATGTAGCATCTAGATTAATCTGCTCTTGTCACTGTTGTCTAAGTCAGCACCTATCTTAACCTCTTTCTCATCTGTCTCAATACCCAGGTTCACCACCTCAACTGGATCTTCATGTGGTTGGATAGTATTCTCTTTCTGTATCAAAATTATGGCAAGTTCTTCAAGTATTTCACAATCTTCCTCACCTTCATCTTCGGCTTGGTAGATCGGGCATTCAAAGTCATATGAGGCAATAGCATAATTATTATCGACGAGATCCAGAGTGGATGAGGATCTGCAATGTAGTGTGTGGGTGTGTGTGAGAACACATAACTATTTTGAAAAATTCAATAAGATAAAAAAGAAAGACAGGGATCATAAAATTTTCATGCAAAATGTCCAATGTTTTTATCGAATGAGCAAATGTTTATAAATTAATCAACCCTTAACAAATGAATCATTGTACCCCGGGTAAGACACAAGATTTTAAAGTCATTGTTCAAATTTTACATAACCAAAACTTTCAAAGTAATAGAAACAGGAATATAGCCATTATTCCTGGATGAAATAGATAGGGAACATGTCTTCTTCCTTCTAGTTATCCAGTCCATCACCAATAGTAGGGAAAATCCAGTTGTTGAAGTCACCATCACTGTCTGCATCCTCTATAGCATTGACCCCATTGTTGCTGATGCGGAACAAAGGTCTTCTGGAATGAGCATGTCGAATAGCCCTCTGACCTTCTACAGTAAAGCCCAGGCCAAACTTATTAGATTTATAGGGGATATCAGGAAGCTGACCCCAAATTGTATTATCACCTTCTTCAATAACAGCCTTAGCATCTTTCAAGGAGGCCATCTTGTGCGGATCTTTGGTGATTTTCTGGATGGCTGAAACATCTTCAACAGCAGCAGGGGAGAGCACTTCAAAGGTTTGATAGGGTGTTTCAATGAAATCTCCGTCCATTTCCATGTATCGGAATGAGTTGAGGTGGCTGACCATATATTCCTCCTCTCCACAAATGGTAATAACTTTCCATTTCACCGGATATTTCAGCTTCAGGTGTAGGGTGAAAGTGATAACACCTGCCCCATGGATTCAAGGGCATCCCAATAAACAAGAGTAAGCAGGCCGGATATCCATGACATAGAAAGTGGACTCAAAAATATGTCAACCCACCTTGATCGAGAGGTCTACCTCTCTATGAACCATTCGCTTTGATCCATCGAAAGCTCGAACTATAATATTTATGGGCTTCAACACCAACCCTTCACAATCTAACCAGTCGAGAGCGCCTTTCAACAGAACATTCAGAGATGATCCCGTGTCAATCAATACATGGGCCAATGTAGTGCCCTTGCATTCTATGGAGACGTACAAGGCCCTATTATGGTTCCTCCCTTCTAGAGTCAAGTCGGCGTTGGAGAAACCCAATCCATTGTCAGTTGTCAGAATGGCTATAACACTTCCAAATTGATTTGCCTAAATTTCCTGCGCACATGAGCAGTCTTTAGGAATTTCACTAAAGCCTTCGCATGGGCCTCAAAACACAGTAGTAGCGACAACATATATATTTTGGATGGGGTCTTCCCGAACTGTTCGACAATTTTATAATCACTTCAGTGAATAATCTTCAGAACCTCTTCTAAATCTGCCCTAGAAGTATCTTTGACAGGAATTTTTGTTGGAGTCTTCGTCTGGGAAGGCTCTATCACCGGCTCTTTACCTCGAGCCCCAGTAGTTGTTTTGGAAACTGTAATCTGAGCAGGTGGAGATATTTCCAGAGAGAAAATCCTTCCACTTCTTGTAATCTTACTGGTCCTCGCAATATTTACAATACTACGATCAGCTTCTTCTTTTTCTTCATTGGACAACTCCTGTTTGACACCATGATAATAGACGTCAAATCTGTAGTGCCAAGTAATTGCTTTATCTGAGGAATACAGGATTGGCCTGGGCATTGTAATGACTAGAGAAGTGGCTTTTGAATTTGCGGTAATCCTTATAGGACCTTTAGAATGTATCCTAAAAGGAGTACCGAAGATAACAGACAGATCTTGCCATAAATTGTTGGTAGGCGGAACTTTTTCAATCAGAATAATATGTTCATTCATCAAGCTTTGAACACCCTTATTTAGTGACTCGCAACCATTGGGTTCGACTGCACAATAATAACAACCTTCAACACAACCTGGAAATAAAACATCTTGTAGCAAATTCTTCTTTATTATGGAGAGCAGAGTAACCACCTCATTCATAGAAGTAACATACGAAATATCTTCAACAACACTTATGCCTTCATCATGTTTGGGCATAGGTGCTGTAATTAAATTTGGGGTCTCTAAAGGATCAAACTTAATCTCCTTGTTGTCAATCAGATCTTGAATTTTAATCTTCAAAGCCCAACAGTTATTCGCGTCATGTCCGAGACTATTGGCATGATAGGCACATCTCACATTAGGATTGTACTGAGGAGAGATAGTGTTAGGATTCTGAAGAGGACCCTTCAATGTTATTAACTTTGCCTTCAAAAGGTGTTGCAGTGCCTGAGACAAAGGCATATTGATCTTAGTGAACTGCCTTCTTGGAGTGTCTGGCCTTTGACGGTTACCTTGTTGTTATTGTTGGGCAGGTGCCAAATTGGAAATCAAAACCGCTCCTGAGACTCGTGAAGATTAACTCTGCTACAGCTTTTCTGTCCATAGACAACACCAACTTCCTTCTTACCTCCGAACGACTTCTTTACAACACTAGAAGATGCAGCCATCAGGATCTTTCCACTTTTTATACCGCTTTCAATCCTTTCTCCAGTCAGAATCATCTCTGTAAAACCCGATGAGGAACTCCCAATCAGCAAGTTGAACAACGGGCTTGTCATAGTTCCCATGAACATGTCTACCATGTCCCGATCATTCAGAGGAGGTTGCACTCTACCAGCTAGGTCCCTTCACTTTTGTGCATATTCCTTGAACCCTTCTCTTGAGTCCATGAACATATTCTGTAACTGTACTTGGGTTAGTGCCAGGTCAGCACTGTATTGATACCGAAATCTAATCCCGGTATCTTTTGGACCTCCATAGCCTTGAGCTTATCCTTCAGCTATTTTTATTTGTCATCAATAGGAGCGTATTGATCGTAAAAGTAGTCCTCATCTTCAGAAACTTGGTTATTCATGTCTTCCTACTTGACTGTCCTATCCTTTTCCTCTTGGTCATCGTCTTCATCAGAAGAGACTTCCACCACTTGAATTGGTTGGACTCCCCTTTGAGTCTCCTTCCAAAATTAAGGACAACGGGCTTTTTGGTCTTCTTCTTTTGCTTAGCAAGGAGCGTCATTATTTCTTGCTTCCCCTTGGCCAGGTTCAGAAGAGTTTCCTAGAACTGTGCATGCTGAGCCTGGTGATCTTTGACATTCTATTTAAGAGCCATTTTTCTGCTGAAAAAAACAGTGAAAAAATGAGAAACCTATACTAGAAAACTTGTTCATGAAATGATGCATGATATGTGAATGCAAATGTTTTCAAGGACTTTAGGAAATTTAAATTTTCTAGACAAGAGGAAACAAGAAACGAAAATTTTATTAGAAAAGTTCAAATTACAACTGCCTTGTAAGCTTACAAAAGCTTTCAAAGATAATATGAACTCCTAAAACCTAAGAATCAAATCTCCCAGGGACGCTTCCTCTTTGTACCGATGTAAGCATTAAGACTCCGCTCTTCCTGAAGTTGCCTTGTGAGTTCCAACACTTTATTTTCACTTGCATAGCATTGGGTCTCAAATATATCCTGTTCTTCCTTCATTTGAATCCAATATTTTTTCAACTCTTCAAGATCAGTAAGCATATCAGGGTAAAGAATGGTATAAGGAACATCCCCCTTAACAACAGGCTCAATAATTATCGGTAGGATGGTTGGATATGGCATCAAGAGACTTTGAGCACGAGCTCGTACCCATTTCAGATATGGCTCAAGAGGGATGGAATTCTTATGCCCCAACATCTTGCTATCCATCTTGCTTACCATGCCCTAAGCATGTATGAACCTTCGATGATAACCTTGGATATCATTCTCGTAGTCGAATATGATACCTTGAATGAGTTTATCGTGGGAACCATCTCTTCAAGCATAGCCAAATTGTCATTGAGCTAGAGAAGGGTTATAAGTTATACCCCCATAATTCCTAAGAGTGGAACATTAGGGAACTCCTCACAATGGTAAATGATGGTAATATCCTCTTGGGATCCAAAGCACCAATGGATATCCGCATGAGAAAGCGACATTAACCATTGCGACCACCTCAAACCCTGTTCATTCTTCAATACTGATCGAGGAAGGTGAGAAATAAACCACCTAGACAGCAAAGGCAAACAACACATAAGAGTCCCCCACTTCTTCATGGTGCGAGTATGAAGAGAGTGCAAAATGTATCCAAGCAACGTAGGCACAGGGTTACGAGTAAGGAGAATTTTGACAGCATTCACATCTATGAGTTGGTCAGGGTTAGAAAAAAGCACCAACCCATAGATCAGAAGAGCCAAGATCTCCTCAAAAGCTTGTAAATCTAAAGCATCCCAAAATAGTCGAGACTTCTCCATCAGGAATTTAGCCAAAAAGCCTTTGACCCTATTTCTTGTCTCCCAATTATCTATGATGTCAGAATTCTTCATATGTACGGCCTTGGTAATAACTTTGGGCTTTAGAGTTTCCTCTAAACCAGTGAAGGGTATTTGATCAAGAACATACATTCCTAGTAGTTGAGATAATTCTTCCATTGTAGGCACCAATTAATAATCATGGAAAGTGAAACAATGATGTATAGGGTCAAAGAACTGAAAGAGTACCCTTATCATGTCTTCTTCGAGGCTTGACGTAACTAGATTGAGAAGTCGACCATATCTTTTAGTGAAAGAAGAACTTTCAGGAACCTTTGCAGCTAACTCTTTGAGTTGAGGAGGCACCCTTATGAGGTTGATTCGGATGGTATTTTTGTGGGCGAAATCCATAGTCTACAAAATAGAACAAAGATAAATTCTCTGGTCCTTGAAATGATTATGAAATGGTATGAATTTTATGATGCATGATGTTATGTTCGAACAATTTAATCACACACAAACAAAACACACAAGGCCTTAGGTTAAATCTTGCATGGAGTTTATAGGTAAGTACCCTCTTGAAGTTTAGTTGGTCCAACCTGTCCTAAATAAAGTAATCGGGTTCTAAAGGTTCTCGATTTCACTGATCTTTCTTTTGGGCATTGTTTCAGCTCAAGCTTCTTTATTAGGGACCGGAATATACCTAAAGTCCGGCCTCAATGAGTGTAGCATCGAGTATCGACCAAATTTAGTCTTGCACCAAAGTCGGCTATCTCACTAATTTTTAATAGTCAAGTTGTTCAACTAAGATTCTACGGTCAATTAATGTTTTATGACACCACACAGCGACCTCGTATTCTCCTTGACTGGACTCAAGGGATACCGGTACCAACAAATGTAAGCAAGCAACTATAAGCGGTCTACCTACTCGAACGACCTTTGTTCTTTTCATCTTTTCCTTTAGACAGTGGTATCCTACTATTAATTAGTAGGTAGCCCTATCATTTGATGTCTTGAGGGACAGGCGAGGATCATCGTACAATCACGAAAGAAACTCATAAGATACTTTAGCAATTACCCTAAGGTTTTAAGTTCATTTACCGAGGCAACATCGAAAGGGTCATCGAGGGACTTATGATCTTTAAATCAAAGGGTCTTTTCTAAAATCTCTCAATTTCGAGGGACGTGTCTATTTATTCTGAAGGTAACAAGTGGAAGTACCTTAGAGGTGCGCGTGTGTGAGTGCGTTGTGTTTCAGTTATTTATCTTTAAATATTTAGGTTTTCTACCGTTAGTTTTTAGATGTTATCATGCAAGCCTATTAACATTTACCTAGCAGTTAATATGTATAAGTATGGAAAATAAAGATGCAGAAATTTGAATCTATGCTATTACAATGATTCGGGATGGGGGGAATTACAAACCAAAATATGGGGGAAAGAAAAAGTAAAATATCCTAAATTAAGCTATTACAATCCATATGTAATTACATAATATTTGAAAATAAAAATACAAATAAAATAAGTTACTTCATAGAGAAGAGAAAACCCTAAAAATTTCTAAGTGACAAAAGAAAGAAATATTTTTTATTATTTTTGCATTTTTTGTTTAGAAAACTAGTTAAATTAAATTAATGAAACCTAAGTCTAATTGATTAATTAATTAAGAAAAGTGATTAAAAATAATTAATTAAAAAATAATCTAGTTCTAATATATTTTGGTGATTTTGATTTTATGATTAAGAAATTGATTAATTTTATAAATAAAAAAAAGAAAATGAAATTAAAACAAAGAAAAATAGAAAAGATAATGGGCCTGTAGTGACAAAAACAAAATTGAGAGGGGTGCAAAGGCCAAAATATTTAGGCCCAATCCAATCAGTCCTGAACATTTATGCTGGATCTGGTATAGGCGGTTCAATAGAGCGCACCATAGGGAATTCATCCACAGCCTCAGATCTGGGCTGATTGAGATCCAATGATTATGAGTTGAAGTTTATTCTGCGTGTGATGGGCCTGTGCTGCAAGGGATCTACAAGAATAAAATATGAAAAAACAAAATACAGAACCTGTAGATCAAACTCAAGCTCCTAGACTCTCCAACACATGCGCTTTACCACTGGGCCAGTTAACTCAATCGTTATATACAATGAACAATAATAATGTAATATGAACGTAAGCGAAATATGAGTCAACAAACACGCGCGCGCAGATGGGTTTGAATAGGCCAATTGGAATATGGCTTTTTACACCAAGTATCGGTAGAAATGTTTAAGAATAAGCCATTGGATTGACTAGACTTATACAAATAAAAATAAAAATTGCCACCACGCTTTATTGTTTCCAAAGGAATGGGAAAAGAGCGAAAAACCCAAAAAGAGGGGGAAAGATTCTAGGTAAGGGGGTTGGTTATGTAAAGGGAAGGTATTAGCACCCTAAACATCTACGATACTCCGCAGGAACCTCTTTGTAGAAATCTATATATTTTGGCTATAAAAAATGTTGTATATAAAAATGGATGGTAGTGGTGAGAAAAGAAATATATTTTTATGATTTTTGCACCCGCCGCGGTTGCGAACCTTTAGTGCCTACGTACCACCTTTTCGTGCAATAGGGGATCAGGGTAAACGTAGTTCCTATTTTTAAAATTTTAAAACACAAATGTGTTGGTTAATTTTATGGGATAAAACATCATCGTCGTTGTTCGTGTGGAAAACATACCTACTACCCACGATCATTAGAAAGGAGAATTTGCATCATCTCAAAGTGGAGGATATGGCTTGGATTTTAAAATCAACAACGCCTCACTCAACACCCAAGTGGAAAATATCTCTCCTCACTACATATTGTAGAAGTATAGTTGTTTGCATCACTATAAGGATTGACAAGAGTTCAATCTTTTTAGAAAAGTTATAAGATAAAATCCAAAGTGGCAAAAATGGTTCAAAATGAGATTGATTGACTTTTATTCTTCTCACAAAAAGGATGTCAAAGTTTTATTAAGTTTATTGGAGTTTATTTATGAAAATGTTTGAAAATGCATGGACCTAAGCCCAAGTTTAGTATGAAAGTGGTTCAAGTTTAAAACAAGAAGAGTTTTCAAAAGGAGGAAGAAGATTTTTGAAATTAAAGAAGATAGAAGGAGAAGAAGAGACTATCCTAAAGCATAAGGTTAAAGCTAGGGATAAGAACCATCTAACCAACAAGAAGCCAATACTTGACACTACACCAAGATAGAATTCCCATTCTTTGGATTGAAACCAAACAAGCAAAAATACTAGACCTCTTGAGAGAACCAAACTTCAAGTGTATTAAGTCTTCACAAAAATTAGGCAGAGTAACGGCTGTATACGGGTGAATTCCAGATTACAAATAAAGGGTGTAATCACAATAACCTGCACATAAAACAAACAAACAACCCAATGTCTTGAGGTAAACCTCAAGAGCTCCAGCCAAAATAATCAAATAAGATCACAAGGTCTCCAATCACAGGCTAAGGTTTATAATCATAAGTCCAAAAAGTCCAATGCTCCATAATGTTGAGGATAGTAACCAAATAGTCCAATTATCATTAAGGATTTTATGGTTCATATTTTATGGTCCAATTATCTTAAGAAAAGAAAAGAAAAGCTCAAGTGAGCAAAATAAAAATTACAAGAAAATAAATGCTCAAATGAGCAAAGATGAAAATGGCATGAAATGTAAATGTTAAAAGTAAATAGTGCATAAAAATAAAAGGGCATATAATAAAAGAATAAAGGATAAAGTCAATTATTAGTGATTAGTGGTTAGTTGAATGACCATCTTGAAACTTGCATTTGGAACTCATTAGAGGATTGGTAGAACCAAAGCCTCCACACAACAAGTTGCATTTGCTTTTTGTCAAGTATATCATTCATTTGGAATCCTCAGAAGTTCCATTTAATGATCAACGATGTTTAAGTGATCCGCGTTGACCAAAGGTGTTGTAAATCCATTAGAGGATTGGTAGAACCAAAGCCTCCACACAATGAATCTCAAGGTTATTAGATCAAAGAGATCAAATTAACATACTTGGGCTTGCAAACATAAGTTTGGGCCATAAATGATCATTTAATTGAATCGAGACAAAATTTAGCGCTATGTTAAGCAATCGTAAGTGGACTTATATAGAAGTCGCACCTATTTTGAGGTCGGTCAATAGCAATCTATGCACCATTTGTTTTGAGACATGATATAGAGATCATGCTCCAACAACATTTAGTACAATAAGAAGGGGATGAGATAAAGAGGAGTGGGAGAGAATATACAAACCACTTTTGGATTAAATTTAATTAAACTATTATTAAAATCATTCATCCATTTTTGTGGAGTTAGACTCAACACCATGGGTCCAATGCTATTAATAATGTTCATTATAAAAAATTTAACCCAAGATCAGCCAGAAAATAGTCACAAAATAATATTACATTTTAATATATACAAAAAGGTTTAAAAATAATGTTTAAAAATAGAAATAAAAGAGAAAAATATTAACTATGTTCAAATTAATCAAGAAATAAAAAGTAATACCATAGAAAAATCAGAAAAGGGCTAAATAATTTTATAATTTTTTTGGTAATTTTTTAAAGTCAGAAACTATTTTTAAAATTAAAAGAAAGGGGTAGAATAAACCAAAAATGACAAAAAAATAACAAAGTCAGAAACACAAATAAAATGAGGTCACCAATATTTGTCACAATATCATTGGATCATTCCATAATTTTTTTCCAGAATTTAAAAATGCATAAAAGTATTTTTAAACATTTAAAACAATTCAAATAAAGTGTAAATTTATAAAAAATAACAAAATACAATTAAATTATGAAAAAATAAAAATCTGAAAGAGAATAATCAAAAATATTTTCCATAATTTTTTCAGATTTTTTGGACTTAAAATGAATTTTCTATGATTTTTCGAAGTTTAAAACAATTAAATATAAAAATCAGAAAAGAAAATAAAAGTTAAAAATATGTGGACCATTGGATGAGAGTCAAAACGCGTTAGTAGTCAAATCCAAGGGATCTGGCGCGTTGTGCATATCATGGTCATTAGTGAATAAATCACTGAATCAATTATTAAATCAGAATTCAAAAATAACAAGTGGCGTGCCATCATTGGTTGGAAGATTAAACATTGGTCATCTTCAACCTCCAGCCAACGTGAATTGCAGGTCTCTCAAATTGTAAAATCAGAAGCTCAGACCTATGCCAATCGCTTCGTCTCTTCAAGACGAAGACAACACACCTTCGCGCCAAATTTATATAAACTGTAGCCCAAGCAATTTGAAAAGAAATTTTTGAAAAGGGATTTGAAATTTCATGGTCAAAACGTGTTTCCAGTAAAAGGTAAGTGTTGTAACTAGAACCAGTGCAATGAGAGCATCACAATGATATCAAAGTTTTGAAGAATTGATGAAGGAATCTACCTATTGAAATTGAGTTGTATAGCTTTGAAACAGGACTTCTATGGAGCAGTATAGGGCACGATTCTTGAATGTAAATTATATGGTTAGCTTCAGGGAAGATCAAGGAAGGTGAATTGATGAAAAATTGGATTGAAAAAGGCTTGTGTATGGATTTCAAAGTTGCTGAATTCTGAGTTATGGAACAAGTTTGGCAGGGTAATTCTGGCTATCAAATCCTGAGAAAATGAATGGGATAGTTCATGTATTTATAGGATAAGCAAATGGGATCAAAAGGAAGAGTGAATGATGCATTTTGGAGGGAATTCGTGCAAACCCGATGCACGAGTGAAGTGTGATCTAATTTTCACCAAAACTCATCCAATCCTTGCGTTTTGAGGTGCTAAACAATTCTGGAACTTCACTAAACATGTTTAGAGGCAAAAAAGCATGGAACAATTGTGATTAGAGGCCACATTATAGATTTCCAAATTCTGACTTGGTGAGAAATTCAGTTTCAAAGTGCAAACTTCTGACCAATGGCATTTTCAACTCAAGGGGTCTCAGGGCATGATTCTTGATGCTTTAGAAAGATGAGGTTACAAGGTTTGCAATGGAACAAGAATGGAGTTAAATGGATGCTTGAGCTGAAAGTTGCAATGAGTCAAAAATGGAGAAAAAGGGTTAACTTTCCATACTTAGAAATATTTCAAATTTTCCTTCAAAAATGACCTATAATGTCTTGCATCCAAACATAGCCTTCCACTTGGAATTTGCTCTTGACCAAAAAAGATGGCATGAAATAAATCTCTTGAATGACATTTTGAAACTTGAACCATTCAAAATATCAAAAAATTGAGAGAGTTATGACTTGTTGAAGTTGGAAAAATTTCATAAAATGACCTATAATCTTTTGTATCCTTAAGGCAACTTCCATCCATTTTCTCACATTGCACATAAAAGAAGGAATAAAGTTCATATATTCAAGATCATTAAGGAAAGATAATGGGCTAAAGGTAATAAAAATTGACCAAGTTATGATCATTTGAAGTCACGCATGAAAAATTGGGGATTCATGTGGAGGACTTGTAATATTTCTTCCTCGTCAAGTTTCTTCTACATGAAAACTCCTTGGAACTTTTGAAGTGATTTATTAATAACCCTTTGAAGAGAAGGATGTTTTTGGAATCACTCAAAAATAACAAAAGATGAGCAAGATATACTTCTTTGAAGTTCAAAACCCTAGCTCCTAGATCAAGAAAATGCTTGGAGGAACCTTGACAATTTTGAACCACCTGCTTGTACCAAAAAATGAGCAAGATGCACTTGTGACCAAGGGGAAAAAATTGGGGTACAACAGCTGCCCTTATTTAAGTTTCTTCTAACGGGAGATATGAAGGCTAGAAATCTTCGTGTCGACGCGATCGAAGATACTTAAATATAAAAACAAACCCTATTTTTAGCCCTAAGATGCCATGCAAATGTTTATGATCATGAATGCATATGAACACGACCGCAGAACACCATTGGGGATGTAACAATAATAAAGAAACAAGAGAGCGACCCGACCAGGAAAATAAATCACGGGTGGATCAAAAGACCAGACTCAAAGAGGATGATAAAATGGTCAAAGGATACACCAACTCCTACTGGAGGTAAAGCTACCAATGATTACTGAAGGTAGAAGGAAAATAAATAACAACACCGAAGTTCACTGATGGTGAGCTACCAACGTTCACTGAAGGTAGAAGGAAAAGAAATATCATAGCATCTTCGTTCACCGACGATGAACTACCAACATTCAATGAGGGTAGTAAAAAGATAACAATCATCGACGTTCACGGCCAATGACCTACCAACTTTCACTGAAGGTAGAAAGAGAATATATCATAACATCGTCATTCACTGACGATGAAATACCAACATTCACTCAGGGTAGTAAAAAGATAACAAACACCAAGTTTCACTGATGGTGATCTACCAACTTTCACTGAAGGTAGAAAGAGAATATATCATAGCATCGCTGTTCATTGACGATGAACTACCAACGTTATCTGAGGGTATCAAAAAGATAACATTCATCGACGTTCACTGCCAATGACCTACCAACTTTCATTGAAGGTAGAAAGATAATATATCACAACACCGCCGTTCACTGACGATGAACTACCAACATTCACTGAGGGTAGAAAAAAGATAACAAGTTTCCCTAAAATTCTGGCATTTCACCTAGAACGGGTCTCAACTTCCTCTTTAACCGAGGCATTTTTCCTGAAAAAAGGGTAATATGTAAGCTGTCTCAAATAAAGAGACTTCCACTTGCAAAGATTTCACATGGAGCTGTTTCTGCGAATTTGAAAGTCTTTTCACCCACTGGCATAAACTGACGATGGACTGCAAACTATCCACTCATAGAGGAGATAACAAAAAAAGTTACGTCGACTTTTACAAGGAAGCACAAGTTGCTCAAATAAAGAGACCTGCTACTTGTTATCATGGAGGATTGTAAAAAGAAATGACTTTCTGGGGATAGAAATATGGCTTCCTTGGGAAAGAAATATGACTTCTTGGGGAAATGAAATATGACTTCCTCGGGAAATGCCACGATATTCTTGCTGAGGAGATAAAGTCTTATCGTGCAAAATAAATGCACAAACCAAAACTCGAAGCTTTCAGAAGTCCAAAGTAAATAATATTATTGTGGAACCACAGATTCAAACCAGAAATAAACTGGAATGAAACAGTCAACCAAAATACATCCTTTGAGAAATAAACTCAAGAGGGAAAACCACATCCATCCAAACAAGGAGCTGTACAGGAAGGCTAAAGCAAAAATCTTCCACGAGGGACAACTCAGTGGGGACATTGAAAGAATATATGCTTTCTGCTTAAGGCCAACACTCTATTGAGGAGAGGACAACGTAACTCTGCAAAATAGGGTGATATGTCAACAAAAATATTAATAAATGTCAATGAACAATGATTTGCCAATTTTAGCTATGCATGATGTATGTATGAATGTATGAGTGTTATTGTGTGTATGCTGACAAAACAAATATACAACACTGGGAGTAACCAGGCAAAACCAACTCTGGCACAAAAAACACTCGGCTAAACCACACCCAAGATGATCATTCCAAGAAAAAGTAAATTCCAACTGAAGAAAGAAAACCTACTGCCTGTTTTAGCTTTACTGGGGAGAAACACAATCTGGAAGTAAACGAAACAAAGTGACAGAATAGTCAGATACAGGTATAGAACATCCTTCTTCAGGCTTTACTGAGGAAACAAATGTTTTCAAAAGTAACACTTTTACTCGGGATTGCAAAACCAATTTCAAGCAAAGCAGATGGACACCAAATCATCAAAACATTCACCGGGGAATTCAGTCCTACTTCATTGGGGAGGTTAACATCACATCCTCAAAGGGAAAACCATAATACGTTCTTCACTAGAGAACCAAGGACCTGCGTTCTCCAAGAGTGATTATGGTACCAACCTCTAGGGAGAAATAACTTCCATTAGACCGAACGAAAACTTCATTGGAGAAATCTCTGATTGAAACTTCCCATCATGAAAACTCAGAAAAGAGGAGAAATGAATCCAAACTTGACCGAGGATACCGGAGTCACGAATCCAATATGGCGAATCATCATGAGTAAACCTTCCCGAGGGGAACAAAAAATTTTTAAAACAAACTGGAGTTTGTCCATTCCTAGGATCACGATTTTGTTGTTGTTGTTTTTTTTTGCATCACAAATTCCAAAGTAAAAGAAAATTATAAATTCTTTTTGAAAAAGTCGAATTTTTTATTTAATCTTTTTTCTTTGAAAGTTACTATCAATAATAAATGGAGTCTTTGCAAGCTAAATAAAATAAGAAATACAAAGAATTGGGTAAAAGCTCAAATTTCATTAATAGAATGGTAGTCTGCGAATGGCGAGACTCCATGGATAATTACAAAGTTAGGAAAATGGTAATATGTAATGGAAAAGATACATTGAGATACAATGACCATTATTCCCTCTAACAACTTTTGAAATCCTGAGCAGCAACTTATGTTGAAGTGTGATGAGAATCTGAGAAGAGTTTTTCTCTAATGATCAAGTCTTGTCTGATGTAGTTAGTTGCCAAGAAAGTCCCTAACTTTTGCCTAAGCTGGCCTTGCGGGTTTTCAGCTTAGCGGGAAATTTATTCTGTTCATGTCTCTAATTTTTTCCTAGAACATACTTTCAGGTTTTCGGCCTACCGAGATGCTCTTTTTTGCCTAAGCCGCCCTTTCGGGTTTTCAACTTAGGGAGTTGTTCTTTTATTCCTTTAGGTAAAGTATTTCTTGACTGCATCATCATTAATGGGACGTGGGAACTCCTTGACATCCATAGTTTCAAGAATTAATGCACCGCCAGAGAAGGCTTTCTTGACAAAATATGGGCCTTCAAAATTGGGAGTCCACTTGCCCCTAGAATCAGTGTTGAAAGACATGATCTTCCTGAGCACGAGGTCGCCTTCTCTGAATTCACGAGGTTTGACCTTCTTATCAAAAGCTTTCTTCATCCTTTTTTGATATAACTGGCCATGACAGAAAGTCGTCATCCTCTTATACTCAGTCAAATTCAATTGGTAAGACTGGTTCTGGACCCATTCAGCCTCTGACAACTTGGTTTCCATTATCACACGCAAAGAGGGAGTCTTAACCTCGACTGGGAGTACAGCTTCCATTCCATACACCAGTTAGAACGAGGTTGCTCTTGTTGAAGTGCGGACAGATGTTTGATATCCAT
This sequence comes from Vicia faba, assembly GCA_948472305.1. Classification (NCBI taxonomy): domain Eukaryota; kingdom Viridiplantae; phylum Streptophyta; class Magnoliopsida; order Fabales; family Fabaceae; genus Vicia; species Vicia faba. Next base: position 1,273,562,820 of record OX451738.1, read on the forward strand.
GCAGAGAAAATGGGAGAATTTCATGTCAATCCTTATAAGTAACAACCATTTTCTGGATAATTTTCTTGATATTCTTATTAGCAGCTTCAACAGCCCCGTTCATCTTCGACCTGTACGGAGATGAATTGTGATGGACAATCTTGAATTCCTCACAAAGTTCAGTCATCATCTTGTTGTTCAGATTCGAGCCATTGTTAGTGATAATTCTGCTTGGCACACCATACCTACATATAAGATTGTTCTTGATGAAACGCACAACCACCTGCTTAGTAACATTGGCATATGAAGCAGCCTCCATCCATTTGGTAAAGTAATCAATTGCTACCAAGATAAATCAGTGTCCATTCGAAGCTTTGGGTTCTATCATCCCTATCATGTCAATACCCCACATATAGAAAGGCCACGAGGAGGAAATCACATTGAGAAGTGTCTGAGGCATATGGACCTTGTCTGCATAAGTCTGGCATTTATAACATTTCTTTGCAAATTTGTAATAGTCGAATTCCATTGTTAGCCAATAGTAACCTGACCTTAGCATCCTTTTAGACATCGAATATCCATTAGCATGAGTGCCAAATGAACCTTCATGAACCTTATGCATCAACATGCCTGCTTCGTATCTATCCACGCATCTCAACAAGACCATGTCATAATTTCTTTTATAAAACACATTATCACTGAGGAAGAAACTGCCAGCCAATCTTCTCAGTGTCTTTCTATCTTTCTTCAATGCCCCGATCGGGTATTCCTGAGTCTGAAGAAAATGCTTGATATCATTACCAAGGTTTTTCATCTGCTACCTCCTCTGTTGTAAACACATGAGCGGGCATATCCAGTCGTTGAACCGTAATTCTAGGTATATCATTCCAAGTATTCACTTGGTACATAGAAGCCAGAGTTTCCAGAGCATCCGCCATTTGATTTTCATCTCTAGGAATGTGATGGAATTCAACTTTGTTAAAGAATGGTAACAATCTTCTAGCATAATATTTGTAAGGGATCAAGCCGGGGTGACGAGTATCCCATTCTCCTTTAATATGATTTATTACCAAAGTTGAATCACCATATACATCTAGAATTTTAACTCTGAGATCAATAGCTTCTTCGAGACCCATGATGCAAGCCTCGTATTCTTCCATATTATTAGTACAATCAAATGTTAACCTTGCAGTAAAAGGAATTTGTGAACCATGTGGAGTGACAATCACAGCACCAATTCCTTTACCATAAGCATTCACAGCTCCATCAAATATCATACTCCAACGAGATTCAGAGTCAGGACCTTCCTCAGGCAATGGTTCATCACAATCCTTCACTTTCCGGAACATCACATCCTCATCGGGGAATTCATATTCTATAGACTGGTGATCCTCCACTGGTTGGTGAGCAAGATAATCTGCTAACACACTGCTTTTAATAGCTTTTTGAGTGTGGTATTCGATATCATATTCAGATAACAACATATGCCAATGTTGTACCCCAATTTTTGCCCCTAAGATCCCTTCATCATTCCATGTTGATTCATTCACAACAAGATGACATTAGGATTCTTGGTTCCCCTCCCTATATCTAGCTTTGCTCTTTGAGGAATCACCAAGCCCCTTGGCTTGTGTTGTTTTGTGATCATGAATATTTTTTGTCTTGATTTCTTCTTTTAATTAATAAAATGCAATGTTGGTTTGTCTTGCTTGTTACTCATGTAGGTAAAGGCAATGTGGCTTTGCAAGTTGATCCATGAGTTCATGAGTTTATTTCCATGCCCTAGTCAATAAAGCTTGAGAAGTTAAAACCTCACCATTGAAGTTGCTTTGGAAGGGATGGCATGGCAAGGTTATTTTGGTTCACTACATTTCCAATTTATCAAGATTTGATCCAAAAAGTACAAGGGGTTGATTGAAAAATAGTCATGGTTGGACAAGGTCGTGTTCCCATTGGTCACAAGTGCATATTTCTCTCAATTATCAAGATATGGAAGTTGTTATGGTTGCTATGAGTTCTCATTATCATCTTCAACAACTTATATTTACAAAGCATTTGTTTTGGTACAAGAAGTTTGTTCAAAATTGTCAAAGTTCCTCAAGGCATGTTTCTTAATCTACGAGCTAGAGTTTTGAACTTCAAATGAGTATCTCTTGCTCATCTTTTGGTAGTTTTGAGTGATTCCAAAGACATCCTTCTCTTCAAAGGTATATCAACAAATCACTTCAAAGGTTCCAAGGATTTTTCATGTGGAAGAAACTTGAGGATGAAGAAAGATTACAAGTCCTCCAGATGAACCCCAAATTTCTCAAGTTTGACTTCAAATGATCATAACTAGGTCAATTTTTGTCACCTTGAGCCTATTCTTTTTCCATAATGATCTTGAAGACGTTAACTTTATTCCTTCTTTTATGTGCAAAGAGAGTCAATGGATGGTAGTTGCCTTAAGGATACTAAATATTATAGGTCATTTTATGAAATTTTGCCAACTTCAACAAGTCATAACTTTCTCAATTTTTTCAGATTCAGAATGGTTCAAGTTTCAAAATTCCGTTCAAGATATCTACTTCATGCCATCTTTTTTGGTCAAGAGAAAATTTCAAGTGGAAGGCTATGTTTGGATGCAAGACATTATAGGTTACTTTTGAAGAAAAATTGAAATATTTCTAAGTATGGAAAGTCAACCCTTTTTCCTCAACTTTGACTCAACACAACTTTCAGCTCAAGAAACCATTTGATTCCATTATTTTTCCATTGCAAAGCTTGAAACCTCACCTTTATAAAGCATCAAGAATCATGCCCTAAGACCCCTTGAGTTGAAAATTCCATTAGTCATAAGTTGGCACTTTGAAACTGAATTTCTCACCATGTCAGAATTTTGAAATCCATAATGTGACCTCTAATCACAAGTTTTCCACTTGTTTTTGCCTCTAAACATATTTAGTGAAGTTCCATATTTGTTTAGCACCTCAGAACGCAAGGATTGGATGAGTTTTGGTGAAAATTAGATCACACTTCACTCGTGCATCAGATTTGCACGAATTCCCTCCAAAATGCATCATTCACTCTTCCTTTTGATCCCATTTGCTTCTCCTATAAATACATGAACTATCCCATTAGTTTTCTCAAGCTTGGATATCCAGAATCACCCTGCCAAACTTGTTCCCTAACTCAGAATTCAGCAACTTCGAAATCCATTCCCAAGCGTTTTTCAATCCAATTTTTTCATCAATTCACCTTCCTTGATCTTCCCTGAAGCTAACCATATAATTACATTCAAGAATCGTGCCCTATATTGCTCTATAGAAGTCCAGTTTCAGAGCCAACAACTCAACTTCAATAGGTAGGTTCCTCCATCAATTCTTCAAAACTTTGATATTATTGTGATGCTCTCATTGCCGTGGTTCTAGTCGCAACACTTACTTCTTACTGGAAACACGTTTTTACCATGAAATTTCAAATCCCTTTTCAAAACTTTCTTTCCAAATTGCTTGAGATGAAGCAAATGTCGTAGGTCTGGGCTTCTGATTTTACAATTTGAGAGACCTGCAAATCAACCTGCAAAAATATCCACATACTCTTTTAACAGTTCAATCAACCTGCTCTTCACATCAGGATGCAGCGATGCTCCAATCTTGACTTCCTTCAGATCTTCTTCTGAACCCAAATTAATCACTTCCAATGGCTCTTTATATGGCTGAATGGTATTTTCCTTATGCTTTAGGATAGCCTCTTCTTCTCCTCCCATCTTCTTTAATTTCAAAAATCTTCTCCCTCCTTTTGAAAACCCTTCTTGTTTTAAACTTGAATCACTTTCATAATAAACTTGGACTTAGGTCCATGCATTTTCAAACTTTTTCATAAATAAAATCCAATAAACTTAATAATACTTTGATATCCTTTTTGTGAGAAGATTAAAAGTCAATCAATCTCATTTCAAACCATTTTGCCACTTTCGCTTTTATTTTTAAACTTTTCTCAAAAAAAGATTGAACTCTTGTCAATCCTTGTAGTAATGCAAACAACTATACTTCTACAATATGTAGTGAATAGAGGTATTTTCTACTTGGATGTTGAGTGAGGAATTGTTGATTTTAAAATCCAAGCCATATCCTCCACTTTGAGATGATGCAAATTCTCCTTTCTCATGATTGTGGGTAGTAGGTATGTTTTCCACACGGACAATGACGATGATGTTTTATCTCATAAAATTAACTAACACATTTGTTTTTTTTTAATTTTTAAAAGAGGAACTACGTGTACCCTGATCCCCTATTGCACGAAAAGGTAGTACGTAGGCATAAAGGTTCGCAACTGCGACGGGTGCAAAAATCCTAAAAAATAATATATTTATTTTCTCACCTCCACCATCCATTTTTTTATATATACAAAGGTTTTTTATAACCAAAATATACAGATTTTTTTACAAAGAGGTTCCTATGGAGTACCGTAGATGTTTCGGGTGCTAATACCTTCCCTTTGCATAACAAATCCTCCTTACCTTGAATCTTTCCCCCTCTTTTTGGGTCATTCGCTCTTTTCCCATTCCTTTGGAAACAATAAAGTGCAGTGGCGGTTTTTATTTTGATTTGTATAAGTCTAGTCAATCCAATGGCTTAGTCTTAAACATTCCTACCGCTACAGCCAGCGGGCAATTCTCCCTGTAAGAGCAGGCTTTTTAAAAATGTACTTAATTGGATCCATTTTGGAGATCAACCAAGTAGTGTGATTCAACATATACTGCCGCAAATGCTTTGCCGCCCAGGACAAAGCACAACATGTCTTTTCCAGCATGGAATACCGCGACTCACAATCAGTGAATTTTTTACTGAGATAATAAATGAAGAACTCCTTATCCCTGTTTCATCCTGTTGTCCCGGAGTACAGCCCTTGAATTTATATAACACTGTCAGATACATAATCAACGGTCTTCCTTCGGCGGGAGGGAGCAACATAAGAGGTTCAAGCAGATATTCTTTAATACTTTCAAATTTCCTTTGGCAGTCATCCGTCCACACACAACCTTGATCTTTCTTTAACAACTTAAAGCTTGGTTCACATGTTGCAGTCATGTGGGAAATGAATCTGGAAATATAATTCAAACGCCCGAGGAACCATCTGACTTGCTTTTCAGTTCTTGGCGCCAACATCTTTTGAATTTCTTTGAATTTATCAAGGTCAACTTCAATTCCTTTTTGGCTAACAATGAAGCCCAACAATTTTCCTGATCGAACAACGAAGGTGCATTTATTTGGATTCAAGCGAAGACGATACTTCCTCAAACGCTTAAACAACTTCAACAAATCTTATACATGCCCTTCTTCAGTCTGGGATTTGGCAATCATATCATAAACATATCTTTCGATTTCCTTGTGCATCATATCATGGAATAGGGTTGTCATAGCCCTCTGGTATGTTGCACCAGCGTTCTTCAACCCGAAGGGCATCACTCTGTAACAGAATGTTCCCCAGGGTATGATAAACGTTGTTTTTTCCATGTCCTCCGGAGCCATTCTTATTTGATTATACCCGGAAAATCCGTCCATGAACGAGAATACTTTGAATTTTACTGTGCTATCCACTAACATATCAATGTGTGGCAACGGAAAATCATCTTTTGGACTAGCTTTATTTAGATCTCTCTAATCTACGCACATGCGGACTTTTCCGTCTTTTTTTGGTATTGGGACAATATTGGCAATCCATTGAGGATACACTGACGTCACAAGAAAACCAGCATTAATCTGCTTTAGAACCTCCTCTTTGATTTTCACTGCCATATCTGGGTGAGTTCTTCTCAACTTTTGTTTAATTAGCGAACACTCTGGCTTCAACAGCAAACGCTGCTCTACAATATTTGTATCTAGACCAAGCATATATTGATAAGACCAAACAAAAATATCCACATACTCTTTCAACAGATCAATTAACCTGCTCATCACATCAGGATGCAGCAATGCTCCAATCTTGACTTCCTTCAGATCTTCTTCTGAACCCAAGTTGATCACTTCCAATGGCTATTTATATGGCTGAATGGTATTTTCCTCGTGCTCAAGCAACCGTGAGACCTCTTCTGGAATATCATCATAATCTTCTTCTTCAGCCCCATACACAGGACATTAAAAGTTAGGATTGGGTGCAGGGTCATTGTATTCAACGGGTTTTTTAATTAATCTGCACATATGATTTATGATTGCTTTTAGAAACTGACACATGTAAAAAGTGATTATGCAGATTGAATTTTAGTTATTATTTATTTTTGAAAGATTTTTTTTATTACCATTTTCCAAGAAAAAGCAGAAAATAAAGACACAAGTTGGGAAACAAAGACAACTTTTATTATTGATTTTAAAAGTCAAAGCAAACAGATAAGCCCTACAACATTAATACTTTCACCTTGGGCAGAGTGAAAGCCTTTTTCAAAAAGATTAACAAAATAAATTACTTTGAAACATGTATTCAAGAGGGAACGTCAATGGTGATCCAGTTCTGAACCCTAACTCCCTGCGTCACATAAGTTGGCATTTCATGCTCTGCTTCATCTTCTATAATGGCATTAATCCTGGAAACAGTTGGATGAAGATAACCCCCGCTATGGAAGATGTCTTTATACTTGCTCGCAGCAAAATTCAGCTTCATGCTCTTACCTTTGTCATTCCTCAAGGAGAACCCCTAGCCATCTCTGTTCTTGTTCACAGGTGGATCCACAATCTGTCCCCATACTTCACTATGAACCTTACACACAACCTGTTGCGCATCCTTAAGTGAAACCATGGAATTCTCATTTCCTCTTATATTGTCAATGGATAAGGCTTCGAACTGGGTTCCAACAACAGCTTCATCCGCCTCCACAATGCTGAAAGAGGACAATTGAGATATCAATAATGCATGTTCCCCATTTATGATCACTACTTTCCCTTCACGTACAAACTTCAGTTTCTGGTGCAAAGTTGAAGTGACAGCCCCTTCCTCATGAATCCACGGCCTTCCTAGAAAACATCTATAAGCGGGTACAATATCCATGACCTGGAAGGTTATCTAAAACAAATGTGGTTCTATATGAACAGGAAAGTCCACTTTACCAATAACAGATTTCCTTGATCCATCAAACGCTTTCACAATGATGCCACTCGGGCACATAGGCGTTTGTTGGTATTTCAACTTCATAAAGAGTGCTCCTCGGTATAACATTCAAAGCAGATCCATTATCAATTATCACATTGGATAGTGAATCATTCTTGCAGTTCATGGAGATGTAGAGGGCCAGGTTGTGATTCCTTCCTTCATATGGTAATTCATCATCGCAGAAACTCAAGTTATTACATGACGTAATGTTCCTTATTACGCTGCTGAATTGGTCTATTGGCATATCACTTTCCATAAAAGCTTGGTCCAGTACCCTCATCAAGGATTCTCTGTGAGCAGAGGAGTTCATCAATAACGCCAAGATAGATATTTTTGAAGGAGTCTGTAGTAGTTGATCTACAATTTTATAGTCACTCATCTTAATCATCTTCAAAATATCATCCACTTCTTTCTCTAACGCAGCCCCACTAGTCTCACTCGTAGCCTTCTTGGGTTCAACATTCTCAGCAATTTTGTTTCCAGCACTAACATCTCTTCGAATAACTGGTGCAAACACACGACCGTTGTAGGTCACCCTGCTATTTTCAACAATATTCCCAACATAAGGCATTGGCTGGATGGGAACTTCCACTCCATCCTCTAAGATTATAGCGTTGTATTTGTAAGGTACGGCCTTATCTGATTTGTAGGGGATAGGACCCGGAAAAATAATCACCAATGGGGTAACAACTGGCTTTCTATAATACTCAACTTCAAGATGGGCAGGTGCCCTAAAACAAGGTACAATGATGTTTACCCCTTCTTCAACATAATCAGTCATTATTGAGTCATTTCTGGAAAACAAATCCTCATCTGAGGAGAAATATTCATTTGCGGAGGCATACTCTTCATCCGACTCTTCTTCAGTCAAATAAACCTCAACCATATCAACTTCATGGTAATCATCCCTTTGACTTATAACCTTGATAATTCTGTTGTCTAACAACAACTGAACACCCTTCTTCACGATTGAACATCCTCGAGAATCTCGACAGCAAACTCGGCAAGATCCATATTGGTGTTCTACCTGACCAACCATATGGCATAAGGTAGCATGCAATTGCACAAGGTCTTCATTCATATAATCTACAACAAAAATTCTAAATTCTCCAGGACATCCAGAAACCATATTCACGTCCTCTTCATACTCTGCCTTATGCCTGATTATGTGGATTAGGCCCTCATCCAGCATCTCTTGTAAATCAGCCTTTATCTTATCGCAACCATGTATGTTTGTACTGCAAATAGCACAACTGGAATGGTCATGCATATAGTAGCTAAATTCACAAAGGTCTGCATGCATTTTCACCAAATCTCCTCTAACCATATTAATATCAAAAATCCAGAAGTCTCCTGGACAACCGGCCACCATATTCACAACATTTACTCCCCCATGCTTGGGTAGAGGATTGTCTTTCACATTAGGTCCCACATCCTTAAAAGATAGAATGCCATACTTCACCAATTTTGCATCTCAGTCTTCAAAGGATAACAATTCTCAACATTATGCCCTGGTGCTCCCTGATGAAAAGCACATGTTTGGTCTGCCTTGTAATACCAAGGCAGTGGTGATGGTACGATGGGAGGTTGTCGGGTCTGAACCAACTTCTTATGAATCAATTCCGATAGTAACTCTGTATAGCTCATAGGACGGTCTCTGATACGCAACGGTAGTTGGAGCGGCACCCACAATTGGAGTAACTGAGGTGACTTGCTGATGACGCTGATAATTCATTCTAGGAGTATTAACCTTCCTTTATTGCATAACACCATTTGCATCCCCTTCCTTTTTCTTGGTAAACCCATAATATGGTTTCTTCACACCTCTAGAACTTTCACTCTTCGTTAAATGGCCCTCTCTTACAGCCTCTTCTAAGCGGATACCCATTCCTACCATTTCAGTAAAGTCACTTGGCGCACTTTCTACCATCCTCTCGTAGTAGAAATCACTCAGCGTTTTTAAGAAAATCTTAGTCATCTCCTTCTCTTCCATAGGAGGAATCACTTGGGCGGATACATCACGCCATCTCTGTGCATATTCTTTGAATGATTCCCTGTCTTTCTGAACCATCGCCCCGAGTTGATCACGGTCAGGCGCCATGTCCATGTTGTACTTGTATTGTTTGATGAATACTTCTCCCAAATCATTGAAAGTATGGATATTGGCGTTGTCCAAACTCATATACCACTTAAGCGCAGCACCAATAAAACTATCCTGAAAAAAGTAAATCAGCAGACGCTGATCATCAGTATGGGTAGACATTCTCCTCACGTACATCACCATATGAGCACGAGGGAAAGTGTTTCCCTTGTACTTCTCAAACTCCGGGACTTTAAACTTAGTAGGTATCTTAAAATTCGGGACCAAGCATAACTCATTCACATTCTGCCCAAATAAATCTTTTCCCCTGAGGGCCTTCATCTCTCTATGCATCTTATTAAACTGCTCTTGAAAATCATCCATTCTGTCATAAAGACCCATGTCTTCACTCGGTGGAGGGAAGGGACGACACACATCATCATTAACAAACAGAACCATATTCACCGAAGGAGGTGCTGGAGTAACAATAGTCTGAAAAATCGGAGTATCTTGAGGACCAAGATTGAAACCATTAAGTGCAAAATTCTCTTGCATTCCCCATGGATAACCTTGAGGCATGGGATTCTGAACAACAGTTGGAGTAGCTGATACGGGAACAGCCGGAGCTTTAGTAGTTGCCCTTGTTGGTTGAGGTTGGACACTCGGTGGCTGATTTTGAGCAGCCACCAGAGTGTGCATCAGAGCAGTCAGATTGGTCGTGCCGACCTTCAAAGAAGAAACCTCCTCGCACAGCTCGCGATTCTCTTGTTCTAAGTTGTTCATCTTCTTTATGAAATTAGTCCGGGTGTTGTAGTGATGAGTCAGCTTGTTGGACGAAGTAAAGAAGCTTGGTAAGACACCTGGATATGCATAACAAATGCAAGAAATATGTGCAATATGGTGCATGATATGTAATGCACATGACTTTATTTTATTTAATATTTTAAGGGATTTAAAATTTATGGACATATTGCAAATATCAAAGTAATAACGCATTTGAAATATGATCGGATTACACTGAGGTATCTAATGATTCAGACTGCAAGTGAACAGTCTTATCGTGTAGTTTTAAAAGATATCGAACCACAGAGACTGATGAATCGAACTACCGTCTTCTATTGTTACTTTGCAAATCTAAAGCTAATGAACGTTTGATTGGGTTGTAGGGAAACTAAATACTAAACTAAGTTTAATTTTAATTATCAGTAAGCGAAACTACCAGTATGTAATGGTCGGACCTCGATAACTAGCAATCGGTTGGGTGTCTTTGCATTTTCAAAACAACTTTCAGTAAAATCTAGTTAGTTTAAAAGCCCTCGTCTCACACTGTCGTTTTATTGGTCTAGGCTAGGCAGTTAAGTCCTAACGTACGCTTCCGCCATCCCGCAGGATTTAAAAACACTTTTTGAAAACGAAATAGAATCTTAATTAACATTAAAGTGCTTCCGTTGTATTTTAAGCCAGTGCCTAATTACTACTGTCCAGTTGAAAGATCTCAAACTTCCACTTTGTTGACCCTAACCTCTATTCGTTCTTTACTTTCCTAACAAAACAATTTATTGATTAAAAATAGTAACTTAGACCAGAAAAAGGTTTTGTAGTAAAAATTACCCAACCGAGTCACTCGATCCCTTGGTTATGTGACCTTACATACCGGTATACGAATTCTAGCCTAGCATAATATCAGACCAAATCACAGAATAATTCCAAAGACAAAACTAAATAAACATGATTATATTAATTAAAAGCAATAAAAATTCATAAAAATAAACCCGAGGATAATAATTCTGGATGCGGGTACAATTACTTCTAACTCTTAACTAGAAGTACTCCTCCACAAGCTGGTAGGCTTTGCTTCGATCAGGAATAGAGACAATCGTACAGAAAATAAATGCTAGAGGAAATAGAAAATTGCAGGAAAAAAATGCTCAAAGAAAAAATGCTTAAGGAAAATGAATTCTCCCAATATAAAAGGTCCCCCCTCGTTTGTTGTGTCCAGGGTTCTATTTATAGTACTTTGTGCGATACGTAGGTTTGAGAAAATATAGGAACACTTCGAGTTGGTTTGAGAAAAAATAGGACCATGAAGTTGGTTACATCCTTCATGTGTTGACTGAGTGGAGCTTAAAAATAGGATGGTTGTTGGATTGGTGTTTGAACTTTCCTCTTCCGTTGGATTTGCAAACTACATGGTCAAAGAAGGAAAAGGTGGGCCTGTGACGTTTGTCAAGTCCAAGTGGCGTTGGTCACTTGGTCCGTTAGGCCCGTGATGACCGGCAGCATGCCTTGACGATCTTCAAGGTCCTTATGCTAGTGGGCCACGTGCTCACACCTTGTGATGGGCTTATACTTTCTTCTTCTTTTATTCTTTGGCCCTTTTGCTTTTTTTGCACCCTTTTTCTTCATTTCTTCCAAAGTCTTTAACTTAACATTTATCTGCAAAATAAGTGAATACCCGCGTAATACCTATATAAAATAATACAATTAAAATAAAATAAGGTAAATAATTTATGTAAATCAAGCTAAAAATATCATATATTTGTGTGTTATCAAACTCCCCCTTACTTGAACTTTGGTCGTCCTCAAGCAAATGCTCAGTACGATGCTTTTCTAAACATGTTCAGATGCACATACATGACTCGAATCAACTCATATACGGCTGTGTTGTGTTTTTGTCAGAAAATTGAAAGCTTGATTCATGCTCCATTACTACGGTAATGACACTAGATAATCCCATTTTACATAAACTAGTTACAGATGCTATCAAAGCCTACCTAGAGCATTTGTCTCATTTTGTTCCTTTCATTCTAGCGCAATCACATTAAGCCCTTTATCATTGCACGCACATAGCAGAACAGTCGGTTAGTGGTTATGATCCCTTTTTTAGTACTTAGGTTTCTGGCACAGTAATGTGGCAACCTTTTTCTATCCAATTGCAAGATGCAGGGGATCAGACTGTAATCTGCCCTACCAAGTTCAGTACCAGACGCTCCTGAACCATCTAACAAAGGATTTTTAATGTTACTTTATAAGGCTTACATCCTTTGGATTAAACGATCGGGTAAGGATCGCCCAATTTAATTGGTGTATTACATATCTTCTTAAAGCTTGTAACATTTTTGTGAAATAATAAATTAGATCACCCACTTATATTCATCGACTTCCTGCGTAGTTTATGTTTAAGATGGTGCTGACTACTAATATAAATACTCAGGGTTACTACTAAAACTAAAACTCAGGGTTTTGGAATAACAGGTACTTGAACTAGTCTATCATACTATGGGGTTGTAGAATGTCTAGATGGTAGTAATTTCGCTTAATCTTGCCACAATTCCTAACTATTAAAGATCTTTTATCCTATGTACTTGTCAAGTGAGTCAAGTTATGCATAAAACTCTTTAAAAAAATGATAGGGCTAAAAAAGATAGGGGAATCGGAAAAATAGCACAAATGCTTCAATAGATAACTTGATAACAAAAATTGTATTGAATTAGATATGACAAAAGGGAAATTACAAAGAAAATAAAAATTACTAGGAAAGGGAAATACTTCCTCCCCCATACTTGAATCATACATTGTCCTCAATGTATTGACAGAAGATGGAAAAGGGAAGTGGAAACTAGACAGTTATTCTTCCTCCTCTTGCCTTCGAAATCTGCCACGTGTCCTTGCTCTTCTACGTTCTTGCTCATCGCTTCTAGAAAATTCGACTCCATTACCACGAGAAATAACGTTATGCAAGTCTTCGACAAGAAGTGTTAAAGCTCGCATATATTCCATCATTCCTGCAGTGAATTCCAGCATACTTTGATCGTGCCTGTGAGCATAATCGCTTTGGTCTCTCTTCATTTGTTGCATGAGATTCAACATCTCAATTTGGCGCGTCTCGAAGCTTTGGTAGCATTGAGTGGAAAGCTGGTTCTACTGCATTATTGCGGCATAACTTGCATCAATAGTGGCAGGATTGTTAGTGTGCTGTGGTTGGGGCTCTTGCTGCTCTAATTCTTCTTCAATTTCACCAACAACAACATTATTGTCCTTGCCTTTATTTCCTTGCTCATTTACTCCAGGTTCGGGTGCATTCAGGTTATAAAGCCAATTATCAGGATTGACCAAATTTATACGACTGTGATTTGGCAAGATGACGCTATGAACTTATGCATTCTTCACCATCAGATAGTAACCTCCAGCTTCTCTTACCTTGATCAGGCGGCCAGCTCTGCAGTTATCAATGTCCATATAAATTGCTGGCAGCGTAGGTAGAAGTTTAATCCTTTCCCCCCATTTCAGGTGAACTGCGATGGTGGTGACAATACCTCCAATACAAAAAGGCGTAGTCCCATCTCTCGTGACAAGTTTTTGAATATGGGCCATCATTAATGTAACGGGATTAAGACGGAGATCTTGTGAAAAGGCACAGTGAAGAGCATACAACTCCTTAGTGTTGACTTTGTTGTTGTTTGCCCTTCCAAAAACCGTGTTGGCCATAATGCGGTGTAAGAAGCAGATATTTGGGTTGTGAGTGTGAGAGGCGTAGCGTGCTTCAGGCATAACATTGGGCTCACCGGTTTTTCTTTCCCATAGTGCGTATGCACTTCCATTCCAATATATCTCCGGGGGAATACGATATTGCACATCATTTCCACAGGGAAAATGAAACATTTCACTTAAATTTTCATGGCTAAGCGTGTATTCTTGGTTGAACATCCGAAATTGAGCGGCTCCAGTTAGGTGTTCATCAGCATCGTCGCGAGTGTGGTAGGCATAGGAACTCAAGAATTCCAATGTTAGAGCCTCGTAGGTTGGTGTGTCCAACGTGCTTATAAAGCTCGGGCCTGCTTTGTCGAGCAAGCCTTGCATATTGTTTTGTAACCCCAATTCTTGCAAGCAGCTGTTGTCGATAAATCTTATGTATGTCAAACCTCGACGATAAAATTTTATGTATCGTTCTCTTTGAAGTTCTCCTATTTCCCCTTGCCGGAACACGAGATGGCTCATGTCAAGTTCTTCTTGGTTTGGTGGGTTTCTTCCACGGGGTGGATTCCTTCGGGCGACCATGATTGTGTTTTTGACAAAGAAGAAAATGTAATGGTGATGAAGGAATGGAAGGAAGGTGGGTGGTAGTGGTGAAAACTAAAGAATGGAAGAAGGGTTTAAATAGATGGATTTTATGAGTGGGAAATGAATGAGGTTTATGAGAAATTTTGAATATGGGAGGTTATAACTGACAGTCGTCATGCGTTTCCTGACGTTCGTCAGGGTCAAAGGGACATGATTTCTGACGTTCGTCAGGGTCAAAGGCGCGTGTTGTGGTTGTCTGACCGCGTGCATGTTATCTTATTGGACGTGCAAATTAAAGCATTTTTTTATTTATTCATATAGTTTAAATATTGTTACATGGTTTATATATTTATATGAATAGTTAGTGGCACACAATCTGTAGGGTACATGATAGGAATTATTATTGATACATTGAAAAATATAGATAATATGTCTATTCGATAATATTTAGTGCATACAATTGAGTGTTAGTATTGTAATCAATATTTCATGGAATTAGTGTAAGCGTATCAATATGATGCTTCGAGTAGAATCGGAGGAATGATAATCGACTAGAATTAAAAATTAACTAAAAATAGAAATTAACCAAAATCAAAAAATATAGAAATTAACCAAAAACGAAAAATAGGAATATGAAATGCGAAATGAATTAAATAAATAAATACTATTGAATGAAATAAATATCCAAAAAATTTAGAACCGATTGTAACAAAATATTCGAAAAATATGAGCATCAAAATAAAAATGTAACCCTCCCAATATTGAGAACAAACAGTGTCCTCAATGGGGAGGCACAGGAACAAAACTAGCGATCACGTGGGCCTCCTGGAGGTGGAGCAGTAGAGTACAAATGCTGATAGATATGGTCGAACTGCTCAGCGACGAGATCCATGAAATAAAAGAAATCACGTTGAAGTGTGTCGATGTCGTCTCTAACAGCGGTGAGCTCTCCTCGGAGCGCTGTAACATCAGAATGCAGTGTCTCGGTAGTATGTGCATGTTCTATCATTGGAACGTCGACAGCTTCGATAACAGGGGAAGGTGTAGGGTCGTCTAGTGGAGTATACTCATGGTAATCAGGAGGTGTGGAAGGGTCACTCTCCTCTCTCTCAGGGTCATGCTCATCTGTCTTCTCGAGGTTATACAACCAATTTTTCTTGTTATGGACGCTCGTGTTCTCTGGGCTAGGCAAGGTAAAGTAGTAGATAGGATCATTTCTCACTAGAAGCTGAAAGTGAGGTGGGTCTAGGTTACCTATGAGAGTAATGTTAAAACAGAATGGTATGTCCATGGTATGGTATCTACCATATGGCGTAAGGCGCGATAATGATGATCTCAGGGATAATGCCTCGGCTATCATGGTGACTAGCCCGCCGACACAGATAGGTCCATGGGTACACTGGTCTATGGAAAACATATTGGCGATCATAAATGATGCACCAACTACAGGTCTAGACTGGAAAGCATAGTATATAATAAATAGCCCATCCCTAGAAACTGAGTGACGGTTTATAGGTTTTCTAAACAGGGTAAAAGCTAAGATATGGTGGAAATACCTAATGGCTGGGTTATGGATATCAATCACATCCAGGCGGTTAGGGTCTTTAGGGTACTGGCCAGCTATATCCCTCCAAAAATGGTTTAGCTCGAAATCAAGGTAGTCGTCTTTCTGGGTCTCCATGTAAGCATCTATGGATCTAGGAAATCCTAGCAGCTCAGCAAGACGACGAACAGTGAAATGGTGGGTAAAGCCGAATAGTCTGAAGGATATTTGTCCTCTACTACGCCCTAATCCTTGGGTAGGTTTATAATGGAGTGAGCTCAGGAACTCTAGGGTAAGGTTTCGATAGGTGGGGTACTTATGGGAAAGGAATCCTTCCCAACCTATTTGGTTAAACAAAAAATCAACACTCTCCCTAATACCTAGAACTGTTAACATAGGATCATGCACATAAGTCGTCAAATGCATCTGGCGCTGAGCTAGTATCTCATAACGCCTCTGTTGGGCCCCAGTAGTGAAGGTGATAGTATCCATAAGTTAGTCTAGCTAGTTAGTTCCTATGAGTCGGTACTAAAATTAGTAAATAAAGAAAATAAAACAAATAAAATATGAAATGATAATAATCTAGGAATTGTAATAATAATCAGAATAAAAAAATAAAGAGATTTTAAAAGAAATTAAATAATAAATGAAAAACTTGTGGGTTGCCTCCCACACAGGGCTTGTTTAATGTCGTTAGCTCGACATCGTTTGAGACGTGAATTATTCTCCTATTTCTGGCGGTAGCTCTATAAGCGTTAAACTCGCAGTGTAGTCTTTGTTTTCAATGTTGTGATAATGTTTTAAACGTTGGCCATTTACTATGAATGGGTTTGTGGACTTTCCTTTGATCTCGATGGTGCCACTTGGAAAGACTTTGGTCACTTCGAAGGGTCCAGACCATCTTGAACGGAGTTTCCCGGGAAAGAGTTTTAAACGGGAGTTGAATAAGAGAATTATATCTCCTTCATTGAACTCCTTCCTAGAGATTCGTTTGTCATGCCACTTCTTTGTCCTTTCTTTGTAGATCCCCGCATTCTCATATGCGTCTAACCTTAGCTCTTCCAGTTCATTTATGTCGAGGATCCTTTTCTCACCTGCTGTGGTGTAGCTTAGGTTTAGGGTTTTAATTGCCCAATAAGCTTTGTGTTCTATCTCCACTGGCAGGTTACATGACTTACCATAGACGAGTTTAAAGGGTGTTGTTCCGATTGGCATCTTGAATGTTGTCCTATAAGCCCATAGTGCTTCAGGTAACTTGGCCGACCATTCCTTCCTTGACGTGGAGACAATTTTTTCGAATATTTGTTTTATTTCCCAATTTGAGACTTCCACCTGCCCGCTTGTTTGGGGGTGGTATGGTGTTGCTACGCAGTGTTTCACCCCATATTTGGTTAGGAGTTTATCGAAGATTTTGGATATGAAGTGTGAGCCACCGTCGCTTATGACTTGTTTGGGTACACCAAATCTTGGGAAGATAATATTCTTGAAGATTTTAGTCACTACTCGAGTGTCGCTTGTTGGAGAAGTTATTGCTTCAATCCATTTTGAAACGTAATCTACAACCATGAATATGTACTTATTTCTGAATGATGACGGAAATGGTCCCATGAAGTCTATTCCCCACACATCAGTGACTTCGACTTGTAGAATGCCAGTATGAGGCATCTCATCGCGTGTTGATATGTTTCCAGTGCATTGGCATTGATCACAATTAAGAATGGCCATGTGCACATCTTTCCATAGATTTGGCCAATAGAAACCAGACTGCAGAACTTTAGCGCATGTCTTAGATGTGCTTGCATGGCCTCCATAAGGGGCGTCATGACAATGAGAAATAATGTTTTCAATTTCTCTCTCTGGGACGCATCTTCGGAAAATACCGTCGGCACTTCTCTTGAATAGTAAAGGTTCATCCCAAAAGTAATGTTTCAGATCGTGAAAGAATTTTTTTCTTTTGTTGATAGGTCAGATCAGGGGGTAGGATTTTAGCGGCTAAGTAATTTGCTATATCTGCATACCATGGTAAGGTCTGATTTGTTCGGACAATGTTCATAATTTCGTTCATATCATTATCTATTGCGTCTTGGCTTTCTTGTAAATCATGGATAACGGCATGTGTGTTAAGTTCTAAAAGTAATTGGTTTGGATTTAATTTAGGGTTTTCTACGTTGGCACCTCCTAAGTCCATCTGAGCTAACAGACGTTCATACGGGAAGTCATCATTAATGGGCACCTCCTATGGTTTCAGCCTCTCCATTCGAGATAAATGGTCGGCTATTACATTCTCGGTACCTTTCTTGTCTTTAATCTCTAAATCGAACTCTTGTAGAAGTAGAATCCATCTCAATAGTCCTGGTTTTGAAACTTTCTTGGTTAGCAGGTATCTAATAGCTGCATGGTCTGTATAAATGATTATTTCCGCGCCCACGAGGTAGGAGCGAAATTTGTCCAGCGCAAAGACTACAGCTAAAATTTCCTTTTCTATGGTCGCGTAATTCATCTGTGCAGGGTCTAGGGTTCTACTTGCATAGTATATTGCATGAAGCTTCTTATCTCTTCTTTTTCCCAGGACTGCACCTACGGCATAATCACTCGCGTCGCACATGATTTCAAATGGTAGTCTCCAATCGGGTGGTTGCATGATTGGTGCAGATATAAGAGCTGTTTTTTTAATTAGTTAAATGCCCTTAGGAATTTGTCATCGAAATCGAATTCAACATCTTTCATAAGGAGGGTAGTTAGAGGTTTGGAAATTTGCAAGAAATCTTTTATGAATCGTCGGTAGAAACCGGCGTGTCCTAAGAAACTGTGTATTTCTCTTACTGTTTTAGAGGGTTGTAAGTTTTCTATGACTTCGATCTTTGCTTTATCAACTTCAATCCCCCTCTCAGACACGACGCGTCCTAGCACAATTCCTTGTTTGACCATAAAGTGTCATTTTTCCCAATTCAGAACGAGGTTCACTTTCATGCATCTCTCCAAAACTTTCTCTAAATTTATTAGACAATCCTCAAAACTCTCTCCACATACAGAGAAGTCATCCATAAAGACCTCCATGATATTGTCTATGAAATCAACAAAAATTTCCATCATACATCTCTGAAATGTGGCGGGAGTGTTACATAATCCATACGGCATTCGTCTGTAGGTGAAAGTTCCATAAGGACATGTGAATGTTGTTTTCTCTTGGTCATCGGGGTGAATAGGAATTTGGAAAAATCATGAGTAACCGTCTAGGTAACAGTAATGAGAGTGCTTAGCCAATCGCTCAAGCATTTGATCAATGAATGGTAGAGGAAAATGGTCTTTACGAGTGGCTTTGTTTAGCTTCCTATAGTTAATGCACATTCTATCTCTGCTTACGGTTCGTTCTTCTATAGCTTCGCCTGCTTTGTTTGTCGTGACTGTTATACCTCCTTTCTTTGGTACACAGTGGATTGGGCTTACCCATTGACTATCAGAGATTGGGTATATGATTCCTGCGTTCAGAAGTTTTTTTACTTCGTCTTTAACTACGGTACTCCATATTGGGTTAATTCTTCGTTGATGTTCTCTAGAAGATTTGCAGTCGTTTTCCAACATAATGCGATGCATACAAATGGAAGGACTTATTCCTTTGAGATCTGTAATGTTATATCCCAAGTAAGATGGGTATTTTCTTAAGACTTGTAATAATTTGTCTGTTTCTTGTTGTCCTAAGTCCGCATTGACAATTACTGGTCGTTTAAGCTCGGTGTCGAGGAATTCATATCTAAGGGTCTTAGGTAATGGCTTAAGATCCAAGGCTGGTTTTCTCGGACAAGGCATGTGGCCAGGTGTCAGAGCTAAGAATTTGCTTAGATTTTCGTCTCGGTATTCGGGACACCATTTGTTATCTTCGAATATTAGAGGTTTGGGAATCTTCATGGTTTCAGAACAAGGTATCGGTTCCCATTCAATTTCCCTCAGACCTTCGTCCATGATATCTACCAGATAACATGTGTCATCTATGGCAGACACTTGTAGGAACTGTGTCAGAAAAATTTGACTTTCTCTTCACCTACTTCAAAAGTTAGTTTGCCTTTCTTTACATCTATGGTGGCTCCAGCGGTAGCTAAGAGTGGTCTTCCTAAAATGATAGGTGTACTTTCGTCTTCTCTAATCTCCATGATTCTGAAATTTGTAGGGATGTAGAACAGACCTATTCGTACGGGAACATTCACTAAGATTCCTACTGGGTATTTAATAGAGTGGTCTGCCAATTGAACGAACATCTTTGTTGGTCTTAGTTCTCCCATTTCAAGTCTGTTGCATATGGACAAAGGCATAACGCTAATACTAGCTCCTAAATCACACAGGGCTTTGTCTATGACAAACTTTCCTATATGACAGGGTATAGAGAAGCTTCCAGGATCTTTCAGCTTAGGAGGCATCTTGTTTTGGATAATTGCGCTACACTCGGCAGTAAGTGTGACTGTTTCGTTATCTTCTAGATTTTTCTTGTTATATAAGATTTCCTTGAGGAATTTGGCATAGGAGGGCATTTGATTTATGGCTTATGTGAAATGAATTGTTATATTAAGTTGTTTCAGAAGTTCAACAAATATTTTAAATTGACCTATGTTCTTAGGTTTAGCTAGTCTTCCAGGAAATGGTATTTGGGGTTTATAAGGCGGTGGAGGCACATAAGGTTTTTCTTTTTCTTCGGCCTCTCCTTCTTTATCTTCTTTATCCTCCATCTTCTTCTCGGGTTGATTCTCCTTCTCAGCTGGTTTTTCGGATCTTTGGTACATAGCTGGATTTGTAAGTCTTGGGTCAGTCGGTCCGTCTAACTCAGTTCCACTTCTTAATATGATGGCATGAGCATGCCATTTCGGGTTAGGTTGTGGTTGACCAGGAAATGTATCAGTCGATGCAGCTGTAGGTGCTTGTTATTGAGCCAATTGAGAGATTTGGGTTTCTAACATTTTATTGTGGGTGGCCAAAGCATCTAATTTGTTTGCTAATTATTTTATCTACTCGTTAGTGTGTATGTTTTAATTTTGGATGTCTTTGTTTGTTTGCGCTTGGGTAGCTATGAATTTTTCCATCATCAATTCTAAGTTTGATTTTCTAGGCACATTCGGAGCATTTGCAGGAGGTTTCTGATATCTAGGTGGCACAGCAAGTGTTTGGTTTGGAGCATACAACGCATTGGGGTTTTTATACGAGAAATTTGGATGATTTTTCCATCCAGGGTTGTATGTGTTCGAGTAAGGGTTTCCTTGAGCATAACTTACTTAGTCGGCTGGAGTTCCTGCCAAGATCTTACATTCAGTAAGTGCATCTCCAGGCACTCCTCATATCTCGCAATTTAGAGTTATAGCAGCCACGATGGCTGGAGGTATTGCGGTCAAGTTATCTATCTTAAGGGTGAGGGCGTCTACCTTAGCATGGACGTTGTCTAGACCGGTTATCTTGTACATGCCTCATTTCATCGGTGTTTTCTCTGCGGTAGCTTTGTCTACTTGTCCTCTTTCACTTCCCCACTGATAGTGGTTTTGACCCATACTTTCTATGAGAGCATAAGCAGTGGTGTAAGATTTATCCATAAGTGCGCCTCCTGCGACAGCGTCTATCGTTAATCTTGTATTGTAAAGGAGACCATTATAGAAGGTATGGACAATTAACCATTCTTCCAAGCCATGATGTGGGCAGAGTCTCATCAGATCCTTGTATCATTCCCAAGAATCGAAAAGGGACTCATTGTCCTTTTGTCAAAAATCACTTATTTGAGATCTTAGCATAGCTGTTTTACTTGGCGGGAAATACCTTGCAAGAAAAACTTTCTTCAGCTCATCCCATGTGGTAACAGAGTTTGCGAGTAGAGATTCGAGCCAAGCTCAGGCTCTGTCTCTTAGAGAAAAAGGGAAAAGGTGAAGTCTTATTGCCTCTTGACTGACCCCATTGTTCTTAATCATATCTGCGTATTGCAGAAATATTGATAAATGAAGATTGGGGTCTTCCATTGACCCACCAGAAAACTGGTTCTGTTGTACAGCAGACAACAAAGAAGGTTTCAGTTCAAAGTTGTTAGCCTCAATTTGAGGAGCAACAACTCTATTATGCAGTTCATCATGCGAAGGAATAGCATAGGATTTGAGTGGATGTGGAGCAGGTTGTGCGGCCATTTCTTTGGTTGGTTGAGGAACAGGAGATTCGAGTAATTCACGAGGTGGAGGATTATGCAAGAGATGATACTCTTGAATGCGGCGTCTAAGTCTGAGATACCGCTCGATATCATTGATTTGTATGTATAACGGCTTGCCTTGCGAATGAGTGTTTGGCATACAATAAGAAAAGAAATAGAAAAGAAATGGAGAGGTTTTGCTTTAGTCTCTACTGCGTAACAAAAGAGTAGAAATATCAACTTAAATCAATCCCCGACAACAGCGCCAAAAACTTGATCGGATTATAATCAGGTATCTAATGATTCAGACTGCAAGTGCACAGTCTTATCGTGTAGTTTTAAAATATATCGAACCATAGAGACTGGTGAATCGAACTACCGTCTTCTATTGTTACTTTGCAAATCTAAAGCTAATGAACGTTTGATTGGGTTATAGGGAAACTAAATACTAAATTAAGTTTAATTTTAATTATCAGTAAGCGAAACTACCAGTATGTAATGGTCGGACCTCGGGAACTAGCAACCGGTTGGGTGTCTTTGCATTTTCAAAATAACTTTCAGTAAAATCTATTTAGTTTAAAAGCCCTCGTCTCACACTGTCATTTTATTGATCTAGGCTATGCAGTTAAGTCCTAACGTACGCTTCCGCCATCCCGCAAGAGTTAACAACACTTTTTGAAAACGAAATAGAATCTTAATTAACTTTAAAGTGCTTCCGCTGTATTTTAAGCCAATGCCTAATTACTATTATCCAGTTGAAAGATCTCAAACTTCTGCTTTGTTGACCCTAACCTCTATCCGTTCTTTACTTTCCTAATAAAACAATTTATCGATTAAAAATAGTAACTTAGACCAGAAAAAGGTTTTCTAGTAAAAATTACCCAACTGAGTCACTCGATCCCTTGGTTATGTGACCTTACATACCGGTATACGAATTCTAGCCTAGCATAATATCAGACCAAATCACAGAACAATTCCAAAGACAAAACTAAATAAACATGATTATATTAATTAAAAGCAATAACAATTCATAAAAACAAACATGAGGATAATAATTCTAGATACGGGTACAATTACTTCTAACTCTTGACTAGAAGCACTCCTCCACAAGCTGGTAGGCTTTGCTTCGATCAGGAATAGAGACAATCGTACATAAAACAAATGCTAGAGGAAATAGAAAATTGTAGGAAAAAAATGCTCAAAGAAAAAATGCTTAAGGAAAATGAATTCTCCCAATATAAAAGGCCCCCCCTCGTTTGTTGTGTCCAGGGTTCTATTTATAGTACTTTGTGCGATACGTAGGTTTGAGAAAATATAGGAACACTTCGAGTTCGTTTGAGAAAAAATAGGACCACGGAGTTGGTTACATCCTTCATGTGTTGACTGAGTGGAGCTTAAAAATAGGATGGTCGTTGGATTGGTGTTTGAACTTTCCTCTTCCGTTGGATTTGCAGACTACGTGGTCAAAGAAGGAAAAGGTGGGCCTGTGAAGTTCATCAAGTTCAAGTGACGTTGGTCACTTGGTCCATTATGCCCGTGACGACCGGCAGCGTGCCTTGACGATCGTCAAGTTCCTTATGCTAGTGGGCTACGTGCTCACGCCTTGTGATGGACTTATACTTTCTTCTTCTTTTATTCTTTGGCCCTTTTGCTATTTTTGCACCCTTTTTCTTCATTTCTTCAAAAGTATTTAACTTAACATTTATCTGCAAAATAAGTGAATACCCGCGTAATACCTATATAAAATAATACAATTAAAATAAAATAAGGGAAATAATTAATGTAATTTAAGCTAAAAATATCATATATTTGTGTGTTATCAATAAACTGAAATTTTTTATTATAACAACTCCAAAATGGATTACAAGTTTCAATGATCCCAAGTACAAGATGAAAATAAAATCTAAAACCCTAAAAAGTAAAACTGGTGGAGATCACTCTATACGCTGGCGCTTCCCCGTGAGCCTGGAAATCTGAGCTTTCAACCTCTGGTTTTCTTCCGCATATCTGATGGAAACCTCCTTCCAATAACCTGAATCAGGAAGTGAGTAATCAGCATCTGATTGAGGCTTAGGAGAAAATAAATCCCCTTGCCTCTCCATAGTCTCTACTGCTCGACTCTCAAGGATCTCAATCAAGTTGTCTTTCTCCTTCAAGTTTGCTCTATAGGAAATCTCTAAAGTTTGGAACTTGTTCTTCCAAGCGTCCTTTTCTTGTTGCATCCTAACCAAAGAAAGTTGCAGATCTTCTAGATCATCTAATAATGGAGGAGTGGTCTTCACAAATAGATCAGGCATGGGTGTTTCCCATAAATACGGCATCTTCAACTGAATAACTCTCGTTTGGACCCACTGAAGATATGGCCCCAAAGAAAAACACCCCTAGGTCCTAAATCCTTCCTACTCTTCTTATGAATGTGACGCCAGGCCTTCGGAATCTGCTCCCTATCTTCCCTATGGTCTTCTCCCTCCTTCATAAAGAAACTACTCAAATGAATACTATTTGGTTTATCCCTCATCGGATAACCAAGTTGTCGTCGTGCAAGAACAGGGTTATAGTTAATTCCTCTCTTTGTACCAAGAAGAGGTACATTGGGGAAACTACCACAACTTTCAATAATCTCTATATCCTGGTAAGCTCGATGATACCAATCAATATCCGAGTGAGTAAGTTCCATGATCTTAGGAGCCCAACGGGGTTCCTTCTTGACATCCCAAAAAGCATCAGACTGAGGCATATGAGAGATAAACCACCGGTACAACAGAGGCGTGCAACAGATAATCATCCCCCCATGATAAGAATTCTGAAGATGAATAGAGTAATAAGCATCACCCAACAAGGTAGGAACTGGGTTTCCAATCATGAAGATCCTGATAGCATTAATGTCAACAAACTTGTCCACATTAGGAAATAAGAAAACCCGTAAGCAAGTAGAGCAAAGATGGCCTTAAAAGCGACTGTACTCTTCATCCTGGCAAAGTAACAAGCTTTCTCTAATAAGAACTGAGTTGGTAATCCTATAATCCCTTCTTTAGTAGTCATATGGGCTTCCACCTCATACTTCCCCAGATGAATCAAAGTAGCAATCTCATGTGGTTTTGGCTCACCCTCCAAACCAGTAAAAGGAACACGATCGGTAATAGGTAAATCCAATAGATAAGAATACTCCTCCAGTGTGGGCATCAACTGATAGTCAGGAAAATTAAAGCAATGATACATCGGATCATAGAAGTGGACCAAGGTCGAGACAATACCCTCCTTCATCTTCAGCTTCATGAGAGGAATAATGGATCCATACTTCTTTCGAAAGTCTGCAGAACACTCGATCTTGGGGATTAGACTGATCAACTCATCTATCTTGGGATCTTTGAAAATGTATTTCCTGGTCTTTCTCTTTTCAGAATCCATGGTTAAAAAGTACCTGAGATATTCATAAATGGTCAACCTTTAAATCCCTTGAAGTATGATTTCTTCAAAAGATGCTTATGAATGCATGGATGCATGATGCAGCAATCACACACAAGATCACACATATAGGATTCATAAGTTCAACGTCACGAGCATGAGGTCGAAGGTACTACCCATAAGGTGTTGGTCTAAAATTTATCACCTTCTGAACAAGGTTCTAGAGGTTCCCAGAGTCTACATCCTTCCTTCGGATATTACTAACTTCCTGATTAACTCGGTAATTAGTAATATTCTCAAGAAAGACTCGTCCGAGCGTAGTATCGCGTGACAACTATTTCCGGATTACTCCGTCATAGCTTCCGCACTAGACCTAAAAGGCCAAGATGGGTTTGGTATTCTACGGTCCTCAATTTCAGCAGGCTCCCAGTTCGAAAGCAGTACGTCTTCCCGATTACTCGGTAAACGACACTAGAGTCAAAGGGGCCTCCACTGAGTGGGGGATCTCATGCCTCCTTTTTTGGGATTACTCCCTCAAACTTAACATGACTATATCGCCCGTCCTATCTTAAAGTTTTCCCAAGTCCGGGTATAGGACTTATGAGTAATCACCAAGCACTCTGAAAACCAGGAAAATCCAGACAAACATATATACAACATATAACACAAAAACAATAATAACACATATACAAATATAAACAAAGATAGGCTCAACCCACTTAGGGATGGACCAGCAAGAGGTCAATCTTTCCCCAGTGAAGTCACCATTTTTCTGTAGCAATAGAAATGTTTAAGACTAAGCCATTGGATTGACTAGACTTATACAATTCAAAATAAAAATCGCCACCGCGCTTTATTGTTTCCAAAGGAATCGGAAAAGAGCGAATAACCCAAAAAGATGGGGAAAGATTCTAGGTAAGGGGGTTGGTTATGTAAAGGGAAGGTATTAGCATCCTAAACATCTATGGTACTCCACACGAACCTCTTTGTAGAAATATGTATATTTTGGCTATAAAAAATGTTGTTTATAAAAAATGGATGGTAGAGGTGAGAAAAGAAATTTATTTTTATGATTTTTTCACCCGCCGCGGTTGTGAACCTTTAGTGCCTACGTACCACCTTTTCGTGCAATATGGGATCAGGGTACACGTAGTTCCTCTTTTTAAAATTTTAAAACACAAATGTGTTGGTTAATTTTATGAGATAAAACATCATCGCCGTTGTCGGTGTGGAAAACATACCTACTACCCACAATCATGAGAAAGGAGAATTTGCATCATCTCAAAGTGGAGGATATGACTTGGATTTTAAAATTAACAACGCCTCACTCAACACCCAAGTGGAAAATATCTCTCTTCACTATATATTGGAGAAGTATAGTTATTTGCATCACTACAAGGATTGACAAGAGTTCAATATTTTGAGAAAAGTTTAAAGATAAAAGCCAAAGTGGCAAAAATGGTTTGAAATGAGATTGATTGACTTTTAGTATTCTCACAAAAAGGATGTCAAAGTTTTATTAAGTTTATTGGAGTTTATTTATGAAAATATTTGAAAATGCATGGACCTAAGTCCAAGTTTAGTATGAAAGTAGTTCAAGTTTAAAACAAGAAGAGTTTTCAAAAGGAGGAAGAAGATTTTTGAAATTAAAGAAGATAGGAGGAGAAGAAGAGGCTATCCTAAAGCATAAGGTAAAAGCTATGGATAAGAACATCTAACCAACAAGAAGCCAATACTTAACACTACGCCAAGATTGAATTCCCATTCTTTGGATTGAAACCAAACAAGCAAAAATACTAGACCTCTTGAGAGAACCAAACTTCAAGTGTATTAACTCTTCACAAAAATTGGGCAGAGTAACGGTTGTATACAGGTGAATTCCATATTACAAACAAAAGGTATAATCACAATAACCTGCACAAAAAACAAACAAATAACCCAATGTCTTGAGGTAAACCTCAAGATCTCCAGACAAAATAATCAGATAAGATCACAAGGTCTCCAATCATAGGCCAAGGTTTCTAATCCTAAGTCCAAAAAGTCCAATGCTCCATAATGCCAAGGATAGTAACCAAATAGTCCAAGTATCATTAAGGATTTTATGGTTCATATTGATTATTAAGTATCTTAATAAAAGAAAAGAAAAGCTCAAGTGAGCAAATTAAAAATGATAAGAAAGTAAATGCTCAAATGAGCAAAGATGAAAATGAAATAAAATGTAAATGCTAAAAGTAAAGAGTGCATAAAAATAAAAGGGGCATATAATAAAAGAATAAAGGATAAAGTCAATTATTAGTGATTAGTGGTTAGTTGGATGACCATCTTGAAAATTGTATTTGGAACTCATTAGAGGATTGGTAGAACCAAAGCCTCCATACAACAAGTTGCATTTGCTTTTTGTCAAGTATATCATCCATTTGGAATCCTCAGAAGTACCATTTAATGGTCAACGATGTTTAAGTGATCCGCGTTGACCAAAGGTGTTGTAGATCCATTAGAGGATTGGTAGAACCAAAGCCTCCACACAATGAATCTCAAGGTTATTGGATGAAAGAGATCAAATTAACATACTTGGGCTTGCAAACATAAGTTTGGGCCACAAATGATCATTTATTAGAATCGTGAAAAAATTTAGCACTATGTTAAGCAATCGTAAGTGGACTTATATAGAAGTCGCACCTATTTTGAGGCCGGTCAATAGCAATCTATGCACCATTTGTTTTGAGACATGATATAGAGATCATGCTCCAACAACATTTAGTTCAATAAGAAGGGGATGAGATGAAGAGGGGTGGGAGAGAATATACAAACCACTTTTGGATTAAATTTAATCAAACTATTATTAAAATCTTTCATCCATTTTTGTGGAGTTAGACTCAACACCATGGATCCAATGATGTTAATAAAGTTTATGATAAAAAATTTAACCCAAGATCAGCCAGAAAATAGTCACAAAATAATATTATATTTTAATATATACAAAAAGGTTTAAAAATAATGTTTAAAAATAGAAATAAAATAGAAAAATATCAACTATGTTCAAATTAATCAAGAAATAAAAAGTAAGACCATAGAAAAATTAGAAAAGGGCTCAAATGATTTTATAATTTTTTTGGTAATTTTTTAAAGTCAGAAACTATTTCTAAAATTAAAAGAAATGGGTAAAATAAACCAAAAATGAAAAACAATAACAAAGTCAGAAACAAAAATAAAATGAGGTTACCAATATTTGTCACAATATCATTGGATCATTCCATAATTTTTTTCAGAATTTAAAAATGCATAAAAGTATTTTTAAACATTTAAAACAATTCAAATAAAGTGTAAATTTATAAAAAATACCAAAACACAAAATTAAATTGTGAAAAAATAAAAATCAGAAAGAGAATAATCACAAATATTTTTCATAATTGTTTCATATTTTTTGGACTTAAAATGAATTTTCTATGATTTTTTGAAGTTTAAAACAATTAAATATAAAAATCAAAAAAGAAAGTAAAAGTTAAAAATATGTGGACCATTGGATGAGAGTCAAAACGCGTTAGTAATCAAATCCAAGGGATCTGGCGCACTGTGCATATCATGGTCATTAGTGAATAAAGCACTGAATCAATTATTAAATCAGAATTCAAAAATAACAAGTGGCGTGCCATCATTGGTTGAAAGATGACACGTTGGTCATCTTCAACCTCCAGCAAATGTGAATTGCAGGTCTCTCAAACTGTAAAATCAGAAGCTCAGACCTATGCCATTCGCTTTGTCACTTCAAGACGAAGACAACCATACCCCCGCGCCAAATTTATATAAATTATAGCTCAAGCAATTTCGAAAGAAAGTTTTGAAAAGGGATTTGAAATTTCATGGTCAAAATGTGTTTCCAGTAAAAGGTAAGTGTTACGACTAGAACCAGGGCAATGAGAGCATCACAATGATATCAAAGTTTTGAAGAATTGATGAAGGAATCTACCTATTGAAGTTAAGTTGCAGAGCTCTGAAACTGGACTTCTATGGAGCAGTATAGGGCATGATTCTTGTATGTAATTATATGGTTAGATTCAGGGAAGATCAAGGAAGGTGAATTGATGAAAAAATTGAAATGAAAAAGGATTGTGTATGGATTTCGAAGTTGCTGAATTCTGAGTTATGGAACAAGTTTGGCAGGGTGATTCTGGCTATCCAAGCCTGAGAAAATGAATGGGATAGTTCATGTATTTATAGGAGAAGCAAATGGGATCAAAATGAAGAGTGAATGATGCATTTTGGAGGGAATTCGTGCAAGCCTGATGCACGAGTGAAGTGTGATCTAATTTTCACCAAAACTCGTCCAATCCTTGCGTTTTGAGGTGCTAAACAATTCTGGAACTTCACTAAACATGTTTAGAAACGCGTGGAAAACTTGTGATTAGAGGCCACATTATGGATTTCCAAATTCTGATTTGGTGAGAAATTCAGTGTCAAAGTGCCAACTTCTGACCAATGGCATTTTCAACTTAAGGGGTCTTAGGGCATGATTCTTGATGCTTTAGAAAGATGAGGTTACAAGCTTTTCAATAGAATAAGAATGGAGTTAAATGGATGCTTGAGCTGAAATTTGAAATAAGTCAAAGTTGGAGAAAAAGGGTTGACTTTCCATACTTGGAAATATTTCAAATTTTCCTTTAAAAATGACCTATAATGTCTTGCATCCAAACATAGCCTTCCACTTGGAATTTGCTCTTGACCAAAAAAAGATGGAATGAAGTAGATCTCTTGAATGACATTTTTATACTTGAACCATTTAAAATCTCCAAAAATTGAGAGAGTTGTGACTTGTTGAAGTTGGAAAATTTTCATAAAATGACCTATAATCTTTTGTATCCTTAAGGAAACTTCCATCAATTTTCTCACTTTGCACATAAAAGAAGGAATAAATTTCACATCTTATAGATCACTATGGAAAAATAATGGGCTCAAGGTGATAAAAATTGACCAAGTTATGATCATTTGAAGTCACACATGAAAATTTGGGGATTCATCTAGAGGACTTGTGATCTTTCTTCCTCATCAAGTTTCTTCCACATGAAAACTCCTTGGAACTTTTGAAGTGATTTATTAATAACCATTTTAAGAGAAGGATTCTTTTGGAATCACTCAAAAATACAAAAATATGAGCAATATATACTTCTTTAATGTTCAAAACCCTAGCTCCTAGATCAAGAAAATGCTTGGAGGAACCTTGACAATTTTAAACCACATGCTTGTACCAACAACCTTGATTTGTAGATAGGAGTTGTTGAGTATGATAATGAGAACTCATAGAAACCAAAACCACTTCCATATCTTGAGAATTGAGATAAATATGCACTTGTGATTAATGGGAACAAGGCCTTGTCCAAACATGATAACTCCTTCAATCAACCCCCTTGTAATTTTGGATCAATCTTGATATCTTGGAATGTAGTGAACCAAAATAACCTTTCCATTCCATTTCTTCCAAAACAAATCCAATGGTGAGGTTTGAACTTCTCAAGCTTTATTCACTAGGGCATGGAAATAAACTCATGAACCCATGGATCAACTTGCTAAAGCCACATTGCCTTTGCCTACATGAGTAACAAGAAAGACAAACCAACATTGCATTTTATTAATTAAAAGAAGAAATCAAGAAAAAAAATATTCATGATCACAAAAGAACACAAGTCAAGGTGCTTGGTGATTCCTCAAATATCAAAGCTAGATATAGGGAGGGGAACCAAGAATCCTAATGTGATCTTATTGTGAATGAATCAACATGGTATGATGAAGGGATCTTAGGGGGGGAATTGGGGTACAACACCATGCAAGCACTGATCAGAGTCAACGTTTTCCAGGAATGCCGAAGTTAAATTCCGGTCACCCTCTCCGGTTGCACGATATTGCAAAACCTGTAAAAAAGGAAAATTAGAGGCTCAAGATTTAGGCTACCCCCCCTAAATCGGGGTCTGCCAATCTAACCATGGTACTGGTTTGGTCTAAAATGGCCTACATCATTGAAAATAGATCTCGACTGAAGTTTTGCCCTAACAATGGAAAAACTCTTTCCTCACATGTAATCGTTTTAAACAGTCACAAACATTAGTATAAACTCATGTATGTATATATAATCCATTTATATTGCATGAGTATTGAATTTGGATTTACGAAAGGCTTACCAACTGGTGCACTTGGAGATGAGGGTTTTGGGCATGATTTAGCTTGAGGGATAACTGGAAACGAATCCTGGGAATCTCATGATGATGATAGGATCCCTAGAATAGATTGAATAAGGCTGGAATTTGACTTTTGAATTTTGACAATTTTGATATTTTTTGTGAAATTCTTATAACTTTCTTGTACAGTAGTATGTGCCCCTTCTCTTGCTTGCAATTTTGTGTATATATAGGAGTGAGTGAGGGTGGAAATATATGGAAAGAATCAAGTATTAAATATGGTCTTTAAATCAAAAATCAAGAATTTGAAAATTGTCCATTTATGTTGTATTCTTACCATTTCTATTTGTAGCATGAACCTGAACATATTCCATGTGTTTTGCATGATTTTTGGGCTTCATAGACTCCAGTCCATAAGCCTTGCATGCTTAGCCCATTATTTTTTTCTCTTTATGTGATTTAATTCATATTTAAATGAATAAAAATTCAAATAAATAAAAATAAAAATCACAATAGTGCATGGTTAGTTTTAGAGGTCCTTGGGTTTGTCATAAACATATTTGAACCCTGAAAGTTAGGTCCATTAACATAAAAATGCAATTTTGCTCAAAGTTAACTTCATGCATTTTCACAAATTTGCCCAACTTGTGCAAACCATAACTTGATCAATTTTTAATTTATGAAGATGGTCTTGGACTTTTTGGAAATCCCAAGATTTCCTCTATAATCTCTATGTTGATCATTTTTATTTTAAATATATTATCTTGGTGTAAGTTGTCTTGACAAAAAAGTGTCTTTTGTTGACTTTTAAAAATGACCTATAATGTATGAGATCATATCTTCCCAATGAAGCCTTTTTTGGACTTGAGAATATAATCAAAGTTGTATAGAATTGAATTTTATTAAAATTGGGCTTTGATTGGGGAAATTTGATGAAGCATGTGAAAGTTATGCTTGGTCAAAGTTCAATTGACTTCTCCTAAGGAAACCCTAATTTGGCAATTCTTGACTTTTGATGATATGAGGGCTTTCCTTGGGGAATCATGATCAACCCTTGATCAAATGATGAATTTCACTTCAAAATGTTGATGTTGACCAAACAATCTTGAAGTTTGACTGTATGTTGACCACAGTTGACCTTTTGACCAATACATTTGATTTTCAAACATTTAAATCATTAACTGAGCAACTTTGTGATATAGGACTTGAAACTTGACATGAACCTTGTTGAGGACCTATGAAGAACCATGGAAACCATTTGGGACCTTTTCAAGACATATTTCCTTGAGAAACTTCAAACCCTATTTGTAGGCCTTTTGGTTTAGAAGGTGCATCTTGACTAGTCAACCCTTGAGTGTCTTGACTACTTGAATATCCTTGAGAGAATGTCTTGAAGAAAAATGGGAGTGAAAATTTTGGGGTATAACAATAGGAATGAATTTTTATACAATACATGCATAGATGATTCCTCATACATGTGATCCCCTTGTATTTTTCAAAGTCATGTACTTTGACTTTTGGAGGGATCACCACATCCGGAACTAGACCCATTTCAAGAGCATCAACATCAAAAGCATCGTAACCCTCCACAGCCTTTAACCTTTCTTCAAGATCTTTATACTGATTGAGTGCCAAGGGATTTTCAGTGACATGGGTATGTGTTGTCCTTTGAGGTACTTGATTGACATCCTTTAAGTCATGGTCTCCATACTGCAAGTTTATATGATTATGCACGTTGTGTGGATTGTTGACTAGAATCTGCAAAGTATAGGTTGCCTCTACCTTCTATGGAGGTGGGATAAACCCTTCAGTATTAGTTTGTCTGACCTCTTGTTGAGCTACGCTTGACTTTGGAGGTCCTGATTCTGGCTCTTTTCTTGGTTGGTGACTGCTTGATGCACCAATAGTTTGGGCTACTTCTTTAAAGGATGCCCTAGGAATTTGGTCTTGTCTCTCGATGATGTTCTTTAAGGCTAGAAGAACTTGGCTTATATCTCCCTTCATTGAGTCGATGTTGCCTTTCACCTGCTCCAAAGCTTCCTTGAGGGAAGCTTGGTTTTCTTTGATTTGTTCCATCACTTTCTTTTGATGGGCTCTTGTTTGATATGGTGGTGAGAGAGATGGTGATTTCTTAACAATAGTTTAATTGGAGATGATTTTTAAAAATAATGATTTCTTTATGAAATGTGAAATGTGATGCTTGCGAATGCATGGATGTGTATGAATATGCTAGAAGTTTTTTACCTTTGTCTTATTCACGTTGGATTAAATTTATATATATATATATATATATATATATATATATATATATATATATATATATATATATATATATATATATATATATATATATATATATATATATATATATATTTAGGTTTTGCTTTTTACTAGTAAGAATCTCTAAAATAAATATGCAAACGAGATATAGAAACAAAACTTTTATTGAAATAATAATTGTCTAAACAAGAGAATACAATTCAGATATTGGAAAATATTCTATAAAAAAATCAAAATTAAGTTACTGAAGGAAATAACAAAGGGAAAAAAGTCTTCTAAGAGAGCTTGCGGTCTCTGCTCTGAAACCATCAACCATTGTCCTACAAAGCTTGAGGAAGGCTTCAACATCTTTTGGAAGCGAGACCATCACATTTGGTGCATCTCTCAAACTTCTAAGGATATCACCAATGAGGTTGTTGGCTAAGAAGGCGAATCTTGCATGCTTGTCTTTGTAAAACCAATATTCTTGGTAGACGTCCAGAATTATCTTATGATTATCCTTTCCTGCTTTGGAGATCTTTTCATACTGTTCTTTCCAATATAACTTTTTAGCCCTCATCTACGTATAGAGTCTCCTTTGTATGAGGAAATTCTTTTTGAGGTCTTCTAACTCATGACAAACTTGCTCATATACATTAGTCTTTTGGGCGAGAAGTCTTTCTACCCTCATCCTCTTGAGACATTCCCCTACATCTGATTCTTGGCTATCTTGGAGTCTCATAGTAAGATATTGCATTTTCTCTTCTTTCTCTAAAGAAGCTTGTGCCAAACTTTGAATTTGAGCCCTCAAATTTTCTTCTATCTCCTTTTTGTCTTGCATCGCCTTTTTGTACCACCTACTTAGCCTCCCAATTTCACTAGCAGCATTTTCTAAATGTTGGTTGTAGGAATCCAAATTGAAGGTAGCACTCAACATTCCTTCGGTTGAACATTTCCGCTTAAGACTCTCCTTTTCAAACGCTTCACGGTCTTTCTAAATTTGTTGATCTTTGGACTTAAACTCGCATTTCATCCGTCTTTTCTCTTTAGCTAAGTTATGGAGGTTAAGGTTCAATTCTTCTTTCTCCTTTTGAGCTTGATTCAAATATTTCTTCAAGTTCTCTATTTCTTCTAAGGACATATGCAGAGGGTCTGGGACATATGGCTTATACTCAGGATCAATGTCAAATGATAACTTAACAAGTTGCACCCTATCCAAGCTCGGATGATCTTGTTTAGCAAGGACCAATGTCAAATGGTAACTTATTTCAGCTTTTCTCTTGTTAACCCTATTCCAAACTTGGATGATCTTGTTTAGCAGTTCTCGGTCATTTTTGCCCATGTCGTGAATGATTAATTATTGAATTTTTTCATCAGAGGGTTTATCCTCCAAAGGGTACCCAAGTTGTCGCAAAGCCAAAGTAGGGTTATAATTGATGCAACCACGTGACCTAACTAATGGAACATTCAGTAAATCTCTGCAGCTATAAATGATATCTCCAATGTCTAGCTTCCTCGCATACCATATCACTGACTCAGCAGTAAGATACCTTAATTTTTAGGCCAGTCAAATCATGTCAGAGTTTTAATCATATAATCTTCTTTGTAAAAATGAGACATAACCCAAAAATATAGGAGCGGGATACAACATTTCAGTGTACCCCTCCCCTTTTCATAACGAGTGTGAAGAGCATAGTAAATACCAGGAAGCAAAGTAGGAGTTGGGTCTGCATTTAAAGCTTTTACGCCACAAAATACATTAATAGCTGTAGGATCAATATAGTCCATAGTTTGCGGAAACAAAATTAGACCAAAGACAAGCAGTCCTAAGAAATCAACACAAGACTCCCATTTTTTGTTATTGGAAAAAGAAAGGGCTTTAGCTTCCAAATATTGTCTTTTAACCCCTTGTACATCACCTTCTTTTTTGTAATTAAGTTAAAGTTTAGGATAAGGGACCCCTAAACCACTTTATAAGATCTTAATGTCAATAGTCTATCCAATTCCTACATATGCTTTTCCTTTAGAGAAATTTAAGAGCCTATCCAATTCTTCCAAAGTTGGCGCTAGCTGAAAGTTTTTAAAGGTAAAACACCTCAATGGAGGATCATAGAACTGAACCAAGGCAAAGATGGCGTCCAACTGTACATCCACTTTTGTTAACTCAAGGCTATCCCCATAAAGGCAAACAAACATCTTCAAAGCTCTTTCAGACAGTTTTCCTTTAATGGTCTTGATCTTTGTCATAACTGTCTTGACGACACTAATACGGACAAGTTGTTTCCCTCTGGCATCCATTTTTAAGAAACTTCACCAAAAATCTTTTGATTATTTTTTTAATTTTGTGAATAAGACAGACAAAAAGAATGGAGAATAATGAATATGTGAAATGCAAGGTGTATGAACGTATGATTGTATGGCATAGTAATGGGATTTATGAAAGGTATCCTTAGTTGGTAGGTTTCTAGCTTTAGCCTATGAACATTCTACCCCCCCTCCATAAGGCGGTTTCATTAAGGGTATCATGGATAACACTAGAGGGAAAAGCACAGGAACCTCCCTTAAGTGGAGCCTCTTTGTAGACTGAAACTTTCGTCTCTAAGGTCGTGAAAGGTCTCACCAAGAGTTTATAGTTTAGGGTTTATACAAAAAGTTATAGGTTTCATTCCAAAGTCCTACCCCCAAGAGGATATCTCTTGAGACATATTTCATTTTTTTGGAATTACATCGAATCTAGGCGAAGTCGTCACAAAAACTCATAGGGATAATGTATCCCCTTGACCAATAGACGAACCTTCTTTCTAAGGTTTTAGATTTATTTTAAAATGATAAAATCCTGCCACAACAAATCAACATGATATTGACCAATAATGATATAAAGATAAATAAATAAGCCAAAATAAACAAATAAATATAAATAAATAATAAAAATAAAAAACCATAAAAACCATAAATCCAAAAGAGAGGTTTCTAAACCCTAGGGTTAAGTCACCAACAGAGTCTCCAGCTGTAATAACCGGTTGAAAATATAGAGTCGCCACCATTAATTTTTATCCTAGGGAAGGGAATATAATGGATAACCATAATTTAATCAGAGATTCTAAGTTGTTGACTCGTTTTAGACGAATGGAAGGTGTTAGGAACCCCTTAACTACCTTGTTCACAAGGATACTAGGGTTTAGGTTTACAGTTGAGGAACATGGTTTTAATTTTAATTAGGGGAACTCACCACGATTTCTAAGTCGTATGCCTATGTATCCTCTTATGAGGAATCAAATTCCCAATTCATAGTTCGCAGTTGTTTGGTTAGTTTTTTTATGGACTGTGGAAACATCTTGAATTATCCTTGAACCAAATCTAGGTGTGTGAATAGCAGAATTTGTAGATGAAGTTTGCAGTCGATAAAAGATATTTCCATAATTATTTTTCTAAAATATATATAATTTTGTTAAGTTAGTGAAGATGGGTTAGTATTTGATTGGTTATATATATTCGAGTATATGATGCAGTTTTGAATGAAAAATATTTAATGCAAATATATAAAAAGAGTTAGTGTTTTAAAGAGATTTTAATTAGCTACTTTATGATTTATAAAAAATATGTTAAATATTTTTATAAAAAAAATAAATATTACGAATATTTACTAATTACGCAAAAATAATTTAATACAACATATGATATGTATAATAAAGTAGAAAATGGAAAATGAGTAAATTAAAAGAAATTAAATGAATTATAGAAAATTATTAAGCTATGAGGGGTGTAAAACTTAATTTTAAAGGTGTACTAGAAATATATCCAGGCCGAAAAGAAATCTGAGCCCAAATAGCAGGGGGTGCAAATTGACGTTGGGTAGTAAAATGTTGTGAGTGTAAATAGCAGGGCCTTAAATCCAGATATTGGATTTAGGCACAAACGCAAGGGGAGGTGTAGTTTGTTGTTTAAAAATAATAAGAGAAGAGAGTTGGTGTGCGGGTAGCGATGGGCCTAAGCCCAAATGAAATTTGTATAATCCGCTCGGATCAAGTATATATGAGTATATGGCATTAACGTAGGCTGCAAGGTTACACGCGTTGGATTATGATCACGTGGTCCCATGAGGTTAACTCAGAGGCGTTGGATCAAAGTAATTAGAACAGACAGTCGTGATGTAAAGATGACTAGTGGTGTACGAGATGGTATGCCTATAGAATACGGTCAACGTATTCCAATCATGTGGCCGACGCGCAGCCATATGTCACACATCTGTGAGACCAAGAGAGAGTATATTTTTTTCTTTTTATCACCCTTTTATTTCATTTTCGTTCTTCACTCTCTCTTTCTCTCTTTACCTTCCTCTCTCTCTCTCTTCGCCTCACACTTCTCTCGTTCTTCTTCTTTCTTTAACATACAATAATAACAACGACCCCCCTAAAACCCAGAACTTCACCACTCCTATCCCTAACTGGCGGCCACTTCAAACGACAACAACCCAAATTCCTAACCCCAGAAACACAACTAAAATCAAGGCAACAAACCCTTAAGTTAAGTGTTTAGTGGATTACCTCTATCGTGAATCCTTTGTCTTCAATCCTATTTACTCGATCTTGTCTTTGATCTCCTCCTTCTTGGTTTTGCAGGTACCGAAAGTGGCGAGGACAGATGCATGACGGTGATTTGAAGATCTTAGGGTTTCTATTTAGAAACCCTAGATCTGTATGCAAAGGGGATGTTCCGAGGAAGGTTTCATAGCTTACGGCGGCACGATCTTCCTCTTCTCCTTCTTCTCTTGCAATTTTTTCACCTCAATTCTTAGGAAAATAGGGTTTATATAGTTTTTTTTAGATTAGATGAATTAGGAAATTTTGCATATAATTTCCGTTAGAAATCGTGATTGATAGAAGATTAAGGAATTATAAGATTGATATGATATTTGTTGTTGTTAATATCTGATTTTTGATTTAATTTGATATGATACAATTTTGGACAATTTTAGATTTGATTCAATTTGTAATTTGGATGATCTTGTATAGAATTCAGATTGATTTCTATAATTGATTAAGTATGATTTGGTAAAGATTTGATTTTGTTTTGCATTTTTAGATCTGTGTTTTGGTATCTTAGTAAGGAAGAGAGCTTGAAAAGGAAGAACACGTTGCCACCGATTGCATTAGGGTAAAAAAACCTAAAGTTAACTCGATCAACAAGTCTTAATAAAAAAACAATTATATTTTTAACAATAATGTTAATAGTTACTATTAATAATAATCCCAATTTGAAGTAAAATAATATGGTAGTAATATAATCATTAATAATAAAGGAATAATAAAAAAGGTTAGAAAGTTGACCCTGGTCAACTTAACATATATATATTTCTCTTCTTATTCGTAAAAAAAAATACTAAGGTGCGTACCCTGGTCAACTTTAGACACCAAAGATGTTTCAAAACTGCACCCCCTCTCTAAAAATTCTTATGGACTTCTGCAAATCTTAATGGGCCTTTAGACCTATTTTTAGAATAGAAAACTCCTTTTGACAAAAATATATATACACCCCTCTTTGAAAATTTTAAAATACTTCACCAAATATATATCAAACTATGTTAGTAACAAAATTATTAGAATTCAATCAAAATGACAAAAAAAAAGTTGACTATTGATACCCTAGGGTAAATTTGGGGTATGGCAGTTTCCATCACGAGTCCTTTCATCTGCATGCCATCTAAGATTTTTTGCCTCATTCGAATTAGCAAAAATTCTCTTAAATCATGAAATTATTGACAAGTACCATAACACTTTAGCAGGAGGATGCTTCCTACTAACATTGTCATAGTCATTGTCATCAACATTATTGACCTTCGGCTTGTAACACGACACACCATATTTTGGATATTGATACAAGTCTTCATACTCTTTCCTGTATAATATGAAATCATTAGGGCAAGCATGCATTTTGATATACTCCAAACCCATTGGAAACAATATCTTTTTGGCCTCATAACAACGATCCTACATATTTTTATCTTCTGGTAACATTTTCCTTAGAAAAATTCAAGTAATTCTGTGAAACTTTTATCTGACCATCCATTTTTCGCCTTCGATTAAACAACTTTAACACCGTCGACAATCGTGTAAAATTTGTGAATCCCTTATATAAAGGAGTGTCTTTATCACTACATATAGTATCATAAATATGAGCATTCTTAAAAGAAGATTCTCCAATATCACGGAACATATCCTCTAGTAGATCTTCCATATATTCATCTTCATCCACTATTTGACTTTGTGACGCCCGACTTTCCTATTTATCCACCTCACCATGCCACGTCCATATTATATAATTTTTACATATACCATTATAACAAAGATGCTGGAATATTTCTTCCTTTGTACCCTTATCGATTTTCGCACAAACAACACAAGGACAATAAAAGATACCATCATTGTCGGAAAGATTTTTATCAGCGTATTCAAGGAATTCAAGAACTCCTTTATCATAAACTAGACCTAATCTATTGGCTTTCATCTAACTACGACCCATAACAACTTCTGAAATTTATACACGTATAATAATGTGAATTGCACGCCAAAATCTAATCCAAAAACTAACTTGAGCATATGTGTTGTACCCCAAAAATTTTCCTCCCATTTTCACTCAAGACATGCCTCTAGAGGTTCTCAATTACTCAAGGATGACCAAGAATTGACAAGACAAATTCTCTTCCTAAGGCAATAAGGCTCAAACTAGGGTTTCACTTCTCATCAAGATGGTTGAGCCCCAAGGGTACCAAAGGTTCTCCATTGTCCTAATATGTCCTCAAGATTATCCATGCCAAATTTCATGCCTTGAACAACAAGTTTGGTCAGTCAATTGCTCAAGTATTGGAAAATCAACTATACTAGGTCAAAAGTCAACTATGGCTCAAATACAGTCAAACTTCAATATTTTTGGTCAACATCAACATTTTTGAAGTAATATCCATCAATTGATCAAGGGTTGATCATGATTCCTCAAGAAATTCTCCTAATTCATCAAAAGTCAAAAATGCCAAATTAGGGTTTCTATAGGAAAAGTCAACCAAACTTTGACTAAGCATAACTTTCTCATAACTCATTAGAAATCTTCCAAACAATGCTCATTTTGAAGAGAATCCAATTCCTTACAACTCCTATTCATCCCTCAAGGTCAAGAAATGCCTCAATCAAAATATACAAGTTCATACATTATAGGTCCTTTCAAAAAGTCAACAAAAACACCTTTGGGGTCAAAGCTCCTTACATGAACATGGAAGATCCAATTGAGATGAAATCAAAAAGGTTGTTTATAGGACATCCTAATCTCTCTAAAAAGTTCAATAACACCCTCTTAGGGTTAAAAATGAGAGAGATATGCATTACTAAAGTTGACAAATTTTTGGAAATGTGCATGAAGCAAATAATGACCAAACTTGATTTTTTTTCCAAATGGACCCATCTTTTCATGCTTGAAACTTGTTCCTAACATGGCCCATGACCCCTGAGCTCACTCATACATTATTTCATTATTTTTATTATTTGTTTTGATTTTTTATTCATTAAAATCAAAATAAATCAAATAAAATAGTGAAATAATAAAATAAAATCAGAGATTTGTTTTTATGACCACATAATGAGTCTAGAATCAGCTGGCAAATCAAATATTTCGTGCAAGGGATGATTGGAATGAAAAGAGCATGATTTGGCCTATTTTAGAAACTTAAAATATCCATGGCAAATCAAATCTTTTCTCCATAACTCTTCAAGATTGCATCCAATTTTGGTAACCTAATGCACTCTCATATATATGGACAACATTTCTAAACCAAAAAGAGATGGATTGGCCGCACAAAATTGACACAAGAAACTCCAAATTTTTGACAAAAAATGGCAATCTGATTTTGATTTACAGGGAGATTCAAAGCATTCTGAAGGTTGCAATCAATTTCTGGGCACATTTGGAAGCTAACTGGATCATTCTCACACATCACACCATCCAGAACAAGCATCTACAACATCACAGTTTTCCTCTTGTTCTTGAATTCGATTCTGATGATATACGCATTATAAATGAATTTTGAGTATGGATTCATGTTTATATGATCATTTAGAACATGTTTGAATGATTAATTGGTTGTTTTGATGTGTGTACGACTAATTGCCATTGTTAGGGTTTTGAGATTTCTTTTAGGGTTATTCATTACAGACAAAATTAGGCCAAAAGAAGAATACCATTGTATTCACGAGATCAAACCCAGTTGATCCATGTATTTACATTGAATTTATATTACCTGTTGTGAGTTTTGGAAATTTGCAGATCCTTTAGTGATAGTTTTGTCCATAGGTAAAGGTTTCTGGGCTAAAACGACAACCACTGAAGAAGATGATGGCGTGGCATCTCAGGATTGGATCATTTGAATTGCGCATATTTTTGTCTTACAAACTGACCCTTTATTAAATATATTATATTTTGTTTGTTTTATATAATGAATGACAAGCTGGCTCAGATGGCAAAGGTGAAGGACTTAAGGCGCGCATGTGTGGGAGGTCAGGGGTTCGACCCCTGCCTCTTGCATATTATTTTTCTAACATTCTTCTTTTAGATCTAGTACTCCCAACCTTAACGCACGTACCATATGCCTCAGATTCATCACCCTCAGATCAATCAACATCAGATCAGACACTCCAGGTGACTGGAGACCGTGGTGGACATCCCAGCAAGCCTCCCACCAGATCCAACACAAGGGGTTATTGGGCTTGTGAACCTGGGCCTTGCAAATTCCACTTTGCACCCCCCAAAAATGCTTCAATATCAGGCCCATTCTTTTTTCCTTTTTATTATTATTTATTTAATTTCATTGTTTTTTAATTATTTCAGAAAAAATCATTTTTTTATTTAATCATAAAAATCACTAAAATCACAAAAAATAGGATTTAGGTTTTTTATTATAAATTAATTTTGTAAATTAATTTAATGTAATTATTTTGATTTGTTTCTTTAAAATAAAATCAATTAGAACCTAGGTTTAATTGCAAAATCTTTTTCTTCAAAAATATCAAAAATATTAGTTTTTTTATTCAGAATTAATTTTTTATTAAGAATTTCTCCAATTAATTAATTATTTTCTTTATCATTTAACTTTTTTTTTCAAATAAAAAAACAATGAAAAATACTTTTCTTTTAACTTATGCGCGCTTTAGGGTTTAGACGCTTCTCGTATTTATTATTTTTGCCGTATTATTTTCCAATTATGTAATTGTTCCTGGTTTGTAATAATTAAGTTAGATTTAAATTCCTGTCTATGATTATGTAACTGCCCCAAGGCCCTGTAATAGTTAGGAACTTTATTTTTCCATAATTTATCTTCCCGCATGATAAACTGCTTAGATGAATGGTTAATAGGATTGCATGGAAAGATAACGATTAATTGACATAGATAACCCTGAATGCACAAGATAAATGAATAGAATCAAGCACACTTGCACATGCTTACCCCTAGGGTATCTCCCACTTTGGTTGCCTTTGAATACGGTCATAATTCTCGAAACGTGAGAATCCTTAGTGGTTGTCCTTGAGT
Organism: Vicia faba; assembly: GCA_948472305.1. Lineage (NCBI taxonomy): Eukaryota > Viridiplantae > Streptophyta > Magnoliopsida > Fabales > Fabaceae > Vicia > Vicia faba. Next base: position 1,273,606,158 of record OX451738.1, read on the forward strand.
CTAAGAGATCACTAGTCCCTCGATGACCCTCTCGATTGTTGCCTCGATTAAATAAGTGATCTTAGGGCTTTAGGACAATTAGTAAGATTTTTTCCTAGTTGCCTTTAGTGACCGTACTCCCCTTTCGATAGTCCCTCAACATCTGATGATTAGGGCTACCTACTCACTAATAGTAGGATAGCACTGTCTAAAGGATATGAGGAAAAGAACAAACTTTTTCGAGTAGGTAGATAGTTAGTAAGTACTTGCTCAAGAATAAATTTTTACACTTACACACTTTCAAAAACCTTTTCAAAAACACTTTATCACACTCTTGAGGACTGATACAAGAGTTATCATAAAGCAATCAAAATCCTTCAAAGCACACAAACACAAAAGTAATTTTTCAAAAATGAGCAAGTACCTAAGAGCCCATGGAAAACCACAAATGGAAAGGGTGATAATACCTTCCCTTTCCATAATCTACCCCCCTTACTCAGAAAATCTTGAAAAAGGTATTTTTCTGTTCTTTTCACCCTTTCCTTTGTTGGATAAAAGAAAAGTCAGTGGCGATTCTTGCTTACCGCAACATTTGCAAACAAAAACGCAAACTAGTATTAACAGTCGGTTCTGCCACCGTATCACAGAACTGGCGACTCTGTTGGGGAACATAAAAATCGGGTTTTACCTTAGGGTCTAGATCATTTTAAACTTGCTTCTTTGTCTGTTTGATTTCTTTACTTTTAAGGGTACTATTTGGGTTACTATAGATCCTACACCCGGATCCGGGGAAACCTTTTACGTAAGTAGCAATAGATCGTGGAAATTGTGCGGGGTATACTGACACGGTTAAAGCGATGGCTACATTGATGCGACACTTTGGTTGGTACCTGTTGCACCCCAAAATTTACCCTCTCATTTATCAAGTATTTTCTTACAAGATCTCCTTTGGTTCAAGACTGCACTAGGGTTGATCAGCTCAAGACACCTCCTCAAGTTTTGATGACTGAAAATTAGGGTTTGAGATTGCATAAGGATAATTGAACTTTTAATGCCTCACATGAATTTCATGGATCATTATGGACCCTCAAGACTTCTCATGTCAAGTTTCAAGTCTTGGATCACATTTTTGCTCAGTCAATTGATCAGTCGACCTAAAAATCAGGTTTATTGGGGAAAAGTCAATTGTGGTCAATTTACAGTCAGACTTCATAATTTTTGGTCCATGTCAACATTATGAACTCATATATGTCATTTGATCCAGTTTGGACCACAATTCCTCAAGAAATTTGATCAGATCATAAAAAGGGCAAAATGGTCAAAATTAGGGTTTTTACTAAGAAAGGGCAATTTCTGATTTTTGACCTAGAAAATGGTTAATTGGTTTGAGATATGATCTCAAGGTTTCAAATGCATCATTTTGACCTAATTATTTGACTCAAAACTTCCCTCAAGATCAATTGATTGATAGTTGATTTTCAGTCAACTGATCAAAAGTCAACTGCATACTGAAAAGTCAAACTTTGACTTTTTGGTCAAAATCAAGTGTCAAAAATCAAAATTCATCAAAACATGTCAAAATATGAAACTTGTTCATCAAGAAATCAAAAAGTCAAGATTTCATTTTGAAAAGTCAAAATTTCCAAACTTAGAAATTTTTCTATGTGTTGAAAAGTTCATATTTTTTTCACAACTTTGAGTCAATTTTTCACCATGATGCAAGATGATTCAAAGGAAACTTTCAACATGAAAGTTGTAGATCTCAATGAGATATAAAACATTAATGAACACAACTCCTCCTATAAATTCTTGGATTTCAAGTTATTAATCCATGAAATCATGTTCATAAAACTAAAACACTTAGTGAAATTTTGAGCATTTTGGTCAGGAATTTGACCTAACTTCTGGGCCAAGTTTCACATAGTTCCAATTGGATTTTTCAAAAGTGATTCAAATAGGGGTTGTAGAGAATATTACAAGCTTTCTAAAATGTCTATGAACTCCTTGAGATCATGTTTTAGCATGGAGAATCGAAGGCATGAAGTTGGCATTTCATTCTTGAATTATAGGTCATTTCCATGATGAACAAGAATTCAAGTCCATGTTAGGCTGCACAATATTTGCTTTTCCAGGCCTCAAACTTGCTTGACACTCCATAATTAATATTTTGCACAGCTGTTAGAGGCTTTAATCTAAGCATTCAATGCATTGCCCATGCTTAATACCATTTTAGTAAGAAAGTGCACATTACCATTTTAGAAAAGTAGCTTTTGTGCACAAAACCAATTCTTGAGCTTTGCACTTGTTCCTTCTGATCACATACAACCTGTAACCAAAAAGAAACTTGTCTAAAGCCTCTTTGAACTCAGACCATTCTTGTACTTTGCCTTGAATCCATATTTCCACTTTTCTTCAAAATCAAGTAACATAGCCATAAGTCTATATCATGTGCTTCTGACCTCCTGAAGTGCTCTAATATTTTCCGTACATATGTACAAGTTGTCTGCAAGCTAACATACGAATACACAAGCTCCAAAACTCACCAAAACTCAGAACTTCATCTCATACCTCCATTATTGCATTTCTGGCCATAAATCCCAAAATCAAAAACTACTTGTGCGTTTCTTGGCCTTTTGCTTCCAAAAGCTTCCAAACATCATACATAAGCAATCCTTGTCCCTATTACACGACTGTAACACCATATTCACCCATTTCCAAGTTCAAAAATAGAGCATCACAGTTGGACTTCTCCATGCCATTCCAGCCACCTTCAGCTCAAGCCTACCATTGCATTATCTTCCTAGAGGTCCAAGGAAGCTAACCTGATCATCACCATCACTTGAAACAAGCTCAAACTCATTTCACGATTTCCAGTTTTGAGGTATTTTTCTTGAACTTCTATCTCATTATTTAGGCATTGTTAGGCTTACATTTGTGAAGATAGAATGTAGATATCATTGCCCTGAAACTATACATGACCATAGATTTCATTTATGTTGCTTAAGCATGGAGAATTATGAGTTTGAACTTGCTGGAACGTATAGGTCAGAATTTTGTACTTTCCTAAATTCATCCTTATCTTTGAATGTTAGCTTAACTTAGTTATAAGGTTGGATTCGTGTTGGGAAAATGCACAAGTTTCGTGTTTACATTTTTGAAAATGGTTGAGGAATGAGCAAGTTTGAAATCCTTTGGCTGGAGGTTGAAGATGAAGTACAGTCAGGGCCAAATTTGTGTTATGTATTTATTATTGTACACAAGTTAACGAATGTATCACCACCCCAGTGGTTAAAGCGCGCGCCTATAACCAGAGGGACCTGGGTTCGAGCCCCAGTGGTACCCTTTTGGTTCTTTTTCATATTTTCTCTTTTTTTTCTTCTTGTTTGAAGACACTGGGCTTCCCTTATTGGGCTTGGCATTTTTACTCATTTTATACCCCTGATTATGTTTCATACCCCATGACCCATTTATTTCTTTATTTCATTTTTTTTGTTTTATTTTATTTTCATATTTTATTTTATTATCTTTGTTATTATTATTATTAATATTATTATTATTATTAATAAAAATCCAAAAACATTTATTTTATTATTTTTACACTCATTTATATTTTATTTCTCTTTATAAAAACTAAAAAGAACAAAAACAATTTTCTTAATAAATTAATTTCTTTTTCTTGATTCATATTTAGATAGTAAGGTTTAATTATTATATTATAATATATTATTTTCTTGTAAATTAAAATTAATTTATAACTTAGGTTTATTTTAATTAATTTTTTGTATACTATATTTTTTATAATTTAAAACCTTTCATAAAAAAACCCTAAAAATACTTTTTGATTTAATTTATTTCTTAATTAATTTTTTTGTACCCCAAAATTTGCCCTCCCATATTTCTCAAAACATTTCAAGAAAGATCCTCAAGTTGCTCAAGGAAGCCCAAGGGTTGACCAGACAAGCTCTCTCCTAAGGCAGTCTACCTCAAAATTAGGGTTTCATGTTGCATCAAGATACTTAAGTCCAAGGGATCCCAAATGATCACCAATGTCCTAATATGTTCTCAAGATCATCCATGACAAGTTTCAAGCCTTGCAGAGGAAGTTTGCTCAGTCAATTGCTCAAAGGCATGAAAATTGATTGTGTTAGGGCAAAAGTCAATTGTGGCCCACATACAGTCAAACTTCAAGGTTTTTTGTCAACATCCTCATTTTTAGGTATCATTCATCATTTGATCAAGGGTTGATCATGATTCATCAAGGATTGTTCATAATTCATCAAGAACCAAAAGTTGCTAAATTAGGGTTTTGCAGGAAAAGTCAACTCAACTTTGACCAAGCATAACTTTCTCATACTTTATGAGAAATGACCCATCCAAATATCATTTTTAAGAGGATGCCATGCTCTACAATCCATATTCAGCTCCCAAGTTCAAAATATGCACTCACAAGAAGTTATAAATTTGGACATTATAGGTCATTTTGAAAAGTCAACAAAAACACCATTTTTGTCAAAGCTTCATACATGAGAAGGGAATATCAAATTGTGATTAGACCAAAAGGGTTGCTTAGAGGACATCTCAATATTTCTAAAAAGTCAAAGAACACCTTCAAAGAGTCAAAATTGAGGAAGTTATGCATTGGTGAAGTTGGCCCTTTTTGCAAAATTGTCAAAAGTCAACTATGCCTAAAATGCAATTTTTGCCAAATGGGCCCAATCTTTTGCACTTGTTTTGAGTTTGAAACGTGGTCCATGAGCCCTAGCCTTTTCCACTTGTCATTATCTTATTTTTATTATTTATTTTGATTTTGTTTGAATTAAATTAATTTAAATCAAAACAAATCATAGAAAATCCAAAATATTGAAATCTCAAGATTTGATACATGTTTCAGGTCTTAAATTCCAGCTAGCATGAAATCAAATTCGTGTAAAGGCATGGGGTCCACAAAAATATTGGATTTGGACTATTTTTGTAAAGATATTTAAAGGAATCAAATCAAAATCAAATGCAATGATGGAGGAAGATTGAGCACACTCTTTCAACCCTAATTCATTCCTCAATACATAAGGAGTATTTGCAGACCCAAAGCGAGGCTAGAGAGAGGCGTGTGAACGAGAAGAAAACTTGGAAAAAACACCAAAAAGTGTAGACACGAATTCATACTTCCAGGCATCCTCAAGGCCTTCTAGCTATCCCAATCGCTTCCTGGAAGTGTAAGCAAGTGAAATCAATCAAGAACAAGGCTTTTCCAATACCAAAACACGCTGTAAGTCATCCACGACCCCGACTCTTTCTTGAAATTGATTTGCGTAATTCTTGCACATTCATCACATTCTAATCATATATTCTTGTTCACCATCACATATGCAAGCTTTTTGTAATATTTAATTTAATTTTTATGGCTTGTATGAGATTTCACCATTGCTAGGTTTTTGTGCTTCGATTTGGGATTTCTTCATATAGGTAAAATTAGGCCATGAAAGGGCCACCATTATACTCAGAAGGTCCAGATGAGTTGATTGGTGGCCCTAGTTTTTATTTATCTTGCTCATGGTTGATTTTAAGAGAATGCATGTTTATAGTGACGGACAAACGTCCGTAGGTAAAAGTCTGGGACTTTTACCAATGGAGAAAGGAAGAAGACAACTTGCGTGGTAGCCTCTCACTCGTCCATTTGAATTTCCGCGCGAATTTATTTTGTTTTATTTGTTCTTAATATAATAATTGTTACTTGTTTTGTATACAATTGAAACGCGTAGCTCAGTTGGTGGCCAGGTGGTGAGAAAGTGCTTCAGGACCTGGGTTCGAATCCCAGGTCCCCCAATTTGCTTCATATTATTTTCTTTCAGGTAATCTCATGCGTACACAAGACAAAGGACCATCATGCATCCTCATCATCCAGCTTTCCAGATGGCCAGATGGCCAGATCCAAAGGCCCACAATGAAGGAGCATCATGAGGCTCAGTCAATGCAAAGCATGTGATCGTGCAAGTCAACGTGGAAAACTTTGTTTTGGGCCCAGAAAAATGCTATCTGCACCCCCTAAACTGCTTTTCTCAGGCCCAATAACTCTTACCTTTTTCTTTTTATATTTTATTTCATTTAATTTATTTATTTGTTTTACTAACAAAATTAAATAATTCTTTTTATCAAAAAATCACAAAAATAATATTTTACACAAAATTAGGTTTAGATTTTATTTTTTATCAAAAATTAAATTAATTAAATTAGGTTGTTAATTATAGACAACTTTAATTATTTTGTAAATAACTTAAAAATAATTAGAAAATTAGGGTTTTGTCTAAACTTAATTATATTTTCTTTTTCTTAAAATAACATAAGCACAAGATTAGGTTAAATATTTATTTTCATTAATTAATTTAATTAGCTAATTAATTTAGTATTTAATTTAAAACCTAATTCTTTTCTTAAAAAATAAACAAAAGCATTTTTCTTTTAATTAGGCTAGAAAGGGTCAAAACCCTAGTTCTCTCCCGATCTAATTTTCCTCGCGCGCGTTTTTATTATTTATTTTTTATCCTATTAATGTAATTGCTCACAAGTTGTAATAGTTAATTAGGTCTTTTACTTTTTATTTATCGCTTTATTTTTAAGGGTTTGTTTTTGGCTATGTAAATGCCTGAAGCCTTATAATAGCGTAGTTTAATTTCCGCACTTTAAATTCCGCAAAATATTAACTGTTAGATGTATGATTAGGGTTGCATGACAAGAATGTATGATTAACTTTAAAACAGTTAGATAACCCTAAATGTGCAAAGATAAATAATCTGAAATTGAATCACTCGCACATGTGCACTCCTAGGGTACACTCCCACTTGGTTTCCTTTGGTAAGCGGTCATTAGGTATAGGATATTTTAGTGGTCGTCCTTTTGTCTAAACAAAGATCAAAGTCCCGTTCGGAAAAGTTGCCTCATAATGGTTGCCTCGAAATTGTTGCCACGGAATTGTTGCCTCGAATAATTGATCTAAGACATTAGGGTTATTACTAAGACGTCCTAACATTGCTTTAGTGACCGTACGTACCTTTCGAATTGACCCTCAAAACTCCAACAACGATGCTACCTACTCACTAATAGTAGGATATCACTATCTAAAGGTAACGAACGTAGAACAATTCTTTTTTTAGAGTAGGTAGATTAACTCTTAAGTACTTGCTAAATCCAAACAAACTTTCTCACACTTACACTCCTTTACAAAAAAAGTTTTCAAAAACACTTCGTAACACTCTTGAAGACAGAAGCAAGGGTTAAATCGAAGTCAAAACAAAAACTTTTCAAATCACACAAACACAAAGAAGCAATTTTTAAAATGATGAGCAAGTACCTAAGAGCCCGTAGATAACTACGGATAGAAAGTGTGCTAATACCTTCCCTTTCTATAATCTACCCCCCGTACTCAGAAAATCTCGAAAAAGGAATTTTTCTGTGCTTTTTTCCTTTCCTTGTTGGATAGAATAAAAGTCGGTGGTGACTCTTACTTACTGCGACATTTTGCAAACACAAACACAAAACACAAACCAGCAATTCCTAAAAAAACCGTCCCGGTTCTGGCCACCGTATCACAGAACTGGCGACTCTGCTGGGGAACTTAATAAGTGGGGTGTACCTTAGGATTAGTTCATCATATTGTTTTCTATTGTTTGATTTGATTGCTTTATTTTTGTGGGCTTCGTATCAGAGTTACTATAGATCCTAACTCGGATCTGAGGGACACCTTTTAGGTAAGTAGCAATAGACTGTGAGGGAACTGTATGGCATAGACCGATACGGTTGAAGCAGTAGATACGTTGGTGTGACACATTATTTGGTACTGATATCCCTTGTGGAGGAACAAGGAGAGTATGGGGCTGCTATATGGGTCGTTAAGCATCAACTGACCTTAGAACCTATAATTGACCAACTTGGCCATAGGAAGTAGTGAGATAGCCGGCCTCGGCATAGAGCTGGGAACTGGTTGATACTCGATACTACACTCATTGAGACCAAACTCTCGAGATGGTTCCGGCCGCAAGAAAAGATTGTGGAGCTAAAACTATGACCGATGGAGGATGGTCAGTGATATTGAGAGCCTCTAGAACCCGGTTACTATTATTAGGACAGGTTAAACCAACTGAGCTGCAACAGGGTAGTACCTAAACTCCATGCCAGCCTGAAATTTAAGGGCTCTTGTGTGACTTGTTTGCCTTTATCATGTTTGCTATATGTGATACATGTTGTGTGTTTTTATCATGACATCATGCATCATGACATAGCATGCATATTTCATTAGACTAACCATTTCAGAGACCGAGGGGATTCATTTTTGTTCTGTTTTGTAGATCATGGCTTCTATGTGCAGAAATACCATTCGAGTCAATTTTGTGCAAATCCCTGCTCAGCTCAGAGAGTTAGTCTCAAAGGTTCCTGATACTTCTTCATTTGTTAGAAGATATGGTCACCTCCTTAGCTTGGTCACTTCAAAATTGGATGAGCAAATGATGAATGTCCTTTTCCAGTTCTTTGATCCGTTGCATCATTGTTTCACCTTCCCGAATTATCAGCTAGTCCCTACTTTGGAAGAGTTTTCTGATTTGTTGGGTATATCCATTCTCGAGCAGACATCCTTCACCTGTTTAGAGGAGGTTCCTAGGCCTGAGGACATTGTCTTAACTTTACATTTGACAAAGGCTGATGTAGTGTCTAACTGGGAGACACAGAGTGGGGTTGAAGGTTTCTTGGCTAAGTTTCTGATCGATCAAGCTCAACAATTCTGGGACAACTTAGACTTTTAAGCTTTTAAAGACGTCTTGTCTCTCCTCATCTATGGCTTGGTTCTTTTTCCAAATCCATATTCCTTCATAGACGTGAATGCGGTCAAGATCTTCATGTCTCGTAATCCAGTGCCTACTCTTCTAGGTGATATTCTACATGCTCTCTATACTCGTACCGTGCAAAGAAGGGGAACCCTCATGTGTTTCACACCGCTGTTGGCAAGGTGGTTTATTTCGCACCTCCCCAAGTCTGTTTTGAAGAATGAGGAAGGTGTAGGTTGGGCTTACAGAATCATGTCCCTTGCTCATACGGACATCCTTTGGAGTTCTAAGGATATGGAAAAAGTAGTTGTCATTGATCGATGTGGGGAATAACCTAATGTCCCATTGCTTGGAATTAGAGGGGGTATAACCTACAACCCTTGCTTGGCTTTGAGACAGTTTGGTCGCGCCCGGAGAGATGTTCCCCATGAGGTGCTTCTTCCAGACATTGTCTTTGACTACAAGGGAGACGTGAGTCAGCATCGCCGAAGGTTTATACAAGCTTGGGGCATGGTGAACAGGTCTGACCCACATGAGCTAGGACTGAAGACTTCTCTCCAACCTTATCTCCAGTGGGTTCGAGCCCGTGCTCAAAAGCTGGGGATGCCATATGAAGCAGTTTTGCCGGTGATTATAGAGCATACTAATGAAGAAGGTGTTCCCTACACAGTCCTCCATCCATATATGGCTACTAATCTTGAGGCATTGAAGAGATCTTGGATCCAGCTAAAGGAAGAAAGGGATGCCTATAGGGAGAAGTATCATAAGCAGGAACGGAAGATCTTGAAGCTTACAAGACAGCTTGAGAATGAGAGGACAATCAACAATTATGTCAGCACGAAGGGAAAACGACCATGGGATTTCTGATGTCTTTTATTGTTTCTGAAAATTCTGGCTACAGATACTCGATGTCACGTCCAATGTTATGACACCGTATCTGACTTACTATATGACAGTAAATACAAAAGCAGTAAATAACACAGTCAATTGTTTACCCAGTTCAGTGTGCAACAACACCTACTCTGGGGGCTACCAAGCCAGGGAGAGAATCCACTATAAGAGATGTTAATTCAGGAATAAACCAACCAGTTTATCTCCTTCACTTAAGACCTACCCAATGCAATTCTAATCTAAGTACAACTTAAACCTGAGTTCCTACTCACTCCCCCTCAATCACAGCAGTGATACATAAACAAATTTGACTTGAGAATTGTTGAAGACACTCTTCAAAACACACACTTGATTAAGCTTCACAGCTTTTTAATCAAGTAACACAATCACTCGTGCTTCACAGCTTTGAGTGATGTACACAACTAACTTGACTCTGCTTCACAGCTTTAGTCAAGTAACATTCAAACACTCTTGCTTCAAAGCTTTGAGTGCTACACAACCCTTACAATTTAAGCCTATTCCAAGACACTTATCACAATGATAATTGCTTGGAGTACAATAAACAAATCTATACAGATTACAACCTTGATCTTCTAATCAATCAGCAGGGATGCTTTCAAAAAACGCAGCTCTGTTGAATATATAGCAGCTGCAACTTCAGTTAGGGTTTCCAAAAACCTAGGGTTGATTCCGTTTGACCTTAAGACCAGGTCACAGTACTTCATTGATCAGATTAGGATTGAGCTAGGTTACTCCTCAGAAAACGCAGGATTCTGTTTAGGAAGGACTGAGTTATTTCCTGAAAAAACTCAGACTTATCCAATCCTGTAATCCTGCTAGTTCAGAACAGGATGTCATAACATCTGTTATGACATCTGAGAAAACCTGTTTACTGATTAGTAAAATGTGATCATTTTGCAAACATGCTCAGATACACACTTATAAACATCAGTATTTGAGTTACAATATTTTTCTGCACATGTACCTAAAGAGCTAGTACAACCTGAACTAGAATGTTATGACATCAGTCATGACATTCACACATACACTTGGAGTTTACCAAAAATGCAAGCCAATACCTAAACACCTACAAACTCCCCCTTTGGCAGATTTTTGGCTAAAGTCCCTAAACAATCAGAGATAGATAGATAGCAGCAGAAATAAATGACAGCAGAAAAATATAGTGTTAAGTACTAATTAAGCAGTACCAAATATTCTCCCCCACTTTAGCCACAAATGGGCCAAAGATTACATGTTTATAAAGTTATACAGTTATCCAAGACAAAATAATGAGATCAGCAGCAGACAATAGCAGAACATACTTCCAAACTCCACCAGCAACACCACCAAGCAGCAATCATCCTTCAAGTACTGTCATCAGACTCAGAGGAGCCACTTTCTTCACTGTTGAGCTGTCCTTCATCTTCTTCCCTCATGCTTGCTTCAGCTTCTTCCTTTTCTAGCTTGGCAATTAGTGCTTCTAGGGTCCTTTTTCTAGCATCCAGATCTTTGCAAGTTTCTTTTAAGACAGCTATGACATCTGATGTTTTGGACTGGCTCTTTGCAGACGATGTCTCAGCTGATGTTATGACAATGTCTGGAGCATGGGATCCCTGAAACAGTTTGTAGTGCAGGCCAAGGGCAGGGGCTCTTTTGCAGACTGTATCTCTTGCTACAAGTATGTCAGGATATTGTGCAAGGATGATTCCACAAAGGAGGGAGGGAAAGGCAATTGGTCCTTTGACAGCATAACTGCCAGCATGCTTCAAGGTTTGTTCAAAAATGTACCTTCCATAGTCAAAGGCAGTCTTGGTTCCTACAGCATAGATGAATCTCCCCAATCCTGTGGAGATGGTTGATTTGTGATTTGTAGGCACCCAGTTTGCTGCACCTATTTTATGCAAGATGGCAAATTTCATGCTGAGTTTACTAGCATTCAACTTCCCTTTCAATGGCCAGCACTTTACTTGCCTGGCAGTGATGGTCAAGCATACTTCATTGTCAGTTGCCTCTAGATCAGGACAGTCCTTATTCGTTCTTCCAAGAAACTTGTTGATTTCTGATGGAGAGAACTTGACCCTTCTTCCTCTAACAAACACACTCTCAAAGTCAGCTGACCTCCCATCAGCACAATCATTGGATAGGTTCACTACAAACTCTTTAACCAGATTTTCATAACATTTGCCAAACTTCATCACAGTCTTTATTAGCCCAGCATTCCTGATCAGCTCCATGATGTCTTTGCACTCCAAAGCATCATTGTTGAGTTCTCTCTCCAAGGCTATTCTCTTCAAGCAAACATACTTCCACCTGTTTGCATTATCAGGATGATGAAAGGAGATGTTGTCAGTTGGCACTTCAGGCACTCTAGCAATCTTGCTGGAAGGGAGCTTCCTTCTGATGGGAGCATTGTCAATGTCAATCTCAAATTCTGATTCATCATCAGAGTCAGAAGTTTCAGGTTCTTTTCTTTTCTTGGAGATTGGTTGTCTAGCAGTCAGCACCTGTGCCTTCTTCCCTTTAGTCTGAATTTTTTCAGCCATCCCTTCAGCCTTGGACTTCTTAGGTTTAACAGTCTCACTACTTTTTCTTTTCATCAATCTCCTAGCAATGCTAGGGTTCACATTAGCAATCAGTTCATTATCTGATTACTCTTCATCCACATCAATGATAGGTGGATCAGCAGCCTTTTCAGAGGGATTCTGAATGTTGTCTTTTGGTGTCACAACATCTTCAGTGACATCTATATTTTCAGAACCTTCCACATTTGGACTCTCAGATTGATTCAAAGGAATAGAAATCCCCGGTACATATTGGTTGCCACTCAGAATGCTAGTAACCAGTCTAGCAATGGCTTGGTGTACTTGAACTGTTCCTTCTTTATTAGGTATAGTAGATGAAGGAAGAGAAGAATTACCAGAGACTGCAGCTTGAGCTCTTCCTGCATGTCTGGTCCTGAGCTTCTTGATTTTGGCTGGGTTAGTTGCCATCTCCCTGAGAGGAGTGACCTCAAGTACTTCAGATTCTATGCATGTCGTGATTGCCCTAGAATCTTGATCAGATGACGATGATGATGAGTGAGACGAAGCCGCCATAGTGGAAGATGATGTCTGAGACATTGTGTTTAACGTTGAGTAGCAGTAGCAATTTGAGGAAGCTCTTTGATTGGGAGGAGAAAACAGGTTGCAAGGATGAGAGAGATAGGGAGTACAAGGGAGTCTTTTCAACTTCTGAAGGCTTTTGAAGGAATTGTGAATGAATATGATCAACCCACTAAATATAGACTTAATAGAATTAATCCCTTCAACCCTTGTTTTCAGCAAAACTAATTGCTATAATTTCTCATGTTGGTGAATACCCAATCTGCCCTTCAAATTTTCAAGTTGATTTCCAACAAGCGCCTTGATAGAAGAATCAGTTAGCTGAAGCTCAGAGAACCTATGTTTCAGTTCAAATGATTTCTTCTCTCCAAAGTCAATAGGGTTTAAGGAAATGTTGAATGTTTTCAGATTATCACACCACAATGTCACAACATCTTGTGTAACATTGTCTTCAGATAGCAACTGTGTTGACCAGAATTTTTTTGAACAGAATTTATGAGACTTGTTCTTTGACACATCACATATATTATCAGCCTGTAGTTTAGGAGTTCTTCTGACATCTTCCATAGGAATAGCTCTTTTCATTCCTTCAAGTTTATGCTGCCACTGTTTCATATCTTTTTCTTCTTTGATGATTTGACTCAAAGTGTGGATATCAGTGTTCTCAGGCTGCCACACATAACAGTTATTTTTGGATTTTATTCCTCTCATTACAATATCTAGTTTTTCATTAAACACTAGACATTCAGATCTTGAGAAGTTGACCATGAATCCTAGATCACATAATTGACTGATGCTGATGAGATTAGTAGTCAACCCTTTTACCAGCAGTACCTTATTCAGACTTGGAACTCCAGGGTAGTCCAAATTACCAACTCCTTTGATTTCTCCTTTAGCACCATCTCCAAAGGTCACAAAACTGGTGGTGTGAGGCATAACATTATTGAGGAGATTTTTGAATCCAGTCATGTGTCTGGAACATCCACTGTCAAAGTACCAATCTTCCTTTGCTGAGATCTTCAGGGAAGTGTGTGCTATTAGTGCAATAGCCTTTTTCTTCCATTGAGGAGCGTGTGGTACCTTTTTAGACTTAGGTTTGACATCTGATTTCTGATTAGGATATCCATGTAGTCTGTAGCAGAAAGGCTTTATGTGACCATATTTCCCACAATGATGACATCTCCATCTTTGGTACCTCTTCTTCATGTGTCTCTGTCCCTGATGTGGAGAGTAATGTTGAGACATCTGGTTTGACATTTGCTTCCTGGTAACAACTTTCTTTATTTCCACAAATCCTAGGCCAGATTTATTTCCCATATTTTGTCCAGCCTGAAGAATCTCTTCCAATTTGTCTGTTCCATTTGTCAACATCTTGACTGATTTGGTCATTTGATTCAGTTGTGAGTTCAGCAGTTGAACTTCTCCTTCTAAATGACTTATAGTTTCAAGATTTGCTCTCTTTTCAGCCTCCAGCTTTACAATGAGTTTTGATTGTTTCTCATTTTGCACACAGACTTCACCACTTCTGATACACAATTTCTTGTAGGTATCAGCCAGTTCTTCAAATGTTACTTCTTCATCACTGGTGTCACTTTCAGAAGTACAAACACTAGTTAGGGCAGTAACTAGTTTGGCAGATTCTTCTTCAGAATTGCTTTCTGAATCATAGTCAGACCAAGTAACAGTCATTCCTTTCTTTTGCTTCTTAAGAAAGGTAGGACATTCAGCTCGAATATGTCCATATCCTTCACATCCATGGCATTGAATTCCTCTGCCTTGGTTTTCCTTATCTTCTGATCTTGGTCTTCTGCTAGAACTGTCAATGTCAGAAGGAATGTTGTGAACATTTGACCTTGACTTTGGGTCCATTCTTTTGATGAGCCTGTTGAACTGTCTTCCAAGCATGGCAATGGCTTCTGATATGTTTTCTTCTTCATCCTCCTTGTGTTCAACATCAGTGTTGGTTACAAGTGCTATGCTTTTGTTCTTCTTGTCACCATTATCAGTGATCCCCATCTCAAAAGTCTGAAGAGACCCAATAAGTTCATCTACTTTTAACTTGCTAATGTCCTGGGCTTCCTCTATGGCAGTTACCTTCATTGCAAATCTTTTAGGCAAGGATCTGAGAATCTTCCTCACCAGTTTTTCTTCTGCATTTTTTCTCCCAGTGCTCCTGAGGTGTTGGCAATCTCCAAGATGTTCATGTGAAACTCATGAATGGTTTCATCTTCCATCATTTTTAGATTCTCAAACTTAGTGGTCAACATCTGAAGCCTTGACATTTTTACTTTGGAAGTTCCCTCATGAGTAGTTTTGAGAGTGTCCCAAACTTCCTTGGCCAGTTCATATTGATGAACTAATCTGAAAATATTTCTATCAATCCCATTGAACAAGGCATTTAGAGCTTTGGAATTTCCCAGAGCTAACTCATCTTCTTCTTTACTCCAATCTTCCTCAGGCTTCAGACTGATTGTCCCATCTCTTTCAGTTATGGTGGGATGAATCCATCCTTTGTCAGCAGCTCTCCAAGCCTTTTTGTCCAGAGATTTTAGGAAGGCAATCATACGAGGTTTCCAGTAGTCATAATTAGTTCCATCCAGAATGGGTGGTCTGTTTCCAAAAACTCCTTCTTTGTCCATAGTGCCAGAAAGTGATATCCCTAGATCTCACCCAGTAATACAGGCAGGGTGCCTGCTCTGATACCAATTGAAAATTCTGGCTACAGATACTCGATGTCACGTCCAATGTTATGACACCGTATCTGACTTACTATATGACAGTAAATACAAAAGCAGTAAATAACACAGTCAATTGTTTACCCAGTTCAGTGTGCAACAACACCTACTCTGGGGGCTACCAAGCCAGGGAGAGAATCCACTATAAGAGATGTTAATTCAGGAATAAACCAACCAGTTTATCTCCTTCACTTAAGACCTACCCAATGCAATTCTAATCTAAGTACAACTTAAACCTGAGTTCCTACTCACTCCCCCTCAATCACAGCAGTGATACATAAACAAATTTGACTTGAGAATTGTTGAAGACACTCTTCAAAACACACACTTGATTAAGCTTCACAGCTTTTTAATCAAGTAACACAATCACTCGTGCTTCACAGCTTTGAGTGATGTACACAACTAACTTGACTCTGCTTCACAGCTTTAGTCAAGTAACATTCAAACACTCTTGCTTCAAAGCTTTGAGTGCTACACAACCCTTACAATTTAAGCCTATTCCAAGACACTTATCACAATGATAATTGCTTGGAGTACAATAAACAAATCTATACAGATTACAACCTTGATCTTCTAATCAATCAGCAGGGATGCTTTCAAAAAACGCAGCTCTGTTGAATATATAGCAGCTGCAACTTCAGTTAGGGTTTCCAAAAACCTAGGGTTGATTCCGTTTGACCTTAAGACCAGGTCACAGTACTTCATTGATCAGGTTAGGATTGAGCTAGGTTACTCCTCAGAAAACGCAGGATTCTGTTTAGGAAGGACTGAGTTATTTCCTGAAAAAACTCAGACTTATCCAATCCTGTAATCCTGCTAGTTCAGAACAGGATGTCATAACATCTGTTATGACATCTGAGAAAACCTGTTTACTGATTAGTAAAATGTGATCATTTTGCAAACATGCTCAGATACACACTTATAAACATCAGTATTTGAGTTACAATATTTTTCTGCACATGTACCTAAAGAGCTAGTACAACCTGAACTAGAATGTTATGACATCAGTCATGACATTCACACATACACTTGGAGTTTACCAAAAATGCAAGCCAATACCTAAACACCTACAGTTTCTAGTTTAGATTTGCTTTTCAGTATTTCTTTTGTAACACCTTGAAGGCATTGTTAAACATTGTTACAAGTTTTATCTAATAAAGGGTGTTTTATTTTTGGTTTACAAATTTGAATCTCCCAAAGTCTTTGAAATCATTTCATACGCATTCCATTATCATGCACCTCATCACAGGTACCATTACAGGTTTCTTATCTTCTTCGTTGTTTATTTCAGCAATCATGTCTTCTGAAACACCTACTGATCAAGCCATCAAGGCTCTTCAGGCTCAGAATGCTCAATTCCAGGAGATGTTCTTGAATTTGGCCAAAGGGCAGCAAGATTTGAAATCTCTCATCTTGAAGGAGAAGAAGAAGAAGAAGAAGAAGGTGGTCCTCCTGAATATGGGTCGCAGATTCGGGAACAATTTGCGACAGGAAACTGATTTGTCCCATTCATTTGGAGGGGGAGAGAATCAAGAGGAAAGAAAGGGCCTAGTCCTGTGGTCTCTGATAATGACACTATTTTAATGAAGACCAGTATCCTCCTGCTAAGGATACATATAAGCAACTCGAAGACCGGCTGAGTGCAATGGAGATCCAGAAGATACCTAGGTTGGGCTTCGGAGATTTGGGTTTTGCGTCTGGGGTGGTGATCCATCACAAGTTTAAAGCTCCTGTCTTTTCTAAGTATGATGGGATATCCTGCCCGAAGCTACACCTCCGCTCGTACATCAGAAATATTCAACCCTATACTGCTGATAGGAACCCGTGGGTTCATTTCTTTCAAGATAGTCTGTCAGGGACTCAACTTGAATGGTTTATCAACTGGAAGGAGCTAATGTCCGCAACTGGGAGGACCTTGCTGCTGCTTTTTACAAGCAATACCAGTATAACACCGACCTTGCTCCCACGTGTACCCAACTTCAGGGTATGTCTATGGGTACAGACGAAGGCTTTAAGGACTACGCTCAGAAATGGGGAGATCTTGCTGGAAGAGTCCAACCCCCTCTGTCTGATAGGGAGTTAGTGGACATGTTTCTTGGGACTTTGTCTGGTCCATATTTCAATCATTTGATCGGTAGTTCATCATCTGGGTTCACTGAATTGATTTTGACTGGGGAGAGAGTGGAAGCTGGTATCAAAAGTGGCAAGATACAGAAAGGTGCTTCATCAAGTACAGAGAAGAATCCCTTCAGGAAAAAAGCCAGTGCAGTTTACAGCTCAAGGAGCCAAAACCAACCTGAACGCCGCCAAGCAGTTAATGCGGTAGTAATATCAAGACCTATTGTTGCCCCACAACGCAATAATCAACAAAGAGTAGAGAGACCGCAAAGGCAGTATACTCGGCTCAGTATGACCCTATCTCAAATTTTACTACAATTGTTGAAAACCAACTTTATTACTTTGAGGGAAGCTCCGAAGAATCCCAGTACTACATCACCGCTGTATAATCCAAACGCCCGATGTGCTTATCACTCTGATAGCCCAGGGCATGACACAAAAAACTGCTGGGCCTTGAGGAATAAGGTACAAGATTTGATTGAAGCTAAAGAGATCGAGAAAGCATGTTAGGATTACATTCGTTCCGAGAGTTGCTCCATTGATCATTACTATTCCTGGTCCTATCCCTTACACTTCGGATAAGGCTGTCCCGTGGCACTATGAGGCCGATGTGTATTATCATGGGATTAAACAAGACTTGAAGGTTGAAGAGGCTGATACTGATGTCAGTAACATTGTCGGGTCTAGCAAGGTCACCCGAAGCGGAAGACTCTTCTCTCCTGAGATCTCCCCACCGACTGTTCAGAAACCTGTTGTTATTCCACCTGTTAGTACATCTGCTACTGTCCATGTTCATGTTCCAATTATCACCCATTTCGATGAGTCATCTGACGCTCGGGGCCAAGAGATCACCGGTGAGCCTTCCCGGATGGAGGCACCAAAGAAGATCATCGTAGAAACCTCTAGACAGGAGATAGAGGAAATTCTGAAGATCATCAAGAAAAGCGACTACAACATAGTCGAACAGCTGGGGCAAACCCCGTCAAAGATCTCCATGTTATCTTTATTGTTGTGCTCAGAAGCCCATGCAAAGGCTTTAATTGCTTTCCTTAAAACTGCACATGTGCCGCAGGAAACATCTGCTGACCAATTCAAAGACTGTGTGGCTAGTTTGACCGCTGACAACGGGTTGGGTTTCTTCGACGCAGATTTGACTACCAAAGGAAAGAATCACAATGATGCTCTTCATGTTTCTATCAAGTGAAGGGGCACTACTTTGTCCCACGTGTTGGTGGATATTGGATCCTCGTTAAATGTTTTACCCAAGAAAGCGTTAGACCGGTTAGACTGTGAAGGGTTGGTGCTGAAGCCAAGTAATATTATGGTTAGGGCCTTTGATGGGTCCAAAAGGATGGTGCATGGGGAGGTAGATGTCCTTGTTAAGGTTGGTTCCCAGACTTTTGCGTCTACGTTCTATGTGATGGACATCCGACCATCTTATTCTTGCTTGCTAGGTCGCCTGTGGATTCGTAAAGCTGGAGCAGTGACTTCCACGCTCCATCAAATGTTGAAATATCCAGTGAAGGGGAAGATTGTTACAGTACAAGAAGAAGAGGAGTACATGGTGAGCCACCTTGACTCTTTTCGGTATGTGGAGATGGATGAGCAGTTCATTGAAACTCCATTTCAGAACTTTGAAGAAGTCCCCCAGACTCTGACGTCGACCGAAATTGTCGCTGAAGATCCTACAATGAAGATGGCTTCCCTCAAGGATGCCCAGGCTGTTATTGAAAAAGAAGCTCAAAGGGCTGTTCAGCGCACGCGGATTGGAAGACCTCCCCTGCTTATCAGTAATCCGGAAGTGAATGCAATTGAAGATGATGATGAAGAGTCTGAGTTCGACAGCTGGATTTACCCAATTACCAACGACGGATTGAGTAATTGGAAGGCGAAGGACTTCGTGCCAGTTTCTTTTATTATACAGTAATAGACTTTTGTTTTGGGTTTTATAACAGACAATTTAAAACTTTATGGCCCGGTGCCTTACCCTAGACACCGTGGTTTTGTTTGTGAGGGCTTAACGTTTGTCATTTCCATATATCATCAATAAAGCATTGGACATTTTCTTGCATTACAAATTTTGCGCTCCTTGTTTTTCTATCTTGCACTTTATTAAAACAGCTATTGTCTTACACGCACTCACATATCATAATACAGGTCCACATCCACTCTGGATCCCACTGATAACCACTCTGCTACTTCCAGTTATGACTTTGAAAGTCTGATCAACCAAGATGGGGACGAAGGTGAGGATGATTGCGAAGTGCCTGGGGAACTTGCTAGACTGTTACTACAGGAAGAGAGGGCCATACATCCCCATGAAGATCTAGTGGAATCAGTAAATCTGGGTACAGAAGAAGACAAGAAAGAGGTTAAGATTGGTGCAAATCTGGAGTCTGGTGTCAAGCAATGGTTAATACAGATGCTACGTGACTATGTTGAGATCTTTGCCTGGTCTTATGAAGATATTCCTGGGTTGGATACCGATATTGTGGTTCACCGCTTGCCAACTAAAGAAGACTGTCCTCCAGTGAAGCAGAAAGTTCGCCGAATGCGCCCAGAGATGTCTGAGAAAATCAAAGCGGAGGTTATGAAACAGTTTGATGCCGGTTTCCTAGCAGTTACTTCTTACCCGCGGTGGGTTGCCAATGTGGTTCCAGTGCCGAAGAAAGATGGTAAGGTACAGATGTGTGTTGACTATAGGGATCTGAATAGGGCAAGCCCCAAAGGCGATTTCCCTCTGCCTCATATCGATGTTCTGGTCGACAACACCGCACAGCATAAGATCTTCTCTTTTATGGATGGTTTTTCTGGTTATAATCAGATTAAGATGGCTCCCAAAGACATGGAGAAGAAAACCTTTATTACGTAGTGGGGTACCTTTTGCTACAAGGTCATGCCGTTCGGATAGAAGAATGTAAGGGCAACGTATCAGCGCGCCATGGTCGCTTTGTTCCACGACATGATTGCAAGATCCCAGACTGAAGAGGAACACCTTGACCATCTCCAGAAGCTATTTGACAGGCTGAAGATGTATAAGCTAAGGTTGAACCCGAACAAGTGAACCCTTCGGAGTAAGATCTGGTAAGCTGTTGGGTTTCATAGTTAGTGATAAAGGTATTCAAGTGGATCCTGCAAAGGTGAAGGCTATACAGGAAATGCCAGCTCCCCGAACAGAAAAAGAAGTCAGAGGCTTTCTGGGACGTCTGAACTATATTACCCGATTCATATCACACCTGACTGCTACTTGTGAGCCAATCTTCAAGCTACTGAAGAAAGATCAAGTGGTAAGATGGAACGATGAATGTCAGGCCGCTTTCGAAAGGATCAAAGAATATCTCCAAGAGCCACCCATTCTGATGCCTTCGGTTGAAGGAAGACCTTTGATCTTATACTTGACAGTACTCGATAATTCAATGGGGTGTGTGTTGGGGCAGCATGACGAGTCTGGACGAAAAGAGCATGTTATTTACTACCTTAGCAAAAAATTTACCGACTGTGAGACCCGATACTCACTGCTTGAGAAAACTTGCTGCGCTTTGGCATGGGCTGCTTGCCGGTTGAGATAGTATATGCTGACTCACACTACTCTATTGATATCAAAGATGGATCCAATCAAGTATATCTTCGAAAAGCCTACCTTGTCCGAAAGAATAGAAAAATGGCAGATGATCTTGACTGAGTATGACATCCAATACACAACCCAAAAGGCAATCAAGGGAAGTGTGTTGGCAGATCATTTGGCGCATCAGGCAGTGGATGATTACAAGTCTATGACCTTCGAGTTTCCGGATGAGAGCATCATGTTGGTGTGAAACACCTGGACCGGGTGAAGGACCTGAGGAGGGATCCCGATGGTCTATGTATTTTGATGGAGCTTCGAACGCTTTGGGTAATGGTATTGGCACCGTGATCATATCTCCTGAAGGCTGTTACACTCTGTTCACCGCCCGATTATGTTTTAACTGCACCAACAACATGGAGGAGTATGAAGCATGCATCATGGGCCTTCGGGCAGCTATTGACTTAAGGATTAAGTTCTTGAGTGTATTCGTAGATTCCGCTCTCGTGATCAGTCAGATCAAAGGCGAATGGGATACGAAACACCCAAATCTTATTCCTTACAAAGAGTATGTATTGACCTTGCTTCCGCACTTAGAGGAGATAACCTTTGAACATTTCCCAAGAGAGGAGAACCAGCTGGCGGACGCGCTAGCTACCATGTCTTCTATGTTCAAGGTCAGGTGGGACAATGAGGCTCCCCATATTACCATTGAGAGGTTGGACGAACCTGCACATTGATGTGATATTGAGACTGAAGAGGTAGCAGATAAACCCTAGTTTCATGAGGTAAAGAGGTATCTTGAGGCTCAGGAATACCCAGAGGGTGCATCTGTTAATGATAAGAAGTTTTTGAGGAGGTTCACGGCGAATTTCTTCATCAGTAATGGTATCCTTTACAAGCATAACCATGATTCAACTTTACTGTGATGTGTGGATAAGAACGTGGCAGAAAGGATCATGGCAGAGTTACATGAAGGTACCTTCAGAACTCATTCTAGTGGACATACCATGGCAAAGAAGATCCTACGGGCAGGATATTATTGGTCTACTATAGAAGCGAATTGTTATCAGTATTCTTGGACTTGTCATAAGTGCCAAGTCTATGCTGATAAGGTGAGCATACCTCCAGTCCCTTTGAACGTCTTGACAGCTCCTTGGCCCTTTGCAACGTGGGGCATCGATATGATTGGTGAGATCAGACCTACTGCCTCCAACGGGCATCGTTTCATTCTGGTGGCTATTGACTACTTTACGAAATGGGTTGAGGCAACTTCCTTTTCTACAGTAACCAAGAACGTCGTGGCACGGTTCGACATAATTTGATTTTTCGATATGGTGTACCAGAGAGGATCATTACAGACAATGGTACAAATCTCAACAACACGATGATCACTGAGCTTTATAAACAATTCAAGATACAGCATCACAAATCTTCTCCCTACCGGCCGAAGATGAATGGGGTTATAGAAGCGGCTAATAAGAATATCAAGAAGATTGTGTAGAAGATGACAGTGACATACAAAGACTGGCACGAGATGTTACCATTTGCTCTTCATGGGTACCGAACTTCAGCACGGACTTCAACAGGGGCAACACCCTACTCTTTGGTGTACAGCATGGAGGCAGTCTTACCCATTGAAGTCCAGATACCCTCTCTTCGGATTATGAAGGATTCAGGTTTGAGCGAGGACGACTGGATCCATACCCGGCTTGATTAGCTGAACTTAATCGACGAAAAGATACTTACTGCTATTTGTCATGGTCAGACGTATCAAAAGTGGATGCTCAAGGCATTTAACAAGAAGGTTAGACGACAAGAGTATCAAGTTGGGGATTTGGTGATCAAACGCATCATACTGCCACAAGGTGATCCTAGGGGCAAATGGACCCCTACATACGAAGGGCCATTTGTGGTTAAGAACATTTTCTCATGAGGAGCTATGATTCTAACCACCATGGATGGTGACGACCTTCCTCACCCCGTCAATGCAGACATAGTGAAAAAATACTACACATAATCAAAGACCCGCTAGGTTGACTGGCCTAGGCAAAAATAAGGGCTTCTCGGAGAACCAAAAGGGTTCGGGAAAAAATAAGGGATAAAAATTAAAAAAAACCTGTACACCCGGCAAGTCGAAAACCTGAAAAGGCGGCTTGGGCAAAAAAGGGTATCCCGGTGGACTGAAAACCCAAAAGGGCGGTCCAGGAAAAAATTAGGGATCAAAGTGTAACACTATGTCTCATTGGATCACCTTGTAACCAGACTTCGATATCGACTATCAAGATCAGACGGTGCTAATCAATCTGATCTACCTTCAACCAAGTAGCAAAGTGATGAGACGCTTGAGGATATAAGGGCAATAGCAGAGTCGGAACCCAGTGGGATTGTTCACATAGCTGTTTTTATTTGTTTTACACAAATTGTATAAACTCTATTGTTTGGCGGCATTCTCTTACTAGGACGTCAGCCTCTTGTACAAAAAACGCCTATTTACAGGCAGACTTCAAAATCAATACAATTCATTTTTCACAAAGAAATTTCAAATTATTTTCCTTTTTCTGTTTTGTTTTGCAAGAACGTCCAATGGTTCATTTTTGATATATGCATTTAATAATAATTGTTGCTCATAAATATTTACATGCGAACCGTACAACTGCTCTATCCACTAGGTATAGGGATAGACCTAGTTAGAGAAAACGATTGAAGGTGCATTCACTTCCCGTAAAGTAAGAAAAAGACAGTGATATTAGAGATCCCGAACAGGACACCACTCTCCCTGGCTGAGGCTCGCAACCGCGAATGAGTCGGCAAGATTCTCCCCAAGCAGAGTTTATTTATTGCCCGCACTAAAAGAGTATCCCCAGTGGAGTCTGGAGGACTAACCCCAGTAGAGTCTGGAAGATTGTCCCCAGAAGAGTCTAAAAGATTATCCCCAGTGAAGTCGCCACTGGAAAATCACCCCCAGCATAGTTCATTCCTTTCACAAACAGAAACTCAATCCCCAACAGGGTTCATTATCACCAACAACGGTAATTCATCCCCAGCTGAGTTTATTTCTCCAAATCAACAGACTCTCTAGAAAAGCATCTCTTCCCCACAGAGTCATTTCCTCGTCAGTCTATTCCCCAACGGAGTTATTCTCTCCTACAAGATTATTCTCACAAACATCTTCGTTCATTGTCCCCAGCGGAAACGAAGAATTCAACTCTTTTCTCCAACAGTAATCCGGGATTTATTTTCCCCAGCTAGAAAACATTACATGACATACGCATACACATCATACAACACAACCTCATTTATTTTGAGAACATCATTGCTTGATACATATCATGCATTAAAAACAGCTAACCTTTACCTTTCAGGAAAGATACAATCAAATTCTCACCAGGTTCAAGCTATGAAGCCCAGATTCGACCAGATAGTACCTTGATTTCTACAGCATATTGTGAAGCCCGGAGAACGAACAGATAACAATATCAAACACCACGAAGCCTGGATTTGACCAGATAGTGGTTTATCTCTAAGCTATGAAGCCCGAATTCGAACGGATAATAGTTTAATCCCCAACAAGCCGTGAAGCCCAGATTACGACTGGATAACAGCTCAACAAGTTATTGTGAAGCCTGGATTACGACCAGATAGCAATACAAGACCATGAAGCCTGGATTACGACCAGATAATTGTAGAAGACATTGTGAAGCCTGGATTACGACCATATAGCAATACCAGACCATGAAGCCTGGATTACGACCAGATAATGGTAGAAGACGTTGTGAAGCCTGGATTACGACCAGATAGAAGCCAAAGACACCGCGAAGCCTGGATTACGACCAGATAGTGGTATATCTTTAAATGCAAGTTTCAAAGCCCGGATTACGACCGGATAGTATCTTGATTTCCTCTGAACACCATGAAGCCTAGATTTCAACCAGATAGTGGTATGAGACATCGCGAAGCCTGGGTTACGACCAGACAGTGGTAAAAGACACTGTAAAGCCTGGATTAAGACCAGATAACAGTAAGGGACACTGTGAAGCTTGGATCTCGACCAAATATCAGTTCACCTGGACAATTACTAAGAAGCCCGGAGTCGACCAGATATTAGTATGCCCTAAATTCAAGTTGAAGCCCAGATGCGACCGGATAACAACTCATTCATTCTGAAGCCTGGATTACGACCAGATAAGAATCGAGAAATTGTGAAGCCTGGATTACGATCGGATAGCAAGTATAATCTCATCTCCCCGGTAAGTCACTGTAAAGCCTAGATTACAACCAGATAGCAGTCGGTCTTATCACTATGAAGCTTGGATCACGACCAGATAGTATTTCATTTTCACCTCTTCGACGAAGAGACGATTCCTCAACAAGAATAACAGACGACCGAAGTTCCTAAAATTCAACCTTTCTCCAAAAACAGAGATGATTCCCCAGTAGAATAATAGACGACCTAAGCTCCTAAAATTCTACTTCTCTCAAGACAGAGATCAGCATTCCCCAGCGGAATCTTCCTCAAACAATAGGTATACAAGCTCTCGCTAAGGAATCTCTTAGGCGATCGACACTCCTTCGGATGGCATCTTTAAGCCCATTCCCTGTCATCAATTTCCAAATGGAATATATAATCCCATTCCCGACATCACAAGACGGATACCACTTCATGCGAGTGCAAATTTCTGGGCACTCTAGTGTTCAATCATCTTCCACCTTCAGATCACGAAAGGCACGCAAGCCAATCTACATCCTCAGGTTTAAGAAGATTGAACAGGGGCAGCTGTTGTACCCCAAAATTTGTCCTCCCATATTTCTTAAAACATTTCAAGAAAGATCCTCAAGTTGCTCAAGGAAGCCCAAGGGTTAACCAGACAAGCTCTCTCCTAAGGTAGTCTACCTCAAAATTAGGGTTTCATGTTGCATCAAGATACTTAAGTCCAAGGGATCCCAAATGCTCACCAATGTCCTAATATGTTCTCAAGATCATCCATGACAAGTTTCAAGCCTTGCAGAGGAAGTTTGCTCAGTCAATTGCTCAAAGGCCTGAAAATCGATTGTGCTAGGGCAAAAGTCAACTATGGCCCACATACAGTCAAACTTCAAGGTTTTTTGTAAACATAATCATTTTGAAGTATCATTCATCATTTGATCAAGGGTTGATCATGATTCATCAAGGATTGTTCATAATTCATCAAGAACCAAAAGTTGCTAAATTAGGGTTTTGTAGGAAAAGTCAACTCAACTTTGACCAAGCATAACTTTCTCATACTTTATGAGAAATGACCCATCCAAAGCTCATTTTTAAGAGGATTCCATGATCTACAATCCATCTTCATCTCCGAAGTTCAAAACATCCAATCACAAGAAGTTATGAATTTGGACATTATAGGTCATTTTGAAAAGTCAACAAAAACACCTTTTTTGTCAAAGCTTCATACATGAGCATGGAATATCAAATTGATATGATAGAAAAAGGGTTGCTTGGAGGACATCTAAAGCTTTCTAAAAAGTCAATGAACACCTTCAAAGAGTCAAAATTGAGGAAGTTATGCATATGTGAAGTTGGCCCTTTTTGCAAAATTGTCAAAAGTCAACTATGCCTAAAAATGCAATTTTTGCCAAATGGGCCCAATCTTTTTCACTTGTTTTGAGTTGGCAACATGGTCCACGAGCCCTAGCCTTTTCCACTTGTCATTATCTTATTTTTATTATTTATTTTGATTTTTATTTGAATTAAATTAATTTAAATCTAAACAAATCATAGAAAATCCAAAATATTGAAATCTCAAGATTTGATACATGTTTCAGGTCTTAAATTCCAGCTAGCATGAGATCAAATTCGTGTAAAGGCATGGGGTTCACAAAAAGATTGGATTTGGACTATTTTTGGAAAGATATTCAAAGGAATCAAATCAAAATCAAATGCAATGATGGAGGAAGATTGAGCACACTCTTTCAACCCTAATTCATTCCTCAATACATAAGGAGTATTTACAGACCCAAAGCGAGGCTAGAGAGAGGCGTGTGAACGAGAAGAAAACTTGGAAAAAACACCAAAATGTGTAGACACAAATTCATACTTCCAGGCATCCTCAAGGCCTTCTAGCTATCCCAATCGCTCCCTGGGAGTGTAAGCAAGTGAAATCAATCAAGAACAAGGCTTTTCCAATACCAAAACGCGTTGTAAGTCATCCACGACCACAGTTCCTTCTTGAAATCGATTTGTGTAATTCTTGCACATTCATCATATTCTAATCATATATTCTTGTTCACCATCACATATGCAAGTTTATGTAATATTTAATTTCATTTTTATGGCCTGAATGAGATTTCACCATTGCTAGGCTTTTGTGCTTCGATTTGGGATTTCTTCATATAGGTAAAATTGGGCCATGAAAGGGCCACCATTATACTCAGAAGGTCCAGACGAGTTGATTGGTGGCCCTAGTTTTTATTTATCTTGCTCATGGTTGATTTTAAGAGAATGCGGGTTTGTAGTGACGGACAAACGTCCGTAGGTAAAAGTCTGGGACTTTTAGCAACGGAGAAAGGAAGAAGACAACTTGTGTGGCAGCCTCCAACTCGTCCATTTGAATTTCCACGCGGATTTCTTTTGTTTTATTTGTTCTTAATATAATAATTGTTGCTTGTTTTGTATACAATTGAAACGCGTAGCACAATTGGTGGCCAGGTGGTGAGAAAGTGCTTCAGGACCTGGGTTCGAATCCCAGGTCCCCCAATTTGCTTCATATTATTTTCTTTCAGGTAATCTCATGCGTACACAAGCCAAAGGACCATCATGCGTCCTCATCATCCAACCTTCCAGATGGCCAGATGGCCAGATCCAAAGGCCCTCAATGAAGGAGCATCATGAAGCTCAGTCAACGCAAAGCATGTGATCGTGCAAGTCAACGTGGACAACTTTGTTTTGGGCCCAGAAAAATGCTATCTGCACCCCCCAAACTGCTTTTCTCAGGCCCAATAACTCTTACCTTTTTCTTTTTATATTTTATTTCATTTAATTTATTTATTTGTTTTACTAACAAAATTAAATAATTCTTTTTATCAAAAAATCAAAAAAATAATATTTTTCACCAAATTAGGTTTAGATTTTATTTTTTATCAAAAATTAAATTAATTTAATTAGGTTGTTAATTATATATAACTTTAATTATTTTGTAAATAACTTAAAAATAATTAGAAAATTAGAGTTTTGTCTAAACTTAATTATATTTTATTTTTCTTAAAATAACCAAAACACAAGATTAGGTTAAATATTTATTTTCATTAATTATTTTAATTAGCTAATTAATTTAGTATTTAATTTAAAACCTAATTCTTTTCTTAAAAAATAAACAAAATCATTTTTCTTTTAATTAGGCTAGAAAGGGTCAAAACCCTAGTTCTCTCCCGATCTAATTTTCCTCGCGCACATTTTTATTATTTATTTTTTATCCTATTAATGTAATTGCTCACAAGTTGTAATAGTTAATTAGGTCTTTTACTTTTTATTTATCGCTTTATTTTTAAGGGTTTGTTTTTGGCTATGTAAATGCCTGAAGCCTTGAATAGCGTAATTTAATTTCCGCACTTTAAATTCCGAAAAATATTAACTGTTAGATGTATGATTAGGGTTGCATGACAAGAATGTATGATTAACTTTAAAACAGTTAGATAACCCTAAATGTGCAAAGATAAATAATCTGAAATTGAATCACTCGCACATGCGCACTCCTAGGGTACACTCCCACTTGGTTGCCTTCGGTAAACGGTCAATAGGTATAGGATATTTTAGTGGTCGTCCTTTTGTCTAAACAAAGATCAAAGTCCCGTTCGGAAAAGTTGCCTCAGAATGGTTGCCTCGGAATTGTTGCCTCGAATAATTGATCTAAGACATTAGGGTTATTACTAAGATGTCCAAACATTGCTTTAGTGATCGTACGTCCCTTTCGAATTGACCCTCAAAACTCCAACAACGATGCTGCCTACTCACTAATAGTAGGATAGCACTGTCTAAAGGAAACGAACATAGAACAATTCTTTTTTTCGAGTAGGTAGATTAACTCTTAAGTACATGCTCAATCTAAACAAACTTTTTCACACTTACACTCCTTTACAAACAAAGTTGTTAAAAACACTTCGTAACACTCTTGAAGACAGAAGCAAGGGTTAAATCGAAGTCAAAACAAAAACTTTTCAAATCACACAAACACAAAGAAGAAATTTTTAAAATGATGAGCAAGTACCTAAGAGCCCGTAGATAACTACGGATAGAAAGGGTGATAATACCTTCCCTTTCTATAATCTACCCCCCGTACTCAGAAAATCTCGAAAAACGAATTTTTCTATGCTTTTTTCCTTTCCTTGTTGGATAAAATAAAAGTCGGTGGCGACTCTTGCTTACCGCGACATTTTGCAAACACAAACGCAAAATGCAAACCAACAATTCCTAAAAAAATCGTCCCGGTTCTGGCCACCGTATCACAAATTTTATTTAATTTTCACTAATCATTTTCTTAATTAGGTTGAGCCCCTTTAATAAAAACCCAAACAAAGATCCATTTCCTTTCCATTTACATACTTGTATATTTATTCAGTTTTGTACATTATTTATTCAATTATTTTGTACAATATTCAATATGGTTGTAATAGATAATTAGATTTAATTTTCTTGAAAAATCCCCCATTTGTAAATTTGTACACCCCATCCCCTAATGATGTAATAGTTTAGTATTTTTATTATCCGCAATTTAATGCTTTATATATAAATGCTAGTAAATCAGGGTTTGTATGGCAAGACTAAAACCAATGATTAGAAAACACTAATCAAGAAAAAATAATTCATGTAAATCAACATACTTGCACACTTACACCCTTAGGGTAAATCCACTTTGTTGCCTTAAAATTGCCATGTTATGCATGTAGGGTATCTTAGCAAAAATAAATAAAAAATACAAGATCATAGTCCCTCGATGACGCTACAAATGTTGCCTTACGAATGATCTTAGTCCCTCAAAGAAAATGCTAAGATATATTACAACATTGCTATTCATGACTATACGATTACCCTTGCCCGTCCCTTTTACATCCAAAGATAAGGTTACTTACCAATCCATGGTAAAATAACAATGTCAATGGAAAGAGGAAATAAACAAGAAAGACTTTTGAGT
This sequence comes from Vicia faba, assembly GCA_948472305.1. Taxonomy (NCBI): domain Eukaryota; kingdom Viridiplantae; phylum Streptophyta; class Magnoliopsida; order Fabales; family Fabaceae; genus Vicia; species Vicia faba. The sequence continues at coordinate 1,273,636,524 of OX451738.1, forward strand.
AGGTAGAATTTTCCTAGTTGCTTGCTCATTTTAAAATCAAAACATCCTTGATATTTCCAAAAACAAACACCAACACTTTCAAAACATCTTTCAAAACTTGAAACATTTTCAAAAGATCAACACTTTGTATACGTTCTTACGAACGAGAACTATTAAAAAATTTTCCTAAACGATGGCGCATTTTCAAAATACTTTCAAAAACCACACAAAGCACATTTTAAAACAAAAGCAAGTGATCTAGCAAGAAACTAAGAGCCCGTGGATAACTACGGATGAAAAGGGTGCTAATACCTTCCCTTTTCATAATCTATCCCCCGAACTCAAGAAAACATCTCTAAAGGTCTTTCCTATTCTTTTCATCCTTTCCTTTTGGATAAAAGAAAAGTCGGTGGAGACTCTTTCTATCCGCACAATTATGATCAAACGCAAAACACCAAAGTCAGTTCTCCCACCGTGTTACAGAACTGGCGACTCTGTTGGGGAAATACTTAAAAGTGGGGTTACCTTAGGGCTAGATCACCTTTACTTGCTTTCCTTTGTTTGATTTGTTTGCTCTATATTTCGGTTCCTCGTTTGGGATTTTTTTTTTATCCTCTACCCGGATCAAGGGCACCTTTTTTAGGTAAGTAGCAATAGATTGTGGAAACTGTGCAGGGTATACTGACATGGTCTAAACAATAGCTACGTTAGTGTGATGTATTTGTTGGTACCGGTATCCCTTGTGTTGAATCAAGGATAATACGGGGCCGCTGAGCAGCGTCATGAAGCACTAACTGACCTTAGAACCTTACTTAACCAACTTGGCCATTAGGAAGTAGTGAGATAGCTGGTTTCAGTGTAAAGCTAAAAATTGGTTGATACTCGATGCTAGACTCATTGAGACTTAACTTCTGAGTTTTGTTTGGTTGCGAGTCAATCGCCTATCGAACGAAGCTTGTGGGAAAGGTCAGTGATATTGAGATCCCTTAGAACCCGGTTACAATTTATAGGACAGGTTGAACCAATCCAACTTCAAAAGGGTACTTACCTACAAACTCCATGCAAGCATAAACCTAAGGACTTGTCTGCTTTGTGTGAATATGATTATTTGTTTATAAACTTTCTTAATTTGCATACTTGTACATAACATCATACCATAGCATTTTTAATAACCATTTCAAGGATCTCGAGGGCCTTTGATGCAGGGTTACATTAAACCAGACGTCTATCAAGGGGCAAGAGGATTTATTTTCCTCTAACCAAACAACGTCAAAGATCAAAGCACAACAACTTGAGTCAAGGGCTACAACCCACTTGACATGGTGAGCTTAATTCTCGTGGAAGGACATCCACCGATACCAAGTTCTCCAATCAAAACTGTAAGTGAACACTAACATTTACCCCGCGTGATCCTTGAAAACATGCATCCACATGTCATGCATCATATCATGACAGATTTCTCCCATACAGGCCTATTTATCTTCCTATTGTTTATTTCAGTAAGATGGATATGGAACAAACGGTGAAAGATCTCCAAGCTCAAAACGCTCAATTCAAACAAATGTTCTTGGCCATGGATATGGGGCAAGAGGACCTAAAGACTCTTCTTCTCAAAGACAAGAAAAAAAAGTCCAAGAAGTCAGTAGGCGTCCTGAACTTGGGAAGAAGACTTAAAGAATCAGTCAAGGGAGCTCTAGATCTTCCAAATCCATCCAACATGGGGAAAGTCATGAAGAAGACAATAGTCTGGAGATTGATGAAGTCGAAGCTGACTACTCTGAGGAACAATATCCTCCTGCTGATGACAAGTACAAACAGTTGGAGGATCGCCTCAATGCTATGGAGATTCAACATATACCTGGCTTAGATTTAGGAAACATGGGTTTAGTTTCTGGGGTGGTCATCCCGCCAAAGTTCAAAATCCCTACCTTTTCCCTATACGATGGAGTCTCTTTCCCTAAGATGCACTTAAAGTCTTATGTCCGTAAGATTCAACCATACACAACTGATCTGAAGCTTTGGATCCATTTCTTCCAAGAGAGCCTGATAGGGAAACCTGAATGGTTCTATCAATTAGAGAGTTCTCGGATCCGCACCTGGGAGGATTTAACTGCTACTTTCTACAAATAATACTAGTACAATGTTGATCTTGCACCAACTCGTGTGCAATTGCATAACATGACCATGGGTTCCAACGAGAGTTTCAAAGGATACACCCAAAGGTGGAGAGATCTGGCTGGTAGAGTGAAGCCCTCTTTAACTGACAGGAAACTGATTGACATCTTCATGGGAACTTTGACATGACCTTTCTTCAAACACCTAATCGGAAGTTCCTTGGCCGGGTTCACGGAGCTAATACTGACTAGAGAAAGAGTCGAAGCTGGAATCAAAAGTGGAAAGATCCAAGAAGCTACACCCTCTGATGCTCAGAAAAAGCCATACATTGGGAAGAAAGAGTCCAATGTTGTGTATGGTCAAAAGAGTCGTCATGACCAACACATAGGAGCAATCTTAATCTCTAATCTTACACGTGTTCAACAAAGACAGGGGCATCAGCGTAAGGAGGTCGCGCCTAAAAGACAATTCACTAAGATCAAAATGTCGCTGGCTCAAGCACTACAACACATGTTGAAGGCAGAACTGATTACGTTAAAGGCTTCTCTCCGGAACCCAAACACTCCCGCTCCTACCTAGCATCCTAATGTAAGGTGTGCATACCACTCTGATAGTCCGATACACGACACAAACAACTGTTGGGCTCTGAAGAACAAGGTCCAAGACATGATTGATACTAAGGAGATCGAGTTTAACCCTCCGGAGACTCCAAACGTGATCACTGCTCCTATGACGAATCATTGAAAGCTTTTGTTCATTTGCATTTTCAAGTTGTAATCTCTTTCATTGTTCAAACACTTATCTATTAATGTTAAACTAAGTTTCATTAATGCATTGCATATGTTTGTCTTGATTTAATCCACTCATTTTCATTATATTTAAACTATGCTTTTTACTCCCTTTATGATATTCAACTCTTGTTTCAAAAAGTTACAAGCCTTTAGAGGGAGGATGACGAAAACAATGCCATAATCTCATATAGTATGCTTTTAGACAGACCTTGCTGACGATGTACAGGCGTTTCTTTCAAATCCTACACACTGGAGTTATAAGGAAGATAATCCCTAGTCAACCCCTTTGAGCCAAAGAAGTAGAAGTTTTCTTTTTTACACAAATTGAAACCTTTAATCAAAACCTGGGGCAGGTTAGTCTCTCAGTTAATTCAAATGCGTGTTCAAATCACAAACTCTCATCTCGTAATACAATGAGCAACATCAAAAACATTTCTTTTAAACCAAAAGATGGTAATGGTTCCCAAGGAAAAAGCCCACTAAGTCAAAACCTATGAAGGAGACTTAAGAAAAAAACTAGGGCATCCCGCTGACTGTAATCTCAAAACAAGAACAGTCAGACAAAAAATAGGTATAATAAACAAAAAAAAGAGGTCACTGCAAATCCTAAAACAACATGAAAAATGTTGCAAAAAATGATTGCCTTCCGATAAACTAAACTTGTCTGAACCATTACCGAAAAAAACGTCCTTCCAGACGTCATTAGAGTTGAAACGCACAATTAACTGAGTTTAGGATTGAAGAACATCACGAATAGCGGGTGGGTACAAATACACTTTGAGCCTTTATCCATTTTTTTAAACCGTGAACCAAACCACGCTACAATCCTTCAAAAGTCCTAATTGAAGCATGGGTTAGTTCGAAAGCACATTGTTACTAAAGGTATCCTGACTCCTGTAAGGCTTTACTCTAAATCTTGAGTTAAATTTTTCTTTCAAAATTTCTTTACTTGCTAAAATGCATTTTCAAAATTTCAAGACAAACATAAACTTTTCATTACTTGAATATCGCTGTTTGCATATGGCTATTTGTTTGACAGCGAAGAAATTCACACAACGAATATCCAATGAACGAAATCTCTCTCAGTAAACAAAATCACTTCAAATGGAAAGACGCTTCCAATGAGAAATCTCTCATAATCAAGGGGCACGACATGACCATTGTCCAACACATCTTGGGCAGTCAAGTCGAGATTCAAAGAATCTCTCAAAGAATTGTTGAATAACCAGGGGCAAATCTCCATATGTATCACTCAAGGGGAAATGTTACATTAATCATGGGTTTAAACAAAATCCACTATGAAGACTTCCGGTACCATCAAATTTCTTGTCTGTACCAATAGTATCGATGGTATCAGTATCAGATGGTATCAATATCATGTCTTCAGATCCTCCCATGACAGTTCTTAGAAAATTCTGAGATTTGACCAAAGATCTTGGGTACCACCAATTTGTTCGTCTGTGCCAGTAGTATCAGATGGTGTCAGTATTAGGTCTTTGGTTTCTTCCATAACAATCTTAGAAAATATCTCTAGGAAGTTCAGGGCTACCGGAAATGTGATCAAAATCTCAAGCATCAAGGTGCACCAGATTTAACTCTGGGGGCAAACAGGCTCCCACATAAAGGGTCATGTGCGACCAAGAAAACATTTTTTGGCATTACTACAACACTTACTACTAGGGGCAATGACAAATCTCCCCAAGATCCTTCTCATAGGATGACTTCCAGCCAGAGTTTCAATCTCTGAAAACTTCTTACAAGCTGAGTCGACCTCAAGAACCCTCGAGGATTTTCCCCAGTGAAGAAGACACCTCTCCAACAGACCGACAACAGGGTTTATTTCTCTAACAAACTACATATTTACCATCTTGAGTTTACCTCTTCGACTACTACAAAGGACCACAACTCCTCTTCCCCAGTAGACTACTCTACAATCCCTAGCAAGTTACTATGAAGCCTGGACCCGACCAGATATACGTTCAACTTCGACTCCCCAGTAGAGCAACGGAGAACTGAGACTCCTGAATTCTTTTTCCCCAAGCAAGAATCAACACTCTCCATAGATTTTTCAACATTCCTCAGTGGAGCTCTCCTCAAACAACAAAACAGGAATCCTTGTTTGAAATATTCTAAGCAAAGTTTGAAGACTCGCCTACTCTTCAACAATAGTCTGGGATTTAATGACTCCCCATCATTTGTCAAGGATCTATTTTCCCAGACAAAGATACATTCAAATAACATTTCACCCTTCATGCATCATATTACGTACATGACAAGTGCATATGACACAGTCTCATTTATTTTGAGAACATCATTGCACCATGCATTTCATACGTCATGACATTGCATACAACTAACGTTTTACCTTTTTCAGGATAAGGTTAATCAATAGATGGCTATTGTCAATAATCTTCAAAAGGTCAAAAATTAATACCTATAAAAAGCCAGGGCAATTATCTAAAAGACCAGCTGAAGAAATCCTACACGGACCCCTTCCCACACACTCTTCTAGAAACAGTTCAGATGTAATCCAGATACGGCTGCCATTCTGACACTTATTCCTGATTCCTTCTAGAAACAGTTCATATGCGATCCAGATATGGATAAAATTCTGATACTTACTCCAGATTCTCTTCTAGAAACAGTTCAGATGCGATCCAGATATGGCTGACATTATGATACTTACTCCAGATTCTCTTCTAAATACAGTCCAGATACGATCCAGATTCGGATGTCATTCTGTCACTCATTCAAAATACAGTCCAGATATGATCCAGATTCGTATGTCATTCTGTCACTCATTCAAATACGGTCCAGATATAATCCAGATTCGGATGTCATTCTATTACTCATTCAAATACAGTCCAGATACGATCCAGATACGGATATCATTCTGATACTTCTTTCAGCATACCTTTCCAATATAGTCCATATACGATCCAGATACGAATGTCATTCTGAATCTCATTCAGTATATCTCTCAAATACGAGTCAGATATAATTCATTTATGAATATTATTATGATGCTCATCCAAGACCTTTGCTGGTTCAGTTTAAATCTCTCAACGGTTTATCCTGATTCTTTCTGGTGGACATTTTCTCTTTTGTCTGGTTCAGTTGAATCAATCTTAAGATCCTTCTGATTTCCATTCCAGTCAAAGTTGATTCAAGATTTTTCTCTAGTTCAGATAAATCTCCCCAAGATTTATTTTGATTCTTCTCCAGATCCCTGCTGGTTCAGATAAATCTCTCAATGATTTATTCTGATTCGTTCCTAGTAGGCACTTTCTCTGGTTCAGATAAATCTCTCAACAATTTATTCTGATTTGTTCCTAGTAGGCACTTTCTCTGGTTCAAATAAATCACTCAAAGATCTACTCTGATTTCTCTCCAGTTAAAGAATATCCGAGACCTCTTTTGGTTCAGTTTAAACCTCTCAATGGTTTATCCTGATACTTTCCAAATGAACATTTCTGGTTTAGATTAATTTCTCCAAGATTTATTCTGATTCTTCCCAGTCAAACAACATACAAGACTTCTGCTAGTTTCAGATAAATCGCTCCAAATATTTATTCTGATTCTTTTCCAGTTGAAATCAAGTTCAGACTTAGTCCAATTTATGTCAATAGTCACCTTTGGATGGCATCTACAATCCTATCTCTAGAAAATCTCCCCCATTCCTCCAAATGGCATCTATAAGCCCATTCATAATTCATCTTTGAGTGCAAATTTCTGGGCACTCTAGTGTTCAATCATCTTCCACCTTCAAGTCACGAATGACGGATCCACCAATCTAATTCTTCAGGTTTAAGAAGATTGAACAGGGGCAGCTGTTGCACCCCAAAACTTTCCCTCTCATTTATCAAGTATTTTCTCACAAGATCACCTTTGGTTCAAGACTGCACTAGGGTTGATAAGCTCAAGACACCTCCTCAAGCTTTGATAACTGAAAATTAGGGTTTGAGATTGCACAAGGATAATTGAACTTTTAATTCCTCACATGACTTTCATGGATCATTATGGACCCTCAAGATTGCTCATGTCAAGTTTCAAGTCTTGGATCACATTTTTGCTTAGTAAATTGATCAGTCGACCTAAAAATCAGTTGTATTGGGGAAAAAGTCAATTGTGGTCAATTTACAGTCAAACTTAATAAATTTGTGGTCCATGTAAAAATTATGAACTCATATATGTCATTTGATTAAGTTTGGACCACAATTCCTCAAGAAATTTGATCAGATCATCAAAAGGGCAAAATGGTCAAAATTAAGGTTTTGATTGAGAAAGGGCAATTTCTGATTTTTGACCTAAAAAATGGTTAATTGGTTTGAAACATGATCTCAAGGTTTCAAATGCATCATTTTTACCTAATTATTTGACTAAAAACTTCCCTCAAGATCAATTGATTGATAGTTGATTTTCAGTCAATTGATCAAAAGTCAACTGCACACTGAAAAGTCAAACTTTGACTTTTTGGTCAAAATCAAGTGTCAAAGATCACAATTCATCAAAACATGTCAAAATATGAAACTTGTTCAGCAAGAAATCAAAAAGTCAATATTTCATTTTGAAAAGTCAAAATTTCCTTAGAAATTTTTCTAAGTGTTGAAAACTTCATATTTTTTCACAATTTTGAGTCAATTTTTCACCATGATGCAAGATGATTCAAAGGAAACTTTCAACATGAAAGTTGTAGATCTCAATAAGATCTAAAACATTTATAAACACAAATCCTCCTAGAAATGCTTGGATTTCAAGTTATTAATCCATGAAATCATGTTCATAAAACTAAAACACTTAGTGAAATTTTGAGCATTTTGTCAGGATTTTGACCTAACTTTTGGGCCAAGTTTCACATAGTTCAATTGGATTTTGCAAAAGTGATTCAAATATGGGTTGTAGAGCACATTAAAAGCTTTCTAAAATGTCGAAGAACTCCTTGAGATCATGTTTGAGCAAGGAGAATCGAAGGCATGAAGTTGGCATTTCATTCTTGAATTATAGGTCATTTCCATGATGAACAAGAATTCAAATCCATGCTAGGCTGCACTATCTTTGCTTTTGCAGACCTCAAACTTGCTTGGCACTCTATAATTAATGTTTTGCACGGCTGCTAGTGGCTTTAATCCAAGCATTCAATGCATTGCCCATGCTTAATAACATTTTAGGAAGAAAGTGCACATTGCCATTTTGGAAAAGTAGCTTTTGTGCATAAAACCAATTCTTGAGCTTTGCACTTGTTCCTTCTGATCACACACAACCTATAATCCAAAAGAAACTTGTCTAAAGCCTCTTTGAACTTAGGTCATGCTTGTACTATGCCTTGAAACCATATTTCCACTTTTCTTCAAAATCAAGTAACATAGCCATAAGTCTATATCTTGTGCTTCTGACCTCCTGAAGTGCTCTAATATTTTCCGTACATATGTACAAGTTGTCTACAAGCTAACACACGAATACACAAGCTCCGAAACTCACCAAAACTCAGAACTGCATCTCAGACCTCCATTGTTGCATATTCTGGCCATAAATCCCAAAATCAAAAACTACTCGTGCGTTTCTTGGCCTTTTGCTTCCAAAAGCTTCCAAACATCATACATAAGCAATCCTTGTCCCTGTTACACGACTGTAACACCATATTCACCCATTTCCAAGTTCAAAAACAGAGCATCACAGTTGGACTTCTCCAGGCCATTCCAGCCACCTTCAGCTCAAGCCTACCATTGCATTATCTTCCTAGAGGTCCAAGGAAGCTAACCTGATCATCACCATCACTTGAAAAAAGCTCAAACTCATTTCACGATTTCCAGTTTTGAGGTATTTTTCTTGAACTTTTATCTCATTATTTAGGCATTGTTAGGCTTGCATTTGTGAAGATAGAATGTAGATATCATTGCCCTGAAACTATACATGTCCATAGATTTCATTTATGTTGCTTAAGCATGGAGAATTTTGAGTTTGAACTTGCTGGAACGTATAGGTCAGAATTTGGTACTTTCCTAAATTCATCCTTATCTTTGAATGTTAGCTTAACTTAGTTATATGGTTGGATTCGTGTTGGAAAAATGCACAAGTTTCATGTTTACATTTTTGAAAATGGTTGAGGAATAAGCAAGTTTGAAATCCTTTGGCTGGAGGTTGAAGATGAAGTACAGTCAGGGCCAAATTTGTGTTATGTATTTATTATTGTACACAAGTTAACGGATGTATCACCACCCCAGTGGTTAAAGCGTGCGCCTGTAACCAGAGGGACCTGGGTTCGAGCCCCAGTGGTACCCTTTTGGTTCTTTTTTATATTTTCTTTTTTTTTCTTGTTAGCAGGCGTTGGGCTTCCCTTGTCGGGCTTGGCATTTTTACTCATTTTATACCCCCCTGATTATGTTCATACCCCCTGACCCATTTATTTCTTTATTTCCTTTTTTTGTTTTATTTTATTTTCATATTTTCTTTTATTATCTTTGTTATTATTATTATTAATATTATCATTATTATTAATAAAAAATCCAAAAATAGTTATTTTATTATTTTTACACTCATTTATATTTTATTTCTCTTTATAAAAACTAAAAAGAACAAAAACAATTTTCTTAATAAATTAATTTCTTTTTCTTGATTAATATTTAGATAATTAGGTTTAATTATTATATTATATTAAATTATTTTCTTGTAAATTAAAATTAATTTATAACTTAGGTTTATTTTAATTAATTTTTTATATACTATATTTTTTTTAATTTAAAATCTTTCATAAAAAATCCTAAAAATACTTTTTGATTTAATTTCTTTCTTAATTAGTTTTATCTAATTTTCACTAATCATTTTCTTAATTAGGTTGAGCCCCTTTCATAAAAATCAAACAAAGGTCCATTTCCTTTCCAATTACATACTTGTATATTTATTCGTTTTTGTATATTATTTATTCAATTATTTTGTACAATATTCAATATGGTAGTAATATCTAATTTGATTTAACTTTCTTGCAAAATACACCATTTGTAAATTTGTACACCCCATCCCCTAATGATGTAATAGTTTAGTATTTTTATTATCCATAATTTAATGCTTTATATATAAATGCTAGTAAATCAGGATTTGTATGGAAAGACTAAAATCACTGATTAGCAAACCCTAATCAAGACAAAACAATGCATGTAAATCAACACACTTGCACACTTACACCCTTAGGGTAAATTCACTTTGTTTCCTTAAAATGGTCATGTTATGCATGTGGGGCATCTTAGCAAAAACAAATCAAAATACAAGATCATACTCCCTCGATGATGCTACAAATGTTGCCTTATGAATGATCTTAGTCCCTCAAAGAAAATGCTAAGATATCTTACAATATTGCTATTCATGACTGTTGTACCCCAAAATTTGCCCTCCCATATTCTTCAAAATTTGCAAAGAGCATGCTTCAAAATTCCCCAAGGGTTGCACACTTCAAGGGCCTCCTAACAGTCAAAAACTAGGGTTTTGGTTCTGACAAAGAAAATGAAGTTTCCAAGGGTCCAATCAAGTCCCACATGCCTACAAACATGATCAAGCATCCTCATACCAAGTTTCAAGACTTACAGCACAAAATTGCACAGTCAAAAACCCTAATTGCCCTACAGTCAACTACAGGGGCAAAATGGTCATTTGACAGTCAAAAGTTCAAATTTTTGGTCAACATCTCATTTTGAAGCCACAAACATCATTTGATCAATGCTTGATCATGATTCTCAAAGTATGGCTCAAAAAGTCTCAAGATGCAAAAGTTTCCATATTTGGACAGTTGAAAAAGTCAACTGTAACTTGACCAAGGCATAACTTCCACATGGTTTATCATAAAAATTCCATCCAAAGCTCATTTTGAAGAGAAAGACATTTCCTACAACTCCTCTTCACACTTCAAGTCCAAGAAATGCTCTCACAAAAAGTTATCAATTTTAACATTATAGGTCATTTTCAAAAGTCAACAAAAAGGGACTTTAAGTCAAAGACCATAACTTGATATTGTTAAATCAAAATGACATGGGACAAAAGGCATTGGTTAGAGGACTTCAAGACCTTTCCAAAATGTCCAAGAACAAGATCAAAGCTTAAAAATTGAGCAATATATGCCTTGTGGAAGTTGGGAAATCTTTGGGTATTTTGAAAAGTCAACTTTGCTTCAAATGCCTTAAAATTGCTAATGGGCCACATTTTCTTCCAAGATTCATCATCCAAAGCATATGCACGACCATTTGGCCCAAAGGGGATTTATTCATCATTTTTATTTATTTATTTGAATTTTTAATTACTATTAATTCATTTAATAAAATAAAATATGGGAAAAATACTCATCCATGTGTTTTAAATCTTTTTGTGCATGGAATGCCTTCAAGATTTCGTGCCCTATCTAATATGGAAAGAATCAAGGTGATTTGATCATGATTGGCACCAAAAACACATGAAAAGATTGAAAAAATATATCATTTAAAATCCAATATTTGATTCATGATTGCATTGATCTTTTGACTCAACATTTAACCCTAATCCATCCCATACTTATACTGATCAAAACCTAATGCACAAAGACCTCTAAGCTGCGCCCAAAACCATAAGTAAACTTGGCACTTTTTCAAGAAAACTTCAAAACTGAAAACACGATTCCAAAGCATTTCAAGGCAAGAAAACTATCCCATTGCATTCCTGAGGCTTCAAGGAACGTTTCTGAATCAAAACCAGTGGTTCTAACGCAAGGAGTTGGTAGAACGACCGTGTCCTGTTCATGATTTTTTTCATATTCATGTATCATGATTCATGCATTATTTTTAATTTTTAATGTTTGATTTGTGTTAGTTGATTCATTCTGAAGCTAACCATGTATTTTAATTGAGTTTTTGTGCATCATACGCGAAATCACCATTGAAGCTCGCTAGGGTTTCCAAACTGCAAAATTGGGGCTTTACGTTTAAAGAAAAATTAAGACACGAGACTTGTACCATTAGAACCAGGAGCTTCAAACGAACTCAATGCTTAGGTCGCGCCTAATTTCTGATCAAAGACGGTCTAATCGCTATTTTTCCATGTGTCATGTAGTGGGGGTTTAAAACCCCCGCAATCTTGTTTTATATTTTCAGGTCAAAAGCAAACCAACGAAGAAGAAGGCATGCTGTCTCAACGCCATTGGGTTATTCAAACTTTAGCGCGTTTTTTGAGTTAACATCATTAGCAGGTTTTGTTTTATGTATTATTTATTGTCCATTAATATTACAAAGAAAGCAAGTGGCACAGTTGGTTAGTGCGTTGTCACATAAGCACTGGGACCTGGGTTCGATTCCCAGGTCCCCTCACTTCCTTAATATATTTTGTTCCCATGAGATTCTATGCAGCTTGCTTCCTGAAGACCACCATGCGCTCCACGCTCCAACACGCCACTTGTCCCACTGCATCCATCCAGTGGCCAGGATTCAAAGTCTATGGTATGTCTCAGTCAACATGCCACACGCTTCCAGGAAAAGTCAAAAGAGGCCTTCCACAAATGGGCCTGATTGCTACCAGCATACCTCCAAGTTGGGACAACAAACCCCCCATTGTTTGCTTTCTTTCACTCTTTTTTTATTTTTATTTGTTTAATTTAGTTTTGATTTAATTCTCCAAATTATTTTCACAAAACACAAAAAATATAAAAAAATCAGAAAGTCACAAAATAAAATATATTTTATTTTGATATCTTTGTAAATAAATTGTATCAATTAATTTAGTTTTTAAATTCTAGGATTAATTTTAACATTTTCTTAATAAACTAAAAAAAAAAATTGTAGAATTAGGGTTTTGATTATTTTTATCCTTTTGCCTTTTTCACCATATTAATTATTAGTTATTATTTTTGTAAATAAAATTGTATTAAATAATTAGGTTAATTCTAGGTTTAACTTTAACATGTTTTTTTTAATAAATTAAAAATAGCTAGAATTAGGTTTTAAATTCCATTAATTCTTATTAAAAATCCATAAATACAAAAAACTCTAAAAAATCTTTTCTTTTTATTTTAATTTAATTAATTTTTTAATCGTAATTTAATTTCATTAAAAAGGGTCCAATGCCCTCGCTTTCGATTATTAGTTCGTTTCGCGCATTTAGTTCCTTTCTTATAATATTCATGTAATTCTCCCAAAGCCATGTAAATTAGACATTTATATTTTTCGCACTTTATTTTATCTCAAATCGGGTCCTGGATTAAATTTGGCGATGTGGACCCGCGCCTTTGTAATAGCGTAGGAATTTTAATTCTTGCATCTTTTAAACTGTTAACTATTGCATGAAAGAATGAATGTCAAAATAAAAGCAACGCGTAGATCACCCACGACATGAACAAGATAAATGCAAATGAACATGACACACAAATCACACACCACCCCTAGGGTACGCCTCACTGTTGCCTTGCCCCTCGAACGGTGATCGTCGAGTAGAGGATGTTTTAGTAAGTCCTCATGATCCGGGAACCTGGCATGAGGGTAGCTTCTAAGGTATCTTCCTATTGCTATGGTGATCACCATGTCCCGAACCTTCGAATTGACCCGAACACCTCCAACGGTGGTGCTACCTACCTCTCAATGGTGGGATGGCACTACCTTAAGGACATTTACACAGACTAATTCCTTAGGGTAGGTAGATGACTCGTAGATACTTGCTCTAATTTCAAAACAAATCAAAAATACTTTTCACACCGACACCTTTTCAAAAAGCTTTCGAAAGCAATTTTTCAAACACTCTTGAGGACCGATACAAGAGTCGAACTGAAATTTTCAAAGAAACTTTTAAAACCCACAGTTGAAAAGCAAACAAACCATTTTTTTGAAAACACAAATGAGCAAGTATCTAAGAGCCCATGGATAACCATGGATAGAAAGGGTGCTAACACCTTCCCTTTCTATAATCTACCTCCCGAACCGAGAGCAATCTCTATAAGGAATTTTTCTGTGCTTTTGTCCTTTCCATTTGGAGAAAATAAAAGACGGTGGCGACTCTTGCTTCCGCGACATTTCGCGAACCAGCGTTAAACAGTCAGTTCCAGATCCACCGATCACAGAACTGGCGACTCTGCTGGGGACCTTTTTATAAAGTGAGGTGTACCTTAGGATTAGTTTATAACTGTGTTTTCAATTGTATTGATTTGCTTGCTTTAAATTATGGGACTGTCTTGGGAGTTCTATAGATCCTAACCTGGATCTGGGGATACCTTCTTAGAAAGTAGCAACAAGGCTGTGAGGGAACTGTGCAGGGTATACCGACATGGTTGAAACAGTCTGCTACGTTGATGTGGCACTTTGGTGTGTACCGGTAACCCTTGAGTTCAGTCAAGGAGAGTACGGGGCCTCCGCGTGGTGTCGTGAAGCATCAACAGACCTTAGGAACCTTAATTGAACTATCTTGGCCTCTTTAGGGTAGTGAGATAACTGACTTTGGTGCAGTCTGAGGTTGGTTGATACTCGATACTACACTCAATTGAGGGTTGCTTTCCTGGAATATTTCGGTCGCCAGTTCAGTGGCTAAATCGAAACGATGAACAATGAAAGCAATCCCGTGATATTGGGACCCTTAGAACCCGGTTACTTCTAATAGGACAGGTTGAACCCACCAACTTCAAGAGGGTAATACCCAAACCCCATGCTGGCCTAAAATCTAAGGGCTTGTCTTGTGTGACTTGTGTGCCTTACATGTTTGCCTTTGTAAATATCTGTGGTGTGTTTAATCATAGCATCATGACATCATCCAGCATCATATGCATTGACTAACCATTTCAGGGGTTCGAATCTTCATCTTTGTTCTTGTTTTGTAGGACATGGAAACTGTTCGCAGAAAGACAATTCAAATCATCCTTGTAAGGATCCCTCCTTAGCTTAAAGAGCTTATATCCAGGATTCCCGAAAGCTCTTCATTCAGTGAAAGACATGGAAGACTCATCAGCTTGGTCAATACCAACATTGAGGAAGATATGATAAAGGTCCTGTTCCAATTCTTTGACCCTCTGCATCACTGTTTCACTTTCCTGGATTATCAGCTGGTACCTACATTGGAGGAGTTCTCCCGGCTTCTGAAGATCCCTATCCTTGATCAACTACCCTACAACGGTACGGAAAAGGAACCCAAGCTTGAAGAGATTGCTAAAGCCTTACACCTACAATCATCTAACCTCAAGGGACATTGGGAAGTTAGAAGTGGTATCAAAGGGTTCTTAGCCAGGTTTCTGTTTGAAAAGGCCCATGAATGTTGGAACTCCCTTGACTTACAAGCTTTTGAAGAAGTTGTGGCCCTCCTTGTCTATGGTTTGGTGTTGTTCCCTAACCCAGATCAGCTTCTAGATATCAGTGCTGTCCAGATCTTTATGTCCAGGAATCCTATACCTACGTTGCTGGGGGACATCCTTCACTCATGTTACACTCGAACCATGAGAAAAAGAGGTGTCCTTATGTGTTCCACTCCTCTCCTGGGAAGGTGGTTTATTTCGCACCTTCCACAATCAGTTTTGAAGAACGAGCGGGGTTTGAGATGGTCACAACGGTTGATGACTCTTACACATACAGATATACATTGGTGTCCTCGGTCCAGAGAGGATGTCACTATCATTGATCGTTGCGGGGAGTACCCTAATGTTCCTTTACTTGGAATCAGAGGAGGTATTACTTACAACCCATGCCTGGCTTGGAGACAGTTTGGTTATGCTCGGAGGGATGGTCCT
Organism: Vicia faba; assembly: GCA_948472305.1. NCBI lineage: Eukaryota > Viridiplantae > Streptophyta > Magnoliopsida > Fabales > Fabaceae > Vicia > Vicia faba. The sequence continues at coordinate 1,273,652,118 of OX451738.1, forward strand.
CATGACATGTTAATTCCTGACATAGTTTTTGACTTCGACAACGATGCACAAGGACTTCGCCAGAGATTTATCAGAGCCTGGAGGGTGCCAAGTAGGATAGACAGCAAGACACTGGGGCACAGGAACTCCATCCCATTGGAACCTTATCTCAAGTGGGTACGCGCCCGCTCCCAGCAGTTAGTGATGCCATATCCTCATATGCTCCCTGTGATCAAAGAGCCAGTCTTGGAAGGAGAAGTGTCCTACACCATTCGGCATCCTGACATGCCCACGTCCTGGGAAGAGATGCAGAAGAGCTGGATCCAGCTTAAGGAAGAACGGAATTCTCTTGAGACCAGTCTACATGCTAGTGAAAAGAAGGTCCTGGAGCTCACCCGCCTATTGCATGAGGAGAGGAATCTCAACACCTACATAGCTCCAAAGAGGATGCGTAGTGTCTTTTGGGATTGATTTGCTTTGTAATTTGTGCCCATGAGGCTTTGATGTACTGAACAATTATTTCCTTAATGATAACGTGTGTTCCTTTTTGTCTACAACAAATTTGAACTTTCGAACCCTTGGATGCATTGCATAAACACATATCATTCATCATGTGCATAGCAGGTTTTCTTCTTTTCAGGTTACTTACCGTTCTTCGCTGTTTATTTCAGCATCATGAATCCTGACTCATCATCAACCGAGATGTCCATCAAGGCTCTTCAGGCGTAGAATGCGCAATTTTAGGAACTAATCATGGGTTTGGCTCAGGGCCAAGAAGAGCTGAAGGCTCTGCTCCTGAAGAAGGAGAAGAAGAAGAAGAAGAGAACTGTTCTTTTCAACTCGGGCCGAAGGTTTGGCAACACTCTGCAGAATGAAGAGGCTGGTTCTTCTATAGGCAAGAGCAGTCCCCAAGGGGGAAAAGGTCCTAGTCCGGTAGTCTCTGACAACGAGACTGATTTCGATGAGGAACAGTATCCTCCTGCTGAAGACCGGTATAAGCAGTTGGAAGACAGACTGAATGCTATGGAGATCCAACAAGTGCCTGGGCTGGATTTTGGAGATTTGGGCTTATCTACTGGTGTGATCATTCCTCATAAGTTCAAAGCACCATCTTTCACCAAGTATGACGGGGCGTCTTGTCCCAAGCTACATCTCAGATCCTACGTGCGGAAGATTCAACCGTACTCGGTGGACAAGAACTTGTGGATCCACTTCTTCCAGGAGAGTCTTTCAGGGACTCATCTCGAATGGTTCTATCAGCTGGATGGGACCAAGGTTCGTAACTGGGAGGAGTTGGCTACTGCTTTTTATAAGCAGTATCAATATAATGCCGACCTTGCTCCTACGCGTACCCAACTCCAGGGTATGTCGCTAGGGTCAAGCGAAGGTTTTAAAGAGTACGCACATAAGTGGAGGGATCTGGCTGGCAGGGTGCAGCCTCCGTTGACTGACCGGGAGTTGGTAGACATGTTCCTGGGGACCCTATCTGGGCCATTTTTCAACCATCTCATCGGTAACTCATCTGCAGGGTTTACTGATCTTATTCTGACTGGATAGAGAATAGAGACTGGGATGAAGTCCGATAAAATTCAGAAGGGTGCATCTGCAAGTTCTGAGAAGAAGCCCTTTAAGAAGGAGGCCAGTGTTGTATATGGGTCTAGAAGGCAAGAGAAACCTGAGCGCCGCCAATCTGTCAACGCGGTGATGATTGCTAAGCCTGCTGCCGCTCCTCGGCAAACCAATCCTCAAAGGGCTGAAAGACCCAGAAGGGAGTTTACCCGTTTGAGTATGACTTTATCTCAAATCTTGCTGCAGTTACTATCCACCAACTTAGTGACTGTCAGGGAGGCCCCGAAAGTTGTGAACACTGCCTCCCCCAAATACAATCCAAATGCCCGCTGTGCTTATCACTCTGATAGCCCGGGGCATTCCACTGATGACTGTTGGGCCTTAAGGAATAAGGTGCAAGACCTTATTGACGCACAAGAGATACAGTTTGAAGCGCCTGAGAGGCCAAATGTGGTGACTGCTCCTATGCCCCAGCATGGAGTAAATGCCGTTGATGAAGATGTATATGATGTTTCTGTGAATGATGTAGCTACTCCCTTAATGACTGTCAAGAGGAACCTACTGCTGGCCGATTTATTTCCGGGTTGTAGTGAGGGTTGCCTTTTCTGTGCTGTTTCCCTTTCTGGTTGTCCTTTGCTGAAGTTGGGCATCCAAAGCCTAATGGACAGCAAAGAGATTTTGTTCAAGAAGACTGCTGTTCAGTTGGTTCCGGTAGAAGAAGTTTCTGTTGTTACAATCTTTAATAATCCGATCAAGGCTCTCCCAAGAAAGCCAGTTCAAATCATGACTGTCGCACCTGTTGTTATTACTGTTCCGGGGCCTCTCCCCTACGAATCTGATAAGGCTGTCCCCTGGCACTATGGGGCAGACGTGTATGTGCATGGAATCAAGCAAGAGTTCAATACTGGCACCAGCATCAGCAATATCACTGGTCCAGCCAAGGTTACCCGCAGTGGCAGGCTCTTCTCGCCTGACATTGCACCATCAGCTATTCGAAGACCCCTCACTATAACACCTGCAAGTGTACCTGTTCCCAGTTCTGATCAAGTTGTTTCCCCTGCTGCCGAGTCATCTAACGCTCGGGGAAAATGGATTGAAGATGAGCCTGCCCGAATGGAGGCGCCAAAATCTGTGACTGCTGAGGCCTCCCAACAAGAGATGGAGGAAATTCTGAAAATAATCAAGAGAGTGACTTTAATGTTGTCGAGCAGCTGGGGCATACGCCCTCCAAGATCTCCATGCTCTCCTTGCTCCTGTGCTCAGAGGCCCATGCTAAGGCCTTGATTTCATTTCTCAAGACGGCCCATGTGCCACAGGAGACATCTACAGTCCAGTTTACTGATTGCATAGCAAATCTGACAGCGGACAATGGTTTGGGTTTCTCGGATGCTGACCTTACTGCTAAGGGAAGAGACCACAATGATGCCCTGCATGTCTCTATTGAATGCAGGGGCACTACTCTTGCGCACGTGTTGGTGGACACTGGCTCTTCCCTAAATGTGCTACCCAAGAAAGCCTTAGACCGTTTGGATTGTGAAGGCCTGGAGCTGAAACCTAGCAATATTATCGTCAGAGCCTTTGACGGTTCCAAGAGGATGGTTCATGGAGAGGTAGACATTCCTATCCGGGTGGGTTCTCAGTTGTTCGACTCTACTTTCTATGTGATGGATATCCGTCCATCATATTCTTGTCTACTGGGTCGACCTTGGATCCACAAAGCTGGGGCAGTGACCTCTACCTTGCACCAGAAGCTAAAATACCCTGTCAGAGGGAAGATTGTCACTGTGCAGGGAGAGGAGGAGTATATGGTGAGCCATTTGAATTCCTTCAGGTATATTGAGATGGACGGGGAGTTTATTGAAACCCCCTTTCAGTATTTCGAAGAGGTACCTCCAACTTTAGCAGCAGCAGAAACAGTGGTCGAAGAGGATGTTCCTTTGAAGATGGCTTCCTTGAAGGATGCCCGGGCTGTGATCAAGAAAGGTGGATGTGCTAACTGGGGCAGGCTCCCTGATTTTACACAGAAAACTGACAAGTTCGGACTGGGTTTTACTGCAGAGGGTCAGAAGGCTATGTGCAAGGCAAAGACCAGAAGATCTCCTGTACTCATTACCAATCCAGGAGTGAATGTTGTGGGAGATGAAGATGAAGTGGGAGAGTCAGAGTTCAATAGCTGGATCTACCCGACAACTGATGGCGGATTGACCAATTGGATTGCCAAAGATCATACTCCTGTTACTTTTGTTACGCAGTAATAAACTTCTTTGTTTTGTTATCTGTAATAAACAATTAAAAACTTTATGGCCCGGTGTCTTACCCGGGGCACCGTTGGCTTCATTTGTGAGGGCATTAAATTGTCATTTCATATATCATGAATAAAAATCTTGGACGTTTTCTCGCATTTCAAATCTTATGCTCCTTTTCTTTCCTTCCTTTCTTTATATATTACAAAACAGCTGTATTTACACACACTCACTCATACAGGTTTCAATCCACTCTGGATCTCACTGGTAACGACTCTGCTACTGCCAGTTATGACTTCGAAAATCCGATCAACTTAGCCGAAGACGAAGGTGAAGATGATTGCGAAGTTCCTGGCGAGCTTGCAAGACTGTTGCTCCAGGAAGAGAGGGCAATTCAACCACATGAAGAGCCAGTGGAAACAATAAATCTGGGTACTGAGACAGACAGAAAGGAGGTAAAGATTGGTGCCAACATAGAGCTCAGCGTGAAGCAACGGTTGACTCAGATGCTACATGATTATATGGAGATCTTTGCCTGGTCCTACGAAGACATGCCCGGGTTGGATACCGATATTGTGGTCCATCATTTGCCTATTAAGGAAGACTGCCCTCCGGTTAAGCAAAAGGTCTGTCGTATGCGTCCAGAGATGTCTGAGAAGATCAAAGCCGAGGTTATGAAACAGTTTGATGCTGGGTTCCTTGCAGTGACTTCTTACCCTCAGTGGGTTGCTAATGTGGTGCCGGTACCAAAGAAGGATGGAAAGGTCAGAATGTGTGTCGACTACAGGGATCTGAACAGGGCCAGCCCCAAAGATGACTTCCCTCTACCTCACATTGATGTCCTTGTTGACAATACTGCTCAGCACAAAGTGTTCTCTTTCATGGATGGTTTTTCAGGTTATAATCAGATCAAGATGGCACCTGAAGACATGGAAAAGACTACCTTTGTTACACAGTGGGGCACCTTCTGCTACAAGGTCATGCCTTTTGGACTGAAAAATGCTGGGGCAACCTACCAACGTGCCATGGTTGCTTTATTTCATGACATGATCCATCATGAGATAGAAGTGTATGTTAACGACATGATCGCAAGGTCCCATACTAAGGAAGAGCACCTAGATCATCTGCAGAAATTGTTTGACCGTCTGAAGTTGTACAAGCTGAGGTTGAATCCGAACAAGTGCACCTTCGGGGTAAGATCTGGAAAGTTGCTAGGCTTCGTTGTAAGTGACAAGGGTATTCAAGTGGACCCTGCCAAGGTTAAAGCTATTCAAGAGATGCCAGTTCCTAAGACAGAGAAAGAGGTCAGAGGATTTTTAGGACGCCTGAATTACATTGCTCGATTCATCTCACACCTGACTGCTACCTGTGAGCCAATCTTCAAGCTGCTGAAGAAAGATCAGGTAGTACGTTGGAATGATGAATGTCAGGCTGCTTTTGACAGAATCAAGGAGTATCTCCAAGAACCACCCATCCTTATGCCACCGGTTGAGGGGAGACCTCTGATACTATACCTGACAGTACTTGACAACTCAATGAGGTGTGTGCTGGGGCAGCATGACGAGTCTGGCCGAAAAGAGCATGCCATTTATTACCTTAGCAAAAAGTTTACCGACTGTGAGACCCGATACTCACTGCTTGAGAAAACTTGCTGCGCTTTGGTATGGGCTGCTCGCCGGCTGAGACAGTATATGCTGACTCACACTACCTTGTTGATCTCACTATAAAGTACATATTTGAAAAGCCTGCTCTGTCTAGGAGAATAGCAAGATGGCAAATGATCTTGACAGAATATGACATTCAATACACGACTCAAAAATCCATCAAGGGAAGTGTATTGGCAGACCACTTGGCACATCAGGCCGTAGACGACTATCAGTCAATGAACTTCGAGTTTCCGGACGAGAGCATCATGATAGTGACTGATTGTGAAGTACTTGGACCGGATGAAGGACCTGAGGAAGGATCCCGATGGTCTATGCACTTTGACGGAGCCTCCAACGCTTTGGGTAACGGTGTCGGTGCTGTGATCATATCCCCTCAGGGAACTCATACTCCATTGACTGCCCGGCTATGTTTCAACTGCACCAACAACATGGCGGAGTATGAGGCATGCATCATGGGTCTCCAAGCTGCGATCGACTTAAGGATCAAGTTTCTGAGTGTCTTCGGAGATTCCGCTCTCGTGATCAATCAGATCAAAGGAGAGTGGGATACGAAACATCCGAATCTTATTCCTTACAGAGAATGTGTGTTTACATTGATCCCCCACTTCACAAAGATAACCTTTGAACATTTTCCGAGAGAGGAGAATCAGCTGGCGGACGCGTTAGCTACAATGTCTTCTATGTTCAAGGTCAAATGGGATAATGAGGCTCCCCGGATCATCATCTGGAAACTGGACGAACTGGCATACTGTTGTGATCTCGAGACTGAATTGGTGACTGAGAAGCCTTGGTACCATGAGGTGAAGAGATATTTGGAAGCTCAGGAATATCCTGAAGGTGCCTCTGTCAATGATAAGAAGTTTCTGAGAAGGTTCGCAGCGAAATTCTTCCTTAGCAATGGCATCCTGTATAAGCGAAACCATGATTCTACTTTACTGCGTTGTGTGGATAAGACAGAAGCAGAAAGGATCATGGAAGAGTTACATGAAGGGGCCTTCGGAACACATTCCAGTGGACACACTATGGAAAAGAAGATCCTTCGGGCAGGGTATTTCTGGTCCACCATGGAAGCCGACTGCTACCAACATTCCCGGACATGCCATAAATGCCAGATATATGCAGACAAGGTGCATGTTCCTCCAGTTCCTCTAAATGTCCTGACAGCGCCTTGGCCGTTTGCAATGTGGGGCATAGACATGATCGGTGAAATTAAACCTACGGCATCCAATGGGCATCGCTTCATCCTGGTAGCGATTGATTATTTCACGAAGTGGGTCGAAGCAGCTTCCTACGCTACAGTAACCAAGACTGTTGTGGCACGGTTCATTCGGCATAATCTGATCTGTCGATACGGTGTCCCTAAGAGAATTATTACAGACAATGGTACCAATCTCAATAACAAGATGATCACTGAGCTTTGCGAGCAGTTTAAGATACAGCACCATAACTCTTCTCCTTACAGACCGAAGATGAATGAGGCTGTAGAAGCAGCAAATAAAAATATCAAGAAAATCGTGCAGAAGATGACAGTGACTTATAAAGATTGGCACGAGATGTTACCGTTCGCTCTACATGGGTACCGTACCTCAGCCAGGACGTCAACCGGGGCAACTCCTTTCTCCTTGGTCTACGGCATGGAGGCAGTCTTACCGATCGAAGTGCAAATACCCTCTCTCCGGATAATGAAGGATGCAGATCTGAGTGAAGATGATTGGATCCAGACACGACTTGATCAGTTAAACCTTATTGATGAAAAGAGACTTGCTGCTATTTGTCATGGTCAGACGTATCAGAAACGGATGATCAGGGCATTTAACAAAAAGGTCAGACCACAGGAATATCAAGTTGGGGATCTGGTAATCAAGCGAATCATCCTTCCTCAGAGTGATCCAAGGGGAAAATGGACCCCTACGTACGAAGGGCCATTTGTGGTTAAACATGTGTTCTCAGGAGGAGCCATGATTTTAACCAACATGGATGGTGACGACCTTCCTCACCCCGCTAATGCAGACATAGTAAAAAGATACTACGCATGAAAAAGACCCGCTAGGTTGACATACCTAGGAAAAAATTAGGGCTTCCCGGCGAACCAAAAGGGTTCGGGCAAAATGAAGGGATGAAATGAAAAAAATATGTACACCCGGCAAGTCGAAAACCTGAAAAGGCGGCTTGGGCAAAAATGGGTATCCCGGTGGACTGAAAACCCGAAAGGGCGGTCCAGGCAAAAGTTAGGGATAACGCGTAATACTATGTCTCATTGGTCACTTTGCATCCAGAATCCGGTATCTACATCAAGTTCAGACGGCATTGATCAGTCAGCTTCATCTTCAACCAAGGTCATCAAGTGATGAGACGCTCGGAGATATAAAGGCAATAGCAGAGTTGAAACCCAGTGGGATCATTCATTTTACACAGCTGTCTTATTTTCTCTTGTACAAATTTGTATAAACTCTTTTGTTCGGCAGTGTTCTCTTACTAGGACGTCAGCCTCCTGTACATAAAACGCCTATTTACAGGCAAATTCAAAAATCAATATAAATTCACTTTTCAGCTAAAATTGCCAATTGTTTTTCCTTTTTTGTTTTGTTTTGCGAAGAACGTCCAAGGTTCAATTTGTGATATATGTATTGACAATAATTTGCTAACTCATGAATATTTGCATACGAAACAAAGGGTTAATTACAGGTAACATTAGAAACAGGGGCAATAAAGAGTTGTCTAAGCGATCTAATTGTTCTGTCCTCCAAGGTACCAAGGTAGGTTCAGCTAAAGAACATAACCAGATACCTTAATTCCCTAGAGAGTGAGCCAGCAAGTCAGTGTACTCTCCCCAAGCTATATTATCAAACCTTAAGGAAGTTGGGTAGCCTCCAACAGATCTCAATATTCCCCAGCAACATACAAACATTTTTAACAAGCACCCCCGACAGTCTTAACCTAAAGATTGTTCCCCGGCGGTATATCAAACATTCAGTGGAGTCACTTCCCCCAATACAGTTCAAAACTTCCCCAGGAGAGTCCAATCCAGTTTCCCCAGGAAAGTAGGAATCCATCTCCCCAAGCAGTAAGCTTATCCCCAGTAGATTCTGGAAGCTTACCCCCGCAGGGCACGAACGCGTCTCCCGGCTTTATTCAAAGAGTTATTTCCCTACCAGCTTATAACTGGGTTATCCTCAGCCAAAAGCCACGGAAAGATCGTCCTCGGCGAAGTCTTCTTATCCCCAGCGAAGTCTATTAGCACTTCCAACAACAACGGTATCCCCAACGAAGTTACCATCAACATTTCAGCAAGGTACCTCTTTCCCCACAGAGTATTGCTTCCCAGCAAGATCGCTAGAGTAATTTTCTCCCCGCAGAGTAATCCATTCGCCAAGCTTATTCCCCAACGGAGTTATCTTCTCCTACCAGTATTCTTGCAACTATCATCCCCAGCGGAAGCAAAGATCTATTCTTCAACATCAGCCCAGAAGTGACTTCCCAGCACCCGTCAAGGATTTACTTTCCTGGATGAAAAGATACATTCATAAACATCACATCTTCATACATTATAGCATGCATATACGCATCATATCTTACAAATCTCATTTATGTTGAGAACATCATTGCTTGATCCATATCATGCATTGCATATGACTGACCTTTACCTTTCAGGAAAGACCCAGTTAAGTTCTCAGATATTCAAGACCTAGACCGGTTCAGTTAAATCGACCCTAAGATTTTTCTGTTTCTTATCCAGTCAAAGGCCTTCTCTGGTTCAGTCAGATCGACCCTAAGATCTCCCTGATTCTTATCCAGTTGAAGACATTCCAAGACCTAGACCGGTTCAGTTAAATCGACCCTAAGATTTTTCTGTTTCTTATCCAGTCAAAGGCCTTCTCTGGTTCAGTCAGATCGACCCTAAGATCTCCCTGATTCTTATCCAGTTGAAGACATTCCAAGACCTAGACCGGTTCAGTTAAATCGACCCAAAGATTTTTCTGTTTCTTATCCAGTCAAAGGCCTTCTCTGGTTCAATCAGATCGACCCTAAGATCTCCCTGATTCTTATCCAGTTGAAGACATTCCAAGACCTAGACCGGTTCAGTTAAATCGACCCTAAGATTTTCCTGTTTCTTATCCAGTCAAAGGCCTTCTCTAGTCCAGTTAAATCGACCCCTAAAAGATTTTCCTAATAAAGACTCAGTAGAAGACATCCAAGATTCTCTCAGCGTTACTGTTGAGATAGTAATCGTCCCCAGATTCTCTCAGCGTTCCTGTTGGTCGAGATAGTAATCGTCCCCAGATTCTCTCAGCGTTCCTGTTGGTCGAGATAGTAATCGTCCCCAGATCCTCTCAGCGTTCCTGTTGAGGTAGTAATCGTCCAAGGTTCTCTCAGCGTCCCTGTTGAGGTTGAAGTCGCCCAAGGTTCTCTCAGCGTTCCTGTTGAGGTAGTAACCATCCCTGGTTCATTCATCACCTTTTTTGAAGCTCCAGACCCAATTCCTGTAACCAGTCAGGACGCATCTATGCAAAGAGTTTGAAGACCAGCCCCTGCAACAGGCCAGGTAATCATTTTTCTTTTTCAGGTACGCAAGTTCTCGCTAAGGAATCTCTTACGCGATCAACACCCAGATGGCATCTATAAGCCCATCCACCTATCCATCATCTCTTAGCATGGCATCTATAAGCCCATCATCCTATCCATCAATCTCCAAATGGCATCTATAAGCCCATTCCCATCATCACACTACTATGTGAGCGCAAATTTCTGGGCACTCTAGTGTTCAATCATCTTCCACCTTCGGATTACGAAAGGCACGTCAGCCAATCTACATCCTCAGGTCTAAGAAGATTGAACAGGGGCAACTGTTGTACCCCAAAATTTGCCCTCCCATATTCTTCAAAATTTGCAAAGAGCGTGCTTCAAAATTCCCCAAGGGTTGAACAGTTCAAGGGCCTCCTAACAGTCAAAAACTAGGGTTTTGGTTCTGACAAAGAAAATGAAGTTTCCAAGGGTCCAATCAAGTCCCACATTCCTACAAACATGATCAAGCATCTGTTTACCTTGGTTATTGGTAAACAACCGCTGATCCTCCAAATGGTTACTTATTTGGTTACTCGCAGGATCGATCAGATTGATCCTAGGACATAGGTTGATTGAGGTTTTGATTAAATTGGATATTGATTAAATGACAATGAAATAAAGAGGCTTTAAGTAAATTGCATGAAGAATTAGGCTTGGTAAAATAAACGAAGGTTTAAAGTAAAGGGCTTCGACAGGAATGTAAAGAAGAAATCAAGTAAATTTCTGGAAAAGTAAATGACTTTGATCAATAAAGTTGGTGTTTCACACATACATTTCTCAACAATTCTTTCTCACACACTGGGTACTCGAATCTACATGAGTGACTTTGTATAGAATTGTGAACACACGCGAGAAACTGCGTGACTACTACTATTTATACTAAAACATCCCAAGTAACCGTCGGGCAGTTACACTGCTTCGAGATGATTCCACTTGGCACGTTCTTAATGTTCGACGCCCCAGATCTTTGCACGTTGCCCTTGGTAACCGCTGGAAACCGTTTTCCCTCCAAACGTTTGAATTTCAAACCGTTCCACTATGAACCATCGAACACCTTCGTCGAGAAGCATCTTCGACGAGAAACAACTTCGACGTCGAAGGCAACCAACTTCTCCCTTGGAAGAAATCTTCTAAGTATTTTGCCATCTTTCGATGAGCATTTCGACGGACCTAGCTGGTCGAAAGCATCCTTCAGCTTTAATGGCTGTCATTAATGAAACAAGGGTGTCGAATTTAGGAGCCAACAAATTGCCCCCCAAGAATGCCTTATTTCGACTCTGAAAGAAAAAGGCATTCTTTGAAACGCCATTCGACACCTGTCTTCTCATGCTTAGTCACAAATTAAATTGTGCACTTTTTGTTGTCTTCTACCAACCACTGACAATCCCAAGAAAAACCATCATTTATCCGTACCTAAGACGTCACCTCAGTACGGAGTGCATTGTGCCAAACGTCATTTCAGAATTTGTCATTATGACAATTCCCAAAAACGAGGGCGCACGCTGCACCCCTCCATTTCTGCAGAACGGCTAAAACAACAGGGAGACGCCACGTGTCCCACTACTTCTGCAACATTAAATGGCATTTAATGTCCTCGGTTTTGGGGATTTTCCCCCACTACTATAAATAGCAGTAAGTACCCACTGTGGGACTTTTTACGCTATCTAGCTTTCAGACTTCTCCATTTTCATACAAACTTGTCAACTTTGCAAACCCTTTTTCTTCACTTCGTCTTCAACCTCACCATTAACAATGGCATTTGGTTCCTCCAATGCTCCTAGCGCCACCGTACCATCTGGAAACGTCAAACCTAGGGTGTTCTCGACCGCTCCAGTAGTAACTCCCACGGGCCAACGAAGGGTCCCTGAACCTCTAGACATCGTTGTTCGTGATGCTTACTCACGCCACCTTATGATCCCGGTTGGATATTCCAACCAGATCTTTGCTATGTCTGGCCCCTTGTACCCAAGTATTGCTGAGGCCATGAAGATCAAGAGTTATTTTCCGGTAGTTGAGAGACTCAAACCGGTTGCATGCGCCAAGAAAGATGCAGAGGATAATGAAGACCCTGCTAAAGAGAAAGTCGACCTCCGTTTCTTCAACAAAGGTGTTAGGGCTTTCAGGTCTGGCCCTAGCCTTACTCCTGATTACGTTGCTTGGCTAGAAAAAATGGAGAAACGCCAAGCTTCGACCTGGAAAGATATGGGGATTTTCGACCTGGTTATGTTGTCGAAGACAGGTCTGAACTATTCTCCAGAGATGTTGATAGCTTCTCTACTCTTCTGGGACTACTCCCACTTCACTTTCCATCTTCCCTGTGGGATGCTGACTCCTACACTCTTCGATGTGGCCGCTATCACTGGCCTTCGACCCACCGGGGACTACTTCGACCCGGAGGAGATGTCGGAGGATCAAATTGGATTCTCTGCCACAAAACCAACCTACACCACCTTCATCAATCACTACCACGACAGGTCGACAGATGCTGTGTCAGATGTCGAACACATTGCGTTTCTAGCCTTATGGCTGACACGCTTTGTGTTTTGCTCGAAGTCCTTACAGGTGACCAAGAAGATGGTCACTCTCGCCACTCAACTCCATCATGGCCAAAATATCTGTTTGGCAGAATTGATTTTGGCTAGCCTCTATGATTCGATTAGTAATGGAGCGACTCTTCTAAAGATTATCGAGAACAGGGCCAGTCTGCTGCTTGCTGGACCTTTTTGGCTGCTCCAACTGTGGCTCAATGCCACCTTCGAATCTTTCTTGCCGAAGAAGATTCAAATAAATGAGCAGGCTCCAGAGATAGCGAACAGACGTGTCGAAGGAACCAGACTGGCTCTGTTGACTCCAATGGAAGATGGACTGGAGCTTCAGCAAACTTTCACAAACTTCGTTCTGATGTTTGCTCGAAGGAAAGAGTTTGCTTCGACTATGGCTCCGTTTGCTCGACGGAAGGTAGGCCCAGCGTGGTTCACAAGGCCACATCCTAGGACGTCGAGTGGTCCTCAAGTTGACGAACATACAACAATGTGGGAGGCGTTCCTCACACCAAGGATCATGCCTCTTCGATTCAGGAGCTCTAAGACTCACTTGAGTCTGATTGCATACCAACCAAACCTGGTGTCTCGCCAGTTTGGTATTATTCAAACACTACCTTCTCCAATTTTTCCAAGGGAGAAGTCTATGTTATACTTCTGCAACGACTACACCGAAGAAGCTGCCACTAAACATATCGGAAGATATGCTGGTCGAACAGTTCTCTCGTTGTTTGACTACCAGCTCAACTTTCTTTGCTCACCATCCTTCGAGGAGTGGTGGAAAAGTTATTACGCTAAGGAGTTTTTCGCCGAGAAGGACTTCGTGGATGAGCTTCAGAAATCTTTTGTCCTCGTTTTGGACAAAATAAAGAAATGTAAGTCCCTCCTTTCGAATTACCTTGTCTTTCTCTTTTGACTGCTAGCCTGTTAATTGTTTTATCTGCTTTCAGTTGTTCGAAAGCCTGCAGCCAAGAAGGCTGCAGAAGGCCAACAGGGAGGAGGCCCCTCAAGAAAACCTCCACCGCCGGCGAAGACTATAGCGCCGGTGAAGACCACAAACAACCAACAGGGGGAAGGCCCTTCGAAAAAGCCTTCTGTATCGGTAACCAGACTTTCATTATTTTCTTCTGGCTTTCAATTTTTGACTTTCGATGCAATTGCTAAATCGAATTCCCATTGGTTTTTTAGGCACCTTCGCCCAAGAAACGACCAGCACTGGTGGTCGAATCTGGGAGCGACGAAGAAGATGATTCTCCCCCTGCTCCTCTAAAAAGGCGAAAGCTGACGAAGGACGCTCCTGCCCCTGAGGGTCGAACAATTAGAATCAAGGTTGCTGGAAGAAAGCCCAGGCCACCTCCAGTAATCATTGAGGAGCCAACGGAGGAGGAATTAAACGTTCTTCTCAATAAGCCTGTCGAAAGCGACAATTCCAGCCCTGGGGCTGAAGCTAATTTACAGGTAATCTCTTAGACCTCTTTGAAACCTAGGTGTAGATACCTGCATTCGATTATGTCTCTTTCGATTTCTGAAGATTCTTCTTCTTTTCTTTTCAGGACACCACTGAAAGCTCACCGCCAAGGACTTCTGAAACATTGGAGTCTGCTGAACTCAGCAGGCCACAAGAAAAAGGCTTGGAGAATGACGAAGCCCATACTGAAATAAATGAGGCCAATGCTGAAACGGCAGAAAAACTAGCAGAAGATCCTCAAACAGAAGAGCAACAGCCAAAAGAGATTCAGGTGGTGGATCTGTCGGAAGAGAATCGTGACGAAGGGGACCATGGCAACGCTGGCGAAGAGGATCAAGGTGCCGCTGGCAAAGAGAACCAAGGTGACGGTGGCGAAGGGCACCAAGATGACGCTGGCGAAAGGCACCAAGATGACGCTGGTACTGCCACAGTCCGAGTCGAAGGGAATCAAGTCGAGGCACCTGTCACTCAACAGCCTCAAACCCAAGACAATGCTGTTGCAAGGGCTGTTGCCTCAACAAAGCACAGGTCGAAAGAGGACTTAGAACTCTTGAAGCAAACTGATCCTGTTAGCTATCTAAACGCCATCATCGAGAGCAAGAGTTCGTCTGATGCTAGTCAGGAGGTTCCTACCCTGTCGGGGAAGTCCACTGAAACTTCTCCTCTCGACGAGGCTTTGGCGAAAGTTAAGGCTCAGTTTTTCAAGAAGGACTTGATGAAAGCTTTGGAGGGGGACCCTACTGCTCCATCATATTTGAGGGATGTTTTAAATGCTGTAGACTTGTTAGCTGTAGCTCCAGAAGTTTCAGGCTTGATCATGGAGTTACACTCCATTATTGATCAAGTCTCAGCAGATTATAGGCGACAAAGGGCTTTAATAGTCAGCTTGAGGTGCTATATGGCAAAAGCTCTTCTGCACGGACTGCTGTTTCGGAGACAACTTCTCGAATTGCGGAGTTGTCGAAGCAAAAAGCATCTACACAAGAAGAAGTTGATGCCATCGATCGAGAGAATGCTTCCTTCAGGGCGCAAATCGAAGAAATAGAGGCCAAGATAAATTCCAATACCAAGCGCAAAGAGGAGCTTCTCTCGACCGTCCCAGACACCGAAAGTCAAACTGAAATCAAACAAGGCCTAGAATTTGCTGAGAAAGCCCAAGGCTTCGACGATCAGATTGCCAAGCTTGTGCAGGCGAATGCCTGGTGCACCAAAAGATTGGAGCTGCAGCAAATCAAATACCTTCGACTCAAGGACTCCATTCCCTTCTGATTGATTCAGCTTTTGTAACCATATTTTGTAATCTGTATTCGACAACAATTGCCATCTTGGCTAAAATTATATAAAAAATTTCCATTTTGGCTTTTTTATGGTTAATTTAGTCTTGTTATTTTATTTTTATCTCTTGGAGTGTAGGTTTGTATTTTTTCAAATATTTACCATTTACTCTCAAGAGCCTTTTATCTTCACCTAGCTCTTCGACTTCATAGGCTCCACCAGAAAAAGTCTGGATAACTCTGAATGGTCCTTCCCATTTGGGTGACCATTTCCCCATGCTTCGATCCCTTCGATCTATGGGAAGAATCACCTTCCAAACTAGTTCTTCAGGCGAAAATACCTTAGGTTTCACCTTTTTATTATAAGAGTCTTCTACTCTTTTCTTCTGAAGCCTGAGTAGGTCAAGAGCGCGCAATCTTTCTTCGTCTAAATCCACTAGTTCGTCCAACATCATATTCCAATAAATTTCAGAGGGAATATCATAATGTCTCTGAACCCTTGCAGATTGAAGACAAATTTCTGCTGGCAACACTGCGTCATGACCAAAGGTTAGCCTATATGGTGTTGTACCTGTGGCTTCTTTTGGGGATGTTCGACAAGCCCACAAAATCTGGTCTAACGTCTTATGCCAATTTTTTGGTTTCTTCCCAACATGCTTTTTTATCAAGCCAATCACTACTTTGTTTGCTGCTTCGACTTGACCATTTGCCTGTGCATAATAAGGCGTTGATGTTAGGAGTTTGAAACCTGTTTCATGAGCGAATTCCTGCATCTTTCGACCAGTGAACACTGATCCTTGATCAGTAGTTATAGTCTCAGGGATTCCATACCTAAAGATAATGTTCTTTTGAATAAATTCAATGACATTTTCTTGGTCTACATTGACTAAAGGGATAGCTTCGATCCACTTAGTAAAATAATCAATGCCTACCAGTATGTATTTCTGACTCTTTGATGATGCTGGTCGAATCTCTCCAATGAGGTCCAACGCCCATCCTCTAAAGGGCCAAGGTTTCACTATCGAGTGAAGTTCGCTTGCTGGTACATGTTGGATGCCTGTGTGGACTTGACATTCTTGGCAACCTTTGGCGAACTCAACACAATCTTTCAGCATCGTGGGCCAATATAGTCCTTGTCGAAACAACAACCATTTCATCTTATGGCCCGCTTGGTGAGCCCCACATGCTCCAGCGTGCATAGTCGAAAGGGCTATGTATGCCTCAGTTTCACTTAAGCATTTCAGCAATACCCCTTCAGGCGTCTTCTTGAATAATTCATTACCCATGAGTACATAACTCAACGCCCTGTACTTTGTTTTTCGTTCTGTCGAAGCTCCTGGATTTTGAAGATAATCCACAATGGGCTTCCTCCAATCTTGTTCTGACAAATTATCTATGAACGAAATTTCGAAGTTACTTTGATCAGCATATCCTAGTCTCGTCGATTCCAAGTCTGTTGGTGATAAACAAGTTGCTCTTATCTTTTCTCGAACTTCGATTGCTCTTTGTAATCTCGTTTTTGAAATCTTATACCCAGATGCAATTTGTGCCAAGTCGTTGGCTATTTGATTTTCCACTCTGGGTATGTGTCGAATATTGACCATTTCAAATTTTTTCAATAAACGATTCGCTATCACAAAGTACATAATGAGATTTTCTCTTATGCATTTATATTCCTTTGTGACTTGCTTAATGACTAACTCTGAGTCTCCCATTATTTCGACTCGAGTTGCCCCCAATTCCAACAATATTTCAAGGCCAGTAATTAGAGCTTCATACTCAGCCTCATTGTTCGAACAAGAACCTGAGATCTTGTACTTGAATGTTGTTGGAATTTTTTCTGGAGAAATGATCAAGACTCCTACCCCTGTTCCATCTTTATGGCTGGAACCGTCGAAGTAGAATTTCCAAGGTTCTATCTCCACATAATTAATATCCTCAACTTGAATTGAGTGGTCGACTATAAAGTCTGCAACCACTTGTCCTTTCACTGCCTTAAGAGGCATAAAGGTCAAGGAGTATTCAGTTAATGCTAATGCCCACTTGCCAATTCGACTATGCAAGATAGGTTTCGACAACATATACTTGAAAACATCAAAATGAGACGAAACATACACATCAACTGGTTTTATATATTGCTTGAGTTTTGTACAAGAGAAATACAGACATAGACACAATTTTTCAACTTCACTATATCTAGTTTCTGCATCGTTCAAAACTCTACTAAGATAGTAAATGGGTCTTTCGACTCCATTCTCATCTTCTTGGGCTAACATACTTCCCAAAGTTTTGTCGGATGCAGCTATGTACAATCTCATACTCCTATTGCTACAAGGAGGCACCAAAATAGGTGGCTTAGTGAGGTACTCTTTGATTTTGTCGAAGGCTTCTTGTTGCTCTTGCCCCCATTCGAACCCCTCTTTATTCAGTCGAAGTAAGGGTGAAAAGGCCTGAGCTTTCCCACTTAGGTTAGATATAAACCTCCTTAAGAAATTTATCTTGCCTAACAGAGATTGCAGTTCCTTCTTATTCGATGGCGCTTTCGCTTCCAGAATTGCCTTCGTCTTATTCTGGTTGATTTCGATTCCTTTCTTGTGGACAACGAAGCCCAAGAAATCTCCAGCTTTCACACAGAATGCACACTTCAAAGGGTTCATCTTCAGACCATGTTCTCTCATTCTTTCGAATGATTGTCGAAGGTGGTCAATATGATTCTTCCTGGAAACAGATTTTATAACAATGTCATCAATATATACTTGCATAAAAGTGTTAATAAAATCATGGAAGATAGTATTCATTGCTCGCTGGTATGTTGCCCCAGCGTTCTTTAGGCCAAAAGGCATCACTACCCATTCGTAAGTGCCTAGGGCCCTAGGGCATCGAAAAGCTGTTTTCGACACATCCTCTTCAGCAATGAATATTTGATTATATCCTGAATAACCATCGAGCATGCTCAGGTATTCATAGCCAGCGGCAGAATCGACTAGCATTTCCGCCACAGGCATAGGATATTCGTCTTTGGGTGTAGCAGCATTCAAATCTCTGAAATATATGCACACCCTTAATGTACCATTTTTCTTAATTACTGGCACAATGTTTGCAATCCATTCGACATACCTTGTAACACGTATGAATTTGCATTTCAGCAGTCTTTCGACTTCCGTTTTGATCTTCGACAATATTTCTGGAGCGAAGCGTCTTGGATTTTGCTTGATTGGCTTCTTCCCAGGCTTGATTGGCAACTGAAGTTCTACCAATCCTCTGTCGAGACCAGGCATTTCGTCGTAATCCCAAGCAAAACAGTCCTTGAACTCTTTCAACAATTGGATTACTTCCAACCTAAGTTCTGGGTCAATTTTGGCGCTGATGTAAGTTGGCCTTTTCTCTGACCCTTCGCCTAAGTTGATTTATTCTAAAGGATCTTGCGCTAACATTTTAATGTTGTTTGCCAAGGGGTCCTTTTCGAAGCCCAAAGGCTCATCGTCATAGATGGCGTCGAGCCTCTGTTCTTGCATTTCTTCTTGCATGATATCAGGGGGTTTTGGATCGAAATCCTTTCCTGGACCTGCAGCAGATAACTGTTGATCATTGGCCTGTGTGGCCATGTACTTCACTTCGGCTTCGAGAGCCGTTATCATCTTAGTTTCGGCTACATAAGCCGAAATTCGCTTCAAAGATTGTGACTCAGTCATTATCACTGAATTCACTTCCCCAACCAGTTGGTTGGATGTCAGTTAACCCACTGAAGTCTATGTGGGACAAGTCTTCTCTGTCCCATTGGAAACCATGCTCAGGATGCAGGTATAGGGAACAAAAAGTATTTGGCGCTGGCGCCATGTCGAAGTCAGGTGTTGGACATGGCCCTATATGAGCCAAGTTCTTGTCGAAATCTGCCAACCCTAGGTGATTCACTTCGCCTAGGTAATAGCTTTGATCTGCCTCTATGTTTTCGACCATCCCATCTGGACGCCATAGGAGCAGCCTCTGATGCATTGATGATGGCACAGCTCCAACACCATGAATCCATTCACGGCCCAACAAAAGATTGTAGTTAGGTTTGGCCGATATGACCATAAACATTGTTGGTCGAAGGATAGACCCTACTTTGATATCTAGCTGGATCACTCCCATAGTGGTCCCTATGCCGCCCTCATAGTTCGACAGGACCATGTTGTGAGGCTTAATGTCCTCATCCCTTTTACCAATTTTCCTTAGCATAGAGTGAGGAATAATGTTGATGGTTGCCCCACAATCCACCAATATTTTATTCACAGTAGTTTCTTCGAGTTTAGCCCTTATAAATAAAGGCTTGAGGTGATTTTTCATCGCCTCTGTGGGTGGTTCGAAGAATCCATTTTGTTCCTCAGTGGTGCCATTGTCCATAACAAAATAGCACACTGGCCTATGTTTGGCCATTTCTTGCTCCACTTCCCAGTCACTTGCTTCGACCTCGACCTGTCGATTGAATTCTCTGGGCAGCACTGAGACTATATTCACCATTATGCCCAAAGTATCATCAGACTCAGAATCGTCTTCGTCTTCGACTTCACATTGGTTAGGCCAAACTAGCCTGTTGGTTACTGGCTCTCTTTCTAGAGGTTTCCTTTGCTTCCTTTGAGGAACATTCGAACTGGTTTCTGCCTTTGGTTCGTTGGCAGCCTCCCTTTCAGCTTTTCGTCTCCTTTGGTATCTCCTCCATTGAGATCGAGACATGGGATTTTTCCCTTTGTAGTTGCTTGACACTTGTGCAACTTTAGGTGCAGCAACTTGAGGCTCTTTCTTTTGAGTCAAAGAGGAACCCCTTGGCACGTCGAAAGAGTGCCATCTCTCCTCACTTGGCCTTTTTCGACCAGAGGTTTTGTACCAAGTATCTACTGGCACATTTGTTGGAGGCCTAAAAGTCAATGGCCTCTTTTCTTGGTTTGAACCTCTTTGGGAGGCTCTTCTGGGGTCATGTCGAAGATCAACATTTTCCCTTCTCTTATTCGCTGCTCTTACGCCTTGAATGTGCTCAGTAGCTTTTTTGTAAAAGATCGAACTGCATCTTGGACACAACATCACCTCTGATTTCTTTTTCTGGCATCTCTGTAGAAAATCTGCCAGATTTTCATTTTCCCGAGGGAAAGCAGTCTTATTAGCTTGTTCTTGCCTCATGGCCTCTTCTGATGCCTTTGGGTCAGAGAGTTCGACCATGTTGATATTCATTGTATCTTTGTTGGCAAGGTTCAACTGCTTCATTTGGGTCTCCAAATTCTCCGTCTGGCCTTGAACTGTGGCCAAGTGAGAACTGGGTTTTGGTCCAGTTTTTTGTACTTCAACGGTCTCCAGCTTTGGGCTTTCGACCGCTTTCTGAACTGCTTCAATTGTTTTTCTGGATAAATTCCCAGAAAAACTGCCAAATATTGGCATGTTGATATGGTCCTTTGAGACTTCGACCATGGTGATTCCTGGCCTCTTCGACTGGCTCCTGGTTGCCTCTATCACGTTCACCTCAGAAGGCTCAGCATAGTGGGCTTCAGCCTGCAATGGATTTGAGTCGACAGCCATGGGGGTTTTGTCAGCAAACTTCAACCTCCCTTCTTCGATAGCGTCTTGCACAAGATTCCTGAAAAGAAAACATTGAGAAGTTTTATGGCCTAAAAAATTATGATATTTGCAAAAACCTCTCTTCTTTCTTTGATCAAGAGGAGGCACTTTTACCCCTGGGGGTACTATCATTTGGCCATCTTTAACAAGCAAGTCAAATATTTCATCACATTTTGTGATGTCAAAAATATAAGTCTTTTTGGGGAACCTATTGTTGGTCCTTTCTGGACCAATGGGATTTTTCCCACTTGAGGGGACTAACAGTTTACAAGAGTATGGTGGCCCTTGTTTCAGTTCCGCTAAATCGACTTCTCCTTCTTCGACAGTTATAGTATCGTCGAAGGATTCTGGATCTTCGTCATCCATCTCAACGTACGCTATCCTCTCTCTCTTGTGAGTTTTCGTTGCCTTTGCTTTTTCAGCTTTAAGGCGTTCTACCTGTCGAACTCTATCGGCCAGTTGGGCCATGTCTCTCAGGTATTGGGTGTCTAGCTTCTTCCTAATGGAATAATCTAAACCGCCTGCGGCTATTTCGACCAACTCATGTTCTGGCACTTGTGTAAAACATCTCGCCTTGAGCAACCTAAACCTATTTAGATATTCGTCTATAGGTTCAGTGAAACGTCTCTTTACACTGGCCAATTCTTTCAGGCTTATCTTGGTTTGCCCCATGTAGAATTGTTCATGGATCAATCTTTCCAACTGGGTCCAATGATGGATCGAATTGGGGGGGAGAGTTGTAAACCAAGTAAAAGCGTTCTTTGTTAAAGAACTTGGGAAGTACTTGATCCTCAGGTTTTCGCTATTCAAAATATCTCCTGCTTCGATCAAGTATCTCGCCACATGTTCGACAGTAGATTCTGTCGTGTCTCGAGAGAACTTAGTGAATTTGGGGACTTTACATCTATGAGGTAAGTCTGTTTGTAACACGTATTCTGACAATGGGGATGTAAAGTCGGGCCTTCGAAAGCCCATGTTCATCCCATTCTGAGTCATGATCCTTTCGATCATGGTTGCCAGATTATTTTCCAAACCCGTATTTTGGTATTGGATATGCTGAACTACTTCGTCAGCATTTTGATTTCTGTTAACTAACCTTACCTCTGGGGTTATTACCCTAGGTTCCTCGACGGGTTGCTCCAATCGTGCCCTAAGGTTTTCTTCGACAGGCTGTTGAACCTGGTTGATGGTGGTTTCTTCCTCTAAGAATATCCCCTAGTTTCCCCTTATTTGCGCCCTTTGGGGCTGTCGAATAGGTTGGGGTACTCCAAAGAAATCAGCCAAACGCGTCATTTGCGCTGTCACTTGCTGATTCGATTGAGTAGTGTTTTGTATTAGAGGGTTTAGCACTGTAATCAAAGTTTGTGCCAGCATTTGCACCATATCATGGTTGCTTTCGTCCATTTGTTGCCTCAAGACTGCTGTCGAGGCATTTGTAAGGCCATGGGCTACTTGGGACGTTCCTCCTAAGAGTTGGGTCCTATTTCTATTCGCCATGCCTACTCCAGAGCCTTGGAGTGGCGAAGAGGCACTCACTAAAGGGTCTGAAAAAGTGGACGCAGCATTCGTCAGGCTAGCCAAGTCAGAAGTTGGCATGCCATAGAGTGGCATAAATCCTGGGGGAACGAAAGGCCTTGTGCCTAAATTCCCCCTTGGTGGGGGAGTTCCCAAAGGCATTCTGGGGCCTGTGAATGGAGGTAATGGCCCCGTTGCTGTGACCGTTACTGCCGGTGTCGAACCAGCGGTTATCACTTCACTTACGGTCGTGCTAACCGTTGCTCCCACATTCGTTTGTGGGATTTCGTTATTGTTTGGCGGATTCTCCATCTCTTCCCTTCTTCTGGCAGTATTGTTATCGTTAGTGTATATTCTACCACTTCTCAATAACATACAACACTCCTCGAAAAGATGAGATTATTTTCAACAATCAACACACAGTCCCACTAGGTGTGCCAATTTGTTTACCTTGGTTATTGGTAAACAACCGCTGATCCTCCAAATGGTTACTTATTTGGTTACTCGCAGGATCGATCAGATTGATCCTAGGACATAGGTTGATTGAGGTTTTGATTAAATTGGATATTGATTAAATGACAATGAAATAAAGAGGCTTTAAGTAAATTGCATGAAGAATTAGGCTTGGTAAAATAAACGAAGGTTTAAAGTAAAGGGCTTCGACAAGAATGTAAAGAAGAAAGCAAGTAAATTTCTGGAAAAGTAAATGACTTTGATTAATAAAGTTGGTGTTTCACACATACATTTCTCAACAATTCTTTCTCACACGCTGGGTACTCGAATCTATATGAGTGACTTTGTATAGAATTGTGAACACACGCGAGAAACTGTGTGACTACTACTATTTATACTAAAACATCCCAAGTAACCGTCGGGCAGTTACACTGCTTCGAGATGATTCCACTTGGCACGTTCTCAACGTTCGACGCCCCAGATCTTTGCACGTTGCCCTTGGTAACCGCTGGAAACCGTTTTCCCTCCAAATGTTTGAATTTCAAACCGTTCCACTCTGAACCATCGAACACCTTAGTCGAGAAGCATCTTCGATGAGAAACAACTTCGACGTCGAAGGCAACCAACTTCTCCCTTGGAAGAAATCTTCTAAGTATTTTGCCATCTTTCGATGAGCATTTCGACGGACCTAGCTGGTCGAAAGCATCCTTCAGCTTTAATGGCTGTCATTAATGAAACAAGGGTGTCGAATTTAGGAGCCAACAACATCCTCATACCAAGTTTCAAGACTTACAGCACAAAATTGCACAGTCAAAAACCCTAATTGCCCTACAGTCAACTACAGGGGCAAAATGGTCATTTGACAGTCAAAAGTTCAAATTTTTGGTCAACATCTCATTTTGAAGCCACAAACATCATTTGATCAATGCTTGATCATGATTCTCAAAGTATGGCTCAAAAAGTCTCAAGATGCAAAAGTTTCCATATTTGGACAGTTGAAAAAGTCAACTGTAACTTGACCAAGGCATAACTTCCACATGGTTTATCAGAAAAATTCCATCCAAAGCTCATTTTGAAGAGAAAGACATTTCCTACAACTCCTCTTCACACTTCAAGTCCAAGAAATGCTCTCACAAAAAGTTATCAATTTCAACATTATAGGTCATTTTCAAAAGTCAACAAAAAGGGACTTTAAGTCAAAGACCATAACTTGAGATTGGTAAATCAAAATGACATGGGACCAAAGGCATTGGTTAGAGGACTTCAAGAACTTTCCAAAATGTCCAAGAACATGATCAAAGCTTAAAAATTGAGAAATATATGCCTTGTGGAAGTTGGGAAATTTTTGGGTATTTTGAAAAGTCAACTTTGCTTCAAATGCCTTAAAATTGCTAATGGGCCACATTTTCTTCCAAGATTCATCATCCAAAGCATATGCACGACCATTTGGCCCAAAGGGGATTTATTCATCATTTTTTATTTATTTATTTGAATTTTTAATTACTATTAATTCATTTAATAAAATAAAATATGGGAAAAATACTCATCCATGTGTTTTAAATCTTTTTGTGCATGGAATGCCTTCAAGATTTCGTGCCCTATCTAATATGGAAAGAATCAAGGTGATTTGATCATGATTGGCACCAAAAACACATGAAAAGATTGAAAAAATATATCATTTAAAATCCAATATTTGATTCATGATTGCATTGATCTTTTGACTCAACATTTAACCCTAATCCATCCCATACTTATACTGATCAAAACCTAATGCACAAAGACCTCTAAGTTGCGCCCAAAACCATAAGTAAACTTGGCACTTTTTCAAGAAAACTTCAAAACTGAAAACACGATTCCAAAGCATTTCAAGGCAAGAAAACTATCCCATTGCATTCCTGAGGCTTCAAGGAACGTTTCTGAATCAAAACCAGTGGTTCTAACGCAAGGAGTTGGTAGAACGACCGTGTCCTGTTCATGATTTTTTTCATATTCATGTATCATGATTCATGCATTATTTTTAATTTTTAATGTTTGATTTGTGTTAGTTGATTCATTCTGAAGCTAACCATGTATTTTAATTGAGTTTTTGTGCATCATACGCGAAATCACCATTGAAGCTCGCTAGGGTTTCTAAACTGCAAAATTGGGGCTTTACGTTTAAAGAAAAATTGAGACACGAGACTTGTACCATTAGAACCAGGAGCTTCAAACGAACTCAATGCTTAGGTCGCGCCTAATTTCTGATCAAAGACGGTCTAATCGCTATTTTTCCATGTGCCATGTAGTGGGGGTTTAAAACCCCCGCAATCTTGTTTTATATTTTCAGGTCAAAAGCAAACCAATGAAGAAGAAGGCAAGCTGTCTCAACGCCATTGGGTTATTCAAACTTTAGCGCGTTTTTTGAGTTAACATCATTAGCAGGTTTTGTTTTATATATTATTTATTGTCCATTAATATTACAAAGAAAGCAAGTGGCACAGTTGGTTAGTGCGTTGTCACATAAGCACTGGGACCTGGGTTCGATTCCCAGGTCCCCTCACTTCCTTAATATATTTTGTTCCCATGAGATTCTATGCAGCTTGCTTCCTGAAGACCACCATGCGCTCCACGCTCCAACACGCCACTTGTCCCACTGCATCCATCCAGTGGCCAGGATTCAAAGTCTATGGTATGTCTCAGTCAACATGCCACACGCTTCCAGGAAAAGTCAAAAGAGGCCTTCCACAAATGGGCCTGATTGCTACCAGCATACCTCCAAGTTGGGACAACAAACCCCCCATTGTTTGCTTTCTTTCACTCTTTTTTATTTTTATTTGTTTAATTTAGTTTTGATTTAATTCTCCAAATTATTTTCACAAAACACAAAAAATATAAAAAAATCAGAAAGTCACAAAATAAAATATATTTTATTTTGATATCTTTGTAAATAAATTGTATCAATTAATTTAGTTTTTAAATTCTAGGATTAATTTTAACATTTTCTTAATAAACTAAAAAAAATTGTAGAATTAGGGTTTTGATTATTTTTATCCTTTTGCCTTTTTCACCATATTAATTATTAGTTATTATTTTTGTAAATAAAATTGTATTAAATAATTAGGTTAATTCTAGGTTTAACTTTAACATGTTTTTTTAATAAATTAAAAATAGCTAGAATTAGGTTTTAAATTCCATTAATTCTTATTAAAAATCCATAAATACAAAAAACTCTAAAAAATCTTTTCTTTTTATTTTAATTTAATTAATTTGTTAACCGTAATTTAATTTCATTAAAAAGGGTCCAATGCCCTCGCTTTCGATTATTAGTTCGTTTCGCGCATTTAGTTCCTTTCTTATAATATTCATGTAATTCTCCCAAAGCCATGTAAATTAGACATTTATATTTTTTGCACTTTATTTTATCTCAAATCGGGTCCTGGATTAAATTTGGCGATGTGGACCCGCGCCTTTATAATAGCGTAGGAATTTTAATTCTCGCATCTTTTAAACTGTTAACTATTGCATGAAAGAATGAATGTCAAAATAAAAGCAACGCGTAGATCACCCACGACATGAACAAGATAAATGCAAATGAACATGACACACAAATCACACACCACCCCTAGGGTACGCCTCACTGTTGCCTTGCCCCTCGAACGGTGATCGTCGAGTAGAGGATGTTTTAGTAAGTCCTCATGATCCGGGAACCTGGCATGAGGGTAGCTTCTAAGGTATCTTCCTATTGCTCTGGTGATCACCATGTCCCGAACCTTCGAATTGACCCGAACACCTCCAACGGTGGTGCTACCTACCTCTCAATGGTGGGATGGCACTACCTTAAGGACATTTACACAGACTAATTCCTTAGGGTAGGTAGATGACTCGTAGATACTTGCTCTAATTTCAAAACAAATCAAAAATACTTTTCACACCGACACCTTTTCAAAAAGCTTTCGAAAGCAATTTTTCAAACACTCTTGAGGACCGATACAAGAGTCGAACTGAAATTTTCAAAGAAACTTTTAAAACCCACAGTTGAAAAGCAAACAAACCATTTTTTTGAAAACACAAATGAGCAAGTATCTAAGAGCCCATGGATAACCATGGATAGAAAGGGTGCTAACACCTTCCCTTTCTATAATCTACCTCCCGAACCGAGAGCAATCTCTATAAGGAATTTTTCTGTGCTTTTGTCCTTTCCATTTAGAGAAAATAAAAGACGGTGGCGACTCTTGCTTCCGCGACATTTCGCGAACCAGCGTTAAACAGTCAGTTTCAGATCCACCGATCACAATGACTATACGATGACCCTTGCCCGTCCCTTTTACATCCAAAGATAAGGTTACTTACCAATCCATAGTAAAATAACAATGTCAAAGGAAAGAGGAAATAAACAAGAAAGACTTTTGAGTAGGTAGAATGTTCCTAGTTGCTTGCTCATTTTCAAATCAAAACATCCTTGCTATGTCCAAAAACAAATACCAACACTTTCAAAACATCTTTCAAAACTTGAAACATTTTCAAAAGATCAACACTTTGTATACGTTCTTATGAACGAGAACTATTACAAAGTTTTCCTAAACGATGGCTCCTTTTCAAAATACTTTCAAAAACCACACAAAGCACATTTTCAAACAAAAGAAAATGATCTAGGAAGCAACTAAGAACCCGTAGATAACTACGGATGAAAAGGGTTCAAATACCTTCCCTTTTCATAATCTATCCCCCGAACTCAAGAAAACATCTCTAAAGGTCTTTCTTGTTCTTTTCAGCCTTTCCTTTTGGATAAAAGAAAAGTCGGTGGGGACTCTTGCTATCTGCATAATTGCGATCAAACGCAAAACACCCAAGTCAGTTCCCCCACCGTGTTACAGTACCGGTATCCCTTGAGTTAATCAAGGATAATACGGGGCTACTGCGTGGTGTCATAAAGCGTCAACTGACCTTAGAACCTTTAATTGAACAACTTGGCCATTATGACGTAGTGTGATGGACGCCTTTGGTGTATTCTCAAGGTCGGCAGATACTCGATGCTACACTCATTGAGACTTGACTCCTAAGTTTTGTTTGGTTGCGAGTCAGTTGCTTATCGAACAAAGCTTGTGGGAAAGGTCAGTGATATTGAGATCCCTTAGAACCCGGTTACTAGTATATGACATATTAAACCAATCCAAATTCAAGAGGGTATGACCTTAAAACCCATGCAAGCCTTAAACCTAAGGTCTTGGTGTGATTTTCCTATTGCATGCTATATATGTGATTTCTTAGCATAATCATGACATCATAACATGCCATATCATACTAACCATTTCAAGGATTTTCTAGGGCTTATTTTGTCTTGTTTTTTAGGACATGACATCCGCTCGTAGGAACACAATCCAAATCAACCTTGTGAAAGTACCTCTGCAACTCAAGGACTTAGCATCAAGGATTCCTGAAAACTTTCCATTCATTGAAAAACATGGTTGACTTCTCAACTTTGTCACTGCAACCCTGGACGAAGAAATGTTAAAGGTGCTCTTTCAATTCTTTGATCTGTTGCACCACTGCTTCACCTTCCCTGATTATCAGCTAGTGCCTACTATGAAGGATTTTTCTCAATTATTGGGGGTACCTATCCTTAATCAGCTACCATTCAACGGTACAAAAAGAGACCCAAAGCCTGAAGAGATTGCTCAAGCTCTGTCTTTACAATGTTATCATGTAGTGGCAAATTGGGAAACCAGAGGAGGTGTCCAAGGATTTCTAGCTAAGTTCCAATTTGATAAAGCTCACTATTTTTGGGATAATCTGGATTCACAAGCTTTTGAAGAAGTGTTTGCCCTTCTCATATATAGGATGGTACTATTCCTTAACATGGACCAACTCATAGATGTGAATGCGGTTAAGGTTTTTCTGTCGCATAATTCGGTGCCTACTTTTCTCGTAGATATTCTTCACTCTCTGCATACTCGCACTCTAAAGAGAAGAGGGACCCTTATGTGTTGCACTCCTTTATTGGCTAGGTGGTTTATTTCGCACCTACCCCGGTCTCTCTTGAAAAATGAGTAGGGTATGAGATGGTTTTGTAGGCTGATATCCCTTACACATTCGGATATTCATTGGTGTTCGCGATCCTCGGAGAATGTTACCATCATTGATCGCTGTGGGGAATTACCTAATGTCCCTCTCTTAGGCATCAGGGGAGGAATCACTTATAACCCTTTTTTGGCGTTATGATAGTTTGGTTATGCTAGAAGGGATGGTCCTCACGAGACACTTGTCCAAGGAATCACATTTGACTATGAGAATGATGTTCAGGGTTATCGCAAGAGGTTCATTTGAGCTTAGGGCATGATAAATTGAGTTGATAGAAAGACACTAGGGCACAAGAATTCCATCCCTCTTGAGCCTTACCTCAAATAGGTGCAAGCTCATGCTCAATGTCTTATGATGCCTTACCCCGCCATCTTACCTATGATTATGGAGCCAGTTACAGAGGAAGACACTCCTTACGTCGTTCTTCATCCTGATATGCCAACTGATCTTGAAGAGTTACAGAGGTCCTGGATCCAACTCAAAGAAGAACGAGACACTTTCGAAACCCAATTCTACGTCAGCGAGAAGAAGGTTCTAGAGCTCACCCGGTTACTTCACGAGGAGAGGAGTATAAATGCCTACATTGCACCAAAGAGGATGCGTCTGTGGGAAGCTTGAGTTTTTTAGCTTGGATGGTTTTATTTTGCTTTGTTCCCTTGCGAGCCCAAAAGGAATTATTGTGATCAATAAAACATTTTAATACAATTAACATTTGTTCTCTTTCTGTTTAAGCAAATTTGAGTCTTAGAAATCCTTGAAAATATTGCATACATATATCATACATATCATTGCATAAACAGGCTTCAAAGCAGGTTTCTCATCCTCTTCGCTATATATTTCAGCAATGGCTCTAGAACAAACAATGGAGGACTTACAGACTCATAACGCACAATTTCAACAGATGATTATGGCTCTGGCCAAGGGGCAAGAGGAATTGAAAGCCCTGATTGTTAAAGACAAGACCAAAAAGCCAAGGAGGACTACTGGTGTGGTAAATCTGGGAAGGAGATTTAAAGGACCGCTAAGGCAAGCGGTTGGGCTGATATCTTCATCAAAAGAATGAGATAACCAAGAGGGTGAGACAAGAGAGGAAGACCCTAGTCCGTGGGAAAATGACAATGAGACTGATTACAATGAAGAGCAGTATCCTCCATTCGAAGAAAAGTACATACAACTAGATGAGCGTCTGAGTGCAATGGAGATTCAGAAAGTTCCTGGGCTGGACTTTGAAGAGCTGGGTTTGGTGTATGGGATTTTCATCCCAACAAAGTTCAAGGTGTCAGTGTTTTCCAAATACGATGGGGTTTCATGTCCCAAAATGCACCTCCGATCTTATGTGAGGAAGATACAGCCTCACACTGCTGGCAAAGACTTATGGGTCCACTTCTTTCAGGATAGTCTATCTGGAACTCAGTTAGATTGGTTCTACCAGCTGGAAAGGACCAACATTCATAATTGGGAAGACCTGGCCGCTGCTTTCTATAAGCAGTATCAGTACAACACAGACCTTGCTCCCACCCGTACTCAACTCCAAAGTATGGTTATGGGTTCGAGAGAGGGCTTTAAAGACTACGCTCAGAAGTGGAGGGACTTATCAGGAAGAGTCCATCCTCCCCTGTCTGATAGGGAGCTAGTGGATATGTTTCTGAGTACCCTGTCTGGTCCATTCTTTAATCACCTAATTGGAAGCTCCTCAGCCGGCTTTACTAAATTGATCTTGACAGGGGAAAGAGTGGAAGCTGGAATTAGAAGTGGTAAGATTCAAAAGGATGCATCCTCTAGTGCATTAAGGAAGACATTTGCTGGGAAGAAATAGGTTAGTGTTGTGTACAATCAAAGGAATCAGGACAGAACTGAACGTCGTCTGATGGTAGGAGTTGTTATGATCTCTAAACTTGCACTTGTTCAACAAAGGAACAATCGTCCTAGAATAGAAAGGCCAGTAAGACAGTATACCCGGATAAACATGACTATGTCTTAAGTCTTGCCACATTTACTGAAGTCTAATCTGGTAACGTTGAAGGAAGCTTCGAAGAATCCAAACACTACGTCTCCCCGCTACAAAGTTACAAAAGTCAACATAATGTTAAGCAGAAGAATACACGTAAAGTAGAAATATCAAAATACTCAATTGATAACATATCTCTATTTGCTCAATTGATAACACACGTAAAGTAGAAATATCAAAATACTTAAAACAAAGTTACATATAAATAAACTAAAATATTAAGCAAAATATCCAAACAAAATGTCTGGCAGAAGAAAATGAAACGCTTCAACTTTTTTAGGGTCTAATATTTACATTTCTCTCTCTTAATAAATACATGAATATTTATTTATTTATTTTTATAAATAAACATAAAGGAAATGACTAAAAAACCTAATCTAAAATATATATATTAAATTAACTATATTAAAATAATAGGCGGGGAGGGGTCCCCGCGGGGCGGGGGTGTATTCCCCGTCCCCGTCCCCGAAATGCTCTCGGGGGAATTTTTCTCCCCATCCCCGCCCCCACGGGGGAAAATTCCCCATCTTTGGGGCCCCGAACGGGGCGTTCCCCGCGGGGATCCCCATTAACAGGTCCAAACTGACATCCCTAACAATACCTTCTCGAGGTGAAGGAAATTTAATTTGACGCCCCAGAAATTCCAAATGTTATCACTTCTCATATGCCCAAGCACGGTCGTGGTGTTAATTCTATTGAAGACGATGTGTTTGTTACTACTGTTGAAGAGCTTGTTACTCCTCTTATGACCGTTAAGTGGAACTTATTGAAGTTCGGGTTATTTCTGGGTCATGGAGAAGGTTGTCACTTCTGTTTATCTCTACCAACTCGTTGTCTTTTATTGAAGGCGTATGTTCAGTGCCTGATGGATGATAGAGAGATTTTGTTTCAGAAGAATCTCGTTCCAACCATTTCTTGCAAGGATATTTTGATAATAACCATTTCCGCCAATCCTCCCAGGGTCTCCACCAAAAGACCCGTCAAGATTACATCTGTTCTGAAGGTTACTCCGCTGATAATTACTATGCCAGGGCCAATCCCATACTCCTTGGACAAAATTGTTCCTTAGAACTATGGGGGCGACGTCTACTACCACGACGTCAAGCAAGATTGGTTGGCTGATGAAGATCGGGTCTCTGAGAATGCTGATCTCGACATTGTCAACATTGTTGGAACCAGCAAAATAACAAGAAGTGAAAGAGTGTTCTCCCCTGAGAATACTCCTCCGAAAGTTGTTATTGGTCATGTGATCATTCCTACTTTCGTTCCTGCTGGTACTACTACTATAATTCCGGTGATTACCCTTGTTGACACTCCGATCACCGAGTCGACTGAGACTCGGGGCAAAGACATAATGATTGAGCCTGTCCAAACGAAGGCACATTCAGTATCTATCCCAGAGGCTTCCAAGAAGGAGATGGAAGAAATTCTGAAAATTATCAAGAAAAGCGATTACAACGTGGTCGAACAGCTGGGATAGACCCCTTCAAAGATTTCTATGCTAGCCTTACTGTTGTGCTCCGAAGCTCATGCGAAGGCTTTGGTGAAGTTCCTGAAAACTGCCCATGTGCCACAGGAAACCTCTACTTACCAATTTGAAGATTGTGTGGCCAATTTGAAGGTTGATAATGGTTTGGCCTTTTCTGATGTTGATCTGACTCCTAGAGGGAGGAAACACAATGATGTGTTGGATGTCTCTGTCGAATGCAAGGTAACTACTTTTGCCCATGTCCTAGTAGATATTGGTTCATCATTGAATGTGATACCCAAGAACGCTCTAGATAGACTAGACTGTGAAGGTTTGACCTTGAAGCCCAGCAATATTATAGAGAGGGCTTTTGACGGTTCAAAGAGAATGGTGCACGGGGAGGAGGACGTCCCCATCAAAGTTGGTTCTCAAACTTTTGACTCTACCTTCTACGTGATGGATATCAGACCATCCTATTCTTGTCTATTGGGTCGCCCTTGGATTCATGGGGTGGGAGCTGTTACGTCCACTCTGCATCAGATGATGAAATACCCAGTCAAAGGGAGAATTGTCATTGTACACGGGGAAGAAGAATACATGGTGTTGTACCCCAAAATTTGCCCTCCCATATTCTTCAAGAATTGGCCAAGTCAAGGTTCAAAATCTCTCAAGGGTTGCACAGTCCAATGGCCTCCTAATAGTCAAAAATTAGGGTTTGGGTGCTGGCAAAGAAATTGAAGTTTCCAAGGGTCCAATCAAGTCCCACATGTCTATAAACATTGTCAAGCATCCACATGCCACGTTTCAAGACTCACATCATCAAATTGCACAGTCAAAAACCCTAATTGCTTCACAGTCAACTGTAGGGGCAAAATGGTCATTTGACAGTCAAAAGTCCAAATTTTTTATCAACATCTCATTTTGAAGCCAAAAACATCATTTGATCAATTCTTGATCATGATTCTCAAGGCATGGCTCAAAAAGTCTCAAGATGCAAAAGTTTCTATTTTTGGACAGTTGGAAAAGTCAACTGCAAATTGACCAAGGCATAACTTCCACATGGTTTATCAGAAAAATTCCATCCAAAGCTCATTTTGAAGAGAATGACATTTCCTACAACTCATCTTCAAACTTCAAATCCAAGAAATGCTCTCACAAAAAGTTATCAATCTCAACATTATAGGTCATTTTCAAAAGTCAACAAAAAGGCACTTTAAATCAAAGACCATAACTTGAGATTGGTAAATCAAAATGACATGGGACCAAAGACATTGGTTATAGGACTTCAAGACCTTTCCAAAATGTCCAAGAACATGATCACAGCTTAAAAATTGAGCAAGATATGCCTTGTGGAAGTTGGGAAATTTTTGGGAATTTTGAAAAGTCAACTTTGCTTCAAATGCCTCAAAATTGCTAATGGGCCTCAATTTCTTCCATGAATCATCACCCAAAGGCCATGCACGACCCATTGACTTTAAAGGGAGTTATTTTCTTATTTTTAGTTAATTAATTGAGTTTTTAATCCTATTAATTCATTTAATTAAAATTAAATATGAGAAAAATACTAAATAATGATTTTAAATCTTTTTGATGCAGCAAATCCTTCCATCATGACCTGAATATTTCGTGTACCAATCTCAAGAGGCAAAATCTTCCAAAATAGGCAAGTTTTCATGGCAAAAAAGGATTGAAAAAGATCATGGAAAATCAAATATTCAAGATCATTAAACCAATGGATTTTGGGCTGACTCTTAACCTAATTCTATTCATAAACATGTGGACAAGCAAACCTAAGGCATAAGAACACACAAGCTGCGTATAAACCTGAAAAAAAACTTGCACTTTTTCACAAAAAATTTGAAAACTGTTTTCATAGATAGAGGTTGTTTCAAGGCTTGAAAAGGGTTCCAATACATTGCTGGGCGAGCTAGGAAGCGTTTGCAATCAAAGCCAAGTTTCCATACTCAAGAAATTGGTAGAATGACATCACCCTGTTCATAAACTTTCTCATATTCGTGTTTGCATTTTCATACGTTATTC
Organism: Vicia faba; assembly: GCA_948472305.1. Taxonomy (NCBI): domain Eukaryota; kingdom Viridiplantae; phylum Streptophyta; class Magnoliopsida; order Fabales; family Fabaceae; genus Vicia; species Vicia faba. The sequence continues at coordinate 1,273,686,548 of OX451738.1, forward strand.
ATGACTTTTAATGTTTGATTTACACTAACATGAACTCTCTTAAGCCATTGGTGTCCTTTAATTGGATTAATATTGCTCGTGTCAAAAGTTGCCATGAACGGATATTAGGGTTTCTGAAGCTTTGATTTGGGGTTTCACACATCTGGAAAAATTGGACAATAAGACCAGTACCATTGAAATCAGGAGATCCAAACGAATTGATCTCACACCTCGCGCTCTTTTTATGTGTGCTCATGTGCTAATCGCTATTATTTGGCATTTGTGTTTGTGGGGGTTTAAAACCCCCGCTATCTGCTTGTGTTACAGGTAAAAAGATGAAGAAGATGCTAGCGTGTTGAAACATGATTGGAAGGTTTGAATAACTGGCGCATTTTTATTTGTTCAGCATAAGGCTCCTTTTTTACATATGTTGATCACGTTCCATTATAATATCAAACAAACGCGTTGGTTCAATTGGCAGATGCGCTGGCTTGCAGGTATTGGGACCTGGGTTCGATTCCCAGGTCCCCCATATTTCTTCATAATTTTGTTTGTAATGTATTCAGGTGTTGCTTCTCTCCAGTGGTCCACCAAACGCCCCAATGCCTGTGCTTGCCACCTATGCATAAGGATCCATCCAAAGGCCAAGATGTGGAGACTATCATGCATGCTCAGTCAACCACAAGCACGTGATCACTGGAAAGTCAAAAAAGGCCAGATTTCTTGGGCCAAATTTCTCAAACACACCTCCAAAACTGGGTTCAGACACCCCATGGTTTGCATATTTTCTTCTTTCTTTTTAATTTTTTTTCCTTTTTAATTTGTTTTAATTATTTTAGTTGATTCACAAAAAATTAATTTTCATAATTCAAAAAATCAGAAATAAAAAAAAATAAAAAAATATTTTTATTTAATATTTAAGTCATTAATATTTTTGTAAATAAATTTTTACTAATCAATTTAGGTTAAAATTTCAATGTTTTCTTAAATAATTAAAAAATGTAGAAATTAGGTTTTTTTAGCATTTTTATTCTTTTTCTTAATAAACAATTTTTTCTTATCATCATTATTATTAACTATTAATTATTTTGTAAATACTCATGTAATTAAATAATTAATGTAAGTTAGGTCAAAATTCTAATCTTTTTTTCTTTAATAATTAAAAAATATTTAGAATTAGGGTTTCTTTTAATTAATTCTCTTTATTTCCATTAAATCCAAAAAAATCCAAAAAAACAACTTCTTTTCTTTATTTAATAATTAATTAATTTTAATTTCAATTTAATCTTTAAAGGGTCCAACGCCCTCGCATATTCAATTCTAATTTCTTTTCGCGCGTTTGATCTTATTTTTTCGTTTTGAATATAACGTAATTGCCAAAGCCTTGTAATAGTAATTAGGTTTAACTTTTCGTATTTACTCTTCGCGTTTTATTAAAAACGGGTCTTTGTTAATTTGGCGATGTATGGACCCGCGCCTTGTAATAGCGTAGGACCTTTATTTTTCCGCATTTTAATTTCCGCACCTTTAAGCTGCTAATCACATGAAAGAATGAATGGCCCAAATAAAATCAAAGCGTAGCTCACCCAATGCATGATCAAGATAAAACATAATTGAAAATGACACACAATTCACACACCACTCTTAGGGTACGCCTCACTGTTACCTTGCCCCTCGAAACGTGGTCGTCGAGTATAGGACGTTTTAGTAAGTCCTCATGTCCATGAACATGGCATGGGGGTAGCTTCTAAGGTGTCCTACTGTTGCTCTGGTGACCACACTGTCCCTAACCCTCGAATTGACCCGAACACCTCCAACGGTGGTGCTACCTACCTCTCAATGGTGGGATGGCACTACCTTAAGGACATTTACACAGCCTAATTCCTTAGGGTAGGTAGATGACTCATAGATGCTTGCTCTATTCAAAACAAATCAAAAAACTCTTTTCACACCGACACTTTTCAAAAAGCTTTCAAAAACAATTTTTCAAACACTCTTGAGGACTGATACAAGAGTCGAACTGAAATTTTAAACGAAACTTTTTCAAACCCACTCACGATTGAAAAGCAAACAAACATTTTAAAAACACAAATGAGCAAGTATCTAAGAGCCCATGGATAACCATGGATAGAAAGGGTGCTAACACCTTCCCTTTCTATAAATCTACCTCTCGAACCGAGAAACAATCTCATAAGGAATTTTTCTGTGCTTTTGTCCTTTCCATATTGGAGAAAATAAAAGACGGTGGCGACTCTTGCTTACCGCAACATTTCGCGAACCAGCGTTAAACAGTCAGTTCCAGATCCACCGATCACACATGGTCAGTTACCCGAATTCCTTCAGATATGTAGAAATGGATGGTGAGTTCATCGAGACTCCGTGCCAGAATTTCAAAGAGGTACCTCAAACTCTGGCTGCAACTGAAACGGTCACAAATATGCCGAAGATCACCATACCTCCCTTGAAGATGGCTTCTCTCAGGGAAACAAAACGGTTATCGAAGAAGGTGGGTCTACCATCTGGGGACAACTCCCTGATATTCCATACAGGACTGATAAATTTGGTTTGGGCTTCTCTTCAGGGGCACAAAGGGTTGTTCGATGTGCTCGTGCTGGAAGACCTCTGTGATACGGTTGGAGAACTAACTTGAAGGTTTTTATTTTGATCGCAAATGTCGCGGTTAGTAAGATTCGCCATCGACTTTTCTTTTATCCAAAAGGAAAGGTGAAAAAGCACAGGAAAGACCTTTGAGATTATTTCTTGAGTTCGGGGGGTATATTATGAAAAGGGAAGGTATTAGCACCCTTTTCATCCATGGTTTTCCATGGGCTCTTAGTTACTTGCTAGATCACTTGCTTTTTTGTTTGAAATTGTGTTTTGTGTGGTTTTTGAAAGTATTTTGTGAAGAAGCCATTGTTTAGGCAAACTTTGTAATGATTCTCGTTCGTAAGAATGTATACAAAGTGTTTGATCTTTTGAAAATGTTTTCAAGTTTCTAAGATGTTTTGAAAGTGTGGGTGCTTGTTTTGAAAATAGCAAGGATGTTTGTTTTAAAATGGAGCAAGTAATTAGGAGCATTCTACATACTCAAAAGTCTTTCTTTTTTATTTTCTTTTCCTTTGACATTGTTATCTTACCATTGATTTGGTAAGTAACCCTATCTTTGGATATAAATGGGACGGGCGTGGGTCATCATATAACCATGATTAGAAATGTTGCAAGGTATCTTAGCATTCTCTCTTAGGGACCAAGATCATTTGAAAGGCAACTTAGATAGCGTCATCGAGGGACTATGATCTTGTATTTGTTTGTTTTTGTTAAGATATCTCACATGCGTAATATGGCCATTTTGTAAAGGCAACCAAGTGGATATACCCTAGGGGTGTTTGTGTGCAAGTGTATTGTTTTCATGCTTGATTTTATCTTGAATTAGGGTTTTCTAAGTATTGATTTTAGTCTTTCCATACAAACCATAATTACTAGCATGTTATGTATAGAGCGATAAATTGCGGAATTTAAAGTTACTACGCTATTACAATACTTGTGGGAGGGGTGTACAAATTATTAATGGGGATTGCAAGAAAATAAACTTAATTAATATATTATAACCATATTGAATTGGTATCAATGTGAAAGAATTTAAATAAATATAAAGTACAAAAATGAACAAATGTACAAGAATATAAATATGAAGAAAATAGATATTTTTGTTTGGATTTTTTAGGAAAAGGGAGTTTGTTTTAACCTAATTAATTAAAGAAAATAATTAATTAAAATAATAAAAGTAAATCTAATTTTACTAGGAAAAGAAATCAATAAAACCCTAATTCATTAATTGATTAAAAGAAAATAAGTTTGTAAGAAAAGTATTTTTTTTGTATTTTTTGTCTTGAAAATAATGTATAGTTTTATAAAATATTTTTGGCCCTTTTATTTATATTAAAATAATATATTTAAATTGGTGTAAAAGAAAATAACTAGACCTATTTTTTAATTAAATTTACAAAGATAATTAGTAAAATAAATAAAAGTATTGATTAAATAAAAATAATTTTTATTGAGAAAAATAAATAAACTATGTCAAGATAAAAATTAAATATTTTTGTATTTTTTTATGATTTTTTACTATTAGAAAATATATTAAGAAAATAAATAAAATAAAAATAAGAAAAGAAAATCAAATTGGGCCATGTGTGCTGATAGCCTACAAGGGGTTAGAAAGCAAAACACAAAAAAAAAAAAAGCAAATCCCAAATGAGGCCCAGCGCTTGTCCAAGAAACAAAGTCAGAAAGCAAAAAAATGTGAAAAAATCAAAAGGGTACCACTAGGACTCGAACCCAGGTCCCAAAGGTTACAGGCGCGCGCTTCTACCACTAGGGTGGCTATACATCCGTTAACATAAGAAAAACAATAAATATATGATACAAAATGCGCCCTGATTTACACTTCATCTTCAACCTCCAGCCAGACCAACTGTAACTTGTTCATTTCTCAACAAAAATGAAAACTGTAAACATGAAACTTGTAGCAAATTTCCTCACTGTTTCAAAATGTAAAACATAAAAACTATAGCTCAAAGATAAACATGAATTTTAATGGCCCTATTTTGAACCCTAAAAATCTCAGAAAATTCAATCTTAAAATTCTCTAAGCTCGGGCAAAATAAATGGAAACTATGGACATGGTTAGCTTTAGGGCAATAATATTTACATGTTTCATTTACAAATAAATCATTGATGATGCTTGTATGAAAAGTTCCAAAGTTAGAAAACTTACCTTGCAAGAGGGTATCGGGTTTGAAGTTTGAGCATCTCTCAAGGAGTTCTAATGGTTGGGTTAGCTTTCTCAAGTTCCCAGGAAGCTAATGGGATGCTTAGCTTGAGCTGAAAGTACCTGAGGAGTTGTGGAGAAGTCCAAGTGAAAATCTTTGTTTTTGAAAATGGAGGATGGTGTTAATGGTGTTACAGTTTTGTAACAGGGTATGGGATCAGTTCTAAATGATGTTTAGAAGCTTTAGGAAATAAAAGGCTTGAAAACACACGAGGGAGTTATGAGTTTCAAGTTTTTGGTCAGTTTATGTGAAAATGGAGGTATGAGATATGATTATGAGTTTTATGTATTTTCAGGGCTTAAGCATTCGTCCTTTTTTGTGGAAAATGGTTTGTATATCTATAAGCAAAAGGTATTCAATGCATTGGCAAGTCATAAGTACAAGTTACAAGCTTTTGGCTAGGTTACTTGATTTTGAAGAAAAGAGGGAAACTAAGTTTCAATGTGTAGTACAAGCATGGGTTGGGTGATTGTAAGTGTCTAAACCATTTCTCATGTGTTATGAGACATGTATGATCAGAAGAGAACAAGTGCAAGGCTCAAGAACAAGTTTTGTGTAAAAAAAGCACTTTATCAAAATGGTAATGTACACTTTCTTCCAAAAATGGATATAAAGCATGTACATGCATTGAATGCTTGAAATGAGACCTCTAACAGATGTGCAAGTAATTAATTATGGAGTGACTAAGAAGTTTGAGGCCTGAAAAGTAGATTTTATGCAGCACAACTTTGAATTTGAATTTTGTTCATCACAAAATGCATTGTAATTCAAGTGATAAAACCCTAACTTCATCTCTTCGATTCTCCCTACTCAAGAATGATCTCAAGTAATTCTAGGACATTTTGAAAAGCTTGAAATGTGATCTACAACCCATCTTTGAATTGATTTTGAATATTCCCCATGGAACTATATGAAAAAGTTCCATGAAGTTGGGTCAAAATCCTGACCAAATTAGGGCAAAATTTCACTAAGTGTTTTGTTTCATGATCACATGTTCTTAAAATTATAAGTTGAGATCCAAGCACTTTTTGAAGAATTTGTGTGAAGAAAAGTTGTAGATTTCATGGAGATATACAACTTTCATGTTGAAAGTTTCTCTTGAATCATCTTGCATCATGGTGAAATTTTTTCTCAAAGTTATGAAAAAATAAGAAATTTCCAACACTTAGAAAAATTTCTAAGTTTAGAAATTTTAACTTTTCAAAATGAAATCTTGAATTTTTTATTTCTTGATGAATAAGTTACATATTTTGACATGTTTTGATGAATTGTGATCTTTGGCATTTGAATTTGACCAAATAGTCAAAGTTTGACTTTTCATTATACAGTTGACTTTGATTAGTTGACTGAAAATTCATTTGTTAATCCATTGGACTTGAGCAATGTTTTGAGCCATTTAATTAGGTCAAAATGATGCAATTGGACTCTTGAGATCATTCCTTAAACCAATTGATCATTTTCTAGGTCAAAAATCAGAAATTGCCCTTTCCTAGTCAAAATACTAATTTTGAGCATTTTGCCCTTTTGGAGATTTGATCAAATTTCTTGGGGAATTATGGTCCAAACTTTATCAAATGATACATATGAGTATAAAATATTGATGTGGATAAAAAATTATGAAGTTTGACTTTTCCCCAATACAACTGATTTTTATGTCAACTGCTCAATTGACTTAGCAAAAGTGTGATCAAAAGCTTGAAACTTGACATGAGTGATCTTGAGGGTCCATGATGATCCATGAAAGTTATATGGGGTATTGGAATTTCAAAAATAATTGTGCAATCTCAAACCCTAGTTTTGGTCATCGGTGTTTAAGGAGGTGTCTTGAGTTGATCAAACCCTAGTGCAGTCTTGAGTCCAAGGAGATCTTGTGAGAAAATTCTTGATAAATGAGAGGGAAAATTTTGGGGTACAAAAGCTGCCCATGTTCAATATTCTTAAGCCTGGAGATTTAGATTGGCGAGTTTTTCCATTTGTGACTTGAAGGTGGAAGATGATTGGACACTAGAGTGCCCAGAAATTTGCACTCGGTGATGTCAAGGTTTATGGTATAGGGAATGGGCTTAAAGATGCCATTTGGAGGGATGATGGAAAGTTGTTGGAGATGGGCTTGTAGATGCCATCCATAAATGATTGTTGAATCATATTTGTAAGCTGAAATTGAATGAGTATCAGAATGGCGTCCGTGTCTGAAGCATATCTGAGTTGAGTTTGAAAGTTTAATCTGAATGAGTATTAGAGTGGCGTCCGTGTCTGGAGCATATCTGAACTGTATATGGAAGTTGAATTTGAATGAGTATCAGAATGGCATCCGTGTCTGGAGCGTATCTGAAATGTTTCTGAAATCTGAATCTGGATGAGTATCAGAATGACATCTGTGTCTGGAGCGTACCTGAACTGTATCTGAAAGATGAATCTGAATGAGTATCAGGATGGCATTCGTGTATGGAGCGTATCTGAACTGTATCTGAGATCTGAATCTGAATGAGTATAAGAATGGAATCTGAGTCTGGAGCGTATCTGAACTGTATCTTAAAGTTGAATGAGTATCAGAATGGCGTCTGTGTCGAGAGCGTATCTGAATGTATCAAAGTTGAATCTGAAGAGCCCGTACTGGATTGCTTCACTTGGTCGTGTAGATAATTGTCCTGGCTTGTCTTAGGTATCAATTTATGACCTTTGTAATTTGTTAATGATAGTCATTTGATTAATCTTATCCTGAAAAGGGTAAATACATTAGTTGTATGCAACGTCATGACGTATGAAATGCATGGTACAATGAGATTGTGATATATGTATTCGTGTTATCAATGTTCATGATATATGGATGCGATGTATGCGTATGTGAGCAAATCTGCTCCACTACTGTTGGATAGGGGAAATAAAATCCCTGACTGTTGCTGAGGATATGGAGGGTATGTCTTCATGTTGTGAAGTTGAAGTGTTGATGAATTTTCGTTTAGAGAAATAAACTCTGCTGTAAGGGAAATGATGTGTGCTGCTTGTAAAAACCTGTTGGGGAAACCTGATAAATTGGACGACTCTACTGGGGATTGATAACTGGAAGCTTTGTTCTGCCGGGGATTAAACTGCACACTGCGGGGGATTTTATGGAATAGCTCAAAGATATTTTCCTATCTCTTAAAGCCATCAGTGATTGTCTTTTTACTTTGTTTATTTGTAAACAGTAATTATATTCAAATGCATATATTCAACAATAAATCATTGGACGTTTTTGTAAACAAAACACAAGAGTAAAGGAAAATAGATAGTTTTTCACTTTCAAAGGGATATCTTTTTATTGACTTTGAGTAAGTATTTTTATACAATGAGACAAACATTCTAGTAAGAGAATGTTGTCATAAAAAATGAAAATTTTGATACAAATAAAAGATAGCTATGTGCAATAATCCCATGGGGTTCCCATTCTGCAATAGCCTTCGTGTCTCTGAGCATCTTATCTATTTGTTGCCTTGTCGGAAATTGATTGGATTGATCAGAACCACTGAGTTTTTCAGTTGAAGCCAAAGGTTGTCCGTAAGGTGATCCAACGGGACATAGTCATACGCTTTAATTCCCTAACTTTTGCCTGGACCGCCCTTTCGAGTTTTCAGTCCACCGGGATACCCTTTTTTGCCCAAGTCGCCTTTCGGGTTTTCACTTGCCAGGTGTACATATTTTTTTTGTTTTATCCCTAATTTTTGCCCGAACCTTTTTGGTTCGTTGGAATGCCCTTGTTTTTCCTAGGTGTGTCAACCTAGTGGGTCTCTTATGCGTAGTATCTTTTGACTATGTTTGCGTTCACAGGGTGCGGCAGGTCGTTTCCATCCATGGTGGTCAGAATCATTGCTCCACCAGAGAATATGCTTTTGATTACAAATGGTCCTTCATATGTAGGAGTCCATTTGCCCCTGGGATCACTTTGTGGCAGTATGATACGTTTTGATCACCAAATCCCCGACTTGATATACTTGGCATCTGACCTTTTTGTTGAAAGCCTTAATCATACGTTTTTGATACATTTGACCATGACAGACAGTAGTAAGTCTTTTCTCATCAATTAAGTTCAGTTGATCAAGTCGAGTCTAGATCCAATCTTCTTCACTCAGCTCTGCATCCTTCATAATTCTCAGAGAGGGGATCTGGACCTCAATAGACAAGACAACCTCCATTTCGTATACCAGAGATTAGGGTGTTGCCCCGGTTGATGTACGAGTTGTGGTATGATATTCGTGGAGAGCGAATGGTAGCATCTCATGCCAGTCTTTATATGTGACTGTCATTTTCTGTATGATCTTTTTAATGTTCTTATTTGCGGCTTCGACATCACCATTCATCTTTGGCCGGTAAGGGGAAGAATTGTGATGCTGGATCTTGAATTGCTCGCACAGGGCGATGATCATAGTATTGTTTAGATTCGTACCATTGTCTGTGATGATCCTCTCCAGGATACCATAACGACAGATGAGATTCTATTTGATGAACCGGGCTACAACATTCTTGGTCATGGAAGCGAAAGAGGCTGCCTCAACCCACTTTGTAAAATAGTCAATGGCCACTAAGATGAAGTGGTGTCCATTGGAGGATATTGGTTTGATTTTCCAAATCATATCGATGCCCCACATAGCAAAAGGCCAAGAAGCCATCAAGACATTTAAAGAAACCGGAGGCACGTGCACCTTGTCAACATAGATCTGACAGTTGTGGCAGGTTCGAGAGTGTTGATATCAATCTTCTTCCATGGTAGACCAGTAATAGCCTGCCCGTAGGATTTTCTTTTCCATCTTATGCCCACTAGAATGGGTGCAAAAAGTGCCCTCATGTAACTCAGCCATGATCTTTTCTGCTTCAACCTTATCAACGCACTGAAGTAACACATAGTCATGGTTGCATTTGTAGAGAATGCCATTACTAAGGAAGAATTTAGCAGAGAATCTCCTTAAGAACTTCTTATCATTGACTGAAGCTCCTTCCGGATATTCTTGAGCCTCGAGATACCTCTTGACTTCGTGAAACCAAGACTGGTCCACTACTTCTTCAGTATTAATCTCGTGACAGTGAGCTGGTTCATCCATTCGTTCAATGGTGATCTGGGGAGCCTCGTTATCCCATTTAAGTTTAAACATGGATAACATTGTGGCTAGTGCGTCTGCTAGCTGATTTTCTTCTCGCGGGAAATGCTCGAAGGTAATCTTCTCAAAATGTGGGATCAATGTCAGTACATGTTCTTTGCAAGGGATAAGGTTAGGGTGTTTGGTGCCCCATTCCCTTTGATCTGGCTAATGACCAAAGCTGAATCACCGAATACATTTAAGGATTTGATCCCCAAGTCTATGGCAGCTTTGAGACCAAAAATGCACGCTTCGTATTCTGCCATATTATTGGTAAAATTGAAGCAGAGTCTTGTTGTGATACGGTGGGAGAACTGACTTGAGTTTTTGCGTTTGTGTTCGCAAATGTTTCGGTTTAGCAAGAGTCGCCACCGACTTTTTATTTTATCCTAAGGAAAGGTTAAAAAGCACAGGAAAGACCTTTGAGATGTTTTCTTGGGTTCGGGGAGTAGATTATGAAAAGGGAAGGTGCAAGCACCCTTTTCATCCATGGTTATCCATGGGCTCTTAGTTACTTGTTTAGATCACTTGCTTTTTCTTTTCAATTGTTTGAAATGGTGCTTTGTGTGTGTTTTTTGAAAGATGTTTTGAAAAGAGGCCATCATTGTGGAAACGTTTGTAATGATTCTTGTTTGAATGTATACAAAGGTGTTTTTGTCTTTTGAAAAGATGTTTCAATGTTTGACAGTTTGATTTGGGAATGTTTTGAAATTGTGTTGTGAAGTGTATTTGAAAATAGCAAGGACGTTTTTGCAAGTTTTGATCAAGTAACTAAGAGCTATCTA